>JBAWJQ010003668.1:0-603405 GCA_037783105.1 Bactrocera zonata
AATTTCCTAGCGGCCACAGCAACGACATGAGCCGTTGTTTACTCAAACACACACTCGCATGCACATATTCGCGTTCGTATGCGGGCGTGTTTACTCACAAGTAGTCCCACAAACAAAATGTACACTTTTCTGTTTACCTACAAATATTCATACGCGCAGTAAGTGCAATTGAACAGATGTACAACAACACTTTAACACACACACATACACTGTGCACACTTGCATGCACATATGGATGTCTGTGTTGGTGTGCGCTGAATATTTAATTGCTGACTCACTGTGGCATCCGCCTGTCGAACATTGCCGCCAGATAGTTATCTATGCATGAGCATGTGTTAGTGTGTGTGTGTGTGTGGGCATACGTGTAGGGCAGGATCCTATTGGCAACGCTCCCATTTACAATTAAATATTATTTTTTGTTCTTGCCTCTTTTGCGAAGCATATGTCACGCTTGCGCTGCCGCTTTCGGTAACCCTATGAAATTCACTTTCTCCTGTGTGGGTGCCTCACCCGTTCAGCTACCGCTGTGCCCTTCACATGGAATCTCATGACATTTGCCGGTTTGCATATATACATTTAAGTGTGCGTTTGCTTGTGTGTGTGTCGTAAAATTCCCCAAATGGAATTGGCAAATTTCGTTAGTAAATTTTAATTGAGCCTCTGACAAATTGCAACTGCGAAATGCAGCAAACATCGACCGAGCGGCGTGACATTCGATCAGCGCGCGCACAAAAGTATGCAAATATTAATGCATGTAGCTGGTTTGTGTGTGTGTGTGTCCGTGCTTAAATATTTAAGCTTCTCTGTGGATTTTTGGAAATTTAATATTTCCCTCTGTTTTCCTTGGGGAAATGTAAATTCAATCGTTCAATTATTCAAATTGTAAGTCAATATCGAAATCTGCTGTAATTGGGATATTTACGTCAGATTATGGATGTTAACATAAATCATGTTGGTGACGAAATTGATACAAGCAAATGTATAAATATATTAGTATAATGCGTTTGATTGATTAGTCTTCGATAGAAGTGAGTAAAGCTTTGGAAACAGCTATGAGAATGTTATGTTTAAATATTTATTTTTTATAGTAGGATGAAGCGTCGAAAGCCGGTGTGCGGGACCTACTCCCGTCACATACATATCTCTCCCACTGAACCTCTGGAAAAGTATTACTTCATGGGAGAGAAGATGACATTTAAGAATCCTCTATTGTACGGCGTACCTCCAAGTGCGGTTTTCAGCTTTTCCCTTAGACTTGAAAAACGAGGGCAATGAAAGAATACGTGCTCGGAGTAAATTATACATTTTATTTGCTTTACATGTCGTATTTTCCAAGTGTTCCTTGAATAGTGGTTTTAAGCACTATTATACTAAGTTACTACAACTGTGGCTGTGAAGTAATCTCACATTCTCCTATCCTTATGAGCAGGACTTCTGTTTTCTGTTCAGTCAGCTCTAGACTCAAGGTAGCAAACCAACGGAGGAAACCATATACATATGCACTTGTTGTATATGATACAGAGGTCACTCAGGTGTTTAGCTACTGCTACCACTATGAGATCATCCGCATATGTGATTGTTTCCACATTTTTTGGTTGCGGTATTCTTAGCACCCCGTCGTACAGCAGGTTCCATAGTAGCGAGCTTAAAACCGAACCTTGCGGCACTCCACTGGAGACAGTGTGGCTCTGATTGCAAACGTCCGTATCGAATAACAAACTCCTATTTTAGAAGTAACTCATTATAATATTTATTAGATAATGAGGAGAGCGTATTTCGTATAGAGATTTTATTAAATTTGCCCACTTTGCGGAGTTGAACGCATTCTTCACATGGAGGGTTATATTTTTTTGTACCTCCTTTCCATCTTTTCCCACTTATTGCAGATTTCGCAGTATTAACTACTTCTCTTAGTGCGTCAATAGTGGACCTCTGTTTTGTAAAGCCGTATTGTCTCTCTGAGAATCCGCCGGCTTTTTTAATTGTTAACTTCAAGCAGACGCTGGACCTTCCACGGATCGGGGTACACCTCTTCTAATATAAATGCAGGGATATGAGGTATAAGTAAAGAATTTTTATTGTTATAAAGATCTGCTACGAGCTCAAGAGAAACGAAAAGTTTTCAAAAAAAAAAAAAAAATAAAAAGTAAAAAAAACAATTAGATTCTATAAATGTGCATTGCATCTGTATATTTATTTCATAAAATGACACTTCAACAAAAATTCAGATAAAAACGAATTTTTCTGACTTTCTTGTGGCTGCAACCCCTTACAGAAAGTGAAAATAGTATAATTATTTTAACTAACTCTTTTAAGGTAGTAGTCTGGTAACTTTGGTTCAAATAATCTAATTTTTTTTTGCTTAATTTGATAATACAATGTCTTGTGGATATACTGTGAAAAATTCAGACAGAAACTCGAAATATTTCGGGAGTTATAACGAGTTTCCTAGAGCACCTCGGAGTCCTCTCTCTCGGAGTTGTTGAACCTTAAACGCGTTTTTCTCAAAACATTGTTTTTCTGGTCGACCCGGGTCCTAACTCTTTTTCTACTGAACCGATTGCTTTTAAATTTTAACAGTCTGTTTTATACACTTATAGTTCTCGTTGGAACTAATGAGAATTTTTTTCACCCCTAACTTTTTATTTTACAACACTTTCTTTGCTGAAATGAAATTACTTTTTTTTTCAAAGTCCGCCATTTTGTTATTTACCCTTGAAATTTAACTTCAGTAGTTCCGATTAGAATGACATGTCTATAGATTAAGAATAAACAAGAATATTTGACTACAGATAACATCAAGAGCCAAAATCATCCGCGCCATCCACGTGCATTTTTTTTGAGGTTCCAACTTCGAGTGACAGTAATAATAGTAATAAAGTATTAAATTTTTTCAAATATATATATTGTTTTAATTTTCAATATGTAAATAAAAACACTCTAAATATTCAAGATGATTCATATATATTTTCCTATAAAAAACCACCCTGCAAAGAAGTCATGAAAATAGGCATAAGTTACCAGACTACTACCTTAAATGGTTAAAATTTCTTAACATAATTTTATGAGCAACTATAAAATGGTTCAAGGATAAACTAGTTTAGTTGTTATATATCGAGCTTACAACACTTTATAAGACAATTACTGAATGTATTCATTCATTTTTTAGACTAATACCATTAATTCTGGTAAACCTTTGCAGTATTCGAGAGAATTTCAAAATTAATCGCTGGCCATTAAGTTCACTACTAATCGCACAAATTTGAATTCAGGTAGTCTAAAGATACGCTTTAAAGCTTTTATAAACTTGTTGTAAAATTCCTTATAATTATTGAAGTTCTAATCTACCAGAAATATACTCATCTGTTTGTATTGTTCTAATTTCAAACTAGTTTGTGTCTGCAAAGAACCAACTAAGTTGCGTTAGTTTATTTAATAGCTGACTTACGCTTAAGCATCACTAGATTAGTTTGGTGTTCTATTAAGATCATAATAAAATTCACTAACGATTTACTCTTTTGACACTCCATCCTTGCCGTGTGCCGAAACTCTTTAAGATTTATTGTTTCATTACTCGAATCAAACCTTTCCGGAATTTGGCATAGGCACTGTTTAAATAAGTTAAATTTTGGAATTATGTTCTGAAAATAGTATTTCAAAGGTTTATAGTCGATCTTATTGTGGCCACGTACATTAAACAGATGCTTCACAGAAGTAGTCTTTTTGTCGAAGAACTTTTTAACGTTTAAAAATAAGTTAAAATTTAAAGTGAATGTTAGCTTTAATAACATAGCTATGAGTGTTCTGGTGTTTAAATGGTTGTCTGAAAATTTCATCCTGTGCGTTGAATGATCTTTTGAGAATTCTTAACCAAATTTTTAAAATATTGTGCTATTGTCATTCACTTGTTAAGCATAAAAAAATAGTATGCAAGGATTTGCTACCATCTGACAGTTCCTTCGAGAATGTAATTTCCATCCACATATCCTTCGAGAGTGGGTACGACAAGCTCTAAATGAAGTTGTCATGAGTAATCAATAGTTCTTCTAATAATTAATAAATAATCTAATTTATGCAAAAAGCATACCGTTTTGCTAAAATTTAATTTCGTTAGCTAAGACACGCACCTTTTCCATGAGAACTCATCCAAAAACTGCACTAAATCTTTGTAGCTAGCAACAAAAGGAGGTATCAGTTGCATGTATTCAATGGATTAAATAAGTTAAATTTTTTAAATTAGTGGAAAATATTAATATGGATTTTTTTTTAATAAATAGCGATTAAAACTGAACTACTTCTGCCATCTTAAGTTATATTTTTGCCTAAAATTGTCTATTAAATTAATAAAAAAAATATTTCTGTCTTTAAATCTCTTCTAAATTATATAAAAAATTTCACAAAACTAATCATAAGCGATGACTTCACATTTTATGCTCGAAATGGGCATATTTCCCTCGGCTACTTTACATATTGTGGGTGTGCGTACTATTTTTTCTCAAATTTGTTTTGCAGTAAGGGAGTTTGCCGTGTTTGTGGGTAGCGGCTTTTGAATTTATTAACGGGTTTCACTACGCTCCAATCCGATATGCATACGTCTCAGCTGCTTACGCGTTTATCCGAGCTGATCATATCAGTATGCAGACAAAAGTTTGCCGCACAAAAACGCACAACCAAACACTTATATATATGTTGTTTAAGAGTATGTATATATATATGTATGTATATTTATATGCTGCAACATAAGTGAGTCAGGACGCCTTTTCATACATAGTATCTCACTACTATAGGCCGGCACATGAATGAACTGAGCGCGCCGTGAGTGAGTGAGTGGTGCCCACGTACCGCCAACCAACACTCAATTGATGTCAGGGGCTTTCAGCAAATCTTTAGAGCACCATTGCCAACTGCCGTACATACTTTGCTGGTGAACTGTGAAACTGCCGAAACTACGCGACCGCCAAGCGGCTGACTGCCGGCCGCACAGCTGTGCAATTGAGTTGGGGCAAATGCTGGCTGTTTGCGTTGACTTGACCAGCTGTGTGCGCTCCGTGCGCCGCTGTGCTTTTGTCTAGTACACGTTTGAATGTAGATATATATATATACATATATATGTGACCGTGTGCTTAGACTTGAGTTACTCGCGTTTCCAGCTTTAACTGTTGGCCACCAAGCCGGAGGGATTTTCCACTGAATTTGCATTCATGAAAAATTTCATCAGCGCCAGCGTAAATTTGCCAGCAAAAGGGAGCAAAAAAAGCACGATCTAAATAAAAAATAAAT
This sequence comes from Bactrocera zonata, assembly GCA_037783105.1. Lineage (NCBI taxonomy): Eukaryota > Metazoa > Arthropoda > Insecta > Diptera > Tephritidae > Bactrocera > Bactrocera zonata. The sequence continues at coordinate 5,281 of JBAWJQ010003668.1, forward strand.
AAGAGGAATCAGAAACAACAGGGAAATATGCGTATTTAGGCAAATAAAAATATTATAAGCCAGCGCAAGCAACAGCGCCACTTTTTGCCTCCCCAAACAGAGTGTGTCCCAGGGTTCGGCATAAAATGCACGAAAGAACTGAGAAAAAAGGCAGAAATCGCTGCGAATTATGCAAATTAGGTGTAGAAAATCAAATATGAAACACTACGCAGGGATGAGCGGGCATTGGGGCAGCCAGGCAAACAACAAAAGCTACCGCAGAAACGGCATAGACAATGCCGTGCCCACACGAGGCGACAATAAAAGTTGTTGCGTTGAAATTTTTGACTGGCGTACGCTGATTAACCCGACTTTTGGGGTCACCAGCTGACATTTTGCTTTTATTTACTTGTTTTTGTATGTGTATGTATCTGCATAAGTAACTGTTTTTTTCGTGTTGTGTTGCGCCAACTTCGCATTGCGGAAATTGCGAGTGAGTTTTTGGCCACTTAAGCACAATGGACACGCAAAGAGAGTTGGCATAAAGTTGAGACAAAAAAACTGAGAAAAATTTTAACAGCAAAAATTGCTGTGATTTGAAGACAAAATAAGCGGAAATCATTTTTGTACCCAGTGGTTGTGCTGTTTTAATGGTAAAATGTCATTAAAGTCATTTACAAGATTTTTTGGTAATATTTTATTCCTCTGAGTGCATAGTTCTAAGTGAGCCCTTACTTTCAGTAGGAATATTTCAGCTTCTCTGAAACTCATTTGAGGCAAAGAAAACAAGAGAAACAAGAAAATGCTGATCTGAAATTTCTGAAGGTTCTGGTATATGAAAAAAATGTTTTATAGAAATGAAAAAAAAAAAAACTAAAAAAAATATAACAATAAGTTGAGTATTTTCCTCTCATAAAGGGCGAAATTGAATTACATGCCAAAACGTAGATATTTAAGTAATTTTCGGAATTTTTCAACGCTGTTGATATAGTCTTTGCAACATTCTGCTTTATACCTGGTGTATTTATGGACCAGAAAGGCATAAGGCAGATACAGTTTCCCATTTCCAAGACGATTGAGCCTACTTTAAAGGAACTAACACTGATTTTTTTCGGACCAATAAACGATTGAGAACTACGGGGTGTGTTCAAAAAGTATCGCGAATCGTAACTGACAGTTTTCTTCGATTGCAGGGGCGTGGTGCATCATGAGTTCTTGCCACAGGGAAGAACGGTCAATAAGGAATATAACCTGCAAGTTATGCGCAATTTGCCCGAAGCAATCCGCCAGAAATGCCCGGATTTGTGGAAGAACAAAAATTGGCTTTTGCACCACGATAACGCCCCTGCTCACACACATCGTTGCTTGTGTGCGACTTTTTGGCCAAAAACAACACACTAATGATACCGCAGCCACCGTATTCCCCAGATCTGACCCCCTGTGACTTTTTCTTGTTCCCTAAACTGAAGAGGCCCATGAAAGGGCGACGTTACGCTTCTCTTGACGAGATAAAGACGGCATCGAAGGAGGAGCTGAAGAAGATAAAAAAAAAAATGATTTTTTGAAGTGCTTCGAAGATTGGAAAAACCGTTGGCACAAGTGTATAATATCTTATGGGGATTACTTTGAAGGGGACAAAATGGATATTCATGAATAAATAAATAATTTTTGAAAAAACACAAAATTCGCGATACTTTATGAACATACCTCGTATGCAGCAGTATCCTCTCATTACTTGGGGAATGTTTTCGGCCGCTACAACAAAAATAACAACATGTTATTTTTCACGGAATAAAGCAAAAATCAATTTAAGAAGTAGAATAATACTCACGCTATACAAGATAGCAAATACACATTTTCTTCAATCAGGGGGGCCAAACAAATTTAAATTTGTTCGAAAGCAGTAAGTCTTTGCTAATTCAAGAGCGTAATTTCATTCGAGAGAGGGTAAACAAGCTTCAAATAAAGTTGTCAAGGGTAATCAATAACCTATTTTATACAGAAAGTATACCTTTATGCTAAAATTGATTTCCGTTAACTAGGACACGCACCTTTTCCCGTGAGTTTCCTACAAAATTTAGGAAACAATAGATCAGCGATTTTCTGCATATGACAAAAAATGTATACATATATTAATCCAATAATGTATTTCTACGAGTCTATAAGTCATCAAAATCGAATTGGATAGGTGATAGGGAGTTTATTTCACTTCCTTCGACTGAACGAAACACTGACTAAATTCCTGTGGTAATTTTAAAGCAATCAAGTTCAAAATCTCGACTCGGATGGCTTTCTAGCTTTCTAGGCATTCAGTAAATTTTGATTTTTTCCATTTCGGCTCATTTTTGAAGCCAGATTCGCTAGACTGTTGTACAGTATAGGCTTTTTATTCACAAACCGCTACAATGTCAAGCATCTCATTTGCGATTTCTACTTGACGTAGTTTTTTCTTTGGTTTCATACCCAAGACATTAACCAAACCGGTTGAGTGGATCCATAAGAGATGTTGAGAATCTTTGCTACTGCTGATATCAACATGACAGAGCTGTATGGATGACTCGCAAAAGTCGAGTGATGACTTCACGACCTACACTGCATGATTTGTGTCACTCAAGTTTTTTATGACTTTACGAATTTCACCCTACTTTATGGCAGCTAAATAAAAGCATTCGTGATAAAGAAGATCCCCCAAAAAAATTCTAAAATATTTTCAATGATTTTTAAACCCCATTCCTTCGCCGAAACAGAGTTTCAAGCAAACTCGCATATTTTTTCATGGTAAAAACCGCTGAACGAACTTTTCGCGCCTTGAACGAACAGATCCTAACACACTTATGGAGATCAAACTTTTAACCAACACAATAATATGTTTTATCAATGAAGGAAAAAGTTAGTTATCGATTCAGATTTATATGGATCAGTCCGGGTCAAATTTGATCAAGTGGCATTTCGGCTCAAATATGTATATCTACTAGTCCAAAAGCCAACAAAGTCGAATTAAAGGAAAGGAAATTATTATTGTTAGAAATTGCCCAGGCCCGCTGAGGTTCAAGTTTTGACTGTAATATTTTAAAATTGAAAAAAAAAAAAAAAAAAAATTTAAAGTCGTGAGAGTAGTGGCTCTTGAGAAGGGAATGCAGGCAGCTTGTAGAGCTGTAAATGCTTTTTAATTTCATTTATAGCTTTGTTAAGTTAGGTTAGGTTAGGTAAATATGCTGGTTTTTCGTGAACCCACGAATAATCCCACTTGGGTAGCTAGAAACGCTTGTCCGTTATAATACCCAGTACACGTAAGTACGGATTATAAAGACCGTCGCATATCTCCAAAGCATCTAGAGTCAACCGCAGATATATCAGATATCTACTCCAGTCAATTCACCGGGTTCGTAGAAATTATGGCAACCAAGATGCTTCAAAATTAGTCTTGCGAAACCCGGACAGTGTATAAGAAAGTGTCTGCATATTACCACAACATCTTCCTCCCTACAACTTTGACAAATTGCGTCTTCTAAAATCTTTAGTCTTACCGCGTGAATGCCAATGGACATTATCATTGCGGCCATGTGTAACTTGAGACTAAAAGCTAATAGTTATTTGGCCCCACAAGTGCTATTTGCTGGTCAATGCTTACTGATATCGCACGAGGGTCATAGAACCGTCATCTGAGTGCACGAAAATAAGGGATGTTGATAAAATGTCAGTATCCTTTCGTGCAAGCTCATTGGCTTTACAGTTTTCGATGATTCCGCAGTGGTCGGCTTGTGGAAGTAGTTTGATGCTACATCTAGTTGACTTCACCTTTGACTAGCTTTGAGCTTGGAGCTTCTCCTAAAACATCTGTAAATGCTCTTCGATATATCGGAAGCTAAATATTTAGTTTCAAAGATTCATGAGCTGAGAAACCATGACTTAAGATTAATAATATTTTTCATTATAAAATTTGACATTTACAAAACCTTCAGCCAGTGAACATGAAGCTGAAAATACTCCTAAGACTAAAGTAATTGTGTACAGCGTATAAAAACTAGAAAAACAAATAATAATAATGAAAGAACAACACAAACAAATGCTCAATCCCCAGCAATTAAAGTAAAATTACTGCAAAAGCCAATAAAGCTTTCAATGAGCGCGAAGAAGTCTTTCAACTTTTCAATTGTTCTTAGCGTGGTTGAGTTGACTAAGTGACTGACTGACTGATGGCTGTTGCGGCGACGATTACAATGACTTAGTGCTACGCAATTGACCCAGTCTGTGGCGATAAACCGCAGACGCTGCATCACTCTGACAGCCAAAGCCGTACTGCTGACAGGCTAAAAACCGAGCAGCGCTCATATTACCGGCAAATGAATATAATATGTGGGTTATATAACTATTTATATATTCTTATATATATGTAAATAACTACTTATAACAGATATATGTGTAGATATGTATATATATTATATATAGTAAATATATACTTAAATATTTTGAAATAAAAAACATATGCTTTGCGCACATTTAAAATGCTTGTTTCACAAAACGGTGTCAAAAAACAGAAACGAAAAAAAGTTGGCAGCTGCAATTCACTCGCCTCGGAAATCGGCAGATGCGCTGAGCCACTCGCGCCCCGCACTGCAATTCGCGCTCGCCGCACACAATTCCCACATTCACACGCGTGACCCTCACTGCATTTCATTTGTCTGACAGCAGCTATTATGCTCACACATACACACACACAGTTGTGTATTTCAATAAAAAACGCTTTCCGCTGCTGTTTGCGCTGTTTGTAGGGGGCGTACATTTCATTGCATACCATTTTTGGCCAGCAGAAAGCGCATGTTTTCATTTCTTCCCATATTCCCACTTAAAATTTATCACTTTAGTTTTGGGCTGAAAAAACATTTTAACGTTTTAACTTTGGTGGCTGCTAATGTAATGGGGTTTGTTTTCACACATAATTATAGTTGGCATTTTATTGCAGACGCAAACCCATAAATATGTATGTACATATATGCTTAAGTATATGTGTGGTTAGGAAAACTTTTGACTTGAGTCAGCAAAATATAAATTAATATGTGCAACTAGTTGTAAAGGCGTTGAATTATGTGCTCTTATTACTCTACACGACTATAATAAATTAACAATGCTTCGAAATTGGAAGCGGAAGTCTCAGCCTCACTGACGGCAGTGGCTAATTGCGAATATAATTAGGCAAAATTTGTTAAAATAAATTGCGAGTTGAAAGTTCACTGTACAAGGTTACACTCGCTTAATTGCCGAAAACTTGAGCTGAAATGAAGTGTGAGCGAGGCTTAAATCAAGTTGGCAATCACGGCTCGGAATAGCAAGATTTTTGGTGCTAACTTCTGCTGTGGAAGCTGATATTGCAGTTAATGAATTCTCTGCCACAAAATTTATTCCATATATACTCGCACCTTGAGATATATATGAAAGAGATTGTCTATAGTATACAGCTTCTTTCTTAGTCATGCTGATGAAGTACGTTATCTATTCTTCACAGTACTTGAAAATTTGTTAGTCTTTTTAAATAACTCCAACAGTTCGGGAGAATCTGAAATTTCAAATTCAAATAAATATTGATTATGACAAAAAAGTATCAAAGTTACCTAGAAGTTGTATCAATGTTAAGGGTATACTTTAACAATGACCACGAGAAGCAAATATATAAAGTCGACTAAGAAAAACGGACGCATTTCTTGCGACTCCTCTGACAATTTCACGACAGCGAATCTATCAACTACACAATATACTATTTGTACGTAGAAAGCAGTCGCTACAATGAGTCACTCAGTTTTCGCATAAAGACTTGTAAAATGAGACAAAACTTGGAAAAAGAAGATTTTATATGCAATCACTATCTTTGTGAATAAATATCTCAAATTTCCTGGCCATTTGCTCAAACCTTTCATAAATTTTTAAGCTTGAAAAGTGTATAAGAGAACTCGGCCATGGAAATCGATTTAAATGTAAAAAAATAAAGGTTTTTAAAAGAAATGAAATTTTTATTTATTCGATAAGCGCGGGCAGTTCAAATAGAGCAGTCCGGGTTAAATTTGATCAGAAGGTGTATTAGTACAAAATCCTATGGGCTATAAGCTGTAAGCCGAGAATCACAGATGATGGTGGGGTCGACTCTCGGCCGTAAAATGTCAGTCAAATTCAAGCTGGTTTTATAAAAAAAAACTATGCTTCACTAAAACTCGCAGCAACATCTTACGAAATTGCCGAAAATAGTAGTATTTATTGTCAAATACAGCACGTAAAAGATGTTTGCTTTAGTCATGTGGTTTTCAAAAAGTAAAAAAACGCATAAAATTTAATGTTATGGTCAACAATTAGTTTTATTATAACGATAAGGACTTGTCGCTATGTTCTAAAAGTAAGCAAACGAATAAATTCCAGCCGAGAGGTCTAATTTTCGGCCACTTTTGCAGCAATTGGGGCAACTTGCCAGCAATAAACGGGACGAATATTCTTTTTCAACGCGTCAATTGTCTCGAGTTGATCAAAACATTGTCCAGTAATGTTACATAAATCGCAGTATTTTGGAGACCACTCCACAGGTCAGCGACGTTAGATAATGTGCTCACCAAAAGCTTCCTTTAATGAATTTATTTTTTCGTTGGCTGTACATATGTCATGTAGCACTGTCAATGTTAGAACCAAAGGTCGTCCACATCAGCATCCTCCAATTCAGGTACGAATAAGTCATTAATCATACCTCTTTAGCATTACCCATTGACTGTAACATAGCAGCCGACTTCAATTTATGATTTCCTTTGTCCATAGAGCTTTTTGGTGATATAACGTTAGCTCAACAATGACAACTTTGTTTATTAAGTTGCCCTTTCCACTATTTAGCGCTTATTGGCGATTCCAAGTATAGCCAGGTCCTTCTCCACACGATCTTTCGAACGGAGTGAAGGTCTTCCTCTTCCTTTGCTTCCCCCGGCGAGTACTGTGCGTCAAATACTTTCAGAGGTGGAGTGTTTTCGTCCATTCGGACAACTTGACCAAGCCAGCGTAGCCGCTGTCCTTTAAGGCGGTATTCTAGTCTAGAAATTAAATTTTGGGCAGTTTTTTGAATTTTATTTAAAAAAAAGAAAAAATAATATGTTTACAATACATTTTTTTATGGTGTTTTCCTTGATATCTTAAGAATAATTGCACATCCTGGTGACATTGATCCTGACTCTTCTGGTGGTCTGAAAAAAAAAAATCAAAAGAAATTCTTAATCAGTAAGGATGCTGTTATATTCCCTACCTCAGGGAACACGAAAATTTGAAAAATGGCGACTGCTTGAAAATAAAAATAATTTTTTACGCTTTTTTTTGAAATTCCTGAATTTTTTTCAAATATTAAAAACAAAAATTTTTACACGATGCTGGTAGGAACGATAAAGGATTATATAAAAGGGTTTACACAAATTCAAGTAAATCGGTTGTATGGAACTTGAGATAATGCCGGTACCGTGTAGAAAAAAGTAGTTTCGCGTTTAAAGTTTAGGAGACAATTCTAGTAAACACGGACGCCACCTCACAAAATCAGCTGTATCTCTGAAAATAAATCGAATTTTGAAAAATCCTTCCAAGGTCATATTTTCGAAAGTCTAAACTTTAAATATATAAAAAAAAAATGAGACTATATGAAACCCCTAATAGTTGTTATTTGGGACGTCAAAAGTTTATATGTATGTGACCCCGCACATAGAAACCCGGCTAAACAGGATTTTTCACGAGAGGTGTTGAAAGATGTTAGCAGTTTAGCATAATGAAGCCGTCTCAGTGTTGTCATGGTAATCGAACGCTCATTCCTTTGGCTGTAGTTCTACGTACATTCTCGTTGAAAACCGATAATCGACATTTTGACAGACTAGCCGGGTTTCTATGTGCAGGGTCACATATGTCACCTCTGCGATGGCATAGTCGGGTATTTGCTATCATAGAACAATTGCACATGGAATTAACCATCACTTCTGACTGTATTTTTCGCCAAAAACGATACTGAGCTCCCAAAGCAATATCCAGCCTTCAAGAGTTCGCTTAGCTTTATTTCGAGTTCACTTTGATTCAGAATCTCTTGTTTGTTGTCTCCTTCTCATTCCCTTCGTTACCAATAACTTATTCCGAAGCTACCAAATTCATTTTATAAATTTTGAATTAAGCTCTGATAAACGTTAATAATGATCACAATTGTTCATCTCGTATGGCATAACAAAGAAATTATTGTACACTGATTTAAATCTTGAATACAATTTATGCAAATAAGTTGTACAGGAACCCTTTCAGCATAAAATTGCCTGAAGAGCAATACATTTTTATGCTACTTAATTTGTAAAAAAATCCCCAGAAACTGAACTCGAACTCTTTAACACTATAAACGAAATATAAAGGGTTTTACAATTAGGACATATTGAGACGAAATAGGAAAGAAATACCTGCATAACTTTTGGGAATCTCGTGGTTTTATAGAAACTTGTTATATAAAAATGTCAGTCATCAATTTTGTGATTTTTGGGATTAATATTGGAATAATGCCAGATCTCTGCCAAGTTTGGGAGGATAATTATTTTTACCTCTATAAAAATTAATCATGTTATCAAATTCTTCAGATGCCAGCTCAAAGAGAGTGAAATTTGAAACTTGGTTCCAGTTATAACTAGCGTTCGCAGCAAGGGTTTTTGTGAAGTCTTAATAAGTCTTACGCTCATCAGAAACTACCATATGTACTCATATAGTAATGTGGCTGTTTTGTTGGTGGAAAGGTCGGAGGAGTGAAAAAGACTTAACGCTCTTAGTAACCACGAATTGAAGAAGGTGAAGGGGTGGAAAAATATATTCAAAACTGAATATGTTTCACAAATATTCATCCACAAAGCTGGGAGAGTATCTGAGTCGATAAAAAATTAACTGCATTCTCCGAAAACATGATATTTCATGTGCTTAAACAATTTAGACACGATTGTATATTTTCATGGTCTCGGCAGCATTTTCAACTTTTCCAAGCAGCAATGTGACCCAATCGAATCAGCTCAATAAAAAACCCCGCTATTAACACACTTGGTACTCTCAAACTCGTTTATATACCCACATCGGATATGGTGTAAAGTACTCACACATGAGCATAATTTCACGCGAAAACATAATACTCAGCAAACTTTTTCACCAACAAAAAAACCTAGCTGGAATGGCGGCAGAAAAAACCGTTAAAAATTGAAAATGCAGAGGATTAAAAAAAGGTAATGAATGATGGCGAATGAGTTTCATTGTCAGCGCTGGCGAAAAGCGACTGGCGTTTGTGTAGAAAAACGCGTAACGGCGCCGACCTCTTTGTTGTGTCTCTTTTTTTACCGACAAACGAAGCTCTTACTTCGCGCGTAGTTATAGTTTGGCACACTGTTATTGTTGTTGTTGTTTTGTTTGCATACGCAGACAACGCCTCACACGTCGTTATGGCAATCATCGACGTGAGGACTTTCAACAGTTTTCCTTTCATTTTCACACAATGCTCATGACAGTATGTGTCTGAGGCTGCACAAGTTCGTGTCTGTGTATGTGTGAGGGTTCGTGTGTGTGCGTGTGCATCACAAAGGAAATAAAAAGTGCGAAAGTAAACACTTTGACAAGCGGAAAAGCATGTTACCGCCAAGCGGCGCGGTGTCGGCGCGACTGAGTTTGCGGTGTGACGAGCAAACTTTGCCAAAACAGCGGAGAGAACAATAGCAACACGAGTAACAATGAAAACTAAAAAACGGGTAATGAAATCAGTGGTCAATGTAAGGGGCACGTGGGAAGACCTTTCTTGCCAAATCCTTCCTTAACTCAAACTTTAAATGCGGGTTATATGCATTTTTCTACTTTTACTCTCATCGCGGACCGCTTTCTATAATCGTTTTTGGACTAAGGCCTCTCCTTTGTCTAGACTAGAGTTATTAATTCTCATCCATGTTGTCGTAAAACATCTCTTTTCTTCTTTGTTAAGCGAAGTTGTCTATCCATCGTAGTTAAAGCTTCGAACTGAGCTGTTGCCCTGGCACTCTAAGGCTGACAGGCGAAGGCTGACAGCTAAGAACTTGAAAATTATACAATTTTCACCTCATTTCCTCTCCTTTTCATGAGCTTTTACAATATACTGACTGAAACAAATGCTATCATAGACTTATTAGATATAGAGTTATCCTCTGCTATCGATTGTGTTTGTCGCCCATAACGATGTTAAGCTATATCCAGCCTTCAAGAGATGGCTTAGCTTAATTTCAAAGTCACTTTGATTCGGAAGCACTTAAAGGTTATTATCTAGAAAGACTTTTAAATTCAGTACATTCTAACCATCAGCAAGTGTTCCTGTAAGTGGTTCTCCTCCTCCTAGCAGAGCTTTTCCTCTACCTATCATGTGGTTTTAGGTCCCTCTCAAAAGATAATCCAAAATTGCTTAGTTTATTTTTCTTCTTTACTGGCGTAGACACCGTTTACGCGATTATAGCCAGTTAACAGATGCTCTTCTCTTTGCTATGTGACGCCAATTTGAGATTCCAAGCGAACCCAGGGTCCTTTAAACCTAGTCTTTCCCACCTCTGCTTCTCCCGGTGGGTATTACGTCGAATACTCTCTGAGAGCCGGAGTATTTCCATCCACTTGGACGACATGACTTAGTGAGCTTCTCATCGCCCAAGCCTCTGCAGCATATAGCAGGACGTTTGGTTTTGTTCGTCGAGAGAGGACTTTACTTCTCAATTGCCTATTTAGTCCAAAGATAAGAGTGATCTTGCGTTGGATTTCCAGGCTGACATTGTTGGTGGTGTTTACACTGGTTCCTAAATAGACGAAATTATCTACAACTTCAAAGTTATGACTGTCAACAGTGACGTGGGAGCCTAGTCGAGAGTTCGACCACTGTTTGTTTGATGGCAGGAAATATTTGAAATTGCTCTCGTTCACAGCAGACCCATTTCCTTTCCTTATCGAGCAGAACCCATGGCGCGATTGTTAGGTCCAGTGATGCTAATATCATCGGGGTACGACAGCAAGTGTACACTCTTACAGAAGATTGTGCTTTCTCGATTCAGCTCTGCAGATCGAATTATTTTCTCCAACAGATTGTAGAAATCGCACTATAGGGAGTCGCTTAGTCTGAAACTTCGTTTGATATCGAACGGAACGGCTCGGAGAGGATCTTCTCGATCCTGACGGACCTTTTAGTATTGAGCTTAAGCAACTATATAACTTCTGCGAGGATACTAAATTCAGTCATAGTGCCATAAAATCAGCTCCTTTCCGTGCTGTCATAAGCTATTTGGAAATCGACGAAGAGGAGGTGTCGATTCGATTTTCGCGGTTGTCTTTCAAGGTTTGGCACAACACAAAATCTACTTTTTGATAAAAGAAACTTAGACCTACTTTTTCCCAGCAGGGCTAGTTGCAGCAACCGTTACATACAAACAGCATGTTGCGACTACTAAGCCTTAGTATGTTTATCCACTGGGCTTTTCACTGATTTTTTACAGCTTAATTGTCGAACACTGTTTTTTCTTCGATCCACTTGTTTTTGGCAGTTTCGCAACAGTTTTTTTCGCTCGTACAGTGCTGACGAAAAGTATTGAACCGTATCATAAGTACATGTTACGCTTTGTGTGCCGTCTTTTTGTCTCGCTTAGCCTTTATAGTCCGCTTATTTCACGGTGCTTTTCGCGCTTTTGTTAAAATCTATTAATTTCACTTTTTCTTTGTCTTTTTTTTGTCACTTTTATTTTACAAATTGCATATATCGATATTTTATCAATGCTTTCTCGCGCTGCGCTGAAAAAATTCGGAAAAAATACTATAAATTGAATTTTTAAAAGCGGCGTCACGCATTTTTGCAATAACAATTAACGCGTCGGAATTTAAAATAAACGTTGGCATGACCATAAAACTTCAGTTCTTTTTTTAGTTTATTTACGGCAAATAACTGTATTTAACAATACCTGCTTACATATATACAAATCCTTTTTTATGTGTGGTGTTATAATTTTTGCTGGCATAATTGAGTTCGCATTGTTTTTCGCCATTAAATTTAATACATTTTGATAAAGTCATTAATACGCTTTGTGGGGGGTATTTTATATGCGTTCGCAGCAATTATTTTAGGTGACAAACTTTAATTAAATGATGGCCTTAATTTTTTAATGGAAATTATGGCATTAAATATAATTTTTTTGACGCATTGTGTTCATATTTAAGGACATAAATGCATTAAATTTATTATTCGATAAATGTTCGATTTTGCTAATTTGAGATTTAAAGCTCTCAAATCAAATTTAGATCATAATTGTACAGGTTAAACACTAAACACTGGTCAGCTTTTGACAAAAAGTAAGACTTCAACTCGAATTGTTTGTACAAATTGGAAAAACTATAAATGGAAATAGAGTGGACTTCGTTCGCTCATAATGCTTGAAATCAGAACCTAGCAACACAGCTGATTTAAAACGGCTCCATCTACTTACTAAGACCGAAACTTTCTAATGAAGAATTCTGTTCGCTAGAATCTAAATGACATTAATCTCAAACATTACCTGATTGGTACGAGACATCTTTTCCAAAGCCTCAAGCTCTTCGCACGATGCCCTTCATCTAGTTACACATGACCGGTTAGCGGTCCAGCTGTCATTCACAGACTCAGTTAACACAACCGCTTTAAAGTTTAGCCAGCTCCTGTAGCTTTTGTGAGGCTTGTGAGGTTATTCGCTCTGTGAACTCATTAGTGATGAGTAAATGTATGTATAAATTGTATGCGGTCATTTGCTGAGCTTCAATTGTAAATTTCTAACGCGAAAATAATTACAGCCTTAGAATATCATTATGTAATTGCACAACAACAGCAGCAACAATAATTCTGATCATAATCATATATTTAATTGCGCATTTGAGAATTGCGGTTGGCTTTTTACTGTACTCTTAATGAATAGTAATACAAATTTCTATATTTATATGAAAAAAAAGAAATCAACCAGATTAGATAAACCAATTCGAGTCAGTAATTGCATTAAACGTATATTTCAAATTATAATTTATTTAGGATATTTGTGTTATTTTTTAAATTATTTCGCCAATTCGCTTTTCTGCGGTTGAAACTCAGCGTAAACAGGTATTTGTGGATTTGTGGATTTATTTAGCTTGGATTTGGAGTTATAGTAGTATTTAAAAATTTTCGAGTTAGGGTGGTTCTTAGAGTAAAACGGTAAAATTTGTTTAAGATTGATGGTTCTAATCGCTACGTCTGTATAATATATGTAGTACATACAGAACGTGGTGCTTCTCAAGAGTTGTTGGTTGTGCCTCTAAAGGAATTTCTATACTCGTAACGTCTCCAATCTTAACAAAAATTAATTTGAAAAAGCTTTATTGATCAATGATTCGTTAAAAAAAAAACTTGTATAAAACAATTAAACTGGTATAACAAAACAAAAGCTGCCGATTCTTCAGAAACTGCCTTCATTTCTGGAAAATTTAAAGAAAAACACAACAAAAATATAACTGGTATAAATTACGTGAACTGATACAATTAAATTGAAATTACTGTTACAGATTATAGAAAGAAAAGTCGCACAAATAATTGGTATAAATGTCAAAATGAATACACAATTGGAATAAATCTTATAAACTAGTATAAAGAAGTAAAAACTCTGAGTAAAGACCGGCAAATCGAACATTCACTAGTATAAATAATAATACGTGATGCAATGAATATAAATTCTCTTCAAAGAAAGTGATTATGGATCGCTTTAGCAACTGGTATAAATGTCATAAGCCGTATATTGATTTATAAACTGTTTTGGAGTCGCCTAAAATAATAAATTGAAGTGTAAACTCGTTTCAAATCGGTAGGAGGTAGGGTAAATTGAATAAAACACTGGCATAATTCCTACAACTTGTTATAATTATATATGAAACTGGTATAGTAATATATAATTCACTATAACAAATTGAAGATTAATAAATAATTGAAAAAGAACTATAATAATAGTATAAACTGGTATAATGAAAATAACTGCAGATTTGACAGTTTGTGCACATTGGGCGGTGGAAAAAATATCTGATATAAGTCACATAAGCTGCTATAATTAATTATAAGTTGATTATAAACTAATAATTATTAACTCTCTTTAAGTTGGTAGTGGGTAGATCAAGTTGAATAAAAAACTGGCATAAATCATGTAAACTGGTATAATAATTTATAAAACTGGTATATTAAAATTAAACTTTTCTTTGGTTTGATGAATTGTGGAGATTGCAATTAACTAGATAAATAACATAAACTGGTATAAATATATAAACTGGTTTAACAAAAAAAAAACAAAAGTTTCAAGAGTGCATATTGACCAATCTAAAAAATAACTGGTATAATTCACCTGAACTGGTATAATCAATTAGAAGTTGTGTTTGGTTCAGAAGGTAGTAAATATTGGCAAACCGAGCAAATAATTGTTTTAAAATACTTAGATATGTTAGTCTAAGAAATAGAAATGGAGTCACAAGCAGTTATACCACTTCAATTAGGCCACTTATGCTCTCAAATACATACAAACTTTGCATGATAACTTTCTCATCTGCATTTTTGAAGAAGAATTTTGTGCTTTTATAGCTTAAAGTGCCATATCAAATCGAACAGGCCTAATTTCTTCAAGCAAACCGATCACAGGGTACAAAATTTGATATCTTCTCTTTACTTTCAAGGACATCCCTAATATAAGCGCATGAATTGCTGTAACTTTGCATACTTATAGCGGTATACTTTTGTATATATTTCCTGCAACCACAAATGCATTCATTCAATATTTCTTTTATTTGCGTTTTTAATATTCCGCCGGTCATATATGCTATATTCTGCGGCTCGCATATTTATCAACTTCATCGTAATGCCGTTTTTCACCGATATGCGATTCAATTACCGCACAAATAATTTATTTATACGATATTTGATGCATCAATGAGTGCAGTGAATAAATCAAATGAAAATTGTACTTTCAAATACTCACATCCGCACACACACATATATATGTATATGTTTGCATGTAAATGTGTGGTTGTGTTTACGCAAATTAACGCGCCAACCCAGCCGGGGCGGGTGCGGACACAGACGTATTCGCCCATTTGTTTACCGGCATACATTATTTGATTATCGCCAGCGAAACGAGAAATCCGCCGATGTAATTACACGCATACAAGCACACATACACACACATACTCGTAATACTTGTATGAAATTACTGAGGAAGGCACGTGAATTACCCGTGCTTACATACCTTTGGATGCGCACTTTGTACTCGCACAATGCATTTGTGGAATTTCAATGCTTTTAGTCGCCAACACACACATACACACATATAAGTAAATCTTTATCTGTGTGTGTGCTTGTATGTTTGCATGCAAATTGCTGTGTTTACTTGCCCGCATTCGGTGTTCGGTGGGTGCGCAAGCAGCTGATCGGCATTTGCACTTCGCATAAATGTTTGGCATAAACACTGGTTAAATAGCATAACTAAAAGCATAATGCTTACGACCTACTGCCTCTAAATATATGTATACATGCAAATGTATATCTGCTATGCTCTTACCTATCTGCAAATATCATACTCCAACGCATGCGCTCATAGCGTTGTTTGTGAAATATGCACGATAATTAGGGGTATGAAATCCTAATGGAATATCGGAATACGCAGCGCATCTACTGTCCATATGTGAGACCCTCAGAGCAATTACCGAAACTCTATAAATTTCGCATTTTCTGTTGCAGAAAATTCATTTGTAATTTAGTTTTTTTCTTTCAATTTTACCAATGCTCACGAATATATACTTATGAGGTCTACATAATGAAAAGAAATCAATTATTTTTTCAATAAGTTGACGATTTTATTTAACATAAAGTTAGAATTTTCCAACTTAAGTGAAATATGCATCGATTTGTTCGAGAGACTTTTACTATATACCTAATGACGAAAAATTATACCAATCGGCTTCATAAGCCCCTCTTGAAACGATTTTTTCAACTGCAATGTCATTCGCCATTGCTACAAAGCTTCAAGAACTTGTGGCGAGTCACTATTAGCCGATATGGCCTGGAGTTGTTCTGACTTAACACAATTACTGAACCCAATCGCGCTTATACAACGCGATACACAGTTTACTAAAGCCAACTATTGAAATAATACATACATTATATTTACTTTACCTAGTCTTAGTTCTGTTCGATTCACCACTTCAATGCTCACTATCTCTGAGTAGACTTGGGCAAACATTATCTACAGCGAATCCTCCTCATACTCATTGAACGAAATCAATTCCTAGATAGGGAATAGCTGATAATAAATTAGCAATAACTGTAGCTCCTCAGAAAGATA
The DNA here is from genome assembly GCA_037783105.1 of Bactrocera zonata. NCBI lineage: Eukaryota > Metazoa > Arthropoda > Insecta > Diptera > Tephritidae > Bactrocera > Bactrocera zonata. The sequence goes on from JBAWJQ010003668.1 coordinate 21,642, forward strand.
TTTGACCTCACAGTAATACATATCCCATAAATGCTGATGCCATTACTAAAAATAATATTAGTACTCCTACCAGTTAGGTAGGTATAAATTAGTAGGATTCATAATAGATTCCACGAACAAAGTAAATATAATATAGTATATGGGGACTAGAAGGTAACATCTCTTTTTATATCTTTTTTATTTATACCATTAATATTCATTTGTACCACTTGTTTGTTCGATTCTCCAATCACCATGTAGTTAAAAAGATAACTCTGAACTTAGAACTTCTTTTATAAAATTATGAAGTTTATTTCTCAAACCAGCTACCATAGAGTTCAATAATTACTTACTTCAATTTCGAAAAAAATCGCTTCTGATTTCTACAGATTATACCATACTTAAGGCGTCATAATATTTATACTCTTTAAGTAAAGCTCTTAAGACTGAATTAATTTAGAATTTATGTTATATTTTATATTTGGTTTTTATGACTTAAGCTTGGCCTAATGTTATTTAAATACCAACCTTAAGATGTTAAATCTTTTCAATATTTTTTAGAGGCTTTTATAATGGGAATAAGTAAGAAGAACATTAAGAGTAAGGAGTTCACAGTAAAATACCACTTCACATGACTTTGGCTTTACGCCAGTTTCTGAGCAACAGCAATTTGTTTACTGAGATGTGTTATTCTTCTGCAAGCAATTACAGTCCTCTAAGTATACTTTTGACAATCAGAGGCTTAAACTTGCACAGCTCTCAATGTAAGCACTTTTCTGTTTGTTAAGCTTAAACTGCGCTTCTTGGTGAAAATTCTTTTCTTTTTCGCTTAATTTTAATTTTTTTGAATTAAATTATTATTTTTTAATTAAATTATTTTTATTTTTATTAAATTAATTTTTTTTAATTAACTTTTTTGTTATTTTTTTTTATTTTTTTAAATTAAAATTTTTGCTTAACATTTTATTGATTCGTAAGTATTTTTTTTTAATTTCCAAACTATTGTTTTTAATTATTAAACTATTTTTTTTTTGTACTTTTGAAATTAATTTCTTTTTTGTGTTTAATTAGTTTTTTTATTTTTAAATTAGTTCTTTTTATTAATTTTTAATTTTTAATTAAAGTTCTTTAAATTACTTTTTTTTAATTTTTAAATTAAATTAATTTTCAAATTTATTTTAATATTTGTACTATTATTTTTTTATTTTATATTGTAAAATTTTTTTAATTTTTTTATTTGTATTTATATTTATATATATATTTTTTTATTATTATTTTTTTTTTGTTTTTTTTTGTGTAATATGGAAATACGGACAAAGTGCTAGACTTAAATAGGAGAAGAATCTAAGTTATTCAGATACAACAGTTCAAGAAAATTTTTGTGAGAAATGTTTGTAAAGTATTATGAAGATTATTTACACTTATGTATATATATGATATTTTTATTGATATAGTTTTCCTCTAGTGTGGTCTTAGCAATCCAATAATGCATCCATAGGCCATCACTAATCCCTTTCAAAGCTAATACTGTCTTCACAATAAACATTGCGACCATTACAGTTGCAGTTTTGCATACCGCTTCCGTATTGACCTGTGTTTTTTATGTGTTTGAAAACTTATTAACTTACTTAAAACTTCAATATAATTTGCTAACAAAGAATCTTGGTGGAATTAATTCATACTTTTTTATATGAAACAATTTTTGAAACAGCGTTATGTTAGATATATATTTTCATAAATACAAAACATATATATTTTTCAATAGCACCCTCGCATTTTAGCTGCTAAGTAATCACCCTACACAACTGGTTTACTCTCGAAATATTATCTAAAGTATCTTTTGAGGCAGATTTACTCAAAAGACACCCACAATAACCTTTAATAAATAAATACTTTCATATATACTTGTACCTACGCATACATAAACATAATAAATCGTATACCTTCTAAAATCCCTTATACAATCAAATTTATGTCGCCAATGTTATTTCCTTTGTCTGCAATTTCCCACCACTTCCGTAGCAGGTTTTGGTTAATTAGAGCAAAGGTCAGCCAACTTAACGGCAACCGCAATTTAAACATAGAAATTTGATATTTAGATTTCTTAGCGATATTATTTAGATTGTGTTTGGTCAAATCTAATTTCACACTTAATTGAGAAATTTCCCTTTTTGGAGCACAACGTAGAATTTCCATAATTACGAGCAGGAATGCATAAATATCACTGATACCATTTTGGACTCCGCCACAGTAGGTTTTAACTGATGCTCTAGATTAATTGCTGCACTAAAATTGGGTACAAGTTATTAGGATAGCCATTTTATAACTGTACGAATAACTGTTTGAGGAAGTTTTGATATCGAGTTGCCCATACCCGAAGGGGCATGAGTGTTTCTGTGGAGCGGAGTGAGTTGTAGCTGCCTCTTTAGATTAAATTGAAAGATACGGTTGTGTGTATATATGTATATGTAGTTTTAGAGATCGTTTATCCCAAAAGTTAGTCATTGATGAAATGCATGTGTGTATGTTTGTGTGAATTAATCAGGCTTTAAATTTATAACTAGTAAATGAAGTTGTTAATTATAATTACAAAGGTCAAGGCTTAATTTGGAAACTTTATGATTTATGATGTGAATTATAGAATTTTGATATGTGTGGGGTAAATTTAGGATTCCAAAGTATATATATATATACTACTATATTAATTATATATATATATATTCTAAACTAATTTTCCCCCACGTAAATGCTTGAAAGTATATCTTTTGATGTTATATACACTCGTGTGCATAAAAAGTGATGAATTGCTGCAATTAAATTGATGCAAATATTAATTAAAAGCTTGTGAGAATTCGATTTCAATTTCCTTTCTCAAAATTAGCTTAAGTGTGTGTATGTGTGTGTGAAGTGCAGCAGCCATTCAATTAGAAAGTTAAGCGGCTTTCAATTAAAAATTTATTAGCAAAAGACAAAGGTTGCTTAATTTGAAGTCTAAAGAAGAAGACACAATCGGTTAGTAATTTTTTTGAAAGTATGTAGGTGCATTTAATTTCTTTTTCAAAATAATTCAAACTTTAAGTAAATCAATACAAATGCATATTGAAGCTATTGTTAACGAAATTAAGCCGCTTAAATGTCTCAATCCTTGGCATGAATTAAGAAGATTCTAATACACCCAACACCTAACCGCCCACACGCCTGGTATTTACACATTATAACTGTATAACGTTACTTAATAGCTGAAAATTCCGTTGAAATTCACACCCACACAAAATTAAATTTCTCAACCCACACACGTTGCAGCTAACAGCAACAAATACTCATGTGTGCCTGTTAGAGGCCTGAGCAACTGATAAGCTGCCACACACGTGCTGCATTTGTGGGCGTCATAAAGGAAGCGAAGATAAGAGAAATCGAGAGAGAGACATGAAGAATTGAAGAAAAGCAGTAAAAGTGCACAGTTGAAACACAAAATAATCTTATGAAATCTTCATTACGCATTCATTCATAATCTCGCTTGCACTTACAGCCAACCTCACACACATACGCTCATAAGCAAAGCAGCTATGCGGAGGTAGTTTACAGTTATAACACACATACAAGTATACCAAATAACAATGACAACTGACAGTGATAAATGATGCAACCGAAGGCATAACTAATACTTAACTACCTTAAGTTGCCACCTGGCGGCTTGAGTGAGGCATTAAGCAGGTGGAGTTTAATAAAGAAGTCAAAATAAAGATAAAATGTAAATAAAAATCAAATAAGTGATTTGTGTTTGGTTAAACCGTTACGACTGCATTGAAATTGTTTTTATTTTTTATTATCAACTGACTTTTATGCGCTTTGAGTTACAACTGAGAGATAATAAATTTGAGTGAAGTTCGTTAAGAGTGTTATTATACTGTAAATAGCTCATAAATTGAGGGAATTTCTGTAGCATTGCTTAGATGTTTTTAATGTGAGTAAATTTGTAAGGTGTTTAAGATCGAATATTGTTTTAGTATTTGTCATAATATAAGTTTGAAAGTTATTAAGTTCAGCCAAATCATCAAATTAAGCAAGAGAATATATCTTAAGATTAGCACTCTAAGACAGAAATCCAGCATTTTCGATGCTTAACAGAAATAAATTTGTTTTGGAAGTTTCAGTAAGCCGAATGCTAATTTTTCTGCTAATTTCCAATTCCCTTTGTATAGCTATAAATACCGTCTGATCAAATTTGACCCGGACTGCAGAAAAATTTTCATATATTCATATTAATTTGACCCGGACTGCGCAAAAATATAAGTTTTTTTTTTTTATAAATTTTAGTACAAGTATTTGTTAACACCCGTAAAAATATTATTTTTGACACGCCTGACAACATCCAGTAAAATTTTCATACACTTTCGTTTGAATGAGTTATTCATAAACCCAGGTCTCGTCAGCATTAACGATGCGCTTAATGAATGTAGGGTCCTCAGTTACGTTGTAAAGCAATTCTTTTGTGACTTCAACTTTACTTAATTTTTGCTAAAGATTCATGACTTTTGGGACGAGTCTAGATTGGCAGCTTCATACCGAAAACATTGACCAAAATGTGCAGGATCCTCAGCTACGTTGTGAACAACTTGAGTTGACTGTGTTCAGTCTGTTCATAAGAGATGTTGTGATCCTTTGCTTTCCTTCCTCATAGCTACACAACGATTTTTAAGTACTGTTTCTTTAATATTTTCGATGTTATTATCATTTGCAGAACTACATGGTCGAGGCAAGTTTGCCAAGTCATCCCGACCTTCACTAAATGCCTTGTGACACTCAAAAATCTGTGTTTGTCAAAGCATACTCCCCAAAACACTTCTGCAAAACTTGAACGATTTCTTAATTGGGTTGCCATTGGAAATAAAAAATTTCAAAAACTCGTTGTTCAAAATCTTTCTTTGAGTAAAAATTTATACTTTGGCTGCACCAAAGCTATAATATTCTTCACTGGTGCATCTTTTAGATATAGAAGATAATAAAATTTAATTGAGATTTGCATCGCGATCTAATCTCTATTGTGCCCTTCCTTCTAACACATATACCCAAAAAGCCCTTGCATTCTAATAAATTTCAGGAACATGCTGAGGCTATTGACGTGATGTGATCTCTATTGAGACATATGGATCCAAGAGCCTTAAACTTATATCTATAGATTAATGTGCAGTCTACAATCAGGTTCTGTAAAGCTCCGGTTTCCAAGTTACAAGTCCGGCAGTTTGCATAAGTGGGCATGCCCTTGTTGGACAAGTGCTTCTTTAGCTTAAAGTGTCTAGCTTAGAATGTGATTGGTTGATAAAATTTTTCTCTAAGGAGGTTTTTCATGTTTTTTTAAACTTTGTAAGGTTGTACAGTGTACTGGTACCATCATCTTATAAGCCGCAGCGTTGCCGTTGAGTTTGTCGGCTAGTCAATTACTGGCTATTCCTTTATGCCCGGGTTCCAGATCAAGTATACACAAGATTTTTTAGAGAAGTTATATGTATAATCATTTGCATATATATAATACTTTATAGGGTTTCTGAAGATTCTATTTCGTTTATGTCATGCTAATTTTTTTATTTTTGTTCTGCTGTTCCGTATTACGTTTCATTATCTTATCTATCCGTTAAACTAACTGTTATCTTACAGAATCTACTCTGCAATAGTTTCAATAAAAGATATTTCATTATTCCTGAGTTTCCTTTAGCGATATTTTGTGACTCTGGTTGTTAATAAAAATAATTTTCTACAATATCTTTACTTTACGCATCAATAACCATTTATTAATTCATATTAGTTGACTATTTGTGGCGACAATAATCGCTTGCTGCTTACTATTTTAAGCAACTCCTGAAATGCCGATTTTACACAAATATCAACCATAAATATTCATATATCGTCATCTAAAATGCACAACGACGTATCATCAAAAGAACAAAAATTTGCTTATGATTCACTACATCATGTTACATAAATATTAGGGTGATTCAAAAAAAATTTGTTTTTTTTTTCGTTTGGTGCTCGGAAAAATAGGTTCCTAAACACCTCTAAGAAAAGTTCTCCAAAAACCTATGAGTTTCATCATTCATAATGATTCTTTTCATTGAGTTATAAAATTCATAAGAAATACAAAATTTTCCCAAAAATAATCAAACTTCAACCGTTAACATCTTTTAAACGTTTGAGTTTACGAAAAAAACGTGGAGACCTTTTATGTAGAGCATTCAATTTTCCACAAAATCTAAGGAACAAGATATTTTTTTCAATTAGTTGGAAGCGAGATATAAATTTTTCTATCTGATAATAAGAAAAAATGGAAAACTGTATGTAGAAGGACCTTCCCGTTACAATTAAGAACTCATGCTTGGCGAGGCTTTCTTTGAGGTGTCTAGGAACCTATTTTTCCGAGTAATTTTTTTTGAATCACCCTAATAAATATAGCACAAAATTTTTCGCTTCCGCTGTCTGATATAACCGATATATATGTAACCAATATATAACCACTTTATAACCAATATATATCCAATATATAACTAATTTATAACCAATATGTAACCAATATATGTACATATAACCATTTTATAACAAAAACTCAAATTTCGTTACAATATGGGCGATATCTCTATAATTTTTTCTTCGCCTGTAAGATTATGAAGAGTGATGTTACGTTATTTTGCATTTTAGCTGACGATATGTATGTGCATATCCGAATTTAGACACTTGCATGAACATATGTACTCACATACTTACAGGTACATATGTATGTCTAAAAGCATTTCCAATCCACACAATTTCCCAACACAACAACAACAACGCAGTCAGTCATTGACATTTGAAAGGCCATTTATTGAAAAGAAAGTTTTTGGACTTTTCCCAAAAACGACGGCAACAACAAAAGAAATGACTTAAATACCAGTTTTAAACGTTGGCAGACATTTCCGAAGCTTGGCACGTAGAAAGCGCATGAAGTAATTATAAAACAAAAATTTTGCTTCGACACATGAAATTTTCAAATTCACTTCCTTGCGCAATTTCCAAAGCAATCAACAACTTCTTACTGCCAATGTTTTTCACTGCAATGCATACAAACACACACACACATGTGGAGACATACAGAGAAACAAATGTATAATACATATGAACTTACCATTAAACTGAAGCTTAATTGCTGCAGACACGTCGGAGAACGCCAAAGCTGCCGCTGCTGCTGTCCACAGTATTGCCATGGCGCAGCGCAAGCCATGATGAATATGTGACAAACAATGTAATTACAAATGTATATGTGTATATGTGATTGTATGTGCATATGTATGCGGCGACCATACACAATGATTGGAAAATTAAATTGGAAGCTGGTTTGAAATGCAGCAGCAAACCGGCAGCAACAATTGCATACTAGTTATAGAAAGGTACATTTGTACATATATATATATATATATGTGTGTATGTATATACGTATGTATAAGCTTGCATTTGGCTGCATGTGCTCATATTTATTTTGTGGCTGCTGCAATTGCACAGCTGCAAATGGCAACTGACACTATTTGCTGTTAATTTTTATTGGCATGCTAACATATGTACTCTCATATGAACATATGTACATACATACACACATGTATATGCATTCACACATATTTATTTATGCACTTGCATGTCTGCTGTCGTTTAATTTTGTGTTTGAATTAATTACTTGTGCAAAGCTCTAATGCCGACTTGCCTTACATACCGACATGTATACGCTTATACATATTTACACTCGTTATATATAATTTATGTCTTTTATATCTTTGAGTTTTGACACATGGCCATCAAATGGTGATACATACATACATTTAAGTCCACCGCAATAATAATTGTCTCATTAAGTTTTATCTGCAAATGTCCATATGTCACTCCTACTCATTTCGATTTCCACCTCCACAAGCGCTTGGTCGACTACCGCCTCATTACCCCCATCAAGCGTTTATGCCATTTCATGAAGCACGTGTGGCACGCAATCTTAACAGTATGAAATGCTCATTAAACACAATATTGTACGAGTATATGGCAGTGTATGTTTTTATAGTTGATGATAAAAATTAAAAAATTTTCCGAGTAAACGAAGTTGAGTTGCTGCTAGGGTGGTTCACAAAAAAAATTATGAAAAAATATAGTAGATAAAATTAGATAGGAAAATATGCAAGAACCTTATTCTCCACATCTGAGCCCCAGCGGCTATTGCCTGTTCTCAGATCTCAAAAGAATGCTCGCTGGGACAAAATTTTGTCGAACGAAGAAGAGATCGCCGAAACTAAGACTTATTTTGAAACAAAAGGCAAATCGTACCACAAAAATAATATCGAAAAGTTGTAGCGTCGCTATAACCAGTGTATCACCAATGAAGAGAACTATGTTGAATAAAAAAAATTGGCAAAAATATTTATTTTACTATGGCAGGCAGCGGACATTTTCATTGAGATTTTTTTTAAGTAGAAGAAAGCATCAAAAGCCGGTGTGCGGAACTTCAAACCGCTAAACCTAACCTACTTTGAACTACAGATTCTCCTACGGAATCAATTGATTAAGTATTACTTCGTGGGAGTGATAAGACATTTAAGTCTCTTCTATGGCACGGACTGACGGGCTCTGCTCTATATGCCTCAGTTTTGTCATGATTGAGGCCGCCGCTTCGCTGACAGCTTTCCAGATCGCAGTGAACTGACACATGAATGTTGTCAAATTTTCCACCTTAAAACTACCTCTGAGTATAAGAATACATGCTCAGAGTCTTCAGAGCAGAGAGGTTAGGTGGAAATCCAGATCTCAATGTCGCCTGCCTATCTACGAATGGATATCCGGTATTGTTTGTGACTTCAACGTCCTTTGAGTGAGGTTTGCCACCGCTGCTGCCGTAGTGTTAAGCTTTTGACTCTCTCTCTTCTTTAATGGCATTTATGGAACGATAACTTGTATGGTTCCATTGAGCTGTTAATTTTTGAGCGGAGTCTTCTTTTTATCTTATTTATTATATATATTTAATTACAAACACCATTTCCTCTTTCGATGAAAATGAAGAAGATCCTGTTTCGCCAAACTTCAAAAAAAAAAAAAATTAAATAAAATAAAATATAACAATTATTTTCTAAAAGCTCTTCCACAAGCATTATAAATACTTAGAACTTGTTTCTACCCTAAGTAAGTTCTTCGCAAAAACACTTCACCTCTTCGAAGTCAGTTAAGAGCTGGGAAGTCGCTCCACTTGTCAAATAACTACAATTAGCGCACGACAAATCGAAGGCAAAGCTCGGACAAGTATCTAGTGATATTATATCAGCCAATAATACATGAATGTGCATAAATACATAAATATTCTGATTTCTTATCGTTTCATTAATTTTAATGGTCCAGTAACCTGTTCAATTAATGCTCAGAGCAGCTTAATTGTAAAGAACAGCTCTGATAAAGTAATCCATTAACAGGAAATCAGAAAAATAAGCTTTTAATAGCAATGTGAAATTAACAATATTGTTTTAGAGGAACTTCTAATAAAACCAAGAAACTTTCCCATCAAAATTTGTTCGAGCGAAGTCTTTGAAATGAAGTAAATAAATAAATACTCCTATACTTTCAAGAGTTTTGTGATCTCGATTCAGTGATTTTAGGTTTTTAAATGAAAGTTGCTATCGGATTCACAGATTTTGGGTTTATAAAAGGAAACGGGCCTACAGGTCGGCAAACCAACCGAAGGTTAGGTGTGGTAAGCGAAATAGCTATACACTCTGATACCAGAGCAGCGGTACTAGCCTTGAGTTCAGTGACCATGCGTTCAGTGCTGGTTAAGGAATTATCAAAGACATCGACTCACTTGGTGATAAGAGCACGGGGTGTCAGGTCACACTGAGATCGTTGGTAATTGTAGTGCTGGTAAGCTGGCAAGCAAAGGTACCCTATTCCCGCTTTCAATTGAATGGGAACTGGTTGAACTCCACTCTCCTCCTGTGTTCTACTACTGAATAGCTGAGCTTCATGAGAGCTTTGCCCTTGCTGGGCTACTAACGGGTCATACACTGTCGCTAGTTCCTTTTGACCCAAGATCGATTTCGAGGGATCCAGTGAGTCCTTTGTAAGGTCAGTTTCTCCCTAGTTGTTTGAATTCTAACTGGCCATTGCTCTATCGTCTTGCCGGACCCAGCTACAGAAGCTGCATAGAAGAAGTCGAGGTGGAAACACCTCAAAACTTACTTCTTGGTTGTGCCGCGTTTTCGTGGTTAGAACTCAAACACTTGGGAGCTCACACCTGCAGATATTCCACGGCGCAGCTGGGAATATAAATTAAATGCCTGATCAAATTTTTTTGGACATAAGTCGCTTTGCTGGCTTCTAAGATCGAATGCACGAGTTCTGTTCTAATGACTTCTCAACGGACTGCGTAAAGTACTTAGTCCAAGTACCACCTCTGGAACAGTCATCGAACCTAACCTAACAGACAGTCACCCGTTTATGTAGTTACGAATATATATACATATTTACCCACTAATAGCGTACATATGTTTGACTCGCCTCGCTTAATGAGCGGCATTTAGTTGTGTGCAAAATGTGATGAGCCAAACTCCCACCCAAATTAGGAGCAAACCGAAATGAAAAACAAAAATACCAAAAACGATGTTTTAAGTGTTGCTTAAATGGCGGAAATGCGTAAGATTAAATCACCGGCAATTATACACCATGGACGCGGGGCGGCCACGAGATTCACGCGGGAGGAAGGGAGACGCGAAAGCAAGCAGCTTTATCCATGACATTAGCAATGAAAGCGTTGATGGTGGCGTTGGCGACAGCCAACCTATTCCATCGGCGACAGCCAAACCAATGTGGCATGTCATTCGAGCGGTCTGTCATGCGGTGGAACGCGTAGCGACGGCGTTTCTTCCGCGCAACGCTGCTCAAATTCACTCAAGCATGACAATCCAAGTCAAGCCAAACCAATGCCATTCAAGCCGATCCAATTCTATTGAAGCCGAACCAAGTCGCATCAACAACCATATCGTTGCTGTGAAAATATTTGGAAAGTTTTCAAAGTGAAGCACACCGCGTCACTCTTGCCGCGCCACGCCGCGCCACGTGTCCAGCCGAGTGTGTGCGCGCGCGGACAGACATTCATTTTAATTGTTATCAGCAAACGACATTTAAATGCAAATAACTCGTAAAAGTAGCAGCAATTGAAATGACGCCTTCATCGGTGCGCCGTCCATCCTCTCTCGCCCTCTCTCTCTCTTTTTGCTCTTAATTTCGCCGGCTGTGCTGTGGTGCGCACGCTACCCGGCCATTTAGCTAATGCCATGTTATGGCGGCACGCAAACCCGCATTTTGTATTTATATTTACTAAATTGTATTTATGTTCGTGTGCGTTTGTGTTTCTGTGTGTGTGTGTGCATTAATTTTTACTTCGTTGTATTTAACTTTTCTTTTGTTTTCCATTTAATTTGCAGATTGCTGTGCTGCGCATCTACGAGATGGTATGAAGGAGCCGACGAACAACTTGGACGATATTGTAAGTACGCACAACAACAACAACATACAAATATGTTAACGAGCCTGCTACAGACTCATAGAATTATATATACAAACATATTGCTATGGTTGGGTTGAAATCATCATCACAATCCTAGACGAAAGCGGCGCGACAAACACACAAGCAATGTGTCGTAAATGTGCGCGCTCGCCGCACCCTGTATGCATAAGCAGCACTCGCGCGCTTACAATACTTTTTCATCAACAATGCTTAGTGAAAACAAAAGCAAAAATTTCCCAACAAAAAAAAAAAAACACAAAAAATGAGCGCGCGCGGTGGGCGAAGTATTAGAACAATTGAATTGGGGCAGGATCAAGTTGAAAGTTGAATAAGCGTCATAGAGCGAGCGAGGGGACGCGAGCGCCAGAGCGCGCTTGGCAAAATTAAATAAAAGCAAATGCCATAAAATAATAAAATAGAATGTAATGAAATGGCCAGGCGAGGCGCGCTTGAGCTTTGAAAGACTGCTAGGCGCTGCGCTTTGTTTTACTTTGGCTTGACTTGATGTGGCCTCGCGCTGCAGGCCAGCGCGTGCATACACACACGCGCGCTCACACTGGATATCACATAAATTCCAATTTAAATATGTGCGCCCACGTGTGTGTCTGTGTATGTATGCATCAATCGGCCAGGCGCTCGCGCTAGCATTTCACCAAAGTCGCAGGCAGACCCGCACACACAAAACGCTAGCAGAAAAGTAAGTAGAAGAAGCAGAAGAAAGGAAAACAAATATTTGTATGAAAAATGTTTTGTCGCAAAAGCGTTTGAAAATTCTACTCGAACTTGGCATTTTTGAGAAATGAGCACCGTTACGGCGAGGCGCCGTGCTCCGGCATGCAGATGACAATAATGCCAATGTCTCAACTCGGCGATACACACACGCAAGCACATATGGATGTATGCATGTGCACAGTTAGCTTTGCTGACAGCTAGCAACGGCGTTGTGGCTGCTGGCGCTCGCCTCAAATGGCGCAACCCAGCAGCTTCTCAGCGCTGTAGCAGTCAGTCAGTCGCGCGCGGCGCACGCCATGCGGACGCGCCGTCACCAAGTTGGGCGACCATAGCCTAGGTTAACCCACTACAAACATGCTAAAGCTAGTCATAGCTAAAATTGTGTTATGCAAACGTCCGCAAGTCGCAACGGGCACAATTCCTTCGAGGCTCACTCTGTTGCTGGCGGTTGCTTTGCAAAGGCGCGGTTGCGGTTGAATGTACTCAGTGTAGCATACTTGAGGGCGCTATTGCATGTGGGTTCATGTTTGCATGTGCTTTGTAGGTTTATTGTTGTAGAGTTGTTGTAGTAAGTGGTAGTAGCGAAACTATTACTTAATTGCATGAAATGTTTGCAGTAATTACTAGTTTTAGGACAAAGGTACTCTGCATATTATGTTCTGAATATGAAATATGTATGTACAGAAAGATAATAATTTCAATAAAATGCAAAATAACGTATCACAAATTTTCATAAGCTTACAGGCGAAGGAAGAACGTAATAATAAAGACTTATATCTAAACAAAATTTGGGTTTTGGTTATAAAATGATTATATATTGGTTATATTTTGGGTATAAAAGGGTTACATATTCGAAGATAGATTGCGACACGATATTCGTTGGAAATTTGGTGAAAAAACTCACTAGGAATCAATGAAGCATCCGACGGTTCATTATCGTGTTGCAGAAATCAAGAGTTGTCGGCCCATAACTCCGGCCGCTGTTTACGAATAGCTTCGCGCAAACAACGCATGACACTCAAATAGTATTCCTTGACCGGTTTGATCGGTCAGAAGGAATTCCTAGTACACCACAGCTCGATAATTGAAGAAAACTGTCAACATAACCTTGATTTTTGGGCTACTTTGACGTGGTTTTTTCGGCTTCGGCTCACATTTCCCTGGATATGCGGCCTATTGATCGTCTGTCTCCAGATCGTTAGCATAGATCAAAAACTCATCGCTACTAATAATATGTTTAATGACATTTTGGCAGTAGGAAAGCATTGTTACCGCAATGCTGGTTTTCAAAAAATTGAGCGATTTTGGAACCAAACGTGCTTTTACTTTTCATAGGCCCAAATGAGCTTTCAAACTGGTTTATACTGATCCTTTCGATAATCCGCGGATACAAGTAAGATCTCTGACTGGTAATCGTCGATTTTTAAGCAACAATATTTTATATTTTATTGACATCTTGATCGCCAGTAGATGTTGATGTCCGTCCAGGACGTGGTTCGTCGTCAAAGCGTTCTCGACCATCTTTGAATAATTTGCACCAATCAAAAGCACTTACTCGCAACGAACACTTATCTCCGAAGCCCTTTTCCAACATTCCGAACGTTTCGGCAACAGAAATGGGATTCCATACACGAAATGGAATGGAACTTCTTTGTTGAATAATTTCAAGCGTATACTGAGGACTGGTGATTATTTTGACGTGGCATTTGACACGGATGTCACTGAAACTCATACCCACCTAGGAAAAAAATATTTCGAAGAATGGGTTTTCGCGCGAAATTTAAATTAAAAAATCGTACTATTTTTTACGTCTATATAACTGCTTTAACCTAAATGAACCTAGGATGACTACTGTTCATCAATCCTAAGGGATGACTACTCTTCACGGACCGAGTAACTGAACCCTATCTGGCATCGCAAAGGTCCAAAACGGATCTATGCATGGCTCATTGACGTACCAGACTAACATAACCTAACCTAACCGAAATTAATACTACATCTTGTCCCAGTTAAGTAGATTCTGGGATATTATGTTCCCTTGTATCCTTTTTTAATGTAAAATTAATTTTTTTTTGTGTTCCTTAGATTGTGATATACCTCTTTTTTGTTTCATAAGTTTCTGTTTCTAACTCTTTCATATTATTTTCTCAGTGCTAGGTTTTCTATGTTAGTGAAACTCATGGATTGTTTCAAAAAAGTGCTGCAAGGTTCTGGAAACAGATATATGAAGATAGTTCTTTTGTGGTTGCGATTTGAAGTCTGTTGTTGTTCTAATGATTTGAGGCAAATATGTTTGCCCGTTTCACCTATAGACTTCCTACTGTTCTTCAGGTTAAGGTTATTTAAGACAATATTTCGAACTAACTCCGGTGCTAATGGTTCTTATTTGCCTTCTTCGGTCACAAATTTACTGTAGATGCACATTTTACTAACAGTTATGAAAAATGTGACGAAAGAAAACTCTTAAGATCTTGTATATAGATCTACATGTCGGCAGTTGTTAGCTCATTTTGTGGTATATAAATACATGGAGAGTTATTGACTGGTTTTAAGCGGAACCGAGGCACTCTACGTAAGAAACTTTGCAGAAAATTATACATATATGTATGTATACGGTTCATCTGAGCTTAAGAACAGGTGATATTGACTGGCCATACAATTCTGCAGATTTGAATTCCCAGCTCTTGTTTTTATACGATTTAAAAATGAAAAGCATCAAGCTATCAAGCGATTCTCGGACCAGCTTCAAACTCAAGGCAAACATCACGCCAAAATCATAGCTAAACCGCCCGAGACACTAAAAAAATAATGTAAAACGTTGTTGTATTAAAAAATAGTAAAAACAATATTTTTGTTTACAAGTTACAAAACTTTTATTTTTTATTGCTATTCAAATTCGAATCCTTGCAAAAATATTTATTTTAGCAACTAAACAAAACCATAGAAAATTAGACGACCACCAGCGGCTAAATTGGGTTTCGCTACATAAATTTAACTGCAATGCAACTGCAATGCGCTACGCAAAACAACAACAAATATATTAACAACAACAACACACCGCCGTGCCACTTTCTATCGCCAGGCTTAACCCACACTTAATCCAACCGGCGATTTAAGGCAAGCTCGCCGCGAGTCTGCCACTACACATACAAGCATACATATATGTATGTATAGTACCTATGCACATATACATTATCTTCATTGTGTGCTGTGTTGCTTTGCATTTTCAATTCATTTGAGCATGCAATGTTTACATTTTGTTGCGCTCAATGTCAAATTGTATTTATAAGTAAATTAATTTGAGACGAGCGAGTTGGCAGGCGAGCAGCTGGAGGCCGGCAGGCACAAGGATGACACAACAGCGAATGTGTAAACAGAAGGTGGGAGCTGGCAGAAGTCGTGGCAAGCGAAAACAAAGCAAATACTCGTAACAAAATAAAGCACGAAAATGCGAAAAAGAAAGCGAATAAAGCAAAGGAGTGAAAAACAGTTTGTGTGTATGTGGGTGAGTGCATTAAAAATAATAACAATGTTGTAGCGAAATAAACAAACATATTGTGCAGTTGACGTGCCACAACCAGCCAGCAAGCCAGCTGAAGGACTGGAGGAGTAAATAGCTGTTGGGCATGTGAGAAGTCATGGACAGAAAAGTGGGGGCATGAAAATAAGCGTAAACAATCGCCCACAAGTCAAAACTTTAGTTAAGCCAGCAGTGCGAAATACCAGAATGTTTACGGCTGCTATAAACACACACATAATAATAATAATAGTAATAATAATAATGATAAGGATTATAATAAAAATGAACTGAACGAACGTCAAAGGGTTGAAAGGGACAGACAAGTGCTAAAAAATATGCAAAAACGGGTGAAAATGAGCTGGTTAAATATGTAGTATATGTGGTGAAATATGTGCCAGACCGATGGCTGATAAGAGTAATCAATAATTTCCATAACAGCCGGTTTTATGTTCCTGGAATAGACCCGGATTTTATTTAGTAAGGACTGTTATGAAAAAAGGAAAAAATTGATGTGAATTTAAAAATGACTTAATTGATTTTTATTATTATTTTAAATTTTTTCAATGTCTAAATTATACGTATCACAACTAACATATGTTCCGATTTTTGTTCATTTTGATCGAGGCGTTCGCTTTGCATAATTTTTGACCAAAGCCTAGCTGTGGATGACTACAAAACTTTTTCGTGTTTAACCGACTATAGTTCACATTAAAATTACTTACCACTGAAAGATTCCAATTTTTATGATTTATTCGCTCTTAAAATCCCCGTCATTCCCATCTCATGATTTTCCGTTCTCGAACAAGAGTTCCGCTTACGAAATTAAAAATGTGTATTTAATTATTTTGTTTTTAATTATTTTAACATATGTACCGACTTTGGTTCATTTTGATCGAGGGGTTCACTTTGCATAATATTCGACCACAGGCTGGCTAAGAGATGACTAGATGAATTTTACGTTTTTACCCGATTAAAGTTCACTTAAAATTACTGCAGCCACTAAAAGAGTCCAATATCTATGATAGCTTCGTTCTTAAAACCACCGTTATTCCAAGCTTATAATTCTCTTTTCTCAAATAAGCGCAACGCGTTCGAAATTAAAAAAAATGTGCTTTAGAACGTTTCTGTTTTACATTGTTATCACTAAAAAATATGAATTATTTTATAGCATAAAATCGAAATTTCCTCTCTTTTTTGCAGACTTCGAAGCTATTTCGGTGCTGACACTGATAACTATGGAGTTTTGTGAGAAGGATTCAGTAATTTTTATAGCTTATACATTATCACTCCAAGCTTTTACATAAAAACGTCCTATTACATACATATGTCTCTTAATGAGCTAAAGCTATGTTAGAAATTCTTTGTAAATTTCTGTTATCCTACTGACCTGTGGTATAATCCGAGAGGCTCTTTGAATTACCAGCTCTCAATAAGGTTAGTCTTATGGCAGTTATAACGGCTTTCATCGGCTACTGTCCGCTAAGCCCATATTTCAAAGTTGTTTGATAAAATTTTCTCGGCTGTCAAACTTTCTTTAGAGTGAGGTGAACATACTATATGTCGGATGTTATATCTTCGATGAACTGAATGGGTTGGTCGCCGTCGGCATTAGCCACCTCAACACTTTTAAAATAGGTTCATAGAGTTACGTCGATGGAGGGGGATCTTTGGATCCACATCTGAAAGTATTTGGTATAACAAAAACACTACTTTTCAAACTGTCATAGTGGAGTTAGTCAAAAACCTAACCTGTGGTTATTGATGGTTTTCATTATTCAGTATATTACCGTTGTATACAAGCAAATTTTCAGTAAGTTAGATAATTCCAAGCCTTAAGTGAGAGTAGTAATTATAAAGTGAGTTATAACCGAGTAAAAATGGAAATTAAAGTTGTCGACTCACAGTCAACCTATGATCAAAACTTGTATAAGGTGAATCCCTCGATCAAAATGAACAATATTCGGAACATATGATAGTTATTGTCGCTATGAGCCAACTAGCATAAAATGCTCAAAATATGTACAAGGCGAATGATTTTTTTAATATTTTTTTTTACATTTGAAAAGTGGAAGTATAAGACCTTTGCGTTGCCGAAAATATTGAGATGTAGAACAAAAGCTCTTAGCATCGAAAACGTAAATATTGGATAGTTAATCGTAAATTCTTGCACTCTACAATAGGATCTTGCGGGTTTTTGTTTTTCAATATCTGGAAACTCAAGAAATAACATATACGACATTCATTTGACAGGAAGTTTTATTATCTATAGGTCAACTTATGCGATTTTCTTTCTCTATAATATTTGTTTGTCTCGAGCTTTTTCCTCTCTCTTGTTCTCTTCTTCTCTCTCTCTCTCTCTCTCTCTCTCTCTTTGTATATCTTGAACTTTTTCCTCTCTCTTTGTTTTTGTTCAACCTCATTACAATTATGAATAGTCTTGTTTCGAGTATAATGACCTTAAACTGTCTTCTCAGTCTCATGTTGCAATTTATTATTATTGAAAGAGAAGAACAGAGAACAGAGTGCCAAGGGAGGTTTTTGAAGATCGTCATAGACCAAAATACCATAAACTTAAAACAGTTGAATTGTGCTTTTTGGTCCTGATCCCAAAAAACCTCCTCAAAACTAGCACAGATTAAGCTGATTTCAACTTCTTTAGACAATTCACGTCAAATCTTCTAATAAATATTAAAATCTTACCAGCAATTACTCATATGTGACCCTTTCTTGCAAATAATTCCCAAGAAACACATTTAAAAATTAAACCAAACTGAAAATGTCAGTGAATAACGGGATGTGTAGCAAAATGGCACTTATATTTCCATGTGGGCGAACTCCTTGAACTCGAACGTCATTAAAAGACAGCATGAGTGATGTCTACCATATACATACATACACACCCACACAGAGAGCGCAGCGAGTGGAAGAGTCAACGAGTGAAAGAAAGGAAATTGCTGGCAATACAACAGTTGTATTTGTGGCCATATTTTAAGTGTGTTATATTTTTGCATGAGCCGCTGTTTAACAATGACAACGACAGCTGTCACAACGGCTGCCTCAGCTTCCGCCCCAAGCGCGTTGCACGCCACACGCGGCGCCTTAAGCTAACTCTTCGCTTTTCGTCAACACAACGACTGGCCACTTTCGCAGAAGCCAAACGCCACCGCGGGCACGTTCTTCTGCATGCGCTTCGTGGCTGCAACTCGCCTTGTGGCACGTACATACACATGTCTGTATGTTAGCAGTTGACGCGGCCAAGCCTTGGACAATCTTTCACCAACTCACTCGACATTCGATGCGTATACATGTTGCATGACGCAATCCCAAAAAAAAAAAACAACAAATTGCATCGTTGAATGTGTGTGTGCGTGTGGCTGCCACTTGCAATTGTCCGCGAAACAAGTGTTTTAGTTAACATCCGTTGCGGCAGCTTAACTCGCGCAGCTGCTTCACTTCTGCACTCTCTTGAGATTATCTTCTTGTTGTTGCCACATGGTTGCAACAATCGCTCGCGCCACATTGCGCGAAATTTTAATTTCCATCAATAATTCAAACAAAACGCTGACAGTCCAGCCGGAAGGTGAAGTCATTTCTTTTAACTGTTGTTTCTCCATTCGCGCACAAAAAACATATATATGTATGTGTGCATGCCTTGCGATTGTTAGCATCTGGCAACATGGCGCACAGCTGTGAAGAAGTGCCACAGCGCTGCAAGCGCAAAAAGTCAAGTGTTTCTACTCCTACATCTATGTGTGTGTAAATGTCCATGAGTATCTATGTGTGGCTGTGTATGTATGTGTGACCCTGTAATGCTGCCTACGCGCGGCGCATTGTTTGTAGTGCTGATGTTGCAGCAATCGCCTCAGGCATTGTGCGCTCGCTTCGTGCAACAATTTACTTACGACTTATAGCCTTGCAACACACCCCCACGTTTAGTTATCTACTACGCAGCACTTGTCGCTCCACAGTGCCCTCACTGCCCACATTCTGTTGGACCCTCTTCATGCGCTCTGTCTGCGCCATTCTTCAGTTTTACTTTTATCCATTTCTTTGCATTCTTTCATACTATCTCTTCCTTTTTTGTTTTTTTTTTTTATTTTTAGTGCTTCTAACTGGCATCCTTACACATATCCTTTCACATACACACACACACGCGCACATACTCGTTGTATGTACTTGCGTATTGACTCCATTTAATATTAACTCAAAGTAAGCGTCATTATTGGGGTCGGTCATGTCAGCGTTGCTTTTAATCTGCGCCCCTTTCCTAGCCTCTCAAACTGACACTTCACTTTGTTAATGCAACAATCTGTTCAAACATTGTGCCAGTGTTGGACAATTGCGTAAAATTGTACCGTTTTATTAAGTTTCTATTGGCGATAGAGATATTTCCTTTGAACGAAGCAGTGTTAATGAATAAGCGATGGAATGAAACCTTTAAACTGCTTGGAACGTTTTGAGATATTGGGCTTGAAGCTTGATATAACTCGATTTCTGTCATCTTCGTACCATCAGTGTCAAAAATAATTCGCATTCTCTCAACACGAGACCTCTTAGTCTCGGCTTAACCACATTTAATTTTGAAGAACAGTTCCTCTGGTGAGGTCCAATGATATTGTCAGTCTAATGCGATTTCAAAATAAATTATTAGGTTATCCGTTGGATTGTGTACCGATTCTAGCTATTAAGACCACCCCATCTAACGTTCTGAAGTAATAAATTAGAGTTTCGCTCATAGCATTGCGGTTCCTTTCCTCTTTCTTACCATATTCGAAATCTGAATATGTTTTACTGAGCACTAGTTCATAATGTAAGATTAATGAAAGTGGTCCGTTTCTATTTATAAGCTACAGAGATCTTGTGGTTCATATCACTAGTAGCCTTCATGTCTCGCTTCCAGAATAGCTGTTTCTATCATGGGAGACGAGATCCGAAATAACTCACTTTCTGCTTCCTGCGGACCATTAGTACCAGAAATGTTTCGTGCTCTTCTAATTCCTCGACTTTACACCGTTTATTCTCGTTTTAACTGCATAAGATGTTATGCGGCAGTTCTCCTGGTGTAGCCAAGTGACGAATTTTCAGTTTTATTTGATTACGAATCAGAAGTTGTGTACTGATTCAAGGCATTAAGCTCATTCCTTCTAATGTTCTGTGCTACTGGGATTCGAGTTTCGGTCAAAGCATTGCGGTTCTGTGCATTTTCCTTTCATATTTGGTTCATCCATTAAGAAACCTGGATATGTCCGGCTGAACGAGACTTTAGTAGACTAAATACTAGACTGTTAAATGGTGTTTGGTTCTATTTATATGTAAGATCTCTATCTTGTAGTTTATATTATTGCTGGTGTTGGCGTTTTAGTCCCAAAATGTCCATTCCTTCATACTGAGTTTACCGTTGAAAATTGGTATACGTCTTTGTCGAGGGATACTTAATTGAGGCTTCTTAAACCATCTCTTTTGACCTTCTGTACTACTGGGATTCAAGTTTCGCTCAGAATATTGGGATTCCTTCCTTTTCTTGCACTTTCCTTCCATATTTGGTTCATCCATTAAGTAGCCTGAAAACATCTGATGAATGAATACTTCAATATACAATACAAGGTTAATGGCGTCCCTATTTATTTTTTTACAATATTCGGTTCATCAGCATTTCCTTTTTTTCGCTTTCTTTCAGATTCAGTTCAGCTATTAAGAAATCTGAATATGTCTTTCTGAAGGAAACTTCAATATACTATAGACTATAGAAGGGCCCATTTCCATTTTACGAGCTTCATAGATCTGGCAGTTTATATGATTGCTGAGGTTCATCGCTTACTCCGGGAGCTGATGCTGAACAACATAAAGCTGAGATCATTCATTGGAAATCGAAATATGTTTTTCACGAAGGATATTTTAGTAGCATGGAGACTTGAGTTTCAGTTATATATCATCCGGTCATTGAATCAGCTTTTAAATGGTTATCGATATACGTATCTTAGTTCGTACAAAATCTAAGGACAGATGAACTAGGATCTATGTGTTTCAGTTCCATATATTCAGTTATTGGACCAGCTGTTAAGTGGTCATCGATATAGGTACATTAGTTCAAAGCTAAAACTGAGGATAGATGAACTTGGATATTTCCTTCCCGAAACTTTAAGTGAGTCGGTTGGACCCATTGGATCTCAGATCTTCTTTTGATTCGTTAAATCGGCATAAACCATGTAAAGCAATGCTCCTAGCTATCTTTCTGGACTTTCTATAAATTTTTTTGACAAGTTAGCCTTGAGTATACCTTCACAAGGACTTTGACCTTAGTATTGAGTACTCTAAAGTTTTTTTCTTGTAAAATTTGTGATGTGTTACTTGAAAAATTCGTCTTACCAAACAAAATTACTCTCTCAATGGATCTTAGGCTCCATTTCGGCAAAAATTCCAACACTGTTCTCTGAACGTTTACCTTCGTATATATAAATAATATATACTCACAGAGCCAACGTTCGTTGGAATCGCATCTACTGCTATGTACGGATTTGCCTACGTAACGGTTCGATCAAACACGCTCAGCATCGAACGAACACACTCAACAAGTTGGCAGCCGTGTGCTCAAGCTATGGCACTACAACCGACTCACTCAGCACAGAAACTACTCAAAACAAATTGACACAAACACAAGCAAGCCGCAGAGCCACTCACACAACCAACACTTCCCCAAACGGTTACTCCACAGTGGAGTCCACACCACCCACTAGCCACACCGCCGCCCAACGCGCTCAACAGCCCTTTCGCTTGCTCGACAAGCGCTCGGTTGTTGGTCTTACTCACTTCGTGCACCGTTACTTCACTCGTTTGCTCGCTGGCGTTTTAGCCGAACACGGCGTGCCTCCTTCGCGACCGCTGCGACTGCTTTCTATGCACTTTTGGCTTTTGGCAACGCATTCAAACATTTCGGCCAACGAGTTTAGTTGAATTTTCGACTTAGCACATTGCGGTCACGCGTGCCAAGCGCTAACGGCAAAGGTGAACTTTGAAGCTTTGTGCTTCTAACTCGTTGACTTTTCGTGCGTATTCGTGCAATAGCGGTGACAAACCGACTTACTTATATACATATAGTATGTGTATATGTGTTAAAGGAGCGATGGTGAAAATAAATGAAAACGAATGTGTTTAGTTGTTGTTGTATTCTCTAGTGGTAACGACAACAAAAGGGTATATCGTGCGTGCGCCACAGCAAAAGTTTTCATGTCAGTGGATTTAATAAGAAATTTAGAAAAAGATCAAAAAAAAAAGAAAAAGACAGATTAAAAAAAAAATTAACAACAACAGCAAAACGACGAATGCAAAAATAAAGTAAAATAGGCAAAAATACAACGAATTCGCGTGCTGTGTGTTAAACTAAAAAAAAGTGAATCCAACTACAACAATAACAAAAAACAAAATTTTACAACTATTTTGTAGCACTAATTCATTAGGGATGGAAAACCAACAACAAATTTAGTTTGTAAGCGGCAAGTAAGTTGTTGCGTGTGAAAAAAATCCGCAATTATTTATGTTTGTGGCAACAACAACAATGTGTATATGCACTGACTTTTATGGTAAATTTGCTGTCTTAACACAATTCAATTACCAACGCAACAACACAAACACACACTCTCACACACACATACATGGAAGCACTTGTGTAGCAAACTTCTTCCGGCAGCACAACGACCTTTTCTTGAACTTCCAGCGGCACGTATGCCCTCCTCCCCGCACTTTGGTAGCTAATAATGGGAGCAAAGGTTGGTAGAAGAGATCGGTGAGGTCGGTGAGGTAGAAAGGTCATTAAAATGCGATAAAAAAAAGCTACATCGTAAGCATATGCAAAATATTGGCAATAAAGCGATTATCTGTGCTTGCAATTTGCGACAGACGAATGACAACTTCTTCCTCACGTGACACGAGCCACAGCAACCACAAGCCCTTGTAGAGTCTTAAAGAAAAGAAAGTCAGGAAGAGCGTGTATAGGCAGATAGGTGGAGATATGGAGACGTGCGGCAACCGCAAAACAATAAAAACCGACTTGATGACGGTTAACGGTAAATACGTAGGCATGCAAGCGGCTGTCATTGGGCCAATATTGGCTCGCACGGTTTGTGTAGTTAGATGAAGGCATGAATGGAGGACACTAAATGCATACGTGAGGCAGCCACATAGTTGGCTGTGATTGTAGTATGTGTGAATGTGCGTGATTTAGATGTATGTGTGTATATTTTGTATGTGTGTACATTATACATGTATGTGTGTACTATGTTTATATATATGCATGTATGTGTGTCAATCTACCCATACATTGACAGTTAAGCCTATGTGTTGTCTAGTTCGTGTAGCTGCGGACGAGTTTAAATGAATGGGCGAGTCATGCGCTGGTCAACTGCTCGGCCGACTGGCTCAGCTGGTGGTCAATTCAATCACGTATGCAAGACTGTGTGTGTGTAAGTGTATATGTATGGGTATGGGCGGTCGGTCATTAAGGTGAAAAATTATGAACCTGCAAAGAACAGTGACAGTTGTTACACTAAACAAAAAAGTCGTTAAAACGAACCGAAGGATCGGTCAGGGCCAGACACTGAAACACACACATACATACACACAATACACATACCAATGCAATTACAAGCACAAAAAGCGATTTAAGTGTGCTTGATGGACGCTGCAACGGATTGGACATGATAAAGCGAACGAGTGAGAAAAAGCATATGAAAAGTTGTTGGTGTTGGTGCTGGCAGATGGGCTAAGAGGCGGTAGGTGGAAGTTTAAAAAAGCAGTGAAATGGCTTAAGACAACGCTGAAGGGTTGGGCGTAGCAAATAGATTAAACGAAATATTAACTCGAGTGTGCCACGTCGCATGCCACGTGGTCGGTCGGTGGTAAGAAAATTCGAAAGCAGTTGGAGGCAAAAGGCAAAGAAAGGCAAGCTGCTGACAGCGTGTTGCAAGCAAGCAAAGCTTACAGCAATTTGCTTACACATTAGTTGGAGTTAAAGACAAATGCCAACGCCGACACATGACAGCTGTTAAAAATGAGGCAGCACCTTACCGTCTAGTGGGCGGTGGCACGAAAGGAAAAAACAGCAAGCAAAAAAAAAAAAAAAAACGCAGCAAAAAAGAGCAAAACTTTCGCAGGAAACTGAGCATTGCAAATGACATTTCAGGGAATCTCCGGTGTTAGTCAAATGCAAAGATGATTAGCATGATGAATGCAAGCAGCAGCTGTGACAGCTGTTCGTACACGTACAACAATGAGCAGCAAACTACTGCTTTATACAGTTATATAGTTATAGTGCGGCTGACGTGCATGAGCACAAGAGTATCCTAAAAGATCATTAATATAAATGGGTGTCGTGCCAGCTAGCTGAGCAGCGTTGCAGCAAGCAAAGTGAGCGCGCTGAAAAGATAAATGCGAGGTTGCGGGTGTTGAGAGTATGGTCCACTGCTATGAAACATGTGCGCAGTTGTGCGCAGGAATTAGTCGAGATTATGATTGGTGAGTTAAAGGAGAGTAGGTGTTCGAGAGAAAGCAGTTGACAAGCGCAAACATGAATTATTGCAATGATGATAGAAAATATGGACTGTAAAATGTAGCAAAGGATTAAATGAATAACCGTAATTGATGCTAACAGCTTTGCCAGCAAGAAGAGCAGCATTTTTGCGCATATCTTTCGAGAGTCTTTTGTTGTTATTCGAAAAAAAATAATAAAAAATAACACCTGTCACAAGTGCATTGCTTATAGCATTAAGAGTACAAAAATATCTTTATTTTTATTTACACAGATCAGTTTGAATGGCGGCCATATGCTAGAGTGGTCCGAACCAACAATATATTCGGAGATTGTAGTATTGCTTAAGACAATGATCTATACCAAATTTCGTGTGGTTACATTGCGCAACCGGAAATTGCAAATAAATCAACAAAATATTTAATTCATCAATATACATTTTGTTGACTTCAAAGTAATCCCCAACAGATGTAATACATTTACACCAACGATTTTTACAGACCTCGAAACACTTCTCATAAGCACTTTATGGGATGGCCTTCAGCTCTTTCAGCGAATTTTGTTTTAATTGTTCGAACGACTGAAAACAAAAAGGGTTCCGCGGAGTGGCAATTATAGTTTGGCAAACAAGAAAAAAATCAGTTGCAGGCAAATCTGTTGAATACGGTGGTAGATCGATGGTTATCATTTGCGTTTTAGTTTATTTATTGCTTTAAATTCGGTCACAATCGTGACTCGATCCAATTGTGCATTATCATAGTGTTAAATCCATGAAATGTTCTTCCACAATTCTGGTCTTTTTCGACGGATGTTCTCATGCAAACGCCTTCAAACCGTCTGTCCCTCCGGAACAAGTTTATAATGCACCAAAACACAAATATCGAAAAAGCAATGAGCATTAGCTTGATTTTTGAGCGGCTTTTGCGTGGTTTTTTGGTTTCGGCTCGTTTTTTTCCCCGCCACTCCAATGATTATTGACTTGTTTGCATGTCAAACTCATAAACCCATATTTTATCGGTTGTTTCGTCTTAATGCTCTCCATAAATGTGGGACCAGAATTCGCTTGGCCAAGCGTCTCCAAAGGGACCTTTTTACGGTACTCTTTTTGAAAAAAAATTCAGCTTTTTCATGACAATTCGAGCAAGAACGCATTTCATTCCCAAAATATCCACTAAAATCATTCGTTCGGACTCAGGAGAGATGTCGAGTCACTTGCCATCTCTCCAACACTTGACTGACGACTTTCAAGCACCATATTCTTTATTAAATTAGAAACACAAAACTTTATAAAAATTCTTTGATCGATGTTTTTAAGTGGATGTGGTTAAATGGAACTCGATCAGTAGGCAACCAATAAGAAAATAGAAAAAATATTTATCAGATTTTTTTGCTTGTGAAACACACACTTATAATTAGCTATAAATAATATTGGATTTCTTTTTTCTATAACCCGTATCTGAGCTGTGTACGATGAAGTTATCATATGAAGGTGAATCCCTTCCAAAACTGTCCTGTGAATATCATTTATAAAATTTAAACTGTAATAGCTTTGGTCTACGTTTAACATGCTTTGTTTTATTAACTAATTTTTTAAATTTTGGTTAAAAGAATTGAGATATGAATTAATAAATTTGAGGCTTATTTCCTACTAGAAAATAAAAGAGGGAGATTAAAGTCGGTGGAGAAAGTTAATAGCTTTAAAGTATAGTTACTTAACTGGATCTACGAAGGGCGAATTATCTCCTTACAATTGGCATTATCTACGAAAAGTGAAGGACACTAAGACTAGTTTTCGACATTATTTACACTCATAAATGTTAAAGAAATTTGTTTTTGATCTTTTGCTGAAACGATTGATTTTTTTATATACAATCTTGGCTAACAAGGCATCATTCAGCGCCTTGAGAATATCGTTAGATACTGGACTATTTTTGTTCTCAGAACTATTCTGTGACAATAACACACTAAATTCGCTTGATTTCTACGGATCACCTCGAGCTGCTTTTCAGAACATTGATTGAAAAATGTTTTAGGTTTTTATCTGTAAGTTCACTGACAAACAGAGTTTTCAGCTACCTTTAAAAACGTGAAATGCGTGAAGATGTCTCGTTAAAAAACATGTATGAGGTAGTTTATATTTGTATATAGAAGACCACTATTGTAAAAGACAGTTTCCAAAATTTAGTGGTATCTTCACGGACAGAATTTTGGCACATAATTTGGGATTGGCAGGCACTCAGCTTAATTGAAGCTCTAATCTGTAAACGGTGGCGACTCTGCTGCCCTAACATATGTCAGGCGAACGCGAGGAAGCCAATGAGAGACCACACATAAATTTAAGGTTCTCTATATAAACCGTAATTGTGTTTTGTATTGATTAAAGTAAAAATTGTATATTTTGATTATTTTTGATATAAAAATATGTGATCTTTCAAATCTGAACATAAAAAGTATATCCATACCTTATAAACTTCAATTTTTGAAAACGTTGTAATAAGAGGATAACTAAAGTGACTGTAATAGCTTTATGGATGCGTTTCAGTCTCCCCTTTATCTCACCAACCAAGCAACCAAAAAGTTAGTGACAAAAATTTAAACAAGAAAAAACGTTAACTTCGGCTGCACCGAAGCTAATATACCCTTCACAAGTGTATTTCTTTTAGAAACTATGTGTTCAGTTTGTATGGAATCTATAGTTATCCGATCTGTACAATTTTTTCGAAGATTATGTTATTACCTTAAGCAGTAATCTATGTAAAATTTCGTGATGATACCACGTAAAATGTGAAAGTTTACTTTATTTCGATCGTTCAGTTTGTATGGCAGTAATATGTTACAGTGTTCGATATCGGCAGTTCCGACAAATGAGCAGCTGCTTGAAAGAAAATGACGTTTGCAAAATTTTAAAACGATATCTCAAAAACTGAGGGACTAGTTCGTATATACATATAGAGACAGACAGACGGACGGACGGATGGACATACGGACAGATAGACAGACGAACATGGCTAAATCGACTCAGTTCAACGCACTGATCATTTAAATATATACCTTATAGTGTCTCCGACGCTTCCTTCTGGGTGTTACAAACTTCATGGCTAACTTAATATACCCTATTTAGGGTATAAAAAAATTCAGGAGGGAAGAAAAAGAAATATCTATCTTCTACTTATGCTTCATTCGAACAAAAATTATTTTAGGCTGAGTTTGCGCAATCTCCTCATGGTTTCCCCACCTCAAGCTGCAAAAAATACGTCACGGCTTCATTGTCTAACAAAATTTTGTCTTCATGTCAAATATTTTGAACACAAAATATGGTATATCATCCGACCGACCGTGCGGAAAGTACCAGAAGGGACTATGCTTCAGAGTATCACAAACCCACAGCTCAGCTTTCTAGCCTTGAACTACAACAACCTGCCATAATTACACCCCATGGAGACCACGTATACCCCCCTAACTCAGTAATTAAGGCGCAATGTGAACATAAGCATATCATTTACTAAGCAACACCGACATTAGTACTCCGTCGTTGTGGGCAAAACAAATCAAGACAAATAAATTTAAATGGACTAAGTAATAACTGCAACAACACTTGCAGCAATTTTGCTTGACGATTTCAACTGCCAACGAGCAGCAAACATTCAAAGCAGCTGTCACATCTGTCACAAATTGCCTTATTGCATGTGATAGCGACAAGCCGAAGCGCGCACACGCACACGCACACACCAACACCAACAGCAACGCCACCGATAGCAATTGAAATATCAAGAAAGCCATTTAGAGGCTTATGAGCATTGCATAAGCACGCGTATGTCGAGGCGGCGGCAAGTGCCGAGGAAGGCGGTGTGTGTGTCGTAAGTGTTTTGCTGCGTCGCCTTTATTGCAAATGGCTGCGCCGGCGATATGAAAGCACTTCAAGTTATTTGCATGAGTATGAGTGTGTATATGTGTTGGTGTCTGTGTGTGTGTGCGTCTAATTGCCGCTGTGTGCGTGTTGCCGTTTTCCAATTTGCGTTTTGTTTATTACCAGAAATATCTGCGGATTTTTTTATGTGCACAACATTGAAATCAATATTGCATGTTCGATAATGCACACACAGGTGGCAACGCTCGCCAATAAATTTCATAAAATGCCACACATATGAGTTTGCTAATAGCACACACTGTTCATTAGAAACGCTGATGAGGCCGGGCAGCTGTGCGCGCTAATGGCCGGAGTAATTTCGGAGCGACAAAAGGAAGTCAGAGGTGAAATATGCGCCAGAGGTGCCAGGGGGAGCAGGGAGCTACGATAAATTACAGTAAAATAGAGTCAAAGGCGAGGAGGCAGCATCGAAATTTACGCTGTGCTAGAGGAAGATGCGCCTTGCAGTGATTATGTCGATTAAACGTCGGATGGCGCAACGGACATGCGATGCGGCGTGTGTTGCAACATTCGTGAGAATGCCTGCATATACTGAATGTGTACTAAATTTCTTGCAGCTGAAGAAGATATCAGCCAAAATGGTCGTACGTCCAAACGAATGCCGATCTGTCACACTGTATGCCGGCTATGCGATTCCATGCCTTCCTATACAAAGCTATGTCTTCTCATACTATGCCATGCTATGCTAGGCGCCTCGTTGCTAGGCGCTGCTATGCGAAGCCATGCGCTCTATTGATGTCTGTCTGGCTTTGCTATTTAGGTCTTCTCTATGACTTTCAACTGCTGTTGCTTTGTATTAATATCTGCCACTCCGCCGGCTATACAACTTCAATTGCCATGTATATGTGTATGTATGTATATGTGTGTGTCTGTTTAATGAGTGCAATTTGTGAGATACAATTACGCGATTCTATGCGACTCGTCCCTTCCATCAACTCTGCAATGTTGCCGTCAAAACATTCACATTTCAGTCGAAACAAGTCAAAGCAACAATCACATTTGGCAGGCAACAGGCGCAGCGCTTAGGCTAAACGTGTTGAAGATGGCGCTGGCTGGGCGGGAGCGGAGTGCCGGCGCGGCGTGTGCAACGCGGCAGAATAATTGGGGAGTTTGTCAGCAGCTGTGTGTGGGCATATCTCGCGCGCACAGCCATTGCAGTTAACGGGTGATTTTTTTGAGGTTAGGATTTTCATGCAGTAGTATTTGACAGATCACGTGGGATGTCAGACATGGTGTCAAAGAGAAAGATGCTCAGTATGCTTTGACATTTCATCATGAATAGACTTACTAACGAGCAACGCTTGCAAATCATTGAATTTTATTACCAAAATCAGTGTTCGGTTCGAAATGTGTTTCGCGTCCGTGTCCGATGAGCGATGAGGCTCATTTCTGGTTGAATGGCTACGTAAATAAGCAAAATTGCCGCATTTGGGGTGAAGAGCAACCAGAAGCCGTTCAAGAACTGCCCATGCATCCCGAAAAATGCACTGTTTGGTGTGGTTTGTACGCTGGTGGAATCATTGGACCGTATTTTTTCAAAGATGCTGTTGGACGCAACGTTACGGTGAATGGCGATCGCTATCGTTCGATGCTAACAAACTTTTTGTTGCCAAAAATGGAAGAACTGAACTTGGTTGACATGTGGTTTCAACAAGATGGCGCTACATGCCACACAGCTCGCGATTCTATGGCCATTTTGAGGGAAAACTTCGGACAACAATTCATCTCAAGAAATGGACCCGTAAGTTGGCCACCAAGATCATGCGATTTAACGCCTTTAGACTATTTTTTGTGGGGCTACGTCAAGTCTAAAGTCTACAGAAATAAGCCAGCAACTATTCCAGCTTTGGAAGACAACATTTCCGAAGAAATTCGGGCTATTCCGGCCGAAATGCTCGAAAAAGTTGCCCAAAATTGGACTTTCCGAATGGACCACCTAAGACGCAGCCGCGGTCAACATTTAAATGAAATTATCTTCAAAAAGTAAATGTCATGAACCAATCTAACGTTTCAAATAAAGAACCGATGAGATTTTGCAAATTTTATGCGTTTTTTTTTTTTAAAAAGTTATCAAGCTCTTAAAAAATCACCCTTTATTTTGGACAAAGTCGCGCGGCTCGTGTATATTTGTAAATCAAAATTCGAGAGCGGCGCGAAAAAGGTTCGTCTTTTATTGAAGTATTTCCTCTAATGATGTATGAAAATTGCGTTATTAAACAGCCTACAAAAACTTGGTAATTAAATTATAATTTGTAGGGTCTCAGCGCTACTATTGGAAATATACAAGATGTTTTCATACAGGCTTTTATTTTGTTAGGTTAAGTTGCGTTAATCTGGTAGGCCAATAAGCCACGCATAGATCAGTTTTAGTCCTTTGGTCCCCATGGAAATCATTTTCTAGGTCCAAGAGGATATTTAGGATGCTTGACGCGATTTTTGACAGCCTCTGCTGTCTCACTATCGATACTTCTTCCAGTATACCATACCGTGGAGACCCCAGATGCTTACAACGTAGTCATACCAATATTGGACAAGTCCACAAGAGATGCTCCATGTTTCCCTGGTGTCCTGCTTTAGACATTTCTCGCAGTCTTCTCATTCTGTCAGCCCATCTTGCAGGCGTGTGTCGCCACCAGGCAGTGACCAGTTAGTATTCCCATCATGTTTCTACAGTCTCTTGTATCGAGTACCAATAGAAATTTGAATTGTTTACTTTGTTCACAGTTTTTAAGTATTTAATTTTCTTGTAAACTTAATTAAGCAATGTCTCATCTTTTTAAAATTTAAATGCCCCTTATGGAACTTGGGTTGTAGGGATAGGGATCGGGATCGGGTTTTACAATACCGGTATCCCGAAATAATTAGACATTTTATTCACTTTTTTTAAGAAATACAATTTTGCTATTTTCTTCCAAGAGATCAATCGCCTCGGACTTATCTGCGTAGACAAGCGACTTCACCTAACCCCACCAAAAATAGTCTAGCGTCGTCTTGTCGAATCCAAGGGTCACCCGAAAAAGTTCTAAATGATGGTTCTTAGCGTTGTCCATTAACTGTATCAACCTGGCAAGCTTAATTTTTGAAAAAAATGTGATCTCATGATTGCCTCTATTTAAAGGTTAAAGCACACTAAATGGTGTCTATTTGAGATAATTGGTTTTCAAACAACTCGTTTTTATATTAAAATTACTCTTTTAATTTTTAATTTCATCAGGAATAATTTTTATCTCTACTACAGTCTTACATAAGATTAGATGGCTGATCGAAGATCAGACGTGGACTACTATAAGTAGTGCTTTGTGAGGCGAGATAAAAGAAGAACCCTGTGTTCGAACTTATAAATTAGTAAAACGCTTAGTAGCCAATAAAAATTCGCACCACCAGTTCAGTGGGATGTCTGAAGATATATGTTCCCAAGTGTTTAAATCTTGAACTCCCAAATTCTGGACAGTTAAAAAGGAAATATTGAGTGGTTTCCACCTCGTCTTCTTCCTTACCACTTCCGCAGATGGCATCTGGTATGACTTTTGATTCTAACCGAGGCGCGAGGACTATTTGGTTAATTCCTTATCATTTTCCCTAAAAAGTTATCAAATTAAATCAGCCCAAACACCCTCATTGGAACAATTGACTATCGGTTCTTAACAAAACCTTAAACTGGAATTTTCGCAGAGCCGTAACAAGATCCTCAAGTCGGTAAACCGGCAGAAGTTAGGGCAAGAAACATTGCTTCCAGAATTAATGTGGTTGCCTGGTTGTCGCATGTCACAATACAGCACCACGGGCTATTACAGAATGTGAATTTAGTGGGGGAGAGGATTAGGTACCGTGCACTGAGGAAGCGAGAAAGGTCGAAGAGACCATATACTTTTGAGCACATCCCGTCGATTGCTTGAAGCAGAACCGCCTCCTAGAAGCATCAAGAACTTCTTTCTCGACATAAGACAATACGCCGACCACCTTCACCGAATCTCTCTCAGCGAATGACGTACTTGGAATCAATTAAAGACGATGAGGTCGAGTTGCCGCAAGAATCGAGTGTGACCCTTGCATCAAAAATCAACCCCGAAATATCAAATGTATGTTCCGCGAGCAACAAGTCCCCGCATGGCACTAACAAACCTCATTGCATGGCCAGATAACACTATACATCTGACACCCTTTCCCTGTGGTCCGACCAAATAAAACAGCACGCTTCCTGGATCTACCGTTAGATAATCTCGATGATAACTTATTTGAACCATCCTAACGGGGACTAGAGATTTTCACTGCCTCTCGCCCAGTCGATGGCGCCATTGGAGCCGAAACACTAGATACCGCAGATCGTGAGCTCGAATTGCCGCGTGAAACCGGAGTGATCTTTATGAAACTTCGTTCTGAATATTGTAGTAGATTAAACTTCTACCTATACAGAATAAACTCTGACATTTCTAACAACAAATATGCTGATTGCAAAGAGTTCCTACATGATGTTAAACACCTCTCTGCTTGCCACGACAAATCGTTTTTTCAAAAGTCCGACTCCGTCGAAACAATCTATTTCCTGGACCTATTGTTACGTGAGGTGACGACAGTTGATGTTTGTGGTTTCCTCCAAACAGGACTTTGGAACTTGCTACAGCAACACTGGTCCGTAACAATGGCTGCTATCTAGTGATGTTAGACAAAGTCTTATACCAAGGATCGGCTAGGGTTATAACGCTTGCGCTTATTATCAGATTAAGAAATTTACAGCCCTTTGATTATGACTGACGATTTCTTTTAAGTAAAAGTGTGATATACTTCGCACCGAGTTTAACGATTAACAGACGCCAACAGAAATTCACCCAAAAGTCGAACCTTTGCCTGGTCCCCGCCACATTTGCATATTAAACTAAAATTCGTTTGCTTATCGGCGCATAGATGGAGCAACAGTGACTCATAGCTAAAGTCAACGCAAAAGCCTCGGCACATATTTACATAGCGGTGATTATGATTACTCCGACACTGCGACTGCGACTGTCATTGCGCCACACTACGACCACGGCAACTGGAGCACAGGCGGCACGACACGGTGGGAGGATGGAGAGGCCACAGTCGAGCCCGCAGCCGGCCTTATGGAGTATAAGCGCTAATTCACAAATTCGCGGCTTGCCTGTTGGCCTGCTCGGTTGGTTGCCTTGGTGACGATTTAACTGCCTGCCACCCGCGCCACCCTACGGCGGTGGCATTTGCTTCGCGCGCACTTGCCCCGCCTAACGGACCGACTGAATGGTTGGCTTGTTGTGTGTGCTCGATGACTGTTGAATGCCATTGCCTTTGCTTGCTTGTACGCCCCTCCACCGTACCCAAACCAACGTGCTTCACAGGCACTTCCTTTCAGTCTGATTCAAGCTAAAGAGCTTTGAGGCGCATAGCTTTCCAGTTACTTGCAACGAGGCTGCTATACAACCTCAAACGGTACCCGTATATGCACGCGTGTGTATGTGTATGTGTGTGATGGCTTGTTTGTTCTCCATTGACTCTCAGCAGTTCAGGTAATCGAGCGAGGTTAGATGCCAACAAGGTTTGCATTACCTTTTTCTCTGTTTGTTTTTGTTTCTTCATTTAAATGCATGCAACATGCGCTCGTGCGGCGGCATGCGGCGGCGGACGTTGCAAGTATGAATGGCAACAACGATGCCGGCAATTCCGCGGCGGCGCTGCGCAGCTGCACACAGTGTCAAGCCACTAACGGTGAATACAGCTATGACGTGGGCAGCAGCCAGCAGCGGCGGGGGCGGTGGCGGTGGCGGGGAGGCGTGGCAGCGGTCGCGTTGTAGGCATTTACGCTTTTTAAATTTTTAATGAAGATGCAACATTGCGAAAGAGCAGATTTTCATGTACATTCACGCTGTTTTAAGTCGACAAATGGGCGCATACAGGGTGCTCACAAACAAATAACTGTTTTTAGATGATTTTCGTAATTTTTTCTTTACCTTTGTTGCTTTTGTTGTGCTGTTTGTGCGTGTTTTTTGTGCGCAATCGTGCTGTGTTTTGTATTTCGTGCGTGAGCGGTTTTGTTGTTGTCATTTGGCGCGTGATTCTATACGCAACAAACAACAGTTAGCAGCTAAAAGTGAAAGAAGCGCGGAAAAAATTAAAAGTAACAACAAAAAACGCAGCAAATACGTTACAATTCATAAAAAGAGTAATAGCGGAAAAATTTGTTAGAAAACAAAAAACAAAAAAAGCAGCGCGTACAAGTTTTTAACTCACCTAAACAGCGCCACTTTTGCCGCTCTGAGTGGATTTCTTTGTAAACTTTTGTAAATTATGTCGTCATGTCGTGGTTGCCTCGCAGCTTTACAGCGCTTACAGCGGGCAGACGAAGCAGCGCACTTTTTTGTTGTTTACTGTTTTTTTGTAATATTTTTTTCGCAGCTCTGCGTTGCTTCATTATGCCCTTAACAGTGTTCTGTTAAGTTTACATCGAAATTAGTGATGTCCAGAAGTTAAGAATGCCAGAAGGAAGTGTCGGAGACTCATAAACTGCGCAAACTAGTCTCAGTTTTTGAGGTATTGGGCCGAAATTTGGCCAACTTCTTTTTTTCTACAAAAGGCTTCTTATTTGTCAGTTTCGCCAATATCGGATACTTATAACTTATAGCTGTCAAACAAACTGGTCTATCGAAATCAAGTCCTTGTATGGAAAACTTTTTTGATTATACAGTTATCTGCACAAAATTTAGAGCAGACGATTTCTCTGAGTAACGCTACAATATTTTAAAAAATGGTGAAGATCGAACATCTATAGCATATAGCTGTCATACAAACTGGACGCTCAAAATCAAGTTCTTATATGGAAACCTTTTTTATTTGACAAGATATCTACACGAAATTTGGCACGGATTAATTTTCAAGGCTTCGCTATTATCCCTTAACGAATTGTTCAAATCGGATGACTATAGCATATAGCTGCCATACAAACTGGTCGCTCAAAATCAAGTTCTTATATGGAAAGCTTTTTTATTTGACAAGATATCTACACGAAATTTGGCGCAAATTAGTTTTCAAGCCTTCCCTATTATTCCTTAACGAATTGTTCAAATCGGACGTCTATAGCATATAGCTGTCATACAAACTGATCGCTCAAAATCAAGTCTTTGTATGAAGAACTTTTCTATTTAACGAGATATCTTAATGAAATTCGTCCTATATTGTTGTCGATGGCAATAATATAATCTTCGAAGGAATTGCTAAGATCGGACTACTATAGCATATAGCTACCATAGAAATTGAACAAGAAAAATTAAGTTATATTATGGAAATCTTTTTTATTTCTCTGTATAGGGTATTATAGCATCGCTGCAGCCGCAGTTACCGTAAACGTTCTTTTCTCGTTAATTTTTTGTATATTCTTTTTTTGTTTAAATTTTTTCTAACGCTTCTTTACGATTGTTTCTGTTGTAGCACAATTTAGCAAACTTTTTTTTGCTTTTTTTTTTTGAATGCCCAACACTGTATGTAAGGTCAAATTTTCTGCTTGTTTTTGTACTTTTTATTTTCTTTTTTTATTTTGAAACCTTTTTGTGCGCTTTCAGCAGCTTGTTGACTGTTTTAATTCGTAATTTGGGATTTGTAATCAAGCGCTCTCAGCTCTTAGGCTGCTTATTGCTGTTTTTGTTGTTGTTGCCGTGTACCCTTTCGCGTTTGCTGCCAGAAAATGTTTAATGACAATATTATGACAGGCGTGGAAATAGAAGTGAAAAATATGTTTGCATTTATGTATATATGTATGTGTGTGTGCACATAATCAGCTTTGTACTTCACACTTTTGGGTGTCACCTCGTGCATTAATGCTTGTTTTTATGCATGTGTGCGAGTGTGTTGCTGTAAGGGCATTACCTTGAGAGCTGTAAAGCGACAAGCAAATGCATTAATGAATTACATCACAAAATCCACTAAAAAAAAAGGCGTTTAGGTCAAATGTATATGCTTTATATGTATATGTATATATAAATAAAAATAAATATAGTAAATATACACATAAGTAATGCATTTAGGTGCGTAATTACCTATAAAAGTGCTTAGAGCTGCATGTGACCGTCATTATTTAATAACTTTGCTAAATGTTGAGTGAAAATTATGTAATTAACATAGAATTTTTGTGGAAAACGCAGTAGTAGGTGAGAAATCAGGCAGATACCTTCAAACGCATTTTTTTGGCTAACCAGAGGATACTTGGTCTAAGACCGGAAGTCGTGAGCTGCTTGCGCTTTATGTAAAATAATCGTTTCTGGTCATTGCCAGGGAACTTTTCTCACTTGTATGAACTTCTACACATGACTCCTTCTCCCAAATAAGGTCCTAAGGATGACAATAATTCTTGATTCTATATTTATAGGTTTGGTTGAAAAATTATAGAATAAATAAGTAAAGCTTTACTTAGATAAAGAAGATATAACAAAAATAATACTTAAACTCCGCGCCACTATTTTTAACTTTCATAATTTAATTTTTATTTTTGCTCTATATATTCTTTTTTTTAAGTTCCATACCGCTTGTGAAAACCTAAAAAGGCGCTTTTTGGGTATTAAAAAAAAAAAAACAGATCTAAAAACCTGTGATATCACATTATGGAGAACTATTCACACATATTTACGCAAAACATGCCGAAAAATTGACTATTTGTCTACGAGTAATCAGTCATCGAACTACCCAACAGCTAGAGCTAGCCATCAAACGTAGACGATTGGGCTGGCTATGACATTCACTAAGCAAATTTATTGACGAAGTTTGTAAAATAAATCTACGTATGGTGGATATCGACTTGAAGATCTGATATTAACTGGAATAGTCTACATGTGGTTTTGAGACTGTTCCCATGACAGTCGAGTCTACGTAATCGGAACGGATCCGGATTTTTATCCAACCAAGAACTATCAACTCGACAGATTTCACAGATTTCAGATTTCTTCCGCTACAATAACAGCAGCATGTAGTTTTGAGTTTGAGCTGATTGAACTGGGCGGCTACACTTTACAAGGTTATAACTCAAAAGCTGTTTACTCGTATGATATCAATTTGAAATTTTATAATGTTATTTTTAAAGGTATAATCTAACAAAATGTGAAAGAAATTTATTTTTTGAAAATTTTACTGGATTGTCTATTTTATGTCTTACTAGCAGCCCGTCCCGGCATCGCACGGGGTAGACAATTATTTATTTTTGGAAATTTGGATATAAAGCACTTTTTTTCACAAATATTTTTATTTGTATTAAAAAAAATCCCGCAGTTATATTTGTATGTAAGATAAATAGCATGGTTTGAATTTGGTTAGGATTTTCATTAATGTTTAAAATGAAAAAAGTTGTTGTAGTGACATAACTACAATAGTTGGACATATGCTACCGCGGAGTTTTTTGTAGACATTATGATGTTCTTCAATATTGTTGTACATTATTTTGTTCTATCGCTAATAGTTTCGGCAGTGCATTCGACGAAAAACATTTTAAAACTCATTTTTCTACTCCTTCGGTTACACTGTTCAAATTTTACCATGGATCCCTAATTTTTTTTCAAAATGAAATGTAACCTATGTCAAATTGGAAGAATGTAGCATTCTATTGGTGAAAGAATTTTTTAAATCGGCCCAGTACTTTTTGAGCCTATTTATTACAAACATACAAAAATAGGTACAAGTCTTTCCTCTTTATAATATTAGTGTAGGTAGAACATAGGAGGCATAAACTTTAAAACCCATTCAAGTTCTGTTCTGAAGTTATAGGATGGCTATTTTTCATAAAAATGCTTTCATTGATGTTTAAAATATGTTATATGTAAGGTTCCGCTGTAAACCACACGATACCTTCATTACACATCAAATTCAAGAGTGAGTAGCCATAAACAGCTAAAATGAAAAATTACCATACATTGGCTTCCAAACCGATTTTAGACATTATTGAAGATAAAAATAAATATAAAAATTTCAAACGGTGGACGACAATGTGTATTGGCTTATGCTTAGCTTAGTAATTCTGTGCTCAAAAGTTCAATTTGGAAGAATTACGATTAAAGTACTCATTTTAAGTCGGACTAAATGACCCGTGAGTAACGGAAAAGTTCATAGTTCACAAAAGTATAATTCTATATGTTAAGATGTTATTATTCAAGTAAACTAATAATTTTTCAGAACAAAATATTGGAAAAAAATTTATTTTTTTCAAATGCTGGAGCAGTCTTTGGTTGAAGTGAAAACACCTTCTCTTTGAATTGTTGAGAGCCTCAGAAATATAGACTCAAAGATCGCAGCTGAAGAATATATGTATGTATATTAAGGTCCGAAAAATCACTGATTTCCGCGATATTTTTTTTTTTTTTAATGTTGAAATTAACTAAACAGTCCGGTTTTTCATTTTACAAATAATTACGTTCATGACGAATACTAAATGATATTTTTTTTATATTTATTTATTGGGTGTATAGATTAAATTAATTGTTGAAATGACACGTAAAAAAGGACCTGTACGATCCAATTAATTTCAAAAATATTATTTATCTGTAGAAAAGTCGCTATTGGGCTATGAAAGCTGTTTTTGTTTTGTTCAAATTGGACAAAATGGCGGCGGTTTGACCAAAAAGTATCAAAATCGGCCTTTTTTCGACAGCTTTTCGTAGAAAAAATATGAAGCTTCCATCGCGCGATAGATATCTCCAAAACTCTTCTTTTGAGAGTGGAAACCAGTTTGAAAAAAAAACTCTGAAAAAAAAAAACGCATTTAAAGATTGGAGTCGCTAGGTTCCGCACTCTGTTCCCTTTCAACAAGGCACAAGGAAGGAAGGAAGCTATAGCGATCATAATAATTTGAATTTCGATTTAATTAGAGTGTATACTTTTCGATAATGCAACAAAAAAAGTCGATTTTTCGAAAATTTCACACTGAGACAATCCTTTAAGGGGGGAACCTGCTTTGGAAGCTTCAAAAAATCGTTTTTTTTTTTGCTTAGATCTCTTTGAAAATTATCTAAAAATATGTCCCCAAATAAAGTAAAGTTTTTTTTTTGGTAAAAACGCATCTTTTTCTATTTTTTTAATTTTTTTAAAATTTTATACTTTTTTATAGAGTTTTTTTATTTTAACTAGAAGATAAATTATTAAAAAATATAAATATTTTTGGTTTTTTTGTTTACGATAGAAATTGCGACCTGCATCCTACCCGCCGTACGACAAATGCCCATGCGAGATGCATCGGGCAATTGCTTCCCAAAGGCAAAATATCAAAGATTTAGGGTGCAAAAAATTTGTAAATGATGTTGAAATATATAACTATAAACCCTAGAAATTTCGCTTTAATCAATTATTCCTTCTTAAAAGAATCTTCCAAAAAATTGATTTTTTAAGCCTCTAAAGCAGGCTCCCCCCTTAAAGTGGGTCAAATGTGGTTTTCGCTTGTTACTCCGAAAAATTGCTTGTCAGACCCTCTAAGTATGATCTCTTAATTGTAACAGAAAGGTCCTCCGCCAAAGGTTATCTATTTTTTTCTTATTATCAGATAAGACAGTTGCAAGATGAGATGTTTTTCGATTTATAATAATTTTTTCGTGGAGTTATAAAATATAATAAATTATGAAAAAAAAAATCTTTAAAATAATCAAACTTTAACCGTTGATACCTAAGAAAGCAAGCGTTCTGATTATATATTACATTTTCCTCTTTTTTTTTTGTAAATCGAGTTCCTTTACTGCAAAACCACACCTTTTATTGTTGTAGCAACTTTTGTAGGAGCCAAAAAAGTTAAACAAATTTCGAAGTTATTGGAAAAACAATTTTACTGAAAATTTACTAACAGTCCTGTTAGTCACAGTTAACTATGCCACTATTGAAAGGGCTCGGCTACAATATTTATGTGTATGAGTGTGCACGCACCGTTGTATTTTAGCAACTACTCTGTGGGCCCACTCTTCTCTGTGTCTCTATGCCATTAATTAGCCTTTACTTGAATTTGTGATTTAGATTTTATTTCATTTCGCTTTTCATGAGCTTGCTTTCAGTACAATTCTTTCAGTGTCTAATATTTTTACTTCTGAGTTTTGGCATGAAATTTAAAGCATCATGCGTGAGAATTTATACTCTTTGCATAATAATAATGAAGAAGAAAACGAAATCACATAAAGATTTAAAAATATTATATAGAATCTATGATATACAAGTAAACGAGAAGAAAATTCTGCATTTCAATGGCGAATTAGAAGACAAAGGACAGCACAAAAACTCCGTTATTCCAAGCACTAGCTTAATCAAATGCGATAAATTGAAAAATATCGAATCAATATTTCTGCGAAATTACGACTACTCAGCAATACATCGCTATGATAGACATAATTAAGTGATTGCTAAGCAGCGGCAGAAACGCACAGGAGAACAGCGCCATTGACCACACAAGTTGCTTGAAAGGAGCTTACAAAACTAATTTCATTGAAGATGGCTTACTTGAAGTAAATTAAAAACGCGCTCAAGTCTTCGCAAACGCGCACACAAACACACACGCACACAGACAAAGCATTGGAAAATAAATAGGAATGCAAATACAAGAACAACAACGAGAAATTTTTTGCGATTGCAAATTATGCATTTCAAGCTTGCGCGGCTATTCAAGAAGAAGATGATGAGCAAGAAGAGAAAGAAGTGAAGGAGAAAGATAAGTAAGAGGCGACGCAGGAAGAATAAGAAGTTGTCGGTAAAAAACAGCAAAAACAGTTATGCAAAAAAGGCACCGCAAGCATGCTTGAATTGCCTGCATTGTGCAAGGAAGGGGGATTAGTGCAGATTTTCTGCTTAAATAAATGATAGTAAATTTGCGCTGCGCTGG
Source organism: Bactrocera zonata (assembly GCA_037783105.1). Taxonomy (NCBI): domain Eukaryota; kingdom Metazoa; phylum Arthropoda; class Insecta; order Diptera; family Tephritidae; genus Bactrocera; species Bactrocera zonata. The sequence continues at coordinate 63,707 of JBAWJQ010003668.1, forward strand.
CTCTCTGCTAGTGGAAATGCACAAAGAGCGTAAGACGAAGTTGGAGAAGTGAGCGGAAAAGCATCTTACACACAAATATAATTACATTTGTATATACATATATTTGTTTGTTTATATATAGTAGATCTTATTACATATAAATTTGCATATATGTATATTTTTATAACGGTGTACTTATTAAATGCCATAAAGATAGCGGAATTTTCATTTATCCGCCGCAGCCAACTTCACTGCATAGCTACAACAACAGCAATAAAGCCACGTCGCTGCCACATGCACTTCAACTCACTTGCCCACTCAATCGCTCATTCATTCGTTCATTCATTCAGGCATTTTTTGCGCAATGCCTTTCATCTCTTTTGCTGCTCATCATCAGTTAGTTGCAGTTACATTGCAATTTCCACAGAAAACGAAAATGCAATGCACATCAATAAGGAAAGTGTTATACACTTCATTTACTTTATTCACTTATTGGTTGTCTGTCGTTAACTTAGCTTGCTCAACTCAAGCTACTATACGTTGTTGATTTTGTTGTTTTGATTGTTGTTGTATTTTTTCTTATGCCTGCCTCATTCAGTACTCAGTGCGGCTTTGTTGGCTTTAATGCAGCACTTTTGGCCTGAATGATGGGCATAAAGCGCTAGTAATGAATGCAATGATGTAAAAAATATACATATACACATATATATATTAATACACAGATATATACATACACTGAAAAATATAAGTGCATCAAGAAAAATCTTCAACTCCGGTTACACTGCAGTTGTAATAATGTCCACAAATAGAAAAGTTTCCATAGAAGAACTTGATTTTGATTGGTCAATTTGTATGGCAGCTATATATGTATTATAGTGGTTCGATCTGAACATTTTTTTTTGAAAATTGTTCTGTTAGCTTCTAAAATACCGAGCACCAAATTTGGTGAAGATATCACGTCAAATAAAAATGTTTCCCATACATCGACTCGATTTTGACAGATGAGTTTATATGGCAGCTATATGCTAAAGTGATCCGATCTGAACAATTTCTTCGGAAATAATACCGTCCTCTTGGAAAATAATTCATGCTAAATTTCGTCAAGATATCTCTTCAAATGAAAAAGTTTTCCATAGAAGGACTTGAAATGGATTGGCTAGTTTGTATGGCAGCTATATGCTATAGTGATCAAACATCGGCGAATTCGATAAACAAGCAGTTTTTTGGGCAGAAAAGGATGTGTGCAAAATTTCGTATCGATATCTCAAAATCTAGCTCCTCAGATTGTATACAAACAGGCGGGTATAACTAAATCGACCGAGCTCATCATACTATTTATACATACATACATGTGTGTGTATATATATTTTTTTTATTGCATATACACTTCATATAGTCACCTACGTTGCTTCCTAGGTATTGCAAACTGCATGACAAACTCCATATATTTACTCTGTTTAGGGTATGGCAAGCAAAGGAATAGAGCAGCCTTCAGACCAGCGCCGACCGCACTAGCATAGTTTGCTTCCAAATTTTCAACTACAATTACCACTTCCTTTGCTACTTTACATTTTACTAACTTGCACACACACTCACTCTCACACACACATATTCTCCTTGAGCGTATGCCTGCGCTAGTGCCTGGCTAGGCGTCGGTGGCTGCAACGTTCTAAAGCATTTTACAATTTTTAATTATTAATTTATCGTTACTTTATTGCCCAAATTGGAATATTCTCCTCATGGGCTATACTCATGCATGTATTTGTATGTGTTTGCTTGCTTATACAGCTGCGGCATATAAATTTGGCTGTGTGCGCTCACTGGTATATGCCGCCTTTGGCTTATGGCATGCCGAAATTGACCAACGTAAAATTTAATTACACAATAAAATTAATGTGCCAACTTCATTATTGAGTTTACATAACATCCGCACAGCGCACACACACACATATACAGTGCTGTACGAGCTGTCTGTAATTAGCCATTTTCGGCGACTTAATATCCCTTCGCTGCGGAAAGATGTTAAAATGTGTGTGGCAATAAGGAATATATAAGAGATAAATTCGGCTGCAGGAAGCGTTGAAATTTATTTAGGAAATACTTCTTTATTCAGTCGTTTCTTCTTCGGTTCTTCTTTATGAGAATAACTGCTTTTCTCCTTCATGCTTCAAGTGTAAACAACCTTTTCGTGAGGTTACTCATACGCCAAGGCGGCAGACGTAGACATTGAGTTGAAGGTGTTAATGAATACTGTGTTTTCCATATATTATTTTAGTGCAAATATTGTAAATAAAGGTTTATATTGGAAAAATTAAACATATTTTATGCAGAGCTAACATTTAGGCATTAAAGTTGAAAATATTGTGTTGCTCTAGTATCTAAAAAATTTAAATTTCTTACAAAATAATTGAAATTTTAGAAATTTTTATTTAGCAGAGTTTAGAAAATTTTGGCAGGGTGTTTAATTCAAAATCTTTTTTCAGTGGCACCTATATATACATAATAAAATTTTGATGGCAGTTTTATGCCAGTGCGACCGAGGCATGTAATATTAAATCTTACTTACCCAGAACGTTGCTTAAATAGTCGCGGAAACTTCGTGAAAAATATAGAAAATATAATTTATGAAATGTGAACATACACATACGACTAATCTGGTCTTTTGTAAATTTATTCCACATTTTTTATCAAAATTTTTGATAAAAAAAACCTTAAAAATAAATACTAGGTTTTGTCCGTTGATGCTTTGGTGGCATTTTGCTTGATCAAAGTTTGAGAGTTACACTTGCCTAACCTATGTCAAAGAAATCAAATTCGTTATAAGGGAAGACCTTGAGAGAAGTACACAGCTCGTTATTGACTTTTCACAACTGCACTCCCATTAACGCTTTCATACGAAGATCAACTGAACTTTAGGAACATAAACACAAACTTGAAGCTGAACTTGAGCCTGAATTTTATCCTAATACTACCTGAAACTATAACAGAATTTGTATTCGCGTTTAAATGAGCCAAGTTTGAACCTTAAGCTGAGTCAGAATTTTAACGAATAGCTGAGTTTTAATCTCAAGGGAAACTGAGTCTGAACCAGGTTCCAGAAACTAATGGTGAATTTCTGACTGGACTCTGCCATGAAACGAAAACAAAAAAAAAAAAAAAAAAAAAAAAAAAGACAAATCGGAACTATCAAATAATCAATTGGAACTAGAGTTTAAGTCTGAACTTGAACCTAAATATGTGCCTAGCTTGAATCCTAATGCGAATATGCACCTGAAACTGAACCAGAAAAAGGGCTTTAACTTGATTTTGAACTTGAATATAGTCATAAACTCAAAACTATACCGAAAATGTTTTTGAAATATTTAAAATTTAACTTAGAATCTGAAATCGAATCCTAATTTGCGTTTAAGTTTTAATCTCAATACAAACTTGAGTCTGCAACTACACTTAAACTGAGCTTGAACCTCTTATTAACTATTTATGAACCGGAATATGAGCTTCCAAACCGAACTTAAGTCTGTGCCCCGTCATGAAACTGGAAACCGTACCGAAATTATACGACTGCAACGATATCAATTGACAAAATACGAAAAGACTTTTTCGACTACCAATATTTCAATTTGATTTAGAGCTTTTAACTTGAAACAGAATCTATCCCAAATATGTGCCTGAGCTTGAATCTTAACGCGAACATGAACCTGAAACCTTATCAAAAACAGAGCTTGAACTTGAATTTGAATTTGAAACCAGCCGTAAACTGAAATGTGTACCGAAATTATAGCTGAATCACTTAAAATATAACTTTTAACTGAAATTGAACTTTAATGCTGTCTATGTTTGAACTCTAGAGTGCAACCTTAGACTGAAACTCAGCTTAAATTTGAACCTGGATTTTTCTGAACTTGAGCCTGAACTTGTTTTCTATTTCAAGTCTGAGCCAGAGTGCCAAGCTTAACTTGACTTAAACTCATTTTAAACCTAAGTCAGCTTAGAACCGCATTCCTAACCTCAATATGGACATATTTTCATTGATTTTTTCAACATTTTATTTTACTTTATTTGTAAATGAAACATTTTCTGTTATAAATATATTTGAGATTTACAACAAATTAGTAAGCACTGCATGCAGCATTTTCTTGACTCACCAACTACAACACAGTCCTTTAGCTTCAGGTTTCTTTCATGTTTTTTTGTCGTAAACAAAGTGCTGCACACAAAAGCAGCGAGGCAGTGAGTCAGCAAAATACACTTTCCATTACGGAAATTGATATTTCAAATGCAGCAGAGCCACACAATGCCACTGGGATTGTTAATAGAAAAGTTCACGCCTGTCTGGCGATGCCAATGCAAATCGCCCAGACAGACACAGAGCCACAGAGAAACACACTGTAAGTGCAAATACATACAAACATGTAGACACAAGCATAAATATGTGTCTGCGATTAAGTGAAAACATATGCAGGCACACACACACACATAGAGATAAACACATTGCAATTTACAAGTGAAGCAAAAACAACAAAGATTTCGAGTTAAGCAAATATTAGGCTATTTCTGGTCTTATTTTGTTTGACTAAAGCGGGCGCAAATAAATATGATTGTAAGCCAAAGCAAACAGCTTGCTTACAAAAACATATGTGTGGGTATATATGTACACACCTCACATGCCAAATTTCTGATTTTTGATTTAGCGTGCAAACACTAAAGCGGAAGCAGAGCAGCACATATGTATGTACGGATGTGTTTAAGTAGGCGCTTAGAGTCGTAAAGCACAATAAATTGCTGACGCCGACCTAGCAACAGTAAAATGCCACAGCACATGGAACAAGAGTGATAGAAAGAGAGAGGGAGAGAAAAACGAGTGAAAAAGTGTAATCATTCAAAATGTTGGTAAAAGTAATTCAGCAAACAGCGGGATTTATTTTTGTTGCTTTTTTTCAGAAAATTGCATAGCCGATTGAGCACCGTTATCATTTTGGTAATTTCAAGGCCGGCGCGCCGGAAATTAGAAATAGTATTCCCGGAAAATTGAAGAAAAAAAAAATACGAATTTAAATTGAAATCACAAATGCTTTGCGTGTGTTAGTGCCGACTGGTGTCGATAATCAGCCGAGCGCAACGAGCGTTGAACACATTCTTTCCTGGAAAATTTTCATGTTAACGGCATATTTTTTTTTGGATTTCACAGTTATTGCTGCAGCTATTTTTAAATATTAATTGAAATGCTGGCATGATTTGCTTGGCTGTTCAATCGAATGGTCATTCGAAATGCCTAGCATACATATAGGCGCTGGCATGTGTTAAAGAAATATGTATGTTTAAGCGTGGGTAGAGGCTTAAATAGTGAAATGGATTAATAATTGCTTCGCATGAGTAATATATTATTAAAATAAAAGAAAAACCATTTATTATTGTTGCATTCATATTTGTTCGCTTTCAATATCTTGTTATACGTGGGAAACTCTGGATTGGTTTATAGGCTAAAGAGTGGAAAAATACAAAAATTTACAATCAAGCATATGAAAGTGCGAATTACATAAAATACAGAAATATTTTATTTTTTCTCAGTAAATATGTTTAAATATTTAAATATACAAAGCTTTTTTCCATAACAGATGCCTGACTGAGCTGTTTCTCTCTCGTTATCTCTCTTTGTTCTCATTTTCTTGTTATTTTTATCCAATAAATTTGGAACCACAAGAGTTTTAAGTCGCTTCAGGATGGTTAATTAATTTTATTAATGGATTTATTTTGATTTTTTTTGTCTTTATGTTGACTGCCACCAGCAACAATTAAAATCTAAAATATTCAATTAAAATACAAAGTTTTATGGATAAAATGTTATACAATAAATTCTCTCACCAAACAAATTTCTAGAAAAATTATTGCCTACATTCAGGAGCGCTTCAGAAATAAAAAAAATATTGACAAAAACTGTTGCCTACATTCAGGAGCGTATCGAAAATAAAAAATTCTGACAAGAATTGTTGCCTACAATTAGGTGCGCATCAGTATGAAAACACATGCAAGAACTGTTGCCTACATTAGGGAGCGCACTAGCTGTAAAGAAGAGACAGGATTTTCTCTAACAGATTATTTAGAAAATTGCTAACAGAGCATAAATAAATTATACTTTCCTTTCAAATATATTAAATTACTTTGGAATTTGAATTTTTAGAATTTTTCTGACTAAGGTTAAAAACATAGTGAAATGATAGGGAGTACAATAGTGAAAACCCCGAAATTAGATTTGTCATTTTATATCAAAATTGGCTTAACATAGTTTCTAAAACTATTTAAAAGCATTGCGATATAATTTTTTGAACCAAGCACTAATAAGTTAGATCTACGCTGATGATTGAAATACTTTATACCTCTCCTTATCGTCATTTTAACATACATCATAGCAGACCAACACAAAAACGTGTTTAAGTGACCTTTTTTTTATTATATTTATATTTCTCCAACTTTTTATAAAAAACTTTCAGCCTTTTTTGCTAAAATCACCAAAATCGTTCCACACCTTAAACAGCCATAATACTCTCGCGAATAAAGATTATTTTTGCATCAAATTCAACACACAGTTGCCACATTGTGTTTAGAGACAAAGACGCAACATTGTTGGTAACAATAAATGTCCCAGCTTGCCTATCCATGCAACACTCATCCACCCCTTTAACACCCGCCCATCCCTCTTACGCCCAGTGCATAGCTGTCCGCTCTTCGCAGGTAGATATTCGCTTTTAATGTTGTTGTTGTTTTACTTTTGAAGTGGTATGGAATTTCCAGTAACTTTGCGCTCAACATTTAATTATCCACCACAGAAATTATCTCTGAAATATTGAAATACCAAATTCGTTGAATTTGCTTAAAACTTTGCGTTGTGCTTAACTCTTTTGTGGGAGAGTTGCATTTCGAACTTATTTCGAAACTTACTTCGTTTAACTTTCGGCCAAGTTTGGCAGTAATACATGTAATTTATGAAAACTTTCGTAGCATTTGCAAATTGTCGTAACTAAGACCGAAAAAATGCAAAAATAATGGAAGGGTATACTAACTATGGATGGTTGAAATGAAGCCAAAGGATGAAGCTCTGCGAGGAAATGGAGCGCCGTTGTTTTAGCGCTGCTATAGATAAGATTGCTGAAGGTGCTTGGAAGGGTGTTATTTTTAAAAGATATTATTTTTGAAAAGTTTAGAAAATGTAAGCCTTTATCAGAGCTGTCTTTTAATGTTCTGTCTTGCCAAAAAGTGAAATAATTTTTTATTTATTATCGATAAAAATTTCCAAAACAAAAAAAAAAAAAAATCAGGATAATTAGAAGCTGAATATTTCTGTTACTAAATTGAATTGAAAGAAAGTTTTCAAAATTTAATATTTTCCTTGCTTTTTCTGTATGTAATATTTTACTATGAAACCTTCTTGAAAAATGAGACTCTTCATTAATTATTCTTATAAATTTTTTTTAGCCCAAAAGCGATTATACAAAAAATCGTGCATACTAGCACGCACGAATTTCCAAGAAGGTGAAATATTAGAAAAAATCAAAGCATACATTTAGGCGCTGGTACTGAACGAAGCACTTATTGCCCTAAAGAGCTCTGTATTACCCTAAACTTTTTTTAAATTCCTATCTCTTAACCATATAGATAAATTTTGTAGAACTACGATATATCAAAAAAAAAAAAAAATCAAGGCATACATTTAGGCGCTGAAATTTAATTTTATCAAAAGTTACCCCAAAAAAATTGTAGCATTGTATTACCCGTAACTTTCTTTTTTCCATCCCTAACCATAGGGATATATATTTACGAACGAAACATTTGTAAGAAAAAAGTCATAGCATACATTTAGGCGCTGAAATCCAATTCTGTCAAAAGTTCGCACAAATACTCATAGCACTGCATCATTTTAAACTTTTATGGATATATATCCATAAAATTACCTGTTAGCTACCAGTCCAGTGACCTGCAAGTTCTTAGTTGCCTCCGTGTTCGAACTGGCTATCATAGAAAACTGCAAGAAATGCGCTCGATTATTTTTCAATGCCTAACGAGGATAACCGTCTTTTAATATTAGTCTTAAAGTTTACAAAACCCCTGTTTTGCTTTTAGTGAGTATCTTGAGCCAACAGTCCACGGCAGTAGCCCGAAATTAAGAGTAAATTGCATAATTATTTGCGTGCAGTATTTGTACTGATAACTGATATAGTATTGCTCGTTTCGTTGCAATTCTCTTTCAGCGAAAATCTTAAAGAAATTGAGTGTTTTGTATAATTGTATTTGTATACATCTATTTTTTTAACGCCACACATTCAAAACACTTTATTTGTAACGAAGGCATATGCGGCGCGCTGTGACATGGTCATAATTGACAAGGTCAAGGTTATTGGGTTTCCACGCACGTCAGCGCTGCGTCACGCAATGAAACAGTTCAATTTACAATGAAATTAAAGGCATAGCATTCGTTCATGATTTATGGAGTATAAATGCGTTATATGATTTATAAAAGCCGGGACTGATTGTATATACTTAAACTATTGAATCTGAATATGAAAATGTAGCCTGAGTTAATTAGCGTGGTGTGGTGCCTTATGAATTATTTTCGTGGGGCTAAACTGGCCCACTGAATGGTTGTAGGGTTTGAACGCTAAAAAGCAAATTCTGTTATACTATTCCGACTGGTTTCATCGATAGGGATTACTTTGACGGGGATGAAATTGATTTAGAAGAATAATATATTATGAACACATTCATCTCACTTTTTAGTCACATTTTGTGGTATATATATTTACCCTAATAATATTAATAATTACCACTTGTTCCTATACACCTGCCAATGAGCTTCGAGCCTTCTTACATTTGTTTAAATGGCGACGTAAATCCTTCCATAGTTGTTCAATATAACTCCACATTCCTTCTCAATGCTTAGTACTTTTGCTTGGTTGATGCTAGCTGAGGTTGGTCGACGGAAAGATAAAGAAGTATTAAGGTTCTCGTAAATAATATACTCTTCAGAGTTACTTCTAAGAAAAGCCGGAACCTCCATGAGGAGTCTATGTGCTTACATAACGTGGTCGTGTTGCTGAGCCGCCATTCATTGAATCAACTTCCATAGCAAGACGCCTATGTCGCCATATGTCAGAGACTGAATGATCGTGCATACTTCTGTGTTGTTAAAAGCTCCTTCTATGAAAGGCAGGTTTTTGTGTATTGCTTGAGATGCGATGACTTTCCTAATACATTTACCACGAAATGTAGAGCAGTTTCTGTTTATCGAGCATATATGCTTGTTGTACCGTGGTTATGTTATCCACTATGTTTCATATGATACTTATAAATATTAGCCTTTCTAGGACCTTTAGCATGAAAGGAGTGAGACTAAGTCTTCAGCATTATGGCATATTATTCTGCTAGGATTTGTTAAAAACAACACATTGGTTATTTTCCAGCTTCTTGTACTGCTGACCTTATAGATTCTTTCAAGCCTAGTTCGAAGGCTCCTTTAGCTTCTTCAGCCTTATGGGAGTATTTACATCTGGAAACGCTGCTTTAAATGAGCGAGGTTAATAGCATATTCAGTTTTATGATTATTGAATATGAGACTTGAGATCGCATTGCAATCTATCTTATTTATTATCTATTTATCTTATGAGACCGGATTGCTCTACTGTACTTGCAGCTTTTTCTGGTTAAACACCATTTGTCGTGGATTGCTGACAAGCAGCGCTCATTAGAAGGAATTTCTTCAGCAGAGAAGGTTGAAGCACCTCTTGAAGCACCATCTTACTCAGCCTGAAAGATTGTTTGTAAGCTTCTATAGACGAGCAGAGAGGCTGCGATGACTCCGTCCTAGCTTTCCTGACGGCTTTGTAGTTGCCAAGTTTTGTTCCTATAACTTTTATTGTCGGTTCTCCTTAGTTGAGTTCTTATATTCGTAAGTTCGTTAATCCACGAAGTATAACTTTCGTTTCTTCAGAACAATTAAAGGTGTGGACTTGTTAGAAGAGGTGATTAAAATTTGTACAAACTTCTCCACCTCTGCATCCAGCGCTTGAACATTTCTTATATTATTACTATTACTGGCTGTTCTTCTACGATGATTAAAAATATTGCTATTTCTAATACGAAAATAATTTCTAATACTAAAATAATTATTTTTTTATACTATGTTTGCATAATCTCATTGAAGTTGAGTGCAAAATATTCCATTTCTTAAGAACTTTTTTATATGTAAGCGCTGCATTGAATCATTCAAATCTGTTTGCATTATTATATAAAATATGCTTACAACTAACCTCAAAAGCAGCTTTCTATTTTCCATATTTACTTCTCGCAACAAAAGCTTCGTTGTCCTTGTTGCTTGGCATGTATTTTGAAAGAGTTTGAGTCTTTGAGTAATTAATGTTTCATAAATCACACCACTAATCACTTACGTGCCTCACTTGTCACATTCTCATGACCTTCCCGCATGAAAAGCAGAAGAAGGCGGACAAAATCGAATAGAAATAAAAGTTGAAGGACACATTGAAAGCAGCAAAGAACGCAGTGCTAATGGCACGATATATATATATTGTATGTATATATGTGTATGTAATCATACATACAGACACTAACAGTGACATGGCATTAGAAAAGCACAGCTGTGCGTGTGTTTGTGCAAACACTGCAAACCAGCATAGCGTGCAGCGCTCACCATTCACACAGACACAATCACACCCATACATTTATAATCCTTTTCTTCGCTTCAAATGCAGCTGTGTGTGTGTGTGTGAGCTGGCATTCACCATTTTGTAAGTCCCTGACATTTCATGTCATAACTTAATACAACTAAGTCACATGACAAATGTCAATAATATATGATTACTACAACGCCAACAACTAGCAAGCGCGCGCGCTGTAAAATGTTCATGCAAGATAATAAGAAAAGCGGACTGTGGTGGCTGCAATTGTAATGGAAAAGTAAACAAAATGTGGAATAGAACTCAAATATAAAAGATAAAATAAAATTCTGCTTGGTTTGGTCTTTTCTTGCACTGTCAATGCCACATGCCACATACCAGCAGCTGCAACAACAAACGAACAAAGTGAAAGAGGCAAAATAGAAAAATGGTAGAATGACAGTGGCTTCGTTATCAGCGCGCTGCACTAAGCGCTGGTAACTATTGTGCACTCTGCCCTCTACACTCCATGTATGCACTTTGCGCTACAAGAACAACAACAACAGCGAATGACCTGCTTTTCGCCTGCGCCAAGTGAAACGTGGCCACTTATTGAGTCTAACAAATTCCATTTCCCATTTGTTGCTATCTTCAGCATATCTACAACATATCAAATGTGTTCGACAATTGCAATGGACTAAGAAGAAGAAGAAGAAGAATGGGCAAAGCAAAAAAGTTGGAGCGTGCAAAGTTGTAGAAATCGAAAATAAATTGCGCCCACACTCGCCACTGACTAAATAACCAATCTATTGTTGCTACGTGCTAGCTTAGATATGTGTAGAGGTGCAATTGCATATAGATGTGTGTGCTTTCATATATTTGTATGCAATGCTCTATATGTATGTGTGTGTGTGCTTACTTACTTACATATATATATACATATGTGTGTTTGTGCATTGCATTCAAAATGACCAAGCATCGTTTTGCCGCCCACAATTCGATTTTGAATTTCTATTATTTTGCTTAGCGTGGCTGGTGTGCGCTTGAGTGTTACGTATACGCCATGGCGCACCGTGTCACAGCGTGAATATTCATGGCGTACAAAGGATTGTGAATTGTGCGCTGCGTTTTGCAAGTGCCAGTGTGCAAATGTGTATATATGCCAGCGCGTGTTAATGTAATTTAAGCACTCTCGCATGTGTATGTGCGCGTGTATGTGTTTTTGCGGAAATTTGCCAAGTGTCAAGTGCACTTTTATCTTTGCGTGTTCAATAAAGTGGCAAAATCTACTTTGCTCAACTCGAGCATGCCGGTTGTGGCAACAACAAAAACAAAAAACCAACTAAACTCAAATATATTTATGTTTGTATGTACGTGTGTGTGTGTGCGTAATAAAGCTTGTGGTAATAAGTATGCCAAAAATAAATTATTCCGTGTAGGGAGCTCGTTGGCCATGTGGTCATGCGGCGGCCTTAAATAGTTACGCGTGTGTAAGCCTTTTATCGCACTCAGTGCGCCACCTTTGGTCAACAGCGCACACATTTCATTTGTTATAGAGGCAGTGTGAATAAAAATAAATTGATCGGAATTACTTGTCGTAATGTTCCATTTAGTTCTAACACTTAGAAGGGTATTAAATTGTTTTTGGGCGTAGGTAACATATTTTATATATTTTTTCTTATTTTTCTATTGCATGTAAACTGAATTTTTGGGACAATTTTTACTCTATACACAATTTAAACAGCTGACAATAGAGTTTTCCTTGGATTACTTGAGCTTGGGAGATATAATTTCTACCTGCAAATAATTGGATTTTATTGACCAATAAGCTGCAAATTTTTTTTTAATCCAAAACTCATTCTTTCAAAAATTGTTCGTGAACTCAAAAAAGTTTAAAGACTTCTTAGAAATCATAAAATATTACTTAGCCAATTTCAAGGTGTTTAGTTCATGATTGTTTTGGTTTGTGAAAAACCGGATATAATTGCCCAGAAAGTGCGATATTGATATTCACTTATAATAAACCAAATTCTCAACTGACAAGTTAAAACATGAACCCAACACAATAATATATTTGTATTGTATATTATTTTATAATCGAAAACAAGTCAAAGGTCATGAGTCTTGAGTTGTAATATTTCAACTATCCAAAGATGGTCTTCTTAGAATTTATTTATTTTGATTATAATTTCACTAATTTTGAGGATTTAAGCTCTGAGCTGTGAAACATCAAATTTGAGAAAATATCCTTATGAGATGAGGAGTAAAGGAACTAATTAAAAGAGCGAAAATGTACAGAAAACGGTCGAGAGAATTAATAGAAAATAATTCAGCTAACTATGGATAAAAGTATCGAAATACAATTTTTAAATTTATTTTTAAAGCATCCACTATTGGAAACCCTGTTTCTGCTAGCCGATGCTAGAATTAAAATCATTTCATATATGCTGTAATACATAGAAATTCGTATTTAATTTACTTTGTTATGGATTACAGTCAGTGATGAAAATATTTTTTTTTTATCACCTCAAAAGTTATCTCTTTTTCTTTTTATCCCAGAAAGTTAAACCTTTTTGGCATTTCTTCATCAAAATCATTATCTGTTGAAGCTGAACTAAATAGTGACAACTTATAGAAAACCTGTAAAATTGTCCTGAATCTGTTTCACAGTAAATACTTCGGATATACTTTTTTAATTGCTTCAATTAGACAATTTATATAACGGGTGATTTTTTTGAGGTTAGGATTTTCATGCAGTAGTATTTGACAGATCACGTGGGATGTCAGACATGGTGTCAAAGAGAAAGATGCTCAGTATGCTTTGACATTTCATCATGAATAGACTTACTAACGAGCAACGCTTGCAAATCATTGAATTTTATTACCAAAATCAGTGTTCGGTTCGAAATGTGTTTCGCGTCCGTGTCCGATGAGCGATGAGGCTCATTTCTGGTTGAATGGCTACGTAAATAAGCAAAATTGCCGCATTTGGGGTGAAGAGCAACCAGAAGCCGTTCAAGAACTGCCCATGCATCCCGAAAAATGCACTGTTTGGTGTGGTTTGTACGCTGGTGGAATCATTGGACCGTATTTTTTCAAAGATGCTGTTGGACGCAACGTTACGGTGAATGGCGATCGCTATCGTTCGATGCTAACAAACTTTTTGTTGCCAAAAATGGAAGAACTGAACTTGGTTGACATGTGGTTTCAACAAGATGGCGCTACATGCCACACAGCTCGCGATTCTATGGCCATTTTGAGGGAAAACTTCGGACAACAATTCATCTCAAGAAATGGACCCGTAAGTTGGCCACCAAGATCATGCGATTTAACGCCTTTAGACTATTTTTTGTGGGGCTACGTCAAGTCTAAAGTCTACAGAAATAAGCCAGCAACTATTCCAGCTTTGGAAGACAACATTTCCGAAGAAATTCGGGCTATTCCGGCCGAAATGCTCGAAAAAGTTGCCCAAAATTGGACTTTCCGAATGGACCACCTAAGACGCAGCCGCGGTCAACATTTAAATGAAATTATCTTCAAAAAGTAAATGTCATGAACCAATCTAACGTTTCAAATAAAGAACCGATGAGATTTTGCAAATTTTATGCGTTTTTTTTTTTTAAAAAGTTATCAAGCTCTTAAAAAATCACCCTATACTAGTATATACAAACTGCATATTGACTCACTTAAGAAAATTGTATATCGCAATAGGTATTTTGAACAACCGCTTAATATATTCAAATACTTCAGTCAAATAATGTATAAATTGCTAATTGACTCAATTAAAAAGTTATACACTATAGTTAGGGCTTCGATCATTCGCCTAATTTAGTCAATTAATATCTAATTGAGCTAATTAAAATGTAAAAGAATAAATTGCCAATTGACTCAATTAAAAAAAAAAAAAAAATATGCGTTATAGTTAGGGTTTCGAGCGTCTGCTTATTTTATTTTATTGAAATGTTCACGAACAATTATTAAATTGAGTCCATTAATATGTAAACGCATAAATTGCTAATAAACTATATAAAAATATATGAATGTATGAAAATAAGCATTTTAAACAACCGTTTACCCAAGTCAATTATTATGTAAATGAATAAGGAGACTCAGTTAAGAAGATTTTGTATCATAGAAACAATTTGAGACATTAGTTTTTAAATGAGTCAATAGCAAATTTTATAAACTATCATGAATAGAGTTCAATTGCTAATTGACCCAATTAAGAAGTAATGTTTAATGTTAAGAATTTCGAGGAGTCGCTGAATTGACTCAATAAGCACGTAAATGAATTGAAAAATTTACGCAATAAAAAATCTAAATATCATAGAAGCCATTTTAGTCATTGTAAATTTTATTTATTTAGCCATTAGCCATTTTAGTCATAAATAATTTTTAATCGAGTCAATAAGTAAATTTTATATACTAGTATACATATGTATGTATAAAGAAAATAAGTATTAATAAATTTAATTAAGAAATATTGTCTCTTATTGGAACATTGAACAGCCGCTTGATTGAGTCAAATTTTATGAATACCGACAAATTGTTAATTGACTCAATTAAAAATAAATGTTTGACATAGAAACCATTTCACTTTAATTTTTTTGAAATTGGGTCAGTTCGCAAATTTTTTGTATTAGTAAGCACAAAGTGTTAATTGACTCAATTAAAAATAAATATTTGACATAGAAACCATTTCACTTTAATTTTTTTTAAATTGAGTCAATAGCAAGTTTTGTATACTAGTAAGTAAGTTGACTCAATTAAGAAATAGGCTTAAGTTAAAATTCGGGAAATTTTTAAAATTATTTCTTAACTTAATATTTAATCTTAATTTCGAAAAGCCGCTTAATTGAGTTAATTAGTATGTAAATAGATAAATTGCTAATTGACTCAATTAAAAAATTATGTTATAATAGATTTTAACAGCTCCTTATTTGATTTTTTTTATGTTTGTTTAGCAATTGTGATCGTAACTACTCTGAGTTTAAATATAACTCTCGTAATTTTCCTCCAAAGCATTAAGAGCACATAATTTAAATATTGAAAAATGTAGGAAAAGTTTATTTAGTTCGTAAAATTTTTTTACCTATGTGTATTAATTAAAAGTTAAGGTCGAATGATTTTAAAAATTGAGCCTCCAATGAATGTAGCTCGCAGCATGAAGTCGTTTATTGAGGAATGTTTGAATGGAAGAGTTGTAAAAGTTCAGAGGTTGAAAAAATAAATGTTTGCAGTTTCAGAAAACCGGCAAAAATGTGTACAGAAAACAATTTTGATATGAAATATTTTAAACTCGGGCAATAAAATTGTTTGAAATTTCTTTTACAGTTTTCGAAATTACATGAGAACGCCTAAACCTTATAATTTTTTCATAAAAATTAATGAAAGTTATGAAAAGAAAAATTTTTGACATACACAAGTCTGTATTAGTTTTACTAACACCCACTTTCCCTGTACACACTTTTTTGCACAAACTTTAGAAAACTTGCTGCCTTATCTATTGTATTATGTAATACGCGCCCACTGTGTGCCAGCAGCAGTGGCCTGCGCGCTTGATTGCACTACTTTGACAGGCCGGAAAATTGCCGCTACTCGACTGTTGCGCCGACAAACGTGTCGCAGAGTGTTGGTGTGGCATAATGAGTGAGGTTTTTAATTTTTACTGCGATATTACTTATGTATATATGAATAAGTACATATGTACGCTTTTATTATTTGCTTTTGCCAACTTTTCGCTTGTTTTGGTTGCACGAGTGGGAAATGATGTGCGGCTGCGTTTGGCATTACGCCACACTCTGGATTTCATTTAACAATCGTAACAAGTTTTAAGTGTGTTCAACCGCACGCATTACGCATACATATAGCTATATAAAAAATACACACACATACACTCATAGCTATATAAGTATGTATGTATGAAGAACGGAAGGCGAACTTGCACAAGCAAGTCGAAAAAAGGCAAAGTTTTGCACAATTTAGCAGTTGACAGCACCCGCGGGACGTTTACGGTTGCTCGGTTAAAGCGTAAAAGTGTATTGGTGGGTGTATGTATGTATGTGTGTGCTTTTATAAGAGTATAAGTGTGAAAATGCGCTCTTATGTGCCTGTGTGTGCTTCAATGTAATGGCTGCTAGTGCACGTGTAAACTAACTTATGGCCGTGTGCGTACCTGCGTGTCTGTATTTACAGTTATACATATGTATACAAATGCATATCTGCGGGTGCCAAAGTTAACATAAGTGTGTGACAAATTACAATTGCAATAAATTTTAAATTAAAATTGATCAACATTTCATGTCACAGCCATACAATTACTCATACAAGCAGCGAACAGTAAGCACACACACACACACAAGCGGCAGCGCAAACACAATGAGCAAGGTGCATGCGTGTGTGTAAAGCAGGAAAATCACGCACTCAAATTAATTCGCTTAGAGGCCGTAAATCCATTTGGTAAGTCTACGCTTGTACGCTTGCAAAGCCCGGTGTTTGCGTGTGCTCGCTTATATACGAGTATGTGTGGGGGCATGCATGTATGTGTGTATGTGTGTGTGTTGGCAAAAGCATACTTGTGTCACTTGCGCTTTATTGTTGCTACTTTTCTACTCCCTGTGACCTTACAGCCACACACGTGAAATTTTAGTGTTGTGCTTCATTGCTGACTGCACCTGTCACTGTCGCCGAAAGCACTGAGCTTCAACGTGTGCTCCTATTTACATACAAGCATACCTGTATATATGCATGTATGCATGGCGATGTGTTCCTACACATGTCTTGAACAGCAACAAGCACTTTGCTGACAACAATCGTAAGAACTTCCACTTGAACGTGCCCTGTGCATGGCAAGAAAGCGTTGCATGTGGAGCTCATTCTTATATATTACATTATTTCACACATTTTTTATGAATATATGTAAAGTGGCACATAAGTTGCGCCCAACATAAATTTCATTTCAGTAGAGGTGTAGTTTTGATGATACTACAACGGAAATTTCAATTTCGGCATTGATTACTTATAACATTACTGGTAATGGATATTGTAACAAGTTTTAATTACTGGTAAAAAACTGTAAATTACATACCATAGAACACTTTGTTTAAAAAAGTAAGTTAATAGTCAATTTTTTTATTTAAATTGTAATGATTACTTTTCGGATTACTAGTAATGCATATTGTAATGTCTACTTAAGAAATAGCAAAGTACTAACATACTTCACATAAGTTTTTTTCAAAAAAATATGTTTATAGTGAACTTTTCATTGAAATTGTGCTTAATTACGTTTTGCATTATTGGTAATGCATCTTGTAATAATTTTTAATTACATGAAATATTAGTAAAGTACGTATTAGAACTATTTTTATAATAAAAAAGTACGTTGAAAGTAAATTTTTCAATAAAATTGTAATTAATTACTTTTTGAATTACTAGTAATGCTTATTGTAATGTTTCTTATTACAAGAAGAAATAGTAAATTCGTATAGTAAAAAATACATAGAAAATCAAATTTTTCATAAAATTGTAATTGATTACTTTTTTGCATTACTGGTAATGTATATTGTAATTTGTTTTACTTCAAAATACATTTAAAAATTAAATTTATTTCGAAAATTGTTTAAAGTGACTTTTCTTTGAATTTGTACTTAATTACTTTTGCATTACTGGTAATGAATATTGTAATTTGTTTTACTGCAAAATACATACATATAAAAATGAATTTTATTTTGAAAATTGTTTAAATTGACATTTAATTAAAATTGTACTTAATTACTTTATGCATTACTGATAATGAATACTGCAATTTCTTTACCGCAAATTTGTACTTATTCATAGTATTATAATTATTTTTATATTTTAAAGGCGGTTGAAAGTAAATTTTTTAATAAAATTGTAATTGATTACTGTTTGCATTACTATGTAATGAATATTGTAATTTGTTTATTGCAAAGTACATATTTGAAGAAATTTTAATTAAAAAAATTTTAAAGTTACTTTTCAATGAAATTGTACTTAATTACTTTTGCATTACTGGTAAGGAATATTGCAATTTCTTTATAGCAATATTGTAATTGTTATAGTTTTAGAATAATATTTATATGCGATAAAAATGAATTTTCAGTAAAATTTTAATTGAATACTTTTTGCATTACTGGTAATGAATATTGTAACTAATTTATTTCAAAGTAATTCATATCATTCATTTTGTGTAAAAAACTGTTTAGAATTGTACTTAATTGCTTTTTGCATTACTGGTAATGTATATTGTAATGATAGGGAACTTGCATTACTAATAATGCATGTAATGGCAAACAAAAATACAAAAGTGCAGAACACAATGTATTTTATTGAAAAAATATCTATAAATACTCTAGAACTTTTTCATTACAATTCTGCTATGATTACTTTTTGCATTACCGGTAACAAAATTAATTACTAAAATTGATTTTATTTTATTTATTTTTCACTCCTCGATTACTTTATGCATTACTTCTAATACACTCACACTACAAACTGACACCTTCGAAGCTAACAACTGGGTTTAAGTGCGGCATTTAGTTAGTATATGTTCTTGTTCTCGCGCGTGTCTGTATTTAAGTTGCCTCAATAAGTCAAATTGGCTTCTTCCATCGACGTTGGAAAAAGGATAAAAGCGTCAATTTGACTGCACAAAGGCGCTGAGCACGGTTTTATTTGCCATACTCAGTATGTCAAAAGTAACTTATTTTGTCTCACACTTGCTCTGAGCTTGAGCGCACACTAACAGCATTGTAAATTTTAATTTGAGTAATTGCTCTCGTGTAACCTTGTACTTCACGGCAAGAAAAGCTAAATGCATATATAATTGCTAACAGCTTTGCCGGAGCTGCCACACACACACACACACCTCAAACTGTGTTTAACACTTGCACAAATTTGCACTCACTTATGTGTATATGCTTATGTATGGGAGAATACTTGCGTGTATATTGACTTTTAAATTCATTTCAGCTGTTTATTTACTTGCTCGTATTTACTTGCGGAATTGATTGGGAATTGTACGCACATTGTATAAATAAATGCCTTCATTTTATTTGTTGATTGCGTGAGACTTTTTTATTATGCTCAGGTACATTTTTTGTGAATGTGTTTTTTATAAAAAATAAAAAAAAAAAATATTAAAAAATTGAAAGCGTGAAAAAAACGTTCAAATATTTTGCATTTGTAAAAGTGTACCAAATACAGGGTGCCTGTCGTACAAGAAACGACCTGCCCGCTAAGTCGTAGTGGTTGCCCTGAATACAGAGATGACAGTGGTTTTTATGTTTAGTTTATTTACTCAAGTATTATTATTTACATATTTTTATGCGAGACCGCTTTTGAATCGAAATTTTACGACTTCAGTTTTGCATCGAAAATTAGTTGGTTGAAAAGGTTTTTCCTCATCCGTCATTAGGACCAGGTGTTCGCAAGTGGTAACTAATGAATCATTTACCTGTTCGAACATTCTAAGCAATGAAAGATATACTGGTTCTCGCGACTGAAGGCTGGACATAAGCAAAGGTAATGTTCCAGGGTGCCATAATGTTTCGCGCATGCCTTACGTCTCCACTTTTCCTAGTTTCTGAAAAAGAGATATTGTAGGTAGGTATAATGTTTTGTCCCCGGCAATGTAGCTTTATTTCCCCTTACCTCAAAATAGAAACGTTTTGGTTCGTTTACCATCAAAGCCCTGAAAAATACAAAGTATTTTTTGACATGCCCTGTGTTACTACTGTTCAAAAACCTCAGCCATTCCTCTAAAGTACATTGCTTCAAGCAACCTCTAAATGCTCCCTAGCCGACCTCCTCTACATTTTCATTTACTTATATTCTTATATGTAACGACTGAGTACCCAGACGATTTTTATTTTTATTTCGATTTTTCACGGAAAGCCTATTGATTGCATGCTTGCAGTACCTAATGCGGTGAACTTGGTATAAGTGCTGCGAATAGCCTTAATTTCTGCTTGGCTTTACACTAGAAAGTTGATTTATTTCCCAATGTATATGTTATGTCAACGATTTCGTTCTGAAAGGCCAAATTGTAGTATCTTATTTTGAAGCTACCTTCTACATATGTACGTGTGGATTGCTCTAGAAGAACCCTGATTGTGTTTCTAATTCACAGTTTGATCCATTTGTATGTTCAAAGGTTTTACTTTCGGACCTTTTGATCACAGATTCCTTTGTCCGTTTTTTTTTATTTACGAAGAAAAACGATAAGTTTACTTCCTAATAAGATCCTTTATGAAAGTATATATCTTCACCTAAAATGCTAAACAACGTATCATCAAAAAAATCGAAATTGAATATTTTATTGCGTACGAATCACTTTAAGATATTACATAAAATTAGCATTCAGCTTCCGCGATCAGATATAACCAGTGTATAACCATTTTATAACCAATATATAACTAATACATAATCATTTTATTACCAGTATTTTATAATTATATAACCATTTTATAACCAAAACTCAAATTTTGTTTCAAAATGAGTGGTTTCTATTGTAACGTTCTTCTTTCGCCTGTACACTTATGAAAAGTAATGTTACGTTATTTTGCACTTTAGGTGACGATGAAATACCCACTAATTTCATTCGAAATAGGAGAATAATTCATATTAGCTATAAATAATTGTTAAATGCGTACAAGAATATTTTAAACGGTTGTCAGTCAATAGTACATGTATAACGTCTCTCCCAAATTAAAACCAAAATTATTTCTTTTTTGACTCATAATCAAATTTACCAAAAAAAATGCAAGCCGAACTGTTTTTGAGATAACGTAATCCCATCTATTTTTATATGTAATATTTATCAAGTGCAAGACTTTCAGTTTCATTACAGAATCTCTTGTTTTCTGCCCATTATATTATAAGCTATTAGTACTACGGAGCGTATACTTGAAATTTAAATTAATAATAAATCGGTCTTCCCATTCCTCAACTAAATTGTTTCAGTTATGATTTTCGTTTGTGTTTCGTTGGGGAGCCACTCCTTCGTGCGCACTAAAAACCATTCAATTTCTGCAAAGTGCTGAAAGTTTTTATTCGAATCGATCCACAATCTGAGCGACTCTGCTCTCGCTCTGCACTGTTGCAGCAACTTGAAGGCAGCACACAAAGCAACATTTCAATGATTTCCTAACGAAATTCGATGACAGTTAGAAGCATAAAATTGCAAGCAGTAAACATATGTGCAGGTATATATAGTTTTTTTTTCCTGTTTTTTGAAACCAAAATGTCAATTCAACTTCTTGCTTCATGAGCAAAAAGCTGTCGAGCACACACTAAATGCAGGAATTCACTCGAAATTTGAACTGGTGATTGTTGGAAGTTAAAAAAGTTGATATATTTTGTTTATTATTTCAATGTTGTTGTTTTTTACAGACTGAACAGGATAATAAATTTAGGGTTATTAAATTTGCCAGAAGGCAACGTCGGAGACCTTTTAAAATAGACATATTTTTATGATCAGTGTGCTTAACTACGCCAATTTTGCTATGTCCGTCCGCTCATCAATATATACGCAATCTTGGCTCTTCTTTTTTGAGATATAGAGCTAAAAACTTTCATATAACTTTTTTCTTACTAACAAGTTGATCATTTGTCGGAACGGTCGATAACAGGCCACTAAAGCATATAGCTGGCATACAAACTGAACGATAAATGTCCTGTCTTTGTATGAAAAACTGCTTATTCGTCAAAATATCTTTAAGAAATCCGGCAGGAACTATTGCTAAAGAAAACGCTATAATCTGCGAATAAATAGTTCAGATCGGTGCACTATAACATACAGCTGCCGTACAAACTGACCGATGGAAAACCAATCCTTGCATGAACAATTTTTTTATTTGATAAGATATCTTAACGAAATTTGACATGGATTATCTCCCAAGTCATTGGTATAATTTTCGAACAAATCGTTTAAATTAGACCACTATAGCATATAGCTGTCATACAAACTACACATTCAAAATCGAGTCCTTGTATGGGAAACTTTTTTATTTTGCAATTTATCTTCAAAAAATTTGGCATGGATTATTGTCCAAGACAAACAGTATAATTTTTGAAAAAATTTTGGAAATCGGACAACTATAGCATAGAACTGCCATATGAACTAAACGATAAAAAATAATTTTTTGTACGAAAAACTTTTTTAATTGGCGAGATATCTTCACAAAATTTTACAAAAATTATTATATAAAACAAGGCTATAATATCTGAAGAAATTTCCGAGATCGGACTATTATAACATATAGCTGGCATACAAACTGCGCGACTAAAATAATGTACTTGTATGAAAAACCTTCCTTTTTGTTAAGGGTATTATGACTTCGATGCACAGAAGTTAATTTGTTGTTGTTGTTGTATTTTTCGATTTTTGGTTTCTTTTTTTTGTTTTTTTTTTTTCATAAATTGAAATTTCTTCGCTTAAAGTAAATTATATTCAGCTTATTTTGCCACAACTCATTATTTGCAGTTCTATTGAAGATTAAAATTCCTTTGAAAATACTTTCAAAAATACAAAAAATACCGTAATCACTTCTAATTGTAATCATGGTGCAGCATTTAGCATCCCATAATAATGCATTGACAGATAAAGCATTCCAATCAGCATAAATGAATTCAATTTCGCACACTAAGCTGAATTGATTGCCAATCCAAAGGCGAATAATCAATTACATAGCGATTATATAATAAGAAACAAGACTGTAAGCATCTATGAATGTATGTGTTTATATCTGAATGTATGTATTTATATATAAAGGTATGTATGTATGTACGAATATACCTAAGTTGGTGTATGTGAGCTAATGAGTTTAAGTAAGGCGTTCAATTCATTGATATTCATTACTCATTAGCGGCAGCAGCTGCCCTGGAGAGTATTTTAGCGAGAAATAGCTACACACCCTGCACTTCACATTACCGCAATATAACGGTCACATGTGCATGCTATGCGAAAAGTAATACGCAAACGAATTGCTTTATTGGCTTCTTCTGTGCATTGTAATTTGTAAGAACAGCTCGGAAGGGAAAAGTGTACGAGTGGAAAAGTAGAAAAGTTGAAAAGTGCAAATGCGCCGCTGTATGTGTGTGTATGCATGTAAGTGTGACTGTGGTGACTGCGGCCTACAGTGCAAGGACTCACAAGAGCCTGCCACATTGAGTGCAGATGAGGCACACACATACAAATATACATACATATATAGGGTGATTTTTTTGAGGTTAGGATTTTCATGCAGTAGTATTTGACAGATCACGTGGGATGTCAGACATGGTGTCAAAGAGAAAGATGCTCAGTATGCTTTGACATTTCATCATGAATAGACTTACTAACGAGCAACGCTTGCAAATCATTGAATTTTATTACCAAAATCAGTGTTCGGTTCGAAATGTGTTTCGCGTCCGTGTCCGATGAGCGATGAGGCTCATTTCTGGTTGAATGGCTACGTAAATAAGCAAAATTGCCGCATTTGGGGTGAAGAGCAACCAGAAGCCGTTCAAGAACTGCCCATGCATCCCGAAAAATGCACTGTTTGGTGTGGTTTGTACGCTGGTGGAATCATTGGACCGTATTTTTTCAAAGATGCTGTTGGACGCAACGTTACGGTGAATGGCGATCGCTATCGTTCGATGCTAACAAACTTTTTGTTGCCAAAAATGGAAGAACTGAACTTGGTTGACATGTGGTTTCAACAAGATGGCGCTACATGCCACACAGCTCGCGATTCTATGGCCATTTTGAGGGAAAACTTCGGACAACAATTCATCTCAAGAAATGGACCCGTAAGTTGGCCACCAAGATCATGCGATTTAACGCCTTTAGACTATTTTTTGTGGGGCTACGTCAAGTCTAAAGTCTACAGAAATAAGCCAGCAACTATTCCAGCTTTGGAAGACAACATTTCCGAAGAAATTCGGGCTATTCCGGCCGAAATGCTCGAAAAAGTTGCCCAAAATTGGACTTTCCGAATGGACCACCTAAGACGCAGCCGCGGTCAACATTTAAATGAAATTATCTTCAAAAAGTAAATGTCATGAACCAATCTAACGTTTCAAATAAAGAACCGATGAGATTTTGCAAATTTTATGCGTTTTTTTTTTTTTAAAAGTTATCAAGCTCTTAAAAAATCACCCTTTATACATACATACTACCATACATCATAGTTATGCACATACTACTGGCATGTAGTTGTGTTTGTGTGCTCACTTCACTTCTATTTTGCACTTGGCCTGCTTCCACACTTTCGCCGCATTTGTGGCCTAAAGCAACAGTGGCGCTGCTGCACATAAACCAGCATTTGTACTTACATATTGTACCTAATCGTGCACGCTTCTTCCGGCTTTTTTTCCATTACTGCACAACAACACCAACACACACAGCATTCACCAGCTTGCAATTGTTTGTTGCTGTTGCTGTGACGCTAGCAACAACAAAGCAATCATAACAACAGCAACTGGCAATGAAAAGCAATAAGGTTGTAATAGCAACAACAACAACAAAAACATAAGCAACCGAAACAACAACAACAAGAAAAAGTCAACAAAACCAACAACAACAAAAGCAACAACAACAAGAACATGAAAAACAACAACAAAAGTTGGAACAACAATAAAAACTAAAAGAGTTACAACAAAAACAACAACAACAGCGACAACAAAAAGCAACAACAGCAATAACAACATTTGCGGCAGCAAAAGAGTTTTGCCGGAGCAACTTTATTGTATTTTCTTGCCATTTAGCATGTAAATGGGAAATTACTTTTCCATTTCCAATTTCAAGCGTGAGCAGCGAACGCTGCCAAGTTGCAGCGGCATTAGAGACGCAGCTGGCAGTGGTGTTTATCCAATTGCCAGCAACTAACACCGGCTGGCAAGCAAACATACATATGTATATATACATATATTACAAGAGTGTTGATGTATGTGTGTATGTATGTGCTGCTGAGGTAGCATAACGGTAAAGCGGTAGGTAGCGGTCGAGTGTGCAACTCATGAAAGCCGCAGTATTTGCTTACGAACTTTTCAAAAGTTGAACGGCTGATCAACAGCAACTGCAACAACAACAACATCAAGAAAAACAACAACAACTTTTCATTGCCTTCCCGCCTCAACAGCGACCGTGCCACACGCGCCGCAACTTGACTTCAACACACACACACACACACACACACCCACGAAGTGTATGCAATGCGACAACTAAAACTTTTAATGTTTGTTGTGGTTGCTGTTGTTGTACTTTAGTCAATTTTTGTTTTGCTCGTGCAAATATTTTTCGTTGGCCCCCGTTGGCATCACTTGGTGTTGCAATGATAAAGCGCACTGTGGTCGGCACACTCATCGCTTGTGGGGTATATACATTTGCACAAACATGTAAGGTATATATGTACACTATAATATTGCATGTTCGTGCGTGTGTGTGTTGTGCAGCAGCAGTAATTAACATAAGCATAATTAACATATCAAATGCCACAAATGCTGCAAGTCAAATGCAAATATTATATCTGGCAACACGCGCAAGCATTTCATGTGCGTGTGTTTATGTGTGTCCATGCAATTTACTCTCATTTGTACCAAATTTGCGTGTGTGTTGGCCCCAACTAGCCACTACACAAGTTTTTGAAGAAGTGGTCATACATGTGCATGTGTAGCAGGATATCGTTACCTCCATGGATGGGAGCCAATTTTTATTGCTTCAATATATGTATGTTGTACAACAGTGAAGCTGCTATAAGGCGGTTCAGAGTTTATAAAAAATGTATTTCTTTAACAAAATAAACAATATCATTCTCTAAGTATTATTTAAGTTGTTCTTTTAGTTTAGAAAGAAAAAGGATGGAAAATTTATTGTTGATTTTGTTCTTCTACCAACTTCTTTCGTAATTGATACCATTATTTCGACATAAATAAAAAAAATATTAAAATAATAATAAAATCATTTTTAAAATTAAAAAAATATATTTTTCTATTTTTTAATGTAATTTTGTATATTAAAATTCTCTATAATAATTTTATGACACAAAAATTAATCTTCCTGCCTTTTTCGTTAAGACCATAAATTTATTATCATTTTGCATGAATTGTTTCAATTAAAAAATTTCTACTAACACAAAGAAATTTGTCCTAAGAAATTTAACTTTAAAGAAATCCTTTTTCATGCACTTCAGATCTATCTCAAGCGTTGAAATCTCAAATATTGATGTGTTTTACCTAAAAGTTTGAGTGAGGCTCGAAAGAAAATTTATAATCACAAAATAAAATTCATATAAATATAAGTAAATTTAATTCTAGAGTGGGTTTGATAGCGAATAGCCAATAATTTATCAAACTAGGCTTAGCGCAAAATGGATATTTTGGGTAGTCGAAAAAGTCTTTTCGTATTTCTAATCAAATTTCAACTTTTTTTTTTCATATTTATAATAATAAATAAATAATCAAATGTGTACTACTTTGGTCAACCACTTTTTTCCTTTTTTTTGACAAATACTAACATACTTTTTCGACAACCATATGATGATTTCCCTTCTATTCTATACAAATATTTGCAAATCGAGATAGAAAATGGTTATTACATTATCAATTTAAATTATGACAGAAAGGTACTCAAAAATTGTTAGTAAAACGCAAAATATTTAATTATTTAACAATATTTATTTTGTCGCCTTCAAAGTAATCCCTTACCAGATGTAATACACTTAAGCCAACGATGCATCCAGTATTCTAAACACTTTTAACAGCATTTTTTAGAGGGGTCTTCAGCTCATTCACCACATTTAGCTTTATCTCTTCGATCAACTGAAAACGGGTTCCGTGCAGCGACAATTTCTGTTTGGAGAACAAGAAAAAATCATACGGTGGTTGAGCCACACATACACACTCCGACCGTTTTCGACCGATCTTCTCACGCAGACACCTCAATAAGGCCAAATGGAACTCTTTGTTTATCGTCTGTTGCAATGAGCATCAACCAGATTTTTGAGCGTCTTTGGCGTAGTTTTTTTTCGGCTCGATTTTTCCTTGTTTGCATGTCAAACTCATAAACCCATGTTTCATCGACAGTTGTAATGCTCTCCATGAATGTGGGACTCAATTCCGTGTCTTTTCCAAAGAGACCTGTTTATAGTACTAATTTTGAAGAAAATTTAGCTTAATCGGGGCGAGTCGATCATGAACACATTCATTCGAACGGACTCGTGAGAGATCTCGAGCTCTCTTTAAATCTCTGTAACCCTTGCTTAAAGATTTCAAGCGCCATAATCTTTAATTCTTTAATATTTTCATCAGTTGAAGAAGTCGTAGCTCGTTCAGAACGAGGCGTGTTTTCAACGATCTCCCGACCGTCCTTGATGGCTTTGTACCACTCATAGGCTTGTGTTTTTGATGAAACTGAGAGCCTTTTCCAATATTCGCAACGATTTTGCACACAAAATTTGAATAGAAATACAGTATTTGAGATAAATTCTTTGTTCGATATCCGTTGAAAAAATCGCAGATCACTACTGAGGTGTACTGAATTATGCAGCTGCTGTAAGCAAACTGGTTGACAGACAGTCCAACCAACTCAATCGGTATAACGGTATTTTTGTCCATATGCAATATTACAAAACTTTTAATTTTAATAAAATTTGGTTATCTTAAAATTTACGTTTCTTTTTTGAGAGAACCATCATGTTTTACTAAGCCATTCACTTCGATCGATCGAATATATCAACAAACGGTTAGTCAAAAAGACTTTCTGACCACAAGTGTTAAGCAAGTAGCTTAGCTTCGGTAGTAACGTCACTAAAGCTAACTTCGAACATACTTTCATTTACAACTGGAGCTAATTGTCATTAAAAGAATACACTATTACAAATGCCATCAAAATTTACTTAGTTTTGGACTAGTTAGGGAAAATAAATTTAGTTGAAATTTGTTGCTTTGCTCTTAATTTCACTATTACAACAGCTTAGCTTGGTCGGAATCAATTTATTAGCAACACCAAAAAGTATTTTTTTAAAATCCCACAAAACTGTTCCTTCAAACATAAATTCCAAATTATAACTTAAAATTCTACTTATGCTTCCATATGTCAACCAAAGACTAAACTTTTGATAATTGTAAGATAAAGCACCCTGTACTAAGCATAAAATCCAATTAAATCACGCCTAATTTGAGAAGAATCCAATAACTAAAGGGTTTTTAAACATTTATTTTGTTGTATATTTGTCTGAACAACAACAAGTTATTCGTTAGCAAAGTTATTTGCAAACTTTTTCAATTTGATTTTGATCAGCTGAGTGTTTCACAAAAATCACAAAAAAAGAAAAGCAAAAAAGTGGAAAGAAACCCAAGTGGGTTGTGTTTGCTTATCTTTTATTATTTTTTAGTTTGTTTGTTTGTACAGGGGCTACTCGTAGTTTAGCTAATCAGTGTAATAGCAAAGAGCCATCAGCAGCTGAGAAGCTATTTGCTCGAATGCGAAGCGACAGCAAGCAGCAGTGTAGCAATGATAGCGAACAGAGTTGGCGACGGCAGCCAGCACCCGGCAGCCAGCAGACGTCACTCAACCAGCTGGGCGGCCAACAGTCACGGCCAATCAGGCGTGTAGTGCGAACCCGCAAAGCAACTAAACTCAAATCCAAACAAACAACCAGAAAAGTAAATAAATAAATGGCTTAATATGACTCACAACGTACAACAAAGTAACTGTGGATGGTCTTACAAGCAAGATTTTTGTTTTTGTGTTTTTGTTATACCCTGAACGGGGTGTTTTAGGTTTGCAATGAAGCACGTAATACCCAGAAAGATTTATGGCGCGACGAGCTGAGCTGATTTAGCCCTTCTCGCGATTTAGCCCAACAGTTTTTGAGATATCAATCCCAAATTTTGCAAACGTTCCTTTCTGTACAAGCAGCTATTCGTTAGCAGGAATGGCCGATATCGGACTGCCATACAAACTGAAGGATCAGAATCAAGTCTTTGTATGAAAAACTTTTTTATTTTTTGAGATATCTTCACAAAATTGGACATAAGTCATTTTCCAAGACAACTATACAATCTCGAAAGAAATTGTTCAGATCGAGTCATTATAGAGTATAGCTGCTATACAAACTGATCAATAAAAATTCAGTCCTTATATGGAAAACTTTTATATTTGATGAGATTTCTTCACGAAATTTTGCATGAATAGTTTCCCAAGATAACTGTATAATCTCTGAAGAAATCGATCCGATCCCATTACTAAAGCATATAGCTGCCATACAAACCGACCGATCAAAATCAAAAGAAACATTATTTACTAATTTTTTGCTCTAAGAAATGCACGTGTATAGGGTATTATAGCTTCAGTGCCAACGTTTACTCTTTTTCTTAATGTTGTTGTTTTTATTATTATAGTTGTTATGCTCAGTGTTGTTACTTGCCTTGCTACTGCTTTTGGTCGTACATTTGGCAAGTACTGCGCGCTGACTGACTCCTCTGGTAAGAGCAAACAAACGAACCGTTATATGTGACATGCTTCTGCTTGGCTGCCACACCACCTCAGCCACTTAACTGTTACTTTACTTGGCTAATGCCTCATTTTCATCATTTGCAGCACCCACCCACAAATTTGCGAAGCCAAAACGCAAACATACAACTATGTATATTCAGTGCATGGCAACATTGTTGCTTAAATACACATACAAGTGCATATACAAACACATTCACATATACTTATAATTTTGCCATTTGCCTCGCTGCGTGTCGCCTGCGCTGTGTGAGTTCAGCGCAACGAGGCAAAAGTGTCACCGACATGCCTACACTATCGTTGTAGCAGTTATTCGCGTTGTTGTTGTTGTTCTAGTTGTGAGTTGCTATCGTGCGTTAAATGCGTAAAGCTTGCGTGCGTCCAACTTTACAAACTGCCTTGCCCTCGCCCGCACCCAACACAGCATGCAGTCGAGTCAAGCAAAAGGCCATCCATCAGTACGCATGAGTGTTTTTCCACACACACATACACATACACACACGCGTACATGTAGCAGGGATGGAGGGTATAGCTTAAAAGGTTATATCTACCCGACGAAGTCTCTGTGATGGGGCGAACCGACACCGCCCAAAACTACGTGTCAAACAAAGAAAAATCCCGGGAGCGTCGGACTCAGATTGAGCGGCTCACTGGGCAGCGTCTGCCTCCAGGTCAGGAGCGGCTGAACCAACCAACAACATACGGATATTGAAATAATTCTTTCAAAACGGATACCAGATTCTAAGCCCAGTAAGACTCTGGTGGAAATCTACTGGAAACGGTTCTCAAAATTTGCACATTGGAGCTGACAGACCTAGCATTCGGTGACTTTAGTAAGCGGAGTGAAATCTTGCCGAAATGGCTCACCGGCTAATGTTACGTCTGCCTTCCGTCCCGCTAAAACCCCGGCAAGGCCTCGAGGTACGTTCGATGCTTGCCGTCATTGAGTTGGCGCTGCAATTTCGGTTGAGCCTTGCTCCCGATTAACGCTGATCTGGCACTGAACGCAGGTACCCATAAGGACCTACGTCAACCCTTGCGTGACCTCCCTGCATTGCAAAGATAACCACGGGATCATCACGGCGATTGCACATAGCGAGCAGAGATAGCGGCCTCGAGGGGGACCCAACAAAATGAACACCACAAACAATATTAAAAATAACACGGAAGCCGAACTGGAAAATGTAAACGAGCACATGGCCTTTAGGCGAAGCTCAAATTTAATGCGAACACCGCCACTACATACCAACCACGAAAGCAGCACAGCAGTGGGTGATGAACAAGATAGGCAGCAAAATGTAACCCCTATAGTAAGGAAACCCATTACTGGCGGAAATATGCCAGCCTTCTATCAACTCGGCGAACAGATTGGCAATCTGGTTACTGACTGGTTACTATGCTAGAGGATGGAAAGAGACGGTCTATTCATCAGGCCATGAGGGACACAATAGGACGGATAACCTCACTATATGAGCTAGCGGCCTCTGAGTGTGCTACCAATCCAAATCCCTGTGAAAGGAGGGAAAACACGTCCCAAACTTCGCCGTGGTTTGTGATTGCGATGCAAGCGAAGAGAAAGCTCGAAAACGAGAAAGAAACGTCAAAGAGTAAGAGACGAAAGGACTTTGGCAAAACACAACAAACGAAAATACCTGACAGGGCTCTCCCGGATGATCAGGCACCGGAATGGCAACTGGTGAAAAACAAGCGTAATAAACCGGAATCGAAAAAAACCGAACCAAAGGTCCCAAAACGGAAACTGAAGCGCACAGAAGCCCTGGTGATTTCGAAGACCAGTGAGATGTCTTACGCAGAAATGCTAAAGAAAATGAAATCAGACCCCAGACTTCAAGACCTCGGTGACAGCTTGAGCAAAACAAGGAGAACAGCGAAAGGTGAACTTCTCCTAAAACTAAACAAACTTAAAGCAAAAACGAAGGAGCCCTCTAAAATACTTAAGGAACGCGCAATAGAGGTCCTAAAAGACATGGCAGAAGTTAAAGTTCTAGCACAAACAGTTACGCTAGAAATTAGAGACTTAGATGAGGCAACGACAGCCGAGGAAGTATGTACGTCCATAAACGACAAACTTCCTGACGAAGAGAATGTAGAACGTAGTGCCATCAAATCTATGCGACGGCTTAAAGATGAAACGCAAATTGCCATTATTAGTGTCCCTTTGGCAACATCAAGAAAACTCTTAGAAGCAAACAAAATAAAAATAGGCTGGATGAATTGTAGGGTCCGGGAAATTACAAGACCTACCCAATGCTTCAAATGCTTTGAGTTTGGCCATATATCGCGTAGCTGTAAAAGCAGCAGAGATCTCACCGGCTCTTGCTATAGATGTGGAGAAAAGGGGCATGCCGCAAAAGGATGCAGCAGGGAGCCACTATGTCTCTTATGTCCACATGGGACAAATAAGCACCCGACTGGTAGCTTTAGCTGCAGCTTAGTGCCCAGCTTATAAAAGGCTGCCACAAGACCGCAAAGATGAGGTGCCTTCAGTTAAATCTGAACCACTGTTCGGCAGCCCAGGCACTGCTGGCGAAAACCGCCTTGGACCTTAACACAGACGTACTCTTACTTAGTGAAATATATAAGACCCCAAAAAATGACGATAACTGGGTCGAAGACAAAGATTCGAAATCTGCGATATGGACATTGAACAATATTCCTTTTGAAAATACCCAGACCATTAAAGAAAAAGGCTTCGTGTACGCAAAGATAAAGGGCATACATTTTTACAGTTGCTACGCCGCTCCGAGCCTATCCCTTTTTGAATTCCAGGATATGCTCTTTAGGCTCACATCGCGCGCAAGAGGAAAGACACCGCTGGTCATTGCTGGTGACTTTAATGCATGGGCGGTTGAATGGGGGAGTATGATCACAAACGCGAGGGGCACAGCCCTACTATCATCACTCGCAAATCTCGACCTTGTACTCCTTAACAACGGATACAAACCAACTTTTATCAAAGGAAGCTATCAAAGGAAGAGCGTCATCGTATATTGACCTCACATTCGTAAGCTCGTCGATTGCAACCCAAACCTCATGGAGAGTTTCGGACGTGTATACACACAGTGATCACCAAGCTATAATTTTTGATATTAACATACAAAATAAGCAAAACTCTGGCTCTTTCGCACCTAAAAGCGTAATAAGACGCTGGAGAACTAAAGTCTGTGATACAGAAATGCTCGAATACGCCATTAGCCAGGTAAAAGAGGATTTACAAGGGAACGCTCGCAACCAAATACAACACATAATTAAATCACTAGTAACGGTAGCTGATGCCACGATGCCAAGAAGAAAAGACGGAGGAAACAAAGCCCCACTATACTGGTGGTCCGAAGAAATAGCTCAACTGAGAGCTGAATGTCTCAAGTTCCGACGTAGACAACAACGCGCTAGAGGAAGAGAGGATTTCGCGGAACTCCTAATAAACTTCCGGAAAAAAAGGAAAGAACTCCATAAGGCCATAGCCAAAAGCAAAAGAAACGCCTTCAACCAACCAGCTTATCTCAGAGGTAGATAACGACCCTTGGGGAAAAGCCTACCGAATCGTGATGAAGAAAATAGGTAAATCAAGAAGCCCGCCTATATCTCCCGCAATCCTACGTAAGATAGTTCGTAGTTTATTCCCAAGATGCGAACCCATGCAAGTGCCAATTCTTCAAATTTACCCGGACGAAATCGCTGAAGTGTCCCACGAAGAAATACTACATGCGGTGAAAAGAATTAAGATAGGCAAAGCACCCGGCTTGGACGGAATACCCAATTTCGTAACTAAGCGTATAATCCAAAGAAAGCCAACATTGTTCCAAAACGCATACACAAGCTGCTTGAAGGAAGGGATC
Organism: Bactrocera zonata; assembly: GCA_037783105.1. Lineage (NCBI taxonomy): Eukaryota > Metazoa > Arthropoda > Insecta > Diptera > Tephritidae > Bactrocera > Bactrocera zonata. The sequence continues at coordinate 97,723 of JBAWJQ010003668.1, forward strand.
TTCCCCAAATGTTGGAAGCGTCAACGCCTCGTTCTTCTCCCCAAAGGTGATAAACCCCCAGAAGAACCCTCGTCATATCGGCCCTTATGTATGCTTGATACGGCTGGAAAAGTTTTCGAGACAATTATCTGCAAGCGACTCGAGAAATATACGGAAGGAGACGCTGGGTTGAATCGGAATCCAATGCAATTCGGTTTCAGAAAAGGACGAAGCACAGTGGATGCGATAAATGCGGTTACCAATATTGCGGGAAAAGCATTGGAAGGGAGTAGATGGCGCTGGGGTGACAAAAAATACTGTGTTGTCATTACCCTGGATATCAAAAATGCCTTCAACTCAGCGAACTGGACTCTAATCATAAGAGCCCTGACAGAACTAAAGGTTCCGGACTACCTTATACGAATTGTAGCCAGCTACTTTGACAACAGAGTACTAGTATACGAAACAGAATGTGGACCTGAAACATACAAAGTAACAGGCGGTGTTCCACAAGGGTCAGTTCTCGGCCCTGTACTCTGGAACGTTATGTACAATGGGGTTCTGAGAGTCGCGATGCCAGATGCGGTGAACGTAGTAGGTTACGCGGACGATATTGCGGTCGCAGTAGTAGCAAAAACCCTGGACGAGGCGAGGAATAAGTGCAACGAAAGTATCAGCAATATTAAAAGATGGCTCGAAAACGCTGGCTTACAACTAGCAGTAGCAGCTCACAAAACGGAGGTTGTTCTGATGAGTAGTCGAAAAAAGGTGGAAACAATCGAGATATGTATTGATGGGCATACAATAAAGTCAAGTCCACATTTAAAATATCTTGGAGTAATCCTAGATCAAAGACTTTCGTTTAAGCAGCACTTAATAGCCACACACACCAAAGCGGCGAGGTCAGTGTCGGCAATAGCGAGAATAATGCCCAATATGCGAGGCCCCAGACAACTAGTTAGAAAGCTGCTAACAAGTATCAGTAGCTCCATCATTCTTTACGCGGCGCCAATTTGGATATCTGCTATTAAACACAGCTCATATATGAGAGGAGTTGCTTCGGTCCACAGACTGGCGTCATTGAGAACTTGCTGTGCATTTAGAACAGTGTCGGATGATGCAATCCATGTCATATCTGGAAGACTCCCCATAGACATAGCAGCAGAGCGTTGCTCATCAGTTCGTGCCATGAGGGCTAGCATGTCACCTAGCCAATATAAGCAAGAAATGGGAAAAATCAATGATAACGTGATAACTGCCTCCAAAAATGGCAGGAGAGATGGAATACCTCAACGAAAGGAAGGTGGACCCACTCTCTGATACCCAATATTAGAGAATGGGTTACGCGAGATCATGGGGAGGTGAACTACTACCTCACACAATTTCTATCTGGCCACGGCTGCTTCAGAAGCTATCTGTACAAATATAAGCATGTGGAATCTCCATTCTGCATGCACTGTGAAAATGAAATTGAAACGGCAGATCACATACTGGTGGAATGTGTCCGCTTCCAAAAGGAAAGAAAAATACTTTCAGATAAAGTAGGAAAGCCCTTACCCATACGCTCAAGGGATGTGGTAAAATTTATGCTAACATCCCACCTAGCATGGGATATGGTATGTGGGATAATAGCATATATTATGCAAAGGCTGCGTGAAGAGGAAATCACGGTAAGATCGAGAGTACAGTCCCGAGAAGCTGCAAACGTATGAAAAAATAAGAAGTTATATATAAAAGAGCTGTTATATACTTAAACAATACCTGCCCTGCGAAGGAAAGCCTATAGGTAGTTCCGCAGGGAAACACAGGTCTGTGGGCAAGGGGGTGCTTTAGCACGTATGCGCTGTATGCGAATCGGGCATAATTGTTGGTACGGGCCAACAATATCTTTTGAAGATTTACACCCACCTTTGGCGTATCCATAAAAAAAAAAAAAAAAAAAAAAAAAAAAAAAACACGCGTACATGCGAGTGCCTGTCACCTTGCCTCTACTTAGCACTGAGCGCATGTGTGCTTGTAGCGTGCAACTTTTCATGATAATGGAAAACAAAGTAGTCTCCAAGGATCAACGTTGAACTTGATATGCTTCGGCATACGCAGACGACACATATCCGGCGCTCACACACACACACACGCATACGTTCAAACGCTCACTGGCAAATTCACAGAAATATATAAATTGCGTAGCTATTATATCATCGCTTGTAGTTTAACGGATGTGTGACCCTTCAATTCTGTGTATTTGTGCGTGTGTGTGGGTGTGAAAGCAATTGTGCCCTCTTGGGAAAACCACTGGAGATCTCTTAATGAAGTTGAATTTCTTTTTGTTAATTTGAAATGATTCGAGTTTATATTGTGGACATAAATATTTACAAAAAGTGGATTTCAAACTATAACTATGTGATTTTTCTACAATTTTCTCGCCTTTCTCGCAAAAATTATGATAAAGTAGATACTTTACATAGTCGTATGATTTCCCTCGAGAGTTTCTTATAATTCATGGAAGTGCTGAAAATTTTCTCACTTCACATAATCCTCTCTCACTCAAATACACACAAAAAATAATGAATGTAGAATTTCCCGACCAAGCAACATTTTCTTGTTCACGGCTAGATTTAAGGGGTTGTGGATTTTGGAATTTCAGTAAAAATTGCTTTCAACTATGATGGGTCTAAAAGACTTTCCCAAAATTCCAAGATAACCGCAATAAATGTGTAGAGGATGAGCCTTTGGAAGGGCGGTCTCAACCTTTCATGATGTTTTTCTCGAAATATCATTTCCTCAGTCGGTGGTCATGATTTCTAAAAACCTAGTGGAGCAAACTTATTAAAAATTTTCCCAGTTCCTATAAATAGATCGAAAGATTTTGTTAAAGGCAATTTGTGACTTTAGCTTACTAGAGAATGTTCGTCTGCCAATCCGTCCTCTTCAGTAAGATCAAATAATTATTTGCCAAACATACTTAATTACCACTTTAGAGGTTAAATGAAACCGAAAGAAACAAAGGTTGAAAGAACACAAGTTCGAAGTTGCATTAACAAGGCAGGCTTTATAGCTAAATTTAGATAAGACACTATAGACCGCAGGTCGCAGTGTAAACCTCATATATTTTGCTTGTAGATATGCTCCCCCCATAGCTCACTTGACTCAGTTTGGCTTTTACCAACACTACTTGCAACAAATACAGTATTTTTAAGAACAATACGCAAAGTTAACACAATAAGCAAGTTGGCTTGCGCCGGTGGTTCATGGTGTCTCACTCGAAACTGACAGTGGCTCAAGATACGCTAAGCTCTGACAAAAACATTACTTTGTTGTTAGTTAGTAGAAATATAGTTTTGAGTTGAAGTATTTTTTTGTGATTCTGTTAGCTATGTTATTGTAATCTTTTATGATGTTGTTTTCAGGTGCCTCACTAACACTAGTTCAATTTTTGCTAACGTCAAAATCGGTTGACCCCTTCAACTAGCTCAAATTCTGCCCTAATTAATGTAGGCTGTAATTATTTATGGCTTTATATTAAGCCACTTAAGCTGATTCGAAGACTCTCGAAGACATTTTATAACGTTTTAGACGGATTCGTTTACAGTTAACAATACTTAAGTGCATCTCCTGTGCTTAAAAGAAACATAGGTTGAAAAATACAATATTCCTAAGAACTATTAGAATCAATTTCTTCTTTTTACTATTTTCGACTCAAAAACTCTTTCATAAAATACTTGCATTGTCAGAAGAGCTTGTCTTTAAAATATATACAGTGCGCGTCTACAGCACAATCTTAAGTTATATTAGTGGGGAAAGCTTTTTTACTGTCTCCAGGTTGGTTTTAGAAAATATTTGTTTTCTTTAAAAATGTTTAGTTTACACAATTCACCATCGAAAGAAGTTTAAAAATGTATACTCAAAAACTGAGTGTTGCCGGAAAGGATTATTAATGATCACTGATAGTCTCGACGCCAAGTAAGTAGTCCGTTTCCATGACAGTCGGATCTACGTAACTTGAAAAGACCCGGATTTTTATCCGAGGAAAACTAAATAAAAGTGAAGAATTGCGTAGAAAAAATTGGATTAAAATTATTTTCGAACTTTTTTTATTTTCTCGAACTAAATTTGAATTGAAATTATTAACGAAATTTTTTTTTTCGAACTAAAATTGGATTGAAATTATTTTCGAAAATTTTTATTTTTTCGAACGAAATTTGAATTGAAGTTATTTACGAAAATTTTTATTTTTTCAAACTAAATTTGAATTGAAATTATTTTCGAAAACATTTATTTTTTCGAACTAAACGAGAATTGAAATTATTTTTGAAAATCTTTATTTTTTCGAACTAAATTTGGATTGAAACATTTTCGAATTTTTTTTATTTTTTTTCCAAATAAATTTGAATTGGAACTATTGTCGAATTAGTTTATTTTATTCCAACTAAATTTGAATTAAAATTATTTTCGAAAATCTTTATTTTTTCCGAACTAAATTTGAAGTGAAATTATTTTCGAAAATCTTTATTTTTTCGAACTAAATTTGAATAGAAACTATTTTCGAATTTTTTTTATTTTTTTCCAACCAAATTTATATTAAAATTATTTATTTACGAAAGTTTTTATTTTTTCGAGCTAAAATTGAATTGAAATTATTTTCGAAAAATTGATATTTTTTTCGAAAATTTGAATTTTTCGAACTAGATTTGTATTGAAATTATTTTCGAAAATTTCTACTTTTTCATGTTATATTGAGTGTCCTACAGGATATTTGTAAGCCTCTAAATCCATATTCCATATAGTGTATGTAGTTATATGGCAATATGTGCACGGTATATCCCAAAAATTTTTGCGTGTTTCGCTTATTTTACATCATTACATTTTTTGCCATAATAACTACATTGTTGTTTCTGCCATTATTGCTTTTGTTGTTGCTGTTATGCGTGCGTTGGTAATATGGACTTGGCCCGAGCGACATTTAAAAGGGTAAAATCAATAAAAAGCTTGTTGCTCCACGCAACAGAAGCAAAAAAAGAATATCAGCAGCAACAATAACAAAGAAAACAACAACAAAAATAACAAAGCAGCAACAACAACAAGCAATATAATGAATCACTACGTCGACAATAATAATAATAATAATCGTAAAAACAACAAAACACATTTTCCACTACAATAACTGGAGGAGGAAGGCAGCAACAACGGAACAATAACCGAGCAACCGCATGCACGCAACACAATGCACGCACACACGCGTATTTACTTACTCGGCAGCAGTTTGAGGGACAATAAGCAAAAACACCGGTTGACATCAATGACAGGAAGTGTCGGTGGTGTCGGTCGACTGCATGTTAAAGTCATTGCCGTTGGCTTCATATGAATGTATGTGTGTATGGCTGTATGTGTGTGTGTGTTTAAGGGTGTATTTGAGTAAACAACTGTTATATTGCTGCTATTGTTGTGTGGGTTTTCCGACATTTGTTGGCGCTTTGGCAAGCAACATTTGGTTGAGGCTATGCGTATCTGTATTTATATATATATACTAAATATATATGTGTATGTGTTGGTGTGCTAGTGTTCCACTAGTTCATTACCGACTTTCAATTTGTACGCAAAGTCTTGCTTTTTCAACTGAAATTGCTGCCATTTTTGATTTGTATTTAGACGCTCAAAGTGTCCTTTAGCCTTTCGGAAATGAGTGTATGTGTGTGTAACGCTCGCAGTTTATCGCTAGCAAATAGGTTACAAGCTTGTAAGCGTGCGTGAGTGTTGGCTTGTGGTCTGCAGGCAAAATTGGTCACAAAAATCAGCATTCTTTCAGTGCTCTCTCTTCCTATAAGCTTAACAAACATAACGGTGCCATAAATATGATTTTTTCCAGGCTTCTAAAGCATGCAAGTCAGCAGAAAATTTATGTGCATAATTTGGCACAATGTAATGGGGCTAATCATAAAAGAAAATTTTAATTCAATTTCATGCCAACTAACTTTGTAATTTGTGTTATGGCAAGGAAAACTTCTAGATGGCTACGTAAAAGCCATTAAGGCTAGTTCACATTTTTCCATAATCTTTATAATTTCTGTTTTACTTTTACTTTTTGTGGTAAGTTGAGGGAAATGCTAGCTTCAAAGAAAGTAATGTTAGATTTTGGTTCGGCTTACCTTTCTTATGCAGATGAGCAGAAAATAGCAGTACGTGAGTGGCGACAAAGTTTGGTTTCTATTGACGAGAGTAAATTTAGGGCGTCGCAAGAATTACGGTGGCCATAAGTGAGAGGTAAAGCCAGTGTCAATACTTTTCATAAAATATTTCTTTCCTTGTTTTAAAAGAAATGCGTAGAAGCCATTGGAACACCGTGCACTGACTTTTGTAGTGGTTTTTAAAGCGGAAGATTTACTGCGCCGTATTGCAGACTTTTTCAGAAAAGCAACTATTCACTTTTATAGCAGAACTGTGATACTAGTCTTAAGCTCAATCACCGTGTGTTCAGGGTTTGATAAAGAATGCCTAAACTCGTCATCAATGACTTCTAGTCTCTTTGTAATACGACTAGTTTGAGTGCCAGGTCACAGAGGAATCGCAATTAACTGTGAAGCTGGCGACAGGACGAAAAGAAAAGACTTCTTAGCCAACTCTTACAAGAATGGAAACGGGTCGGTGGTTTACTTTCTTCATTTATTCTGACTGGATAGTTGAGCTTCGCGAGAGCTGATCACCTCAATGCTAGGCTGCTTCACTGAAGCAAGTTCCATGTGTCCCAAGATCGATCGTAAGAGATTCAGTAAGCTCTTTACCCTCAATAAGCTTAATCACTCCCCACTTGTGGGGTTTTAACAGGCCGTTGCTCTATTGGCATCTACTTTGTGACTTTAAAAAATAGCAAAAACTGTATGAAATCAAAACTTAAACACTTGGGAGCAAATGCTTTCAGCTTGAGAAAAATTGGATAGGCCACAGGTGGTTTGTCGACTTATAATATTGGATTTAGGTGTTCCATTTTTATGGTTTCATAAAAGACTGCACATTATAGTTCACGTACGCTTTACCTAGCCTAAGGTCATAAAAATATTGACTAAGGTTTTGGGTAATATTTTTTCGACGGCAAACATTTATAACATTGTTGGCTATTTTCCTCATTTTATAGACAGTAAATGAATATAATTACTCACACCCTTTAAACTTCGGTAACACAGTGCTAAAATTTTTACCTTGGCATTTGCTTGATTAGTTATTGCTTACCTTAAACTTCTTGGCCAGTAATGATTACTGTAGAACTATGACTTATTACACTGAACCCATTTATTTCTAAGACTAAAAATACGTGTTATGAGTACACAATATCAAAAAGAAAACAACTACAATACTCTACAACAAGCAAAACAAATAATTTTATTTGATTTGCAATTTGCCATAATTATGTAGCACAAAGTTTACGGTGAAAGTATTAAACTCTCATTAGTAAAGTCAATAATTATCGCCTTAAGTCAGAAAATCAATTTGAATTCAGAAATTGTAATTCCTAGTATTTGAATATTAATGAAAATAGTATAGTCATACATATATTTTATGTGTATGTAATTTTCATAAGCGCAATTGAAGGCACAACATAATGGATGTTTAATCGTATTAACTCAGTGGAGTTGCATGTAAGAGCTATTAGAAGTTAAGTTAAAGTGCATTTGCTAAAGTAAACTCTACGCCTGAATAAGTATCTCTTCTCTGCAAACCTTTGAATAGCTATATATTTGCCAAACATTTTTTTTAAATATTTTCAAAATTTTTTAAAGCTTTTATGTTTAAGGGCATTATATAGTGTATAGAAAATATAGAAGCATACATATATATAATCTACAACAGCTACATAAAGTAACATACATATATATATATATTATGTACAACATTTTCCGCAATTTCTTACACGCAAGCATATGTTTGACGTCTTAGTATCGTCTGCAAGGCGTAAGCTTACTTATAGCAGAGTGAGCACAGAAATGGGCGTATATATTGGGCCAAAAATTGTGTAGTCATTGTTAGCGGAATTTGTCCTTAAATAGCTGGGAGGATAAACGAACTTATATATATAGCTATGTAAAGCATTTATTAGGGTGTTTGTTATTTTACCAAGTTAATTTTTCTTCCGAGATGCCTCATCAACTTTCAGCTTTTTTCCCAAAAAAATGATACAACATAAAAATTGTTTTTATTTTCAATATAAACCATGCCAAAACATTATACTATTCCGATGATTTAACAGGTATGATGCATCAAATGAAGTCTGCATTCATACTGCTGCCTTATAAATTATGCGTTGCTCATACGACATGGTGTACTGTTTGAGTGCGAGTACAGTACTACATTTAAGGCTTAATTTTAACTGCTTATGACTTTTACTAGCATGTTTTTATGGAAAAAATTATTTCAACATTTTTTTGGAACGATAAATTTTGTATTAGAATATGCCTTTTTCAAGTTTACTTGCTAAATAAATATGGTGTAAATATCAAAAACCTGAAGTGATACAGATGGGGAAAGAAACACGCTCAAAGTGGACAAGAAAATTCTAGTTTATGCAGCATTAGTTTTTCTGGAAAATTAAAATAAAAATACCCTCACAAATACAAAAGAACTCACATTCGTCGGTCAATTTGTATGACAGCTATATGCTATAGTAGTCCGACCTGCATAATTTTTTCGAAAATTTCACTGTTGCCTTGGGCAACGACGCATGCCAAATTTTGTGAATATATCTTCTAAAGCGAAAAAGTTTTCCATACAAGGACTTGATTCCAATCGTTCAGTTTGTACGACAGCTATATGCTATAATGGCCCGATATCGGTCGTTCCGACAAATGAGTAGCTGCTTATTGAGAAAAGAATGGAAGCTAAATTTCAGATCGATATCTCAATAACTGACTGACTAGTTCATATATACTACATGTATACTGACGGACGCAAAGATTGGCACGCAGACAGTTATTCTAAATCGATTCAGCTCGTCATGCTGATCATTCATACATTTCGTCACCTAAAATGCAAAAAAACGTAGCAACACTTTTCATAAATTGACAGGCGTAGAAAAAACGATGTAATAGAAACCACTCATAATTGAAACAAATTTTGAGTTTTGGTTATAGAATGGTAATATATTGGTTATATCTGACAGCGGAAGCTGAAATTTGTATCTAACATATATGTAACATGATGAAGTGAATCGTAAGCAATAAAAAACTCAATTCCGATTTTTGATGATACGTGGTTTTGCATTTTATGTGACGATATATATATTTTACAGGGTTTTGAAGTTTCCCTCAGGGTAGGAATACGAGTACAATAATAACGTACACCCTAATATATCTGTAAGTCGGTTTGTGAGTTTGTTTGGTATTTTTATAAACTTTTCGGCTCGTATACCCAACAAGCAAAATTGTAGAGTTTTTTTTTTACAAATATTTTAAATTTCTCTGTAAGATTATATAGAATATTTATAAAGTTTGAAACACTTTACACTATACATGGAAAAGAAAATTCCATATAGTTAATGTATTAATAAACACCGAAATAGTACTTGTACGTATATTCAAATAGAAATTAAAAATAAATAAAAAATTAATAATAAAAATTAAAAACAATAAAAAATTAATAATAATAATAAAAATATAAAAAAAATATAAAAAAAAAAAATAAAAATAAAAACAAATAAAAAAAGAATAAAAAAAATAAATAAAACTTTTATACAATTTTCAATTTGCCTCGAAACCAGTCTATTTTGCTAACTGGGTACAATCTTTGGTTATTTGTTGTTGTTGCAATTATAGTTTGGCACTGTTGTTGGTGCCATACTAAGCTGCTATGTTTGTTGTTATTGCCGCCATACTCATTTCTTACATCAAAGTGATTATTACTAGTGCTGTTGTTGTTATTTTTGTCGCTGGCATTGTGCTTTACTGCTGTGTCTGGCACAACAAGTACACAGGGTGTATATAGTAGTTGCCACAGGCAACAATAGGCTAGTGCAAGTAACCAAAACAATTACCTACAAAAAAGCAGCAAACGACATTCACACACACACACAAAGCTACACGTGCACTTAAATACAAACAGACACACATACACTGATAGTCAAAGAAATAACCATGAAAATGGCTTCACATATCTTCAGTGGAATTTCAAGTGCGACAAAGCAGACAGACAAGTGAGCGACGACGAAACAGTTAACGGAGTGAATTATATCGAAGTGCAAGTCAAGAGCAGCGGCAGCAGCGAACTGTTAAAGTGTTCATTGTGCGCAAGAAAAATAAGAATTATTAGAGAAACGAAGCGAAGAAGGCAAGCAGCAGTGGCAGCAGCGCATTAAGTGAATAGGAGTGCGCCTAAAAGCCCATTAGGCGCATTCATGTACATGTGCAGAGTGCGAGAACATTAGCCGAAAGCATAAATACAAAAAAACAAAAAAAAAAAAAATTGAACAACAACAAAAATATAACAACTAACGAAGCGAAGAACCAGCGGTGTCGAATAAAAAATAAAACGAAAACAAATTCGGTTGGTGTGAAAAAGGTGTTGCCACATCTCAAGCAGTGCGCGCACACCAAGTTGGTTAAGTGACTGCTGAGCGCCACAACACAACAACAGCAACAAATTGCACAGCACGGCGCAGCGAGCTTGCTGCGGAGGCAATGGCGCACAGCTTGTGGCGGTCAGCGCCTGACACATCATTATAAGCACATCAGCAGCACGTGTGAGCGCACACACAAGCGCACGCTCGCACAAACACTCACATACATATACGCTTACAAAAATATCGCACGCGCTTGTAGTGTGCTTTTGTGAGCGCGTTGTGCGCTTCGATTTCGTATGCGCGCTGGTGCGTGCGCGTCACTGTAACCACTCCCGCCGTCGTGCTTTTAACAACAACAATACTTTCGTATAATTTCACGTTATATCTGTGCGCGCCGCGACCGCAACGCGTCCGCCGTGGCACTGTGCGACGACTGTGTGTGAGCGCGTGCATGCGTGCGTCAGTCATTTGCAGCCGCAACGTCCGGCATTAGAGTACCGCGTGTGCGTCAACGGCAACCGCAACGCATTACCGCAACCCCACACACACACACACGCGACCATTCGCAATCCAAAATAGGCGTGGTAGCGCTCATCAAGTGCTCAAAACAATGCTAACCTGTGTGTGTCGTCCCGTCTCCGGTAATTTGCCGAAAATGCCACCGACAATGATGCCCGCACCGAAACCGCCGCGCAGCGCCATCGCCATTACCGGTCTGGGTGTGACGCCCACTGTGGTGGTGACAGCGGAACCCAAAATGAACGTAAGTCCCTAAGTTCTACATGCAAACACACACACACATGCATCTAGCGTAAGCTGTGAAACGTGACTTGGTGCCCCCGTCAGTGCGCGCGGTTGGTCTTGTCACTCCGCGGGGCGCGTCAGCACTGACCGCGTAGCTAATTTGCAGTGCAACCGCGCTGAAGTTTCGGTTCCTACAAAAGTATCCATTAAGTGGATGTTGTAACTCATACTTACATATGTATGTGTGTGTGTGAAGTGTTTTTTCCTTTTTTCTTTTGCGCGCACTCAACTTCTGTCTGCGGCGCTGTCGCCGCCAGTCGCTTGGCTCAAATGAAAAGTGATAATAGTCGTAAATAGTTTGTAAGCTTTCGCTTTGCTTCGCCACAATTCTTCGGCTGATCCTTATTTATTATGCATGTGCAAGTGATTTTTTAGCATTCTCTTTCTTTTTTTTTTTTTGCGATTTTCCCCCTTTTTATTCTACTTTATTGCTGTAGTTTATTGGATGGCCGGAATCGGCGTAATACCGCTTCGTATGTTAAAAGCAAATCAACTGTGATCATTACTTATAAATGGCGACATTAGTTTAACGGTGTTGTATTAATATGCCGTTGTCACGCGAACTATTTATGAATTTGGCTAACGACATTAAAACTGAAAATAATCAATAATTAGAAGAAAAAATAAATAAATATATAAAAAATTGTAAGGAACATTTTTAGCGGTTTAAATAATTACGAAGATTTGGCTTTTCAATGTTCAGTGAGTATCAGATTTGTATACGAATACAATTCAGAACTAAAAGAAAATTATTTTGTGGTATATTTTTACAAATACAAAGATCATTGAAATTCTTTTTGTTTATTAATTGATTTTTTTGCATAATACTTAGAAAGAATAAGAACTTGTTACTTATCGCATCTAGATTTTAGCCTTTGAAATGTTTCTTGATTCTTTTAAGTCTTGACTATAATTTGCAAAAAAATTTTTTGTATATCTATTGTTCGAAAAATATTAAATTTCATATTGGCCGATTCCTTAAAAATTAAAAAATTAAAAATCTAATAATATTACCAGGTTGTTCAATAAGTTTTGTCGTTCCATAAGAAAATCACAATTTTATTGTTCAAAATACACTTTATTATTCAATATAATCTCACTGAACATTAATACACTAGCTCCAACGATACTCTAATCTGTGGATCCCATCCCTGAAGTGAGAATCCGGAAGATCTGCAAACACGCTTCAACAGTCGTTATGACCTCTTCATTTGATGAAAAATGCTCCAACTGCTCCAAAAGGTTGCAATGATATTCAGAATTAATTGTTTAACCATTTTGCAAGTAATCCACAAACAAAGTTCCCCTCTCATTCCAAAAAAAAAAAATCGGATGCTATAACCTTCTTTGCCGATTTCCGGACGCGCACTCGTTTCGAAGCCGAATAATCAGTTTCACACGACTCTTTAGCTCCTTGTTTTGATTCAATATCATGGTGATAGACCCAAGTCTCATCCATAGTGATGAATCGATGCACAAAATCCACTTTATCCCTTTTAAAAGGTTCCAAATGTTGCTGATAAAGTCGCATTTGAATGTGTTCTTGTTCCATTGTTAACGAATGTGTCACACATTGTGTAGTACATAGCTTTCTAAAACCCAAAATTTGTCTTAAAATATGACTCATATGATATAATGACATGTGTGGAGCCTCTACTAAATCTTTCTCAATAAATCAACGATCTCAAAACCATAACCTGTATATTGACTATGATATCTGGTGTTAATGTGCTTTTGGACGTCCTTCACGTGGATCGTCTTCGAGGCTTGTACGACCACGTTTAAATTCAGCATCCTATATTTCTACTGTTATAATTGTAGGTGAACAATCATCATACATTTTTAACATTAGTTCGTGAATTTCTTTTGGTGCTACACCTTCTAAAAATAAGAATTTTATCACTGCACGATGTTCAATTTTTTCCATTGTAAAAAAATACTGTGACACGGCGACATTAAGTGGCTTGAATGTAAACAAAGAATGAATTGACAGATTGAAATTTAACTTCATGTACGCTCATATGAAGAGTATACCAACAAAACAAAAAAAAAATTTGGGGTAGTAGCAACGTCCTCTATTATCGAACGTAAAAATTTATTGAACAACATATATTTTATAACCTATATTTCCTGCTGGATGTTGCAAACTTCGAGGGTATCTTAATATACCATGTTCAGGTTGTAAAAATATTCAAATAATTACCTAACTGAATTTGGTATGAATGAACTATTTCACATTATATAAGATCAAAATTCCACCGAGTAACAAAATTTGTGACTTTTGGCCATCTATTTTCTATTTTCTTTATTTCTGTAAAACTTACTTTTTAATAAAATTTAAGAGGTTTTCGTTCGAGTGTGTTTAGTTCTTAATTATTTTTACAATTTGTATAGATTTAACAAACATTGAAAAAAAAAAATAAAAACTTCGTTAAAATATGAATTACTATGCCTTTTAGAAATCATACACAAGAATTGCAGTTTGAAAAAAGTTTTAAAATTACTTCACAAAATCTTACAAAAAAATCATTTCAGGAGGTATTCTAGTCTAGAAGCATGAATTTCAGGTAATTTTTAAAGTGTCGTAAAACAAGGCAATTGATATTTTTACTAACCATTTTTTTATTAGTTATTTATTAATTTTTGAAGAGTACAGAAAAAAATTAAAAACTAAAAAAAGTAAAAAATTTCAAAAATTATGAGCTGACGAAGTGGGGGGTCTCTAAAAATTTCCACGTGACCATATACATGATTTCAACCCTCCTAGTTATCTGAAACCAAAAAGAAAAAAAGATTATTAATCTAGAATAATATCGCAATGGCCGGAACTACGGAAAAATGGGGGAAAAAAATTTCACAAAATGGCGACTGCCTAAACAAATAGTTTTCTTGGATCACTTTTTCTGATTATTTCGAATTTTTAAAAAGAATAAAAATAAAAATTTGGGGATGGGGCTATGTAGTTCTAACCATAGACAAGCCTATAAAGAAGTCTATATAAAAATTTCAAGTAATTTGGTGCGGTAAAACCTGAGAAATCGTGGGTATCGTTCCGAAAAAGTCAGTTTTGAGAAAAACGCGTTTAAAGTTTCGCGTTCCGGCCGAACCAGTTTGGATGCCGGGTCAGACAAATGCCTATATCTACAAAAATAATTTGAATTTTGAAAAATCCTCTTGTACACATTTTCGTGAATAGTTAAACTTTGTAAATAAAAAAAAAATCGATTTTTTTAAATTTCTAGACTAGAATACCCCCTTCATGTAAAATATCTTTTTTTCTGCTTGCATGTCGATCTTTAACATCTGTGCAAAAGCTCACTTTTTTAAGTGTGATTTATAATATGTATGGTAAACCTATATTTTCTTTCTCCTTTTACAGAGCAATATTATTTTTTTAATGTTTTTGTTTTTTAAATAATTACGAGAATAGAATGCGTATATCAAATAAAAGAAACAAATTGAATACTCATCAGTAAATATTTCTTCATTGGCATACTTACCTAATGACTAAAAAAAACCCCTTAAATAAAATTGCGTATGTGTATGAATTAATCGATTTCAAATCTTTTCGGTTGCTAGTTATTGAAATTTAAATAATAACTTTGTTAGCTAAACACTTAAGTAAGAGGATTTACATGAGTTAAATGAAATTACTCATACGTCATGGTGTACAACACAAGTGTTGTACTAACAGGGTTTGTTTATGAAACCTATATTATATGTAAGCTAAGATTTTAATTTATTAAGCTCAAAAATAAATCGAGAGCTTAAAGTTCTTTAAATTTTTATTTATGTATTAATCTTTAAAGAAAAATTAAATTTTTTGAAGATTGTAGGATTATAATAATTTTTGTAGCACCAAAAAATATCATTTGAAATGTCGAATTGCATTGTTGAAAATGACTCAAAAAAAGCTTCGACGTTCGGGTGGAGTTTTTAAGGGATCGTCTCAGTGTGGCCTTCCAAAAGCTCATTGATTTTCGCAATTTTTTTAAATTTGAAATTAATTAATCGGTGCGGTTTTTTGTTTTTATAAATAAATAAAAATAAATTCTTGAACAAAAACAAAAGAATACCTTCAAAGAGATTATTAATCTGCAGAGAAGTCGATAACGTGGCGGCGGAATTTGGCCCTTTTTCGACAGTTTTTCGTAGAAAAAATAGGAAAATTAAAAAAAAAAAATAAGAGCTTCCAAAATAATTCCTTTGAGATTTGAAACCGTTTTGAAAAACACGCTTCTGAGAAAAACGCGTTTAAAGATTGGAGTCGCTATGTTTCCCACTCTGTTCCTTTTTTGCAAAAAATGCTGTGGCGACCGTAATAATTTGAATTTCGATTTCAAAATTTAAGAGAATGTTTATTTGTTATACTATCCGATAATGGAACAAAAAAAATCGATTTCTCAAAAATTTCTCACTTCCCTCAATAAACCGAACATTTGATAGGATTTTAGTTTAAAAGGAAGTTACTCATACGCCGTGTCGTACAATATATGAATATAAAGTAATGAAATAATTATATATTCTAAAAGAAATAAATTAATTACCTAGGCATATTATGCTGCTCATTAGCTTGATATATATTCTGACATTAAATGTGATGAGAGTTTTTACTAATTATATCAGCGCGTTAATTTTTGGACCTTGATGGTAATTATTGGTAGTCTTTTGCCTGTATTTCTTGTGCTGTTATTGAATAAAGCAAGATTTTTGATGGAAAAAGCCTCACTGAAGCCATCTTAGCTACCATTATTCAGGAGAGAGAAAATATGTAAATGTGAAGTAATAGCACTGCTTTCAATTTAAGTCAGTAAAATCAGGCATGATAAATCTCTCATTTCGTTCAACCGAAAAATTTATCAACTAACCAATGCTCTTCATTACTTAATTGAGCAGGATTTCTTATTTAAGATGTAAGTGCCACTTCATAAGCTCCTCAGCAAGCAGCTTTCAGACAGGTATGAGCGCATTATTTCTGTGCAACTGCACTTAAGCACTTAAAAGTGCTGCAAACGTAAATATTTCACTGCAAACTGCACTTCAAACATTAACAACAACAGCAGTAATGAGTGGCCAATATTATTGTTATTGAACTCTTATTATTGGTTTGAGTGGTAGTGTTTTCGCTTGAATACTTTTTCAATATTCTTAGTATTGCAGAATTTCGCAATATTTAATAATTTGTAAAAGGAAATGTCAAAAAAATATAACATCCTTCTTTAGGCTGCTTTTTAAAGCAGAAAATAAAAAAATTTTCATATTAATTAGTAAGCATATTAAGTTTAACGGGCACCTTATAAAATATATATACGACGAACTGAGTTGACATATATAATATAATATATATAATTCCAAAATGCGATAAAACGCATTTTTCATATTAATATGTTTTTAGTGGCTTTAATATGTTGTCGGCACCCTGCATTTTCGAAACTTTCACATTCCACTTTTTCTTATGTAACTGTGCTACCGAACCGAAGTTAATATTTCGTTGAATTTTTTTTTTTTTGTTTTTGTTTTTGTTAAAAAAAAACAATAAAACCAATATACGAAAAAAAAAATTATTATAATGTATAAATATTTTCAGTGATTTTAGTATTTTGTCGGCACCCTGTATTTTTGAAATATTAAATTCGTTTTAATTTTATTGAAATATCTGGTTTCTTTATCACAACAAAAGTTTTTCGTATTTAAATCCTTTAACGTTTCCAATATTTTGCCCGTAACCTGTCATGTTGACACTACCATACATTACTAAATTTATATTTTTAATAGCTGTTTATGATTTTCAAAAAAAAAATAAAAAATTTCTAAAAATGTTTCAACGTTTCCACTATTATGCCCACATACTGTACCATTGTTACATTACGCAAAACTTTAAATGGTCTCTGCATGATTAAAAAAAAAAAAAATTTTTTTTCTAAAAATGTTTCAACGTTTCCATTATTATGCCCACATACTGTACCATTGTCATATTAAGCATAATTGTTCATGGCCTCTGCATGAAATAAAAAAAAAAAAATATTTTTTTCTTCTAAAAATTTTTCAATGTATCCATTATTATGCCCACATGCTGTACCATTGTCATATAAATCATAATTGTTGATGGCCTCTGCATGAAATACAAAAAAATATTTTTTTTTCTAAAAATTTTTCACCGTTTCCATTATTATGTCCACATACTGTACCATTGTCACATTAAGCTTAATTTTAGTTGCACTTAAGTTAACCTGTCCCAGCTGTCAGCACTTTGTGCGCACCGTAAGTTTTTATTACGTCTCATTCCTTGATTTCAGTGCGCTGTTTATTACTTTTATGATTTATTGCTTGTGATTGATTAACTCGCAGCTTACGAGTCTTACGCGCATTCGTACTGTTTATGCTTATTATTACAGCTTATTGTATGGCAGACTGCCTGCCGTGCTTGATTTTGCCACACAGAAAACTCATCAAATTTATTTTCTGCTCTTCTCTCTTTTCATTTCACCTGAAACGCAACAACGCTGCCTTTATGGATGGCTCTATCTCGGCATAATGTACGTACATGCCACATACAAACACGAAAACGTGTATGTGTATGCACACCAATCTGGGCTTAACAACGTCAACAACAACAACGTCAACGGCAACACCGACTTTACACGCCACCATTACTATCACTATCAACATCAATAAAATTCAAATTGAATTCACGCATTCGCGCTTCGTCAACGCCACCGACCCCCACCCGCCGCACTAACGACGCTGCTGATGAAATTAACAAACTCATACACACACACCCACCACCGCGCTGTATCTGTGCGCATGTGTTGGTTTGGTGTTGTAGGTGCCTGGCAGGCTGACATCAGCCGAATTACGGGCGATGGCATTGCGACAACAACAGCAAATCGACTCGCAACACCAGCTGTTGGCCACCAAGGAGCAGCGTTTGCGTTTCCTCAAATCGCAGGAGGTGCGGAATGCGGTCGCCAGCGCCGAAGGTGAGCGCCTGCGACGTTTGCGGGAGCGCGTCGAGGCGCAGGAATCCAAATTGCGGCGACTGAGAGCGCTGCGAGGTCAAGTGGACTTACAGAAGACTTACAATGTTACGCTGAGTAAGTACTAAAGCAGGCAAGAAAAAGTCGAGCCAGCCATTATACATATAGCAATGTGTGTAATATGTAATGTGTGTGTGAAATATGAATTTACAGTTGTAAGTGCGCGCCTATGTGTGTGAGAGTGTGTGTAATGACAGCTATTTTGCGCTGTCATAAACTTATTTACATGCTGTAAGTAGCCTTGCTTTGTTTTACGCTGCCTCTTTGGCTGGCATTTATGTGTTGAGTGCCGCAACAACAACAACAAACAACGAACAGTATGAGTGCTTGTGTGTGGCATGCAACCATATGCCGCGAGCAGTCAGCCATTTTCGGTGAACACTAGCGGCCAAAAAGCGTCAACGAGTCGTCATGTCAGTCGCAGCGTCACGAAATTCTCCGTGTAAGCGCTTTCGGCAAATTGGACGCGCAAAAGTGCTTTGGTCAGTTGTTGCCTGCCAGTGCTTTGATGAAATGGAGCGCTCATATAAATATTAACAGCAATGTGAGATTTTCGTAATTTGCATGTTGCAAAGTTATGAAAATTTTATACCCGGCCATTTCATTCTTGTGAATTTGATTAGTTTTGTACCCACGGTTAGCTTTACTAAAGAGAAAACATATTTATGACAGAACTTTTGCGTGAGTGAGCAATCGTTTCAGAGGACACTCTTTAAAATTTTCGAAGGTGTATTTTTGTAGGGCATCTTAGCCTTCAATCGACCGAGAACTTTTTAATTTTGTACATTTTTTCAAACAATGTTTAAAGTGTTCCATACCATGGATATAACAAGGGTTAATATATTGAACAGAAATTTTAGTAAACTAAATTTTATTGTGACTCTTTAAGTGACGAACCTATTGTGACAGCCTAAAGAAGAATGTTTTTGAGTACCAAAATTTCCATAATTTTTTAAGGATTTATTTTTTATACAAATATAAATAATAATATCGAGAATATGCCATACAACTTCGGAAGAAAAAATTTAAATAGTTTTCGAGTTGTTTCCGAGCTACAAAGGCACTAAAACGAGGGTCTCCACTGCTGACAGTGATTCTGACCTTCATTGAACCACAGCCGCAAAATTCAAATATTGACCAAATGGCGGCGTTGCTTTCTTTAAGTTGAATTCTACCCAAACTTGATTGTTTCTGGCCTGCCACTTGTCCCTTGTAATGCCCAGAACTTCTAAGTACGGATTTAAAAGTCCGTCGTACATCTACAAGGCGCCTAATATCTTTGCCTGGTTTGTAGAAACTATGACAACTGAGATGTTTCAAACTGAGTCCGTCAAAAGCTGGACAGTGATGGAGGAAGTGTCTATAGCTTTCCACCTCATCTTCCTCCCATTAACAAAGTTAACAAGCTGCGTTCTCCGAAATCTTAAACTCATCGCGTGATATCCAATCGGACTATGAACAGTTAAGACGCTTATTATTGCGGTCATGTTAACCTTGCTAAGAGCTAGTATCTCCATGAACCTTTACCGTTCCAACCCCACAAGTGCAGTTTCTTGACCAACGCTTACTGAGCTCGCGCAAGGCCCATTGATTCAGCGCCCAAATGCACAAAGACAGGGGACACCTTCTCGGTCGCATTCTAATGGGATTTGGGTTAGCGACTCCGTTGTCAGCCACTCAGATAAGTTTAATTTGGAAGTAGCTTGATGCTATAGCTAGTAAGGTCATGCTTTTCTTGACCAGCTTTGAGCTAAAAACCTGTATAGCAGCTCTTCTATTGAAGTGGATGCATACCTCTCTATTAAACCTTATTACTATAACACTCTTAAGGGGGTATTCTAGTCTAAAAGCATGTATTTCAGGATTTTTAAAGTGTCGTAAAAGAAGGCAATTACATATTATTTTTACTATCCATTTTTTATTAGTTCTTCGTTAACTTTGAAGAGTACAGAAAAAAATTAAAAACTAAAAAAAGTAAAAAATTTCAAAAATTATGAGTTGACGAAGTGGGGGGTCTCTAAAAATTTCTACGTGACCATACCCATGATTTCAACCCTCCTAGTTATCTGAAACCAAAAAGAAAAAAAAGATTATTAATCTAGAATAATGTCGCAATGGCCGGAAAAACGGAAAAGTGGGAAAAAATTTTTTCACAAAATGGCGACTGCCTAAAAAAAGTTTTTTTTGGATGACTTTTTCTGACTATTTCGAATTTTTTAAAAATAATAAAAATAAAAATTTAGGGATGGGGCTAGTTCCAACTATAGACGAGCCTATAAAGAAGACTCTATAAAAATTTTAAGTAAATCGGTCCAGTAGAACCTGAGAAATCGTGGGTATCGTTCCGAAAAAGTCAGTTTAGAGAAAAACGCGTTTAAAGTTTCGCGTTCCAGCCGAACCAGTTTGGATGCCGGGTCAGAAAAATGCCTATATCTCCGAAAATAATTTAAATTTTGAAAAATCCTCTAGTACACATATTCTTGAATAGTTAAAGTTTGAAAATATAAAAAAAAAATTTCGATTTTTTTAAATTTCTACACAAGAACACCCCCTTAAAGCTGATTTATTCGAAAAATTTCAGTTATTGAAGAACAGCAACAAATAAATTTACGAAGACACAGTTCACAATGAGAACAGTAGTGGCGCTTTCAGACGAATCATCATGTGGAGGAATACTGGCGTTCATCCAAACCCTCAGATAGTTCGATCTACGAATCAGAAACTCCGCGCAATTTCTCGAACCTATTTTAAGATGCCTTTTTGCCACTAAAAGATCGATCAAATAATTTTTATCACCTTATACTGTTTAGCTTACATTTGTTTATATAGTCCCGATCATTTTGGGTTTAACACATCTTGGGATCAAGACCACACAGGCTTCATCTAATTGTTTTTGGTATTTTTGTAGCACAAAACCCCATTTCAAAACACTTGCTAAGGCCCCTTGGCAATTAGAAAACTGGTTATGTCGAATTCACTCTATTGGAATGGAAGGTTCTAACACTTAGACTGCAACAACCAAGATTTAAGTCCGACATAAAGGGTTTTTCAATACGTACGCTACAAAAGTATACCAATAAGGATAGCAAATCACGACATATTTTTTCCCGTTCTTTCGACCTTTCAGTAATGTTTGCCATTTCATTATGGAAAGATATACGATCCAACAACGAGTCGAAATTATTAAAATTTACTACCGAAATTCGGAGTCAGTGGCCTTAACTTTAAGAGCGGGTTACTTCTTCCGCGATGATCAAGACCGGCACGTTACTGTGAATTGAAATCACTACTGCTCAATGATAACCGAATAGTTATGGCCCGAATTGGATGAAAGCCACACAGTCAAAATTGATTTATTGAAAACCAAGTTTGGCCACAAAATGGCCCAGTCAATTGGCCGCCTCGGTCGTGCGATTTGACGCCCTTAGACTATGCCAAGAGCCTCGCGACGATTGATGAACTTCGTGCGGGTATGGAACGTGAAATTGCAGCAGTATCGGCCGATTTATGCTTGAAACCCGTTGAAAATTGGATTCACCGTCTGGACTTCAGCAACCGTGCCCGCGGTGGTCATGCAAAAGAAATCGAGTTCCATACATAATGGCATCGAATGTACTCTCACAGAAATACAGTTTTTGTTGTATTTAAAAAAATTGGAAGCGCTCTTACCGAAAAACCCTGCATTTCTTTCTACATAGCTACCGCGCGCACCGTTCTTTGCCCTCCTTGCACCGTTTGTTTGCGCTCTGCATATACAGAATACCTTTCTACATATCAACATTCGCTCTCCCTTCCCAACACTTGGTTACTTGGCACTACTTTTATTATTGCTACACAGGATTAGACTGGCTGACTCTTAAGCATTGTTCTACTTACAACATGTTCTGCGACTCTAATTGGATTTGTAAGTGGCACGCGCTGTTTCCTCCCAAACGCACACACACACACATACAAAAGCGCAGCTACTCAGGCTTCCACTTAAGCCTTGCGCTTGCCTTATTATTACACTCGCACGCAATCACACTCACAACTCGGAACTGAGAGCTTAACAGCACGCCACTCGTCAAATTTTACATTTTATCATGCCACGTCGACCGTGTTGCAAGCACAAGTGTATGTAGAATGTACTTTGTCTCTGCAGCATGTGGCATGTGTCCTGACATGCTGCTGCGGACACGTCAACCTCATCAACCTCGCCAGCCGCCTCATCAACGGTAAGCAACGGGATCCTAAGGTACATGAAATCCCTGCTAAGCGGATTATAACCGTCACGACATTCACAGCTGCGCCGCTCGCCAGCTAACCAGCTAACCAGCTTGCGTTAGCTCTGCGCTTGCCTTAGCAAAAAACACATATAAATATATGTGTGTGCATGTGTGTGTTCACTTTGAGCGAAATTAGTGAAAGACATTTGCTTGAGTATGCGAGTACATATTTTAAGCAGAGCTTTATCCTGCCAATGATAGCCGTGCCACATCGCTGCCGCGCGGCCGCCATTCAACCAGCTGGCTGTTAGCGCAGCGTGGGGTTGCTAGCGGATTATGGGGTTCCGCCTCGACCACAAATTGGGCAGAATACGTCCTCGTGCCAGCCCCAGCTCCAGCGCCCCGCTCGTAATACCTTTAAAGCTGTTAACTAATTAAAATGTTAATGGCGGTTGACGAGTGTTCGGCGCTCAAAGTGAATAACGGTTAAAACTTTTCTAATATATTGTAGTATTAATAATACGCTGGCACACGCGCACACACATACAAATACCGACAAGTGTAGTTGAAAAGTGTGGCAACAAAGTGTAGGCGCTTGGGTCGAGCTGCGGACACTAGTGCACCAGATCACTCACACATATGTAAATTTGCGTGTTTTCGCATGTAAATTAGACGGTTGTGATGTTGTTCGGTGTTTTTGTTGTTGCTGTCGGAATATGTGTAAAGTGATTAGATTTTGTGGTTCGTGACTTGAAAGCGTTGAAATTGAAAGTATTAAATTATACGTGCCATTAAGTTCTAATTGCGAGGGTATGCTTACATATGAAGGTACATATGTATATTTAAAAGTATATATGCGTATGTATATGTGTATATATATATATATATATGCATAAGAGTCTCATTTTGATGAAACTAAGTGCCTTTCCGAAAAGTTTGAGTGTTTTACTCACCTATTTGCATAGAGAAGAAGCAGAAAGTAGCATCATTTTAATAGTGCTGATTTTTACTGGTTAACCGTTATATTTTAAAATTCCATTTATGACAAACAATTGATTGAAAGGATGACACTTTAGAGCGTTTATTTGCATGTCTTAAATGAATATTAAAAGGTTGCAAAGTTCCTCATAAACACCTGGTATACTTACCAGTCACAGTCTGGTGGCGGCAGACGCCTATAGTAAAAGCTGTCAGGACGTAAAGACTAAAGAAAATGTCGTCAACAAGCCATAAAGCAAACAATGGCGCTCTCTTGTGCACCTGCCCCGTATTGGCAAGGCTACGCTTTAAACATTTGTTGGCCTCACGATATGAGACACTGGAAAAGGTATTGTTAGTGAGGTCACAGAGTCTGTTGGAATTTAGTATTTCAGTATTTGTAATTTCATCACGTCAAGTTTCACTTTGGTAAAAGGCCCTGGAGTTGTTCAAGATGATTAAGATGAATTCTTATCGAAAAAGACGTTACAAAAATGTTCATTGAAAAATCATCTTCCAGATGTGGCCTATTTCTGATCTAATTTCTTCGTCAACAAACATGGTTGTCTCTGTTGGGGTAAGTCAGGTCTTCTTGTGGTTCAGTAAATGCAATTGCATACCCAAAATTGAGCGTTTGGTATAAATTGTTACCTTATTTCTTTCGAAAGGAGGCAGGTAATGCCATTACCATCAATAGTGAGTGTTATCAAATGCTGTTAACTGACTTCTTTTCTTGGATTTTGATGAAATCGTCGCAGAGGATCTCCGTTACCAACAAGACGGTCCGCGCCTAATGAACACATTGCGTGCAAAGTTGGACGAGTCGTTAACTTCGAGAAATTACCCACTCTTATGACCGCCAAATTCACGCAATTTAGCGCATCAAGATTATTCTCTTGGGGGTATGTAAAATCAAGGACTTACGCCAATCTAACAGACACATTCGAGGAGCCCGAAGTCCATACTTAATACACTATAGCCGAAATTCAAGTCGAAATGCTGCACCAGATCATCTGAAATTTATAGGACTACTATGAGGTATAACTGTCAGACACACTGTGCGATCAAACTCAAGTCATGAATTATTTTCCAAGGCAACGGAGGAGCACAGTTTATGTCTCGCTAAATGATGCTACAGTATATAATATTAAGCCCATTCATCATAGTCGATCAAGATCTCTGTCGCTTTGACCACTTGAAACGTTATATAGAAAATTTGCGATACATTAAGTAACTTATGCTTTTCCTTTAAGAACATCCTGCAGGCTTAGAAATAAAATTGACAAAAAAAAAAAAAAACGATTGAAAAATTGATAACTCCCTAAATTCAGTTCTAAAATCTAAAATGTATTAATTAGTTGGTTCATTGAAAGTAGCCGCATTATATCTTATAATTTATGCTATTTCGCGGACATAAGATCACTAGTAAAACCTGATTTGGACGGATGAATACAACCCAATGATTGGAGAATTAGTGTACTCTGCCCTATCCACAAGAAGGGAGACCCTGCCGTACTGTGTTTTCTTCACTATAATGCTAGAAAAAGTGAGCCTTGCTGTTACTCTCAACCATAGTGGCACTGTAAACTCCAAAAGCGTACTTGGGTGGGCAGGTGATGTTGACAGCATAGACCTTAACAACAGAGCAGTCAGCGCAGCCTAGAAAAATATGCGGAAGATATTGGTCTTGTAATGACCGAGGGCGAAACAAAGTACCTGAAGGCCACACACCTCGCTTCCTCGCTTCTTGGGAGCTACCTCCCTTCTTGGGAACTACCTCGCTATTTTCAGCTATGTTTTTGGTATTTGATGAAAAAAAAAACGAGAAAGGACTTGGAGCATTCGAGAGAACTATAATCTACAAGGTTTTTGGAGCAGTCTGCGTAAATGATGAATATCGAAGAAGTTGGAACTTCATGAACCCTATGGCGACAAGGATGTAGATAAAAAAATTCAACGAATGCGATGGTTATGAATGCTCCAGCGAAAAGCTCCTTAAATTCGAAACTCATGCGTAGACAAGGGAAGCAGGGGCACTCACGCGACCCGTCACTACTTGCAATGTACGATTCGCATAGTTTCTGAAATGATAAAGACGACTGAGAAAGTTGTTTGTTCTCATCCCAGACCGACCCACAGTTGTAAGGCCAAAGAAGAAGAAGAAGCTCAAATAATACCGCCTCGAAAGAAGTTCCTGCACTCGATATACTATGTCAGAGATCGGGGAGGCTTCTGGTGTTATTCATTTCTAGGAAAAAAAATCAACTTTATATAATTCCCGATTGGCTCTTATGAAAAGTGTGTCCAAAAAAATTTCATAAAATAAATTTTCGAGATGAAGCCCCACAATTTAATTTTCCATGAAGATTCCATCATCTCAGCTCAATACAGTTCGCCAGATATGTAAAACAGACGATTTATAGAACGTTACCGACAGGTGTTTCCTATGAGAAAAAATTTAGTTAGAGACTTGAAATTTATTTCTTTGAAAAATTTTGCTTTCTAAAAAATTGCAAAATTCCTGAATAAGAGCCACTCCAACCTATTCTATCCACTTTTCTGCAAGGATACTGTGGCAACCACTTTAACAATGATTGAACTTTTTATTTAAAATAATTAAAATACATAAAAAAAATCTCTACTCTCTACTACCGCAGGCAACGATCTGGACTCAATTCGTGCGCTCTTCAGCGAGAAGGAGAAAGAGCTTAGTTTAGCGGTGGCGAAAGTGGAAGCGCTCACACGACAGCTAGAAGATTTGCGACGCGATCGACGCTGCCCCATAAACCTATTATCAAACGGCAATAATAATGGCAACGCACAACCGCTGCCACCACAAGCATCACGAGAACTCGAAAAGCTGCGACGCGAGTTGGTGGTGAGTAGCAAAACAAGCACTAATAAAACAATAAATATCAAACATACTAAAATGTTAATGCACTTTCAGTACCGCAATCAATTGTCGCTGCAGCAGGATGCGCGCCTGCATCTACAGCGCGAGGCGCTGCAACAACGACAAGCTGAACTGCGCTCCGTTGACCAGCGCATTTACGAGCTACAGACGCGCCTGCAACGCAAGAAGGCCGCTAATATACAAAACAACGCGCAAAATCCAAATCAACTGCACATACCACCGCATGAACTGCATCAACAGCAGCAGCATCAGCAACCGCAGCAACAACAACAACATCAGGCGCATCAACAAAGCGCGTCACAGCAACAGTCACACCCATCGCCGACGCAGGCATACAGCAAACCGCACACCAATGTTGCCTACAACCAGCAGCAGCAAAGCGCGCTTCATCACAAACCAAGCGGTGTGGCAGCGCTCAAGCAACAGTTGCTGCAAAAGCAAGCGAATCTGCTGACCACAACGCAGCAACAGCAGAACGCCTCGAAATTTCCGAATATCATCACACGCGAGCAGAATCGAAACATACCGCGCGGCAATGTCGCAGCGGTGGAGCCATACATACACACGCCACACAAGACGGCTGGCGGTGCCTACTTGGGCGCGGGTAATATACTAAAGCACGCCGCGGCAACGGCCAATACGAATCAGCAGAATCAGCTGATACAGGATTTGACACACATGAAGCACAACATAACTGCCGCCACACACAGTCCACAAGGCGGCGCGCCACACAGTGGCACCAACGCCGCAAACGCGCAAACATTCTTCAGCGGCGAGAGCGACGAATCAAAGTTAGCGAAGAAAATGTTGACAGCCTCGTTGGCTGCTGCCAAGGCCGCGGAACCAACGAAACCTGTAGAGGTGGACACATCGATGCACATCTACGCCGAGGTGGGACCGAAGAAGCGGGATCTGCAAAAAGCTGCAGAGGCGGCCAAAGCGGCAGAAGCTGCCGCGCGGGCTGCAGAAGCGGCAGCGATTGCTTCGACAAGCGGAAATGGCGCCGCCACCACCGCAGCCATTACGACCACCGGCAGCAAAATACCGAAAAGCATCAGTTCCTCCACCTCAGCGACCGTTTTGATTAGCAAATTGAACAGCGCAACTGCTGCCTCGAGGGACGCGCGCACCGATTTGGAGCGAAGATGCGAAGGTGCGGCGAGTGAGGCGCTAACCGAAAAACACAGTCAGCAACAGCAACAGTTGACTGTGCACAGCATGCCGCTGGGCGCTGCCAATAAGTCGCTTGCCACTGCTGTGGCGCACACGAGTGCAACAACGTCTACAACAACAACGAACACAGCAAGTGCTGAAGGCGCGCATACGAAGCCGAAACCGCTGCAAGCGCATACAGCCAGCGGTCTGGCAATACCGCCGCGTAAGCCAATTAGCAGCGTGGCGCCCACATCGGTGACAAGCTCCATACCGAAAATGGTGCCCATTAGTCCTAAGGTAAATCGCGTCGCGCCCAATGTCGTGACAGCCACCTCGACAGCAACAATAAGTGCAGCGGCGGCAACAGCGAACGCCGCATACCCAGATCGACCGGCGCTGCCACCCAAACCGAGCAAAATGTCGCCCACAGAGCACGCGAGTGAACATAATGCAGGCGCTGCGTCAAATGGGCCAGCCATAACAACGCCAGCAACATCAATGCTGAAAAAGCCCGCCGTACACGCCGCGTCAGTAACAGTAGCTGCGTCAAGTGAATTGCAGCAAGCCACGCAAGGCTTACAAACGCTCAATATAAATGATAATCTGCCGATCAAGGCGAAACCGCTGACAATACGCAAGCAACCCATGTGCGAGCAACCGCGCCTCAAGCTGAGCAGCAATGTGCCCAAGCCACCGCTGCAAACCGCGCGAAAAATGGATATGCCAGCCGCATCATCGTTCCTCTACCCCGCGGATGGTAGCCAACGCGGCGACCGCGGCAAAGATGCGCAAGATAATAGTAATAATAACAACAATGGTAATCGCTCAACTGTCTCAGACAGCATCACTTCATCGGCCGCCTCGTCACCGGAACAGCTACCGCAGTATTCGTTGCCACAAGTGCCGCCGCCAACAACCAGTGCGCCAACAACACAGTCACAGCATTCGCCAAACAGCAATTCGCAGACGAGCTCTAGCTTAGACGAACTCGATAAGATTGAGCACCACAGCGAGGGCGTGAGCGGCATTGAATCGGCCGTTGATGCCAATGGTATGAAGCGGCGCGCTTTATCCACCGGCAGTGCACCAACATCTTCTTCACTATCATCAGCGTCCACCGGCAATGGCAAACCAAAATTGGCGCGTCGTGTGAGCTTCGATCCGCTCGCCTTACTGCTGGACGCCAGTCTCGAGGGTGAACTGGAACTGGTGAAGAAGACGGCAATGCAAGTGGCGAATCCCAGCGCCGCCAATGATGAAGGCATCACCGCACTACACAACGCCATCTGCGCGGGTCACTTCGACATAGTCAAGTGAGTGGCAAGAGTCACAAAAAGAGAGAGGAGTTATTTTTTTATTTAACTATTCTCTTCTTCCACAGATTTCTCGTTGAATTTGGCTGCGATGTCAACGCACAAGATTCCGATGGCTGGACGCCATTACATTGCGCCGCTAGCTGTAACAACTTATCAATGGTGAAATTCTTGGTCGAAAATGGCGCTTGTCTATTTGCCTCGACGCTGTCGGATCATGAAACACCGGCGGAGAAATGCGAAGAAGATGAGGAGGGTTTCGATGGCTGCTCTGAGTATTTATACAGTAAGTACTGCAATGTCTGAATGAGTGCTCGATGTGTGAGAAATTATACTTAACTTGTATATTCTCTCTCTCTCTCTCTCTCTCTCTCTCTCTTTCTCCCATTCATAGGTATTCAAGAGAAACTCGGTATACTTCATAACGGCGAAGTGTATGCGGTATTCTCGTATGATGCTCAAAATAGCGACGAACTAACATTCCAAGTCAACGATCGTCTGATTATTCTGCGTAAAGGCGACGATGCCGAGAGTGAGTGGTGGTGGGCCAAGAATGTGAGCGACGAGGAGGGTTATGTGCCCAGAAATCTGTTGGGGGTGAGTATAGATAATTATTGCAAAATAAGAAAACCGCTAGAAAAAACAGTTAATTAGCGACCTACGGATTTGTAGAGAGACAGGCGAGCTGTAAAGCGTTTCCATATATCCGAAGTAAGGTCATAAAGAAAAAGGTTTCTCGAAGTCAGTCACTGTTTCAAGAATGTTTTATTTCTTCTTTTTTTTACATTGAGTAGGTTAGGTTAGATTAAAAGGTCGATGCCAATAGGGATCTCCCTTTAACAGCTTAAAATTCAGGTTCATTGTGGTACCTAAACCTACTCTATAAGTGATCATAAGACCCTCACAAATTGACAAAGCACTTTGAGCCTATCAAAAATGAGTCGAGATCGTTAATATCGGTTTGGGCTATACCTCCCGGTTCTTCCAAGATAAGACTGCCGTGATTTTTCAACTTCAGCATTGTAAAAGCTGAACAAGAAGAAAATGCTTGGATGATTCCACCTCACCTTCTACCATACAACTTTGACAGTTTCCGTCCTCCAAGATTTTTAGCCTTACCCCACAAATGCATCCAAATGAGTCTGATCTGATAGCTTGATGCTATTTCTAGTGAGGACAGACAATCCTTAACTAGATTCGGGAGCACAGTCAGTGAGTTCAGCTCTAGTATTGAGGCTTTGCTGTAGGAGTGAATACTCATATCTCTGACTTCGTTTACTGCTATCTTTATAGCAGTCACTTCTGTCTGAAAAACACGACAATGTGCAGTAGCCTAAGCTAAGGTTTACGGAGAGCTCCTTGCAGAAAACTCTTCCTTCAGCTTTTACTCCTAGCTTCGACCCACCCATGAAAAGCTCACTGCAACTCTTTTCCAGCACCTTCTACCCATGGTATGTGAGCCGCGAAAAGGCAGTGCTAAAAGTTTCCAGGGATGCAGTTGAAGGAGGATAGAGTTTCAGAGTGTTCTTGTTGGAAACTCTTTATATAATACCCAGCTTCCCTGAACCGTGGAGCGCTCTTCGGAACAACACACCTTCCTGTAATATCTACGGATTCCATGTGTAAAATGGCTTTATATTCTTGGTGTAGAAGCCATTTAGAGCTCTTTGCACACATTCAGGTTTCTTAGCAAGTGTAGCTTTTTGGAGCGTCCTCCATTAGACTTATATACCATCGAGCAACATTGGTTTAACTACAATTTAGTAAAGCCACAACACAACTTTTGATGATAGACCTCATCGCTTTCCAATAGCTGCAGTACAACAATATAGGACTTTCGGTCTCCTCAATATTTTGTTTCCAAGATAGCTTTCTATGATGGATGACACCCAAGTGCTTCACTTTTCAACATGGTGAAGTCGGAGCCAGAGGAAGACGGCGATATGGGATTCAGTTTCTTCGGTTCTCAACACTAATGTTGAGTTATTATATTTTAGCTGAATAAGTATGAATATTCGAGTTGCTCTAAAGCGATCGCCAGTGATGTCAATCAATTATTTTCACACTAGTTGTATGAGCTGACGGTTTAAGTGGTTTCTAACTCACCTGATCTTCAGATATTAATATAGCTTTAGGTTAGGTTAATCTGGTAGGCCAATATGCCACGCATAGACCAGTTTGGTCTTTTGCGATACCAGATGGAGTTCTCTTGCTAAGTCCAAAAGGCGCTTGACGCGAATTTTAACAGACTCTGCAGCCACTGTGGGGATCCTAGACGCTTACCGTGTAGACAAATGCACAAAAGATGCTCCATTGTTTCTTTAATGCCCTGTTCTAGGCATTTTCTGCAGTTTTCTCGATCCATCAGCCCCATCTTGCGGGCATGTGTCGCCACCAGACTCGATATCGATGTCGACTACTAACATGACTTCAAAAAGAAAAGCAAAAAAAATAAATTTAAGAAAAAATGTTCGTCTAAAATTAGTAGATTTAGTACATAACATATACTAATAATCTCTCTCTCTCTCTCTCTTTTCTTGTTCTCTTAATTGCAGCTCTATCCCAGAGTGCCACCGCAGACATCCAACTTCAACGATTAGCAGTTAATACGATTTTATATATGCAAAAAGAAATCGGGTCGTCTGATACAAAAGCACTACATTTCCAAATACTTGTAATAGTTGGCAAGACATAACGGAGATCATGTGAAGAAGAAGACTACAAACACACATGCGCCCTGTGGTGTGGAATGCAAATCAAAATAATGTACGCGCTGCCGCATAACGGTAGTCAGTAGTTTACTAACTATTTTTATTACGATTACTTATTATTTTATAAATTAAATATATTAACTTTGCCTAATTTTACGCATTTATTTCATAAGTTCTATTTCTAATTTACTGTTATGACAGCGTTTCCTTGGCTGTCGCATGCAAGTGTCCATAGAATGTGCAACATTGATATATAAGCGAGTTTTCGAAGGTTTTCTACATAAGTCCTATATATGTATATAGATTACATACGAACATACATATAATATATATATTTGTATATATGGTACATATTATGCTATGTTATGTACGCATAAGCACATAAGAAAATTAACAAAAAAACAAAAAATTAATAAAACACAACAAATTCATATACATTTCACTAATGCTAAGCAATAAGCTACTTATAAATAATAAAATGTTAAAGCTTACAATAAAAACCATTATGTAATAAATAAAAGCACACGCAAGCACTATTTTTTTAATAGATTTTACACCAACAGACTTGAGACAGTAAAGTATTTTATATCGTTTGCATACTACTTAATTTCGTAGAAATGGTTTCCGGCGATTGGCATAAATTTCCTGAAAGGATCGCCAAGATCATGTGCAAGAGCCCGTAAGCAAAGCACTCTTGCTGTTTACTCACACGATCTCGAAAGGACTGCCGAACGGCTGTTGACTTAATCAGAGGTCACAACCTTCTTTGTTTCTTTCCAACCCAATCAAGGACTCTCATAAGTAATTTAGGTGCTTCACAGTTCAAGAGACTAGATTTTGTTTTTTTTTTTTGCGGGTGAGGGGGTGAAAAATGCCTGCCGCATCGTCAGTGCTATCGTCACAGCAATGGTATGTGCCGCTTGCAGGTCACTAAAAACCCTCCCTTTAAGGTTCCGTCGCCCATCCAGGATCCACATATGCATTACTTCAGATTGGCGTTCCATTTTTCGAATTGAGAAATCTACATCTGCGCACCTGCATCCGGGTCCTGCGTTTTGCTGTGTAACAAAATTGCTGCGAATTTCTGCATAGTCCCTGTTTTTCTGTCTGCTTTCCTCTCCAGTATGACGCTGATTAAACGGACCGCGTTTATTGGGTCAACCAAGTCTTCTACGGCGGTGCGTTCTCGTTGCTATCGCACACATTTAAAGAATATTTGTTCAGCGTCGTCTTCTGTCGCGTCGTTTTATATGGCTCTTCGACTTTTCCCACTTCGTGAAGTTACTTTTTGAAGTATTCGTGACCAGAAAACAGCTAAGTTGTATAAAAGTCGACTTCTCCGAATTTACGGCTTGTCCATAAGTTTTAGGTCCATTATTAGGTTCGTTGCCATGTTGTTATTGTATATTTCTTCAAAGTTGCGATGGAGTTCGGTGGTGGCACTCTAACCACTACCTTAAGTCGGTTTTCTTTTTAAGCACATCTGCTCAGATCTCAGCTCCGTATAATAGGACTGATTGTCAACGGCATTAGGAGCTTTCTCTTTCCTCGGCTGGAGTCCCCTATGCTTGGCAATTATTCTGCTAAGTTTGGGGGTGGTTTTCTTTGCTTTTACCTGTGTCTGGATTCCAGTCTTCTTCAGTCATCTTTTCGAGGAGTATATGCTTATTTGTTAACAGTAGTAGCTCTGTTTCTTCCGCAGCGAGCTGGAAGATGTGGAAGCCGAGCCATACTTCCATCCGTACCATGACCTGATTAAGCTTTCCTCGAGCTTCTTTTGTCTTTAGTGCTATAATCACTGCTGTTATGTCTTTTCGAAAGGTTATTTCAACAAATTTTAAAGTATAGTAATTTTTGACCTTCGACAGTAGGTGATTACCCGCTCTAAAAGTAGGACAGGGATATTAGCTCGATTATGCGCTGGATAGTAGTTAAGAGATGCCTAGACTCCTTATCTTTGGCAATTAGTTACTTCCTTATTAGACAGTATTTGGTGTTTGACCACAGCAGAATTGCAGGAAACTAAACTAAAGTGCCTGCTAAGAGGTTTTTCTGTTTCAGGTGACTGATCGGATATGGACCTAAGCCACCTTAGCAGATTTGTGATAGATGAAGACGTATTTGTATTTACTTATATTAGTATAGTTATAATATATGTATATGATTTTTTAGCTGTCTTCAGGAATGACTGCATTAAGCAGTGTAAGTATGATTCCCCACCATCTGGGGTGATCAACCATCAACCAATTGATCAAAAGAAAATTGATATTTTACATTAATTTTTTCGTCATTTTATATATAATAAAAGAGTACACAAAATTACGTTCCAAAAAAAAAGTAATAAATAAATTTTTTCATTGAATTATGCATTCTTGAAGAGAGTAAAAAAATAGTTTCGAGAAAGACGCGTTTAATCTTCTCTCATACAGGTCTAGTAGTTATAATACTAAAATGCTAACTTCGGAAATTGTTTGGATTTTGAGATATATTTGGAGATATTTTTGAGTATCTAAATATCGATTTAAGAAGAGAATTCGATATTTCCCAATTTCTAGACTAGAATACCCAAATAACACCCAAAACTATTCAAGAATGTATCGCAAATACAGCAAATAAAGCTGATGTAAGAGATAAGGCACTCAATAGGTGTAGAAAATCTATAATAGTTTGCTGGGGAATCTGTAAGAGGCACACCTACCGAAAAATTAAAAAAAAAAATATGCTTTCATATTTAAAAAAAAAATTAAATTTTAAAATAACTATTGCAGTAGTTTATTTTTCATTGCTGAAACTGAACTCCTTTTGTCTATTAAACTAGGGTTGCGCCTTAAATTTCTTCTTTTACTTTTGCTTTTTTCTGTTTTTTTTTTTTATTTTCTAATTTTTTTTTTTTTTTTTTGGTTTTTGTTTTTTATTTTTTTTTATTTTAGTTAGTATTATTTTTTTTGGATTTTTATTTGTTTTGTTGACTTTTTTGTATTTTTTAGTAATTTATTCTTATACTAATTGAGTTAAAAACACTTTCAAAAATCATATAAATAATACTCAATTGCTTTTACTGAAAAAAATGTTGCTCATCAACAATGTTGCTCAGCTGCATTTGTTGTGCAATATTTGCATATACATAACTGTATATGACCTCACATTAGCTTTCTAACACACCTGATGAAATTGTATCCAAAGGCTTCAACTTCAACTTTTCCTATTTACTATATAGTGTGTATCACTCTCAAAGACTCAAAGACTCTGCACTAAACAAATAAATCTAATACTTAATGTTATCAAACTTATCCCACAAAAATACACCTAATTAATGTGATTTTTATAAGATATTCCCAGATACTTTAATCTTTTCTAATAGCTTATATCTCAGCTTCCCGCGTGTATGTAATCTATATAATACAAAAAGAAATAAATATAGGTGTAAAAGTGCATTCAAAAATATTTGTACACAATAAAAGTTAAACTGTGCTAAAAATTTGTTAGAAATAAACATTGTTCTAACACATAAAAATAAATCATATACAAATAAACTAGTACTAAGCTAAAAACAAAAATGACAAAACTCAGAACGAATTTGAATAAAATCACGTAACTCGCAAATATTCTAAAAAAACACTGTGTTAAATATGAATATGAGGTAATGCAGTGATACGTGAGTATATTCAATAATGTTTTTTTTTTCCTTTTTTTGTTTTAGAAAATATTTTGGGTCACTAAAGTACTAACATTTAGGGATGTTTTAGAATAGAAGATACGTCAGAGTTTATAAGTAGGAATAGAACTTACTTGTTGCTACACTAATCAACTGTAGTTAAGGTAGTAGTCTGGTAAATTAGGCCTATTTTCATGACTTCTTTGGAGGGTTGTTTTTTATAGGAAAATAAAAAAGAATTATCTTGAATATTTAGAGTGTTTTTATTTACATATTGAAAATATAAAAAAAAAACAATTATTTGAAAAAATGTAATACTTTATTACTATTACTATTGTCACTCAAAGTTGGAACCTCAAACAAAATGCACGAGGGTGGTCCGGGTGATTTTGGCTCTTGATGTTATCTGAAATCACATATTCTTCATTATTCTTAATCTATAGACAAGACATTCTGGTCGGAACTACCGAAGTTAAATTTCAAGGATAAATAACAAAATGACGGACTTTGAAAAAAAGTCCATTTATTTTTGCAAAGAAAGGGTTGTAAAATAAGAAGTTAGGAGTGAAAAAAGTTCTCGTTATACCGACGAGAATTATAAGTGTGTAGAACAGCCTATTAAATTTTAAAGCAATCGGTTCATCAGAAAAAGAGTTAGGACCCGGGCCGACCAGAAAAACAATGTTAAAATAAAAAACGCGTTTTAAGTTCAACAACTCCGAGAGAGGGGACTCTGAGGCGCTCTAAGAAACTCATTATAACTCCCGAAAAATTTCGAATTTCTGTCTGAAATTTTCACAGTATATTCACAAAACATTGTACTTTCCAATTAAGCAAAAAAAAAATTTCGATTTTTTGAATCCAATTTACCAGACTACTACAGACCATAGAATTTCAAGAACAAGATTAGGTCAAGGTTTAAAAAAAAGGTCAAAAGAGTTTTGAAATTTGAGATAAGAGGATGCTGCATTCTGGTGCATACTCCTTGAAAAATATATTCGTATATAAATTGTTAATATGACGTTATGAAATTTCTTAAAAGCACATATATTTTAAGTCATTGAGATTAGTAAATAATAGTCGAATAGGAACTAGTATGCCTTAATTAAGAATATTTTAGTAAAAAGCGTTTTCGCAATCGATTTATAAATTATTTTCTTTCGGTTATCATTGCTTTTATAGCACTTAGTCCTTCTTCACATACTTAAATTTGCAAGATCACAGACATAAAGATGCAAGTAGGAGAGAAATTGTATTGATGGATAAGGTAATCTCACAGTGTTAAGATATATTATCTAGATAACCAATTGACTGACAATTTCTTGATGATATTCGGTCACCAAATCTTCGTCTCAAAAAATTTAAGCTTTTGTCCAAAAATTGTTTTTGTGAGCTATAGTTTACTTGATTGAGATGGAAACTAATAGTTCGAAATTATTTCCCAAGAAGTTACATGGGTTTCCTCGGGTAAAGACAGCTTTTTTCAAGAATTTTTTTTCTCATATAAAAAATTAAATATTTTATTAGAATTTTTTATTGTTACAAACATACACAATTAGCAAAAAAATTCTGAAATTTTGGAAAAAATAATTTTAAACTCGGCCATTTCGACGCAATTTCTGGTGACCTCTCGGAAAAAGATGCACCCTTGTTTGCGTGTTTTAATTAAAACCTTAAATTAAAACTTGGACGAAGGAAAAGAACTGAAAATAGGATTTTTGGCAGACATTTTGGCGGAAAAAAAATTAAAATTTCAGTGAAAATTTCACCACATTTTTTTAAATAGTTGTAATCGAAAAAAATCTGTTTTCCAAGTCTTTAAGAATTGTGTTCGAGAGACCTGTGAAGATCGGTTGAGTACTCCGCGAAAAATCCTGGCGAACTTGTTCTCAAGGCTCTATCTTCGAAACTATTACACGGATCAACTTAAAAAGTGTTGTAGAATTTAATAAGACAATCAAAAACTTAGACAAAATGACTCATTGGCCTCAACGACCGCTCCGTTAGCTCTGCTATTTCCAGGTTGGACAAAGAAGCAAAGTAAATATAATATGTCTGGTAGTGAACGCAAGCAAGACGAAATACAAGTATCTTCTGTCGTCAAACAGACAATCGTCGCAAATGCGATTTGGCTTCCACGTCACTGTTGACAGCCATTGAAGTCGTAGATAATTTCGTCTATCTTGGAACCAGCATCAACCACAATAACAGACTTGAAGTTTGATTTTGGGTTGGACTTCAAGGCTGATATTGTTGTTGGTATTTTCACAATGGACGAAATTATTTCTCGCTAACAGGTGCTACTTCGGACTGAGTAGGCAACTGAGAAGTAAAGTCCTCTCTCGACGAACTAAAACCAAACTCTATAATTCACTTATTATTTCCGTCCTCGAAGGAACGGTGAGCTGTATAGGATATACGGCGACATTGGCATAGTTCCGTTAATAAGAAGACAGCGGCTGCACTGGTTAGGTCATGTTGGCCGAACGGAAGTGAATAGTCCAGCTTTGAAGGTTTTTGATTCAGAACCCGCCAGTACAAGCAGAGGAAGAGGAAGACCTTCACTCCGTTGGAGAGATCAGGTGGAGAGGAATTTGATTGCACTTGGTATAAATAGCAAGAAGAAGAAGCGACTGGTGCGCTGTTGTTAATTTGATTATAACCACTTAACCGGTATCTACGCTGTAAAGAAAAAGAAGAAGATGAATTAAATTGTTAGGAACTAAGATTAGAAATATCTGAAGTACACACAAAGGTTAAAAAAAAAGATATTTAGAAAGTCAATTTTGCTTCACTGGTGTTTCACATGTCCATTAATGTCAATAAATAGCGCCCGCGTCTAAATTAGAAAACGCTGCGTCATTGCCTTATCACACGTCCAGTAAAAAACTCATGACAATGACTTGCAGAAACATGTAAACATAAAGTTCCAAATAAAAATTAATTAATAATAAATCAAACTGATAATTCCCCTCTGGTCCACTTAATCAATTTCACAAATCAATGTAGGCCCTTTGAGACATCTGCACCTACTCAGTCCATCTCACATACACAGTACTATTTGAAAAAAATAAAAGAATGACTGCGCTATTTTCGTAATTTATTAAAGAATGCTATTTATAAAATACTGAGATGCCAAAGCTTTTCATTGTCAGAGCGCTTTATAATAGTTCTTATGCGTTTAGCTATGTAAATAGTTTAGCTAGTTGAAGTCTCTTTCGCAACGCATTCTTTAGTGCGTGATTTAGTGAATTGCATTATCTTCCTGAACGTGAGAGTTTTTCGATTGTGTCGCAAGATTTTCACGTAATTGTTGGTTTCATGTAACGTGTGATTGTAAGAGAAAACAGAGTTACCATAAATTACACTCTTTTAATTATAATTCTCACCTTGTTTATATTATTTGGCACTAATCTAACAGTAAATAAAGATGAAGTAATAAATTTATATCAGAAAAATTTTGTAAAATTTTAAGTGGAAATTTGAAAGAGCTTACTTGAAAACTGTGCTGCAAGTTATTTTCGAGAGTTGGCCTGCCAGAGCATGGTATACCTTTAACATTCAGTTACCGGAAGTTTAATGGTCAGCAAGTATTATAGTATATTATTTAATTTGGAGTTATAATTGTGTTAATATAATCTTAGATATAAAAATAATGGTGAAGACATTCAGTTAAAACCAGAAAAAACGTTAACCTCGGCTGCACTGAAGCTAATAAACCCTTCACAGGTGCATTTCTCTTAGTAATAATGTGATCAGTTTGTATGGAAGCTATATGTTATTATAATCCGATCTGAACAATTTTTTCTGTGTGTTACAAACTTCGTGGCAAACTTAATATAACCTGTTCAGGGTATAAAAACAGATACTATTTATTTCTTACTACTTGTATGTTCTTTATGAGTTGAAATGAGAAAATCAGACGTCATTCTGGGAGAGTACCGTCCCACAGAGTACTAAAATTTCGCGTTTTCACTAAAACAGCTATGTATGGAAAAATATAATACATACATATATATGAAAAAATAACTGTTTATTCAAACGCTTTCTTTATCATTACTATTTAAAGGCATATTTGATTGAAAACTATACTGCAAAGTGAGCGCGACTCAATGCAACCGAAGCATTGGAAACTCACGAGAGTTTCCTGGAATGTAAAGTGAAAACAGCTGTTATTAAACAGACAGAAGTTGAAAATGTTCAGTTTTCATACCCAGTAAGAAATTGAAGCTGATGTATTAATAAAATTTGGTATGGGTTTTCGCAGCGTAAGACTACGTTCATACGATGATACCTCTGTTGCTCATTTTCGGTTAAGTTGCCTTTGGTATCGCTAAAACCATACAGAAGAGCGACAAGAGGCGACGAACTTGAATCGGACAATTTGCTTTCTATTTTATAACTCATTGTACGCTGCCACAAGTTTTAGTGGTGTGCGGTGCCACAATTTTTAGTACATAATTTGTAACAGTATTTATATTTTTCTAAAATCTTTTAAAGAATGATTCAATCTTTTTTAGAGAAAAAACACAGAAACCTCAAATTTAATAGGAATATTTATTGTTCTTCGAAAGAACATCCTTTACCATTTATTTTTTAAAATTATCTCTTAAAAATGTCAGCCACAGCTACGTGTCAGATGGTTCATTCGTTGAGTTCAATTTTCGATGACTCGTTCCAGCATTTCGACTACTAACTGGCGAATGACACGAGTGATGTTTTGCCCAAAAACCTGAATCGAAGTATTATCGTACGTATAGACTTTAGGCTTTACATATCCAAAAAAATTCTTGGTGGCCAATGGACCAGCCCAAAACATGAAATTATGTTCTCACCGAAGTGTTCTCTCCATTGATTGATGCAAAGTGTAGGAAGTAGCGTCAGCTTGTTGAAACCAAATGTCGCCAAGATCATCAGCTTCAATTTCAGGCATGAAATAGTCAGTTTTCATGGCGCGATTACAGTCAACATTGACGGTTACGTTCTCACAGGCATCGTTTTCGAAGAAATATGGACCGGTGATTCCAACCACACCAAACCGTTGTTTTTTCTGAAAGAAATGGCAGCTTTTGAATCTCTTCAGGTTGCTCTTCGTCCTAAATGCGGCAATTTTGCTTGTTTACATATCTCTTGAGCCATAAATGGGCCTCACCACTAAACAAAATTTGGACCGAAAACGTTGGATCTTCTTGGAACTTTTCAAATAGCCCATAAAGCAAAGCGATGTCGCTTGTGAATGTCGAGCGGCTAAAGTTCTTCCACTCGACTCACGCGTGATCTGTCAATATTTATGTATCTGTCTACTGATGCCGCTACTTGGATCACCCGTTAAATAACGTATAATCAATTTCAAAAATATGAGTACGCATCAAAGAATACCGAATTGATAAATAGAACTACCAAATCTTTGTCTTCAAGAAAAAAATTTTGGAATTTCTTATACTCAAATGAAAAGAGAAGAAGTTTGAATACGTTTATTCTAATTTAAATAAAAACTGAAACGATCAACATATTATATTTATCAAGAAGATGAAACACACTTCAAGTAGTTATGGCAAAATATAAACCTATTACTAAAACGTAATCTGGCAATCCTATGGCGAGATACTACAAACATAAGTGGCGTCACTTACTAGCAGACGGTACTACGAATACAAAAATGCAACAAAAAAGTAGTTTATCAGTAAAAATGTTGCAAATTAATTTAGACGCTTATGAGTTCAGTGCCAACAAACGAAGCGTTATCATTTTAGTAATAGGCGTGCGCTGCTAGCGATAGGTGGCCTTGTGCTTGACCAATACCCGATGCTAAGAAATAGTAAATAGTAGAAGAATAAATAGTAGCAGAAAGCGGAACTAAATAAGAGACGAAAATACTTGCGACAAAGGAAACACAAGTCTAGAACTTGAAAGCGAAAAATGGTAAACACTTTGTGCAATGAGTGGGTGTTTTTAAATAAAAGAGAAGAAGAAAAAAAAAAAGAAACGAAAAATAAAAAAAATAAAGAAAAAAAGATTTTTAACGAAAAGTAATCACAATAGTTGACAAGGAAGTGTCTTAATTTTAATTTTAATTAATTTAGAGTGAAATTATCCTTAAGCACTCCTTCTATATGAAGAATATATGATGTTGTTAATCCGCTTTATTTTATCTAAAAATATATAGCAGTGCAATAATGATTTTCTTGGAACATTTATGATTTTTGTAAGATAATTTTTTTTTTAATTTTTCGAAAATTTCTTTCGTGTATTTTGTGTTAAAAAATCGTTTGGTGAATAAGCCGAAAAATTGTTGGATATAAAAAACAAACATTAGAAAATTAAAAGCATCGACTGAAAATTCAAAGATCACTGTGCTCAAATTTATTATTATTCCTGATTATCTCTTCTAATATTGATTACATTTGATTGATATTGATTACATGAGAGAAAGCTAAGACGCTAAAAAAACTGAGAAGCAGATTTCGTTACAATAAGCCGCTCAGTTTTTTTAAGCGCCACCCTTGTCTCACCTAATCACAACGAAGCATGCCTGAGATGCGTGATCTGCTCTAAACAACATAGTCTACTGCGTGAAGATCAAACATTTCGACAAAACGAAGATATACAAAGTCTCACATTTTGTGAGTGATTAAAAGATAAATTATCCCACAGAAACTTCAAAACCTTGTGATTAGAGCTAAAGTCTTTTATAACACGATATCTTCCAAGAAGCACAAACCAAAATTTGGTTTTAAGTGTTTACTTTGGGGCACTGTGTACTCTTATCTGATTTATGGTTATTAATACCAGGCACTTGTAAACCGTTACAAATTTGGTTATCTTTTTATTTGTACTTTAAATTGTTGCTAATAATAACCGTTTTAACTGTGCTTTGTCTAACAAAGTATTATACTTCAGTTATGACTGTCATTTGACTTCCCAAATAATTTTTGCAGACTCATGCCATTTATCAGCACTTTTGGGATCTTTGGCTTTGTTATCAAATACATCCCCCTGTAGATAATAACGGTAGCATAATTGTGAAATACTTGAAGCACTTGAAATTATCTGCATGCGTGTATTTAAATTTTTGCAGGGCAATTTGCTGTCCACTCCAGTCTGCTTTCGTTACTAGTTCATTTCGAAACATTTGCGTAACTAGTTTTGTATTTGGCTTGTTGGCTCGGCGGCGACGCGACTACTGCCTGAACGTCTGTGTATGCTTTATCAGTTGTTTGCAAAAATTACTTATTCTTAATGGCTTAGACATTCGATGAAAAATTAGCCATGCGCGTGCCCTACTAACTGTGTCAGAACAAATAAATTTCTCATTTTACCATATCTAAGTAAATAGATTAAGGGGGGAGCCTACTTTAGAGGCTTCAAAAAATCTGTATTTTTAAGGATTTTTTTTTGGAAAGGAAAGAAATATCTGATTGAAATGAAACTTTTAAGATTTATTCTTATATATTTGAAGAGTCTTCTCAAATTTTTTTATTATTATACAGTAGATATTCTTCATGTTTAAAGAAATTTACGGAGGCGCCTCGAGTGTGCAATTTCTGTGTGGCGGGCAAGATGCAGGTCGCAATTTTCATCTGAGACAAAAAAACAAAAGAAATTTCTAATTTTCAA
This sequence comes from Bactrocera zonata, assembly GCA_037783105.1. Classification (NCBI taxonomy): domain Eukaryota; kingdom Metazoa; phylum Arthropoda; class Insecta; order Diptera; family Tephritidae; genus Bactrocera; species Bactrocera zonata. The sequence continues at coordinate 140,631 of JBAWJQ010003668.1, forward strand.
TACTGTAATTCCTAGGTGAACCAAGAAAATTCAACAAAAAGTGAAAAATTCAACAATTTTTCGCAGATTAAAAAAAAAAATGCATTTAAAAAACAAAAAAAATTAGAAGAGAATTTAATTCCAAACACAACACATTTTGATTCGTTTTGATAGGACGTTTACTTTTTTTTCTTATCTTGCCCGCCAATTCAGTAAAATCGTAAAAATTAAAAACCGAGAAATCGCCCGTCAAAGTTTTCGCTTTCTGCTCAATCGCTCATATATCTACTAGATGCTCGGTCACTACTTTCCCTTTAGCTTCGAAAATATTTCGAATTTCCATTTATAACTTTGGGGACATATTCTTAGGTATTTTTTAAAGAGATTTAAGCAAAACAAAAAAAATCCATTTTTTTAAGCTTCTCTAAAATATTTAATTTTTTGGCATTAAGATAAACTACTGCATTAAAGGACACATCTTTAACTATTTTAAGGATACATAGTATGGAAAAAAATTAAATATTATTCGAGTTACACGCGATCTCCGACGGCTCTAGAAAAGTCCTCCACTGTTGCTGTGACTCCGACCTTCTCCGCATATAAAATTGGGCAAAAAATATTTACTAAACTGATTTTCCGCAAAATGGCGGTTGTTAAAATACAAGCCTGGAACTCAAAAATTATTTGAGATATTGATAGATAATTTAATTTCGTTATTTCTAAAGATATAACGTGTCGAAGTAAGCAAACATTGACTTTTTAAAGTCGCGCTAGGTGTGTCCCTTAAACCCCTTAGAACCTTATCTTTTAAATCTTTTCGGGATTACATTTTTCTAATACATACAACTGAGTTTATTTTAATATAGGGTGGGCCATATAAAATTTTAAATTCGAAGATAGGGCGTAAAAGATTGAGTGTAGCGTTTGCTGTATGGCACGTAGAGCCGTCCTGCTGAAACCAAATGTTGTCCAAGTCTTCCTTTCCAATTTGCTTGAAGAAAAATTCGGTTCGGTTCGCGATATCGCTCACCATTGATGGTTACGGCGGTTCCTTCTTCATTTTCGAAGAAAAATGGGCCGATGATTCCACCAGACCAAAATCCGCACCATACAGTGATTCGTGCTGGGTGCATTGGCTTCTCGACGATTACGTGCGGGTTTTCTGAGCCCCAAATGCGATAACTCTGCTTGTTAACGTAATCATCGAGGTGGAAATGAGCCTCGTCCGAAAAGATGATTTTTCGGTAAAATTGAATATCCTCGGTCAAACGATCTTCTGCCCAATCTGCCAATATTTCCCAGTTTTCTTCTAGTGAATAGCGACCCATTTCGTAAATTTTAGACTTTTTACTGAATATCTGTCACTTTCCGAATGGTATTTGACGTTTCCAATGTCGAAATATAGATAATTCAAATTTAAAACGTTAGATGGTCCACCCTATAGTTGCCCTCCTAACAACAACACTGGTTAGCAAAATTTTAATTTTTTTTGTCACATGAAAGCTCATATCAAATTTTTAAATATTTAGGAAACTAAATAAGAAAATGTGCATGAAAAAAATTGCCATGTCTAGTCACATTAACACATCATCTTAAAAAATTGTTGCTCTATATAAAAAAAAATAATTCTGATTTCCATGAAGATTTGGTTTCTGAAAAGTCTTTTTCAAGTCCCCAACAATAATCTGCTAGCCTTGATAGCGCTTCTCCATAAAAAGAAATTTCCTTGTGGAACCTTGATAGTCACTTAGAGCACCCAAATTTACCAAAAAAGTCTAAATGAGAGGTCAGCGTATAGTATGTATTTTAAGGGAGTATTACAACCGAAAGGTTTATATGACAATTGAGGTTAATTTATGTTCGTAATTCTCCTATTTGATTTTTCCTAGCAAATTTTGAACAACGTTCTTAAAACACTATCAGCTGAGTTTTTCCTGATCATTGAGTTTTTCTTCAAAGCTCTCATGCTTTATCCGTATTTATGAACCAACAAATATTCCCTCTATAATTGTTGCCTCGCTGAGTTTGTGGAACTTCCTTTTTATATAGAAAAAGTAGAATCCAAATTGCTTGATCGATTTGGAGTTTTGGTATCACCAGTTCGCACTATGTAGCATGGGTCTATTGGCTGAAGACAAGTTTGGCTACTCAAAAGTGTGTTTGGACTTGGTTGTTATGACATTTTCATGTAAAACAAGAAAAAACGTTAACTTCGGTTGCACCGAAGCTAAATACCCTTCACAGGTGCATTTCTGTTAGTAACTATTTGTTCAGTTTATATGGAAGCTATATGCTATAGTCAACCGATCTGAACAATTTCTTCGGAGATTACATTGTTGCCTTAGAAAATAATATATACCAAATTTCGTGAATATATCTTGTCAAATGTGAAAGTTGTCCCTACAAGAACTTGATTCCGATCGTTCAGTTTGTATGGCAGCTATATGCTATAGTCAACCGATCTAAACAATTTCTTCGGAGATTACATTGTTGCCTTAGAAAATAATATATACCAAATTTCGTGAATATATCTTGTCAAATGTGAAAGTTGTCCATACAAGAACTTGATTCCGATCGTTCAGTTTGTATGGCAGCTATATGCTATAGTCAACCGATCTGAACAATTTCTTCGGAGATTACATTGTTGCCTTAGAAAATAATATATACCAAATTTCGTGAATATATCTTGTCAAATGTGAAAGTTGTCCCTACAAGAACTTGATTCCGATCGTTCAGTTTGTATGGCAGCTATATGCTATAGTCAACCGATCTGAACAATTTCTTCGGAGATTACATTGTTGCCTTAGAAAATAATATATACCAAATTTCGTGAATATATCTTGTCAAATGTGAAAGTTTTCCATATAAGAACTTGATTCCGATCGTTCAGTTTGTATGGCAGCTATATGCTATAGTGGTCCGATATCGGCCGTTCCGACAAATGTGCAGCTTCTTGAAGAGAAAATGACGTTTGCAAAATTTCAAAACGATATCTTAAAAACTGAGGGACTAGTTCGTATATATACAGACAGACGGACAGACGGACAGACGGACAGACAGACGGACATGGCTAAATCGACTCAGCTCGACATACTGATCATTTATATATATACTTTATAGGGTCTCCGACGATTCCTTTTGGGTGTTACAAACTTCGTGACAAACTTAATATACCCTGTTCAGGGTATAAAAATAATTATCATTCACTTATATGATCCTTTGGTTCGGGATAGTGCACGAATGGTTTCAACATTTTCAAAGTGGTCGTGAGGACATTAATGACGCTCAACATGTGGGCCAATCAAAACTCGTGATCACCCGAAATTCCATCGAAACTGTGAGTGAATTCATCAAAAATCAGCCGAAATCTTCATTGAAATTCATGGAAGTGGAATTGAATATCTCCAAAACATCGATTTATCGCATTTTGACCGAACATTTAGGCTTACGAAAGGTGTGTGAATGGTTTGTTCCGCACAAATTGACTGACGACCAAAAATTGCTCAGAATCCAACATTCGAAGGACGATTATTTGAACAAAAATCACGTTTTAACCATTAAACACTCTCCGTATTCACCTCATATGGCAACGTGCGACTTCTTTCTTTTCGGAAAAATGCATTTGCCCATGAAAGGAAAGCGTTATGAGACGTAGAGCCCATTCAAAAGGCCTGCACCGGCATACTGGCGGTCATACGGGCCAACGAGCTAAAACACTCGTTCGACATGCTTTTGGAACATTCAAAAAGCTGTGTTGAAGACGAAAGATACTATTTTGAATGAAATAAATTAATTTTGTCGAAAAAACCATTTTTTCTATTTTTCTTTAAAGTCCTGTTTACTTTGGAACGCACCTTGTATGAAAATATTTTGCAAAAAATCTCCTCTCCTAGCATGGCAAATGTTAGTTTGTGCGATAGAGCAAACTGTCGTCCTATGCTGAGCGTTTATCTCACAAAGCACTTACTCAGTGGCTGTTCTATTCACAAGTCACTACCTGCCTTACAACCTAACCAACAAACGTAGCATGCGCAATTTTCAGGATGTGATGTGCGCGGTTACGTAACTCAGTGCAGGACATTTCCATTGATTATTTTTCTCCGAAGACAAACAATTTTTTGTGTGCAAAAGTAATAATGTCTGTTTGTGATGTTGATTATGTAGGTGACCTGCCTGCAAAGGATATTTAGATTCAACAAACTCTGAGCGCAGGTATAAAGTGACATTACCGTCCCATATATGTCGAGTTTTAAGGCACATTCCGTCAGTTACTTGGTGCCAAGCAATTGAGGTGTTTGCAGGAGTTTTGAAACGATTATTAAGCTAGAATATATAAAATTAGTAAAAAAAATTTATTGTTTCGTCTGATATAATAATCCAAAATGTTTTTTAAGCATAAACAAGTGCTCTGCGGTCTACTGGCGCTGGCAGTGCTGGCGGCGCAAGCGCCGGCAACCGATGGCGCCAAAATACTCGCCGTTTACTCATTTCCGGGCAAGAGCCACTACATGATGCATCGTGTGCTGATAAGTGAGCTGTTGAAGCACGGGCATGAGGTATGTATAGACAAATATGGTATACCATGTAACTAGATATATTTCATATACAATTTCAATGGAAAACTGTTACTTATTTTTCAAATCTAATTCTCAGATCACCATGATAACGGGACTCACGCTGGAGCCAAAAAAAATGGGCGCCAATTACACGGAGATACTCATAGAGCCGGTTTATGACTTTTGGAAGGAAAGTAAGTGAAAATCACACATCCATAATCCACAGAGTAACTACCCAAAACTAACACTAAAATAATACTTTACTTCCAGTACACAGCGTATTCGGCGGCAAAACGATATATGACATGGGCAATGATTTGGATCTATTCCTGAATATGGTTGTACTTCTGGGCCTCTCGACGACGGAACACGCACTGAAGCAGCCGAAAATACAAGCGATCATCAACGCCAAAGAAACACAGGGTGTCTATGATCTCCTGCTGGTCGAACAATTCTATCAGGATGCATTCTCGGCCTTGGCACATGTCTACAATATACCCGTCGTAAGTGTGGCCACATTTGCACAACAAACATTTATGAGTGAAATGTTTGGCATTATACAACCGTGGTCATACGTGCCCCATGGCTATCTACCGCTTACGGAGCACATGAGCTTTTTCGAACGCGTCCATAACACGTACACCTCGTTGCGCACGGACTTGGACCGCGAGTTTCGGTATTTTCCGAAAATGGACAAGCTGGTGCAGAAATATTTCGGACACTTGCCAAGTAAGTGTTAGACAAAACTTGAAATAAGCCGCAATTCTTAACTACTTTTATGCTACTTTGCAGTCAAATTCCCCAGCACCTCCGAAATGAATAGAAATCTCTCAGCCATATTGATCAACAACTATACGCCATTGGCGTCAGCTGGCCCCACGACGGACAACATGATCAATGTCGGTGGCATGCACATCTACCCGCCAAAAGCTTTGCCCAGCGATTTACAGCAGTTCCTCGATGAGGCCGAACATGGCGCCATCTACTTCAGTTTGGGCAGTCAAGTAGAGAGCAAAGATATGCCTGTGGAGAAGTTGCGCTTGTTCCTCAACGTATTCGCTCAGCTGAATCAGCGTGTGCTGTGGAAATTTGAAAACGATAGCCTTCCGGATTTACCTTCGAATGTTATGGTGAAGAAATGGCTGCCGCAGAGTGATATCTTGGCACATCCTAATGTGCGTGTCTTCATTTCGCACGGCGGTCTCTTTGGCTCACAGGAAGCCGTCTACCATGCCGTGCCCGTACTTGGCATGCCCTTCTACTGCGATCAGGTAAGTTAAAATAAAATCGAAGTTTTATAAAAAGTAATTAACAGTTTATTCCTTTCTCTCCGGCAGCATCTTAATTTGAAGAAGGCCGAGCACAATGGTTATGCCATCATGCTGGATTTCCACTCACTCACCAGTGAGCAGCTAAAGAATAGCCTCCAACAACTGGTGTACAACAACACATATCGCGACAATATCAAACGCTTTTCGAGCATTTTCCACGATCGTCCCATGGGTCCACGTGAGACTGCGATCTACTGGATCGATTACGTAATACGTCATAAGGGCGCGCGTCATTTGCGCGCGGCCGGTTTGGACTTGAAGTGGTACCAATTCTATTTGCTGGACGTGATTGCTCTGGTCGTAGCCGCCGTCGCTGTTGCCCTTGGAGTGCTTGTTCTGTTGGTACGCTGGATCTTGCGACGAATCAGCGGTGAACAGATCAAGCAGAAAGTGAATTAGTATAATTCTATGAATTGTTGTTGTTTTAAAAAGTTATGTGGTTATGTGTGATTAGTTCTTTTACATATACGTAAGGCTCAATTCGAACTAAATTGAAATTTATATAAAATAAATATTAGGAAATCACTTTGAGTTGTTGAATACTTTAACTTAGTTGAGTCATCCTATAGAAAACTATAGTATATGGTTGCTTCTCACGACGGGTTCCACATACGGACTAAAATCTAAAGGCGAAATTTATGCACATTCCTCCAATCTATTTTTTTTATACATATATAAATATTGATTTTCAAAAATATTTTGCTCTGTTCTTGGTGAGATTGGCAACGAATCATCTACTATGAATTGCTGCTATCAGCCCCTGCGGCCGAACACATAATTCGAACATTTATTGTCAATAACACTGTGGAACATTTTTGGGATTATTGTCTTGGGGGTGAGAAATAAAAAAAAACTGACACATACGAACGCCAAACTCTTTGAGGGTTTTACTATACTGACCTAGTACCATCGCCCTGACTTGGAATTTCTCACCCTCCAGATTAGCTGTTGTACTGTGCAATCGGAACGTCTCAAGGAAGAACTCGCCTAGAAGCGTCTAGTTTAGTCCAAAAGGTGAAGAATTGTGTTCCCTCATACAAAGTTCTTTTTAGCTTTGAGAAACCATTTGCATTTTCATTGCCGAAAATGTTCCTGTGACCGGGAACCCAAATTAGGGACAAGTAGAATTGACCTACCGCTGAGCACAAATTCCTCTTGCAGTTGTTGGCTACGTTGGAATTAAACTGCGATGTCGACAAGGCAAGCAATACCGCCTTGCTGTCCGTTTACATATATGGTTGCCTTGTCCACATTATGGTTGCATCCTCCCTTAGTTATTTAATAAAACTTTACAGGCCTTCTCTTTACTTCCGCTTGGAAGATGCTGACTGAGTTTGGTAGGCGGATACAAATAGAGGTGTCGAGATCATTGAGGTTTAACCGCGCCACTACTACGCAGTCCATTCTGACCCACCGGTACAAATAACGGTAGTATCCTCATCCACCACTAAACCTCTTTTCCATTGACCTCTAGAGGGAATCCTCATCTGAAATCTAACCTTGGGATGATGTAGTCTTACGTCTGTTCAGCTGATTTAGAATAGCGCTATGTCCGTACTCATTAATCCATTCTCTTAATGTCGTAAATCCATTTAGTTTTCTGAGATTATATTTTTTTTTATGCTTGAGGCCGAATTAGTCTAATATGGATAAACATATTCCGAAGAAAAAGATATCCACTTTAATACTCTTCACAGGTGCATTTTTTACAGTATGGAAGGGTGTAAAAAAAAAACTTTATCTATTTACCTATGTCCTATAGTGGTCCAATATCTTATGTTCATTATTCAATTATTAATTCAATTATTGATATCTCAAACCTGAAAGGTTAGTTCGTGTATATACCGATGGATAGACAAAAGAACACGACTAAATTTTCTTATTGGACCCGTCCGGTCCAACAGTGCAAAAATGGGCGAAATCAGAAAACGACCACGCCCACTTCCTCCATTACAATTTTAAATTCCATTTGACTATTTTCCTTTGCAGTATACAAATCAAGAAGTAATTAATATAACGGGACATTCCTTTAAAGTATACCACTTTATGACGTTAAATCCAAGCAGAACTATTCAAGTGCTGAATACAATGCTCGCGACAGACAACAAACGACATCTGTCAAATATTAAAATACACACGTTCTTATGGACACTGTTATTTTGACAGCTGCACGACTACACGACCGCAGGCCGACGGTTGTCGTTCTCGTTAACGTCAATATACTCCTATACGTATTTGCCAACGACAGTAGGACGACAGTAGAGTTGACAGTAGAATGGAAGATAGAGAGATGAGGAAGAGTGGTGATGCCACTAATATGTAAAATCTAAATTATTCACAGCTCTAACAAACTTGACGTTAATTTACAAATAAAAGCATAAAATAGCTATATTAATAATAACAATTGATAAACAAAACAAATAAATTTACTGAACTACTTATTTTTTGCATACAAATTTTCACTTTGAACAAAATATTAAAATTTCATTGAAGTGAAAGGTATTAGTATGGCCACAACCAAATTGTGTACAGGCAAAATGGACAGCTGTGTTGTCTTGAGTACATGCCGGCCATTGTTATGTCTCTGCCTTCTTACAAATGTTCACGAAGTAGAATGCACAACGCCATTTTCAGTTTACTGTCGTGCTGCCATGTCATGTCGCGAGCATTGTGTTCAGCACATCAAGCTCCTAGGTACCGAATATATGGACCCTAGTATCTATAGTTGACTTTTGACCGAAAGTATAAGATAGAATTCAGAGAAAATCCTTTTATGACAAAAGTAACTCTGTGTATCAAAAATTGGTCGAATTAGGAAAATACTTCTCTGAACCCCCATATACCTAATATAAAGATTTTCGAACATCCGGCTGACTTTACTACCTGAGATTGGTGATTGTTGCATATGAGGCCCAGGAAACATTTGGCGGTCAGTTTATGGGTTATATATATATGTACGAGTATTTCAAATTCCACAAGTCGAACTTCTAAAACTCGAAGTTCTCCATAATTCGAACTCTTGAATTGGCAATTGGATACAAATTTTCTTATAAGTATATAATTGCTTGGATTTCGATACTCTGCTTGATGGTTTGCATCTTAAGGTGGTTTCCCTGGCTTTGATTCGTGCAAGTTGCAAGAGTATAAAATGTGCGGTTGCAGCCGAACTTAGCCCTTCTAAACTTGCATAAATAATATATTTTTTATGAAGTCTCCGATGTTACCTTCTAGGTGTAACAAATTTCTTGACAGACAGCAATATTTGTTTAGGTAATTAATTAAGTGCATTATTATAAACGTGACCGTTGCGACATTTTTCAAATCAGTAAATCAGCGAGTGATTTCTAAACAAGTCGGTACTAAGCCGCAGATAAGTTCAGCGATTCGGCATATAAATCGCTTTGTGACAAAATGATCTACCTTCACCTTGATTTTTTTGAAAAAAAAAAAAATAAATAAAATAAAATAAAATAAATAACGGTAAACAGACAAATAATCATAACATAAATACACAAATGTGCATATGTATGTATTTGTATGTTCGACGCGCTGATTGCACGACAGACGACTCGCTCGCTGCATGCACTCGGCCAAAACATAGAACACATTCTAAGCAAGTGCAAGCAAATACTCGTTTGTTTGTTGGAAAATACATATACTCGCTTATACGGTTATATAAATGCAGTTATGTGTGTAGTTATCAATGAATTGAAATCGTTGAAAATTCAAATCTTAAAAATTGGAAAGTGTTGCATTGACATTTCAGTATAAAATTCACACTAACTGTGTTCGGCAGTAAAATTGTTGCGGTGGATAATTGCGAAAATTCTCGAAAAATAAACGAAAAATATAATTCTTTTAAATTTGTGATGAACTACAGAATTATATGAAAAATAAAATAAATTAAAAAAATTTTAATAAAAAAATATATAATAAAAATTTATAATATAATTGATAACAATAATAATTAAAAAGAATTGTGTATATTAAAAAATGGTAATTTATGTGAAATTATTTGCATTAATAATTAAAAAAAAAATAAAATATTTAAATTAATTATCTTATTTATTTGAGTGTTTATATAAAATAAATGTGCTTTAGAATTATTTCTTCAAATATTTAGCGGCTTAGTCGCTTGTCACGTCTTCGTAAAAATATTTTTAAAAATTAAATTAATTAAAAAATTAAAACTGCTCTAAGTTTTTTAATAAAAATAGAATTAATAGGCAAGTCACATAAATAAAAAGAACAAATTAGAGCAGTGTGACCTTTCATAATGGGATTTGAGGGAAAAATGCATGAATTTGATTCCTGACTACTTCTAGTTCCAAGATACCGTATCTAAATATTGTATCCTGGCTTTCTTACATAGCCATATCGACGAGTGTAAATATTATATCAACATAAAATCTTGTTTAAATGACCATTTTCTGTTTTTCCTTCACTTAGTTCCAATAAAACCCATAAAAAAACCCCATTCAGCAAATTTCATTCGAAAAAGCTAGTTTGATTCATGTCCATAATTTGAGTCTACATTTGCTCGCAGGTTAGGTTACAAGGGTTTCATTGAGTAAGAACAGCATTTTTCAAAAATTTTTTATCATATAAAAAATTAAATATTTAATTAGAATTTTTTATTGTCACAAATATACACTATTAACAAAGAAATTCTGAAATACTTGGAAAAAGTATATTTAAAACTCGTCTATTGCGACGGCATTTCCGGTGACCCTCGGATAAAAGATGCACCCGCGTTGGCAGGATAACTCCTTACAGGATCGTTTAAAGTGAAAAAATACGTGTTTTAGGTAAAACCTTAACTTAGAACTTGATGGAAAGAAAAAACTGGAAAATTTATTTTTGACAGACATTTTTTCAAAACATTCAAATTTTGCAAATTTTTTTTTTTTTTCAAATAGTTGCAATCCAAAAAAAATTCTTCCTCCAAGTCTTTAAGCAGATGCAATCTCAAAAAACTTGTGTAAAACTTCATAAAGATCGGTTGAGTAGTTCTTGAGAAATCTTTCCAACCGACTTCAAAAAACAGTTTCGAGAAAAATGCGTTAGCCCAGCTAACTTCGAGCGCACAAGTTCTCAAGGCTGTATCTCGGACACTATTACTCGGATCAACTTGATAATTTATGACACTATTCCAGAGCTATTATGGAATTTAATAAGACAATAAAAAAAATCGATTTTTTTAAACCCGTATACCCTTAAAATTACTTTTAGATCCTTCTCACTATTACATGTAAAGATCCTTGCTATGTAAGACCACACCTTATAAACAAAGCGTTGGACTTTTCCATGAGATTTACTGGTTTCAACTATTTTTGAATAGTTATCTTCATTTCGCAAAGTTCGGGGTTACATACCTTCTTAGCTTTGGTTAATTCATTCTGAACATGTGGTTGGTCGGTTGATAGGTTTAGAAAGGAAGGGCTGTATATGAAGTAAAAAAGAACCCTTATTCAGCTATACCGGTGGTCATAAAATATTTAAGATTATAAATGCACGAACCACTTATATGAGATCAGATCAACCGTCAAACATAGATATTAGTTTGAGAGAAAAATAAAAGAATTTATTTCTGGGTAAAGCGAAAGGCACACTTTCATTAATACCAATGAAACTGCTTAGCTTGAACAGCATTACTGCGGCTCTATACTCTGCTCTATTACTAGGCAAAAACTTCTAAGCAAATTACAAAAAAAAAAATAAAACAAAGTAAATTGACGTCACGCTCGCACACGAGTTCGTTGTCGTTGGGTCCATTGTTTCATAGCCAAGGTTTTGTCCTTGAATCTTTAAGATTAATTTAATGTGCCAATTTTTGCAATAAACGCACACACACATACACACACGTGAGTCTATGTTCTCTTAATGCGCACCCTCTATTTCTATGGGGACTGTACAATGTGTGCTTGTAAATCAGCACGATTAGACTAGACTATGCACATTTGCTTTGCTTCATTAAAAAACCAAATAAATAATCAATAATTGCGCACTAACACACATGAAAACCACACATAAAATATAATAATTTTTTATTTAATTACAGCTTCGGTGTGATACTTTCGTTATCAACAATGTATTCATGAAACATTTGTCAAAGTAACTGACCTTACACGATGGCAATGCTAGTTTGTCGAAACCGGTTTCAATAAATTTGCACAAAAATACAGACTAAACTTATTTATATATACTAAGGTAGTCTTATAAGTTTCTGATATTTATATAGGGTGATCCATTTCGAGCTCCCCTACTTTTTGAAAGAAAAAAAACACATAAGCTTCCAATTTACAGGGGAGTGTATACTCGTATTATCATTCGAAAGAACATTCTTTGGCACTTATTTTTTGAAAACTATTTCTTTTAAATATCAACCGTGGCTATGTCTCAGATGATGCATTTGTTGAACCCCATTTTCAATGTTTCGTTTAATAATTTCGACTGGTAATTAGAAAGATACACCAGATGTTTTACTGCAAGGCCTGAATCGAAGCGGGATTGTTCGCAAAACTTTAGACTTTTTTTTATCCCTACAGCAAAAACTCTAACTCTATAACACGATCTTAGTGGCCAATCGACCGGCACAAAACTTGAAATTATTTGCTCATCGAAGTGTTCTCTCAATGAATCCATTGATTGATGCGACATGTGGGAATTAGCGTCGTCTTTTTGAAGCCAAATGTCGTCGAGTTCGCGAGCTTCAATACAAAGCATAAAATAGTCGGTTGGCATTGCGCAATAACTGTCGTCATTGACGATTACGTTCTCCCTGGCATTATTTTTGAAGGAATATGGACTAATGATTCCACCGGCTCACAAATCACACCAATCCATTTGTTTTTCTGGAAGAAATGGCAGCTCTTGAATCTCTTTGGTTGCTCTTTGTCCCAAATGCGTCAACTTTATTTGTTTACATACCCATTGAGCCAGAAACGGACTTCATCACTGAACAAAATTTGGATCGAAAGCATCCGATCTTCTTGGAACTTTTGAAAATCCTATATAACGAAGTGATGTCGCCTTGAAAGACCGAGCGGCTTCATTTCCTGCATAAACTATTTTTTGTACGTAAAATGCCGCAAGTCGTTCAGTCCGTATTCCTGCGAACGGCGCCGAATCGACTCTCCGGTCTTCATGTACACTCTCAGCTACGGCTGATGTATTTTGGACGTTGTCTATTCAGTCAGTTATCAAATAATGAATTCTTAGTATCAAGATGGGTGATGACGTTGCGAATGGTATACCCAGTAGGCCGATTAAGTGGTCATAAGTTGAGCGAAGCGCACGAGACACATCCTTTAAAGAACAAAAATATTCGTAATAAATTTGAACGATTTGCAGACGTTGTTCAGACGTAAGTCCTTCCGTAATGAACAAAATTAATATCACGTCTCCCACGTGACCTGTAAATAAAAGGCTATTGAAAAAAAGTACCTCTACTTGGACCGCCCTATTACAATGATCCGATCATAAAAATATAATCGGGGAATACAGCTTCGCTTACGTTTTATTTTATGGTAATGTCTTGTCAATTAAAAAAGTTTTTCGTACGAAGACTTGATTTTGTTCTTTGGTAAGACTTTCAAAAAATGAGCAATTTCTTGGAGAGGAGAGGACGTGCAAAAAATTTCGGATCGACATCTCAAAAACCAATATGTACATATATATGTATATATATGAAGATCGATGAACAGACAGGCATGACTAAAGAGACTCACTATACTTTACGATGTCTCCGTGCTTAATTTTTATGCGAGCGGAGCATTTTTCTCACTCGCTTAGAAACCAAAACATCACATTATTATTAGTAACAGCTGCAGTGTTGTATTTGAACCCACCCCAGGCTGAATATAAAAAACTAAAGAGTTATAAAATTGTCTTTGCAGCTACTGGAAATGAACTTGCTTAGACTTTGTCTTCAAATTTTTATTTTTTACCACTTTTACAAGGTCTGTCGCAAAAGAAACAGGACTGTTAAAAAAAAACAAAAATTAATATTTTTCAAATCAATATTTTTCAAAGTTTCCTTGTGCTTCGATACAGCGTTTAGCCCGGTCAATTAGCATTTCAAATGACTGTTTAAGGTCATTTTTCAGAATGCTCTTGTGAATATCGGTCGTCGCCTTTTAGATAGCTGAAATGTCCTGAAACCAGTGTCCTTTCATGGGCAAATGAAGTTTTCCAAATAGGTAAAAATCACAGGCTGCCAGATCAGGTGAGTAGGGTGAGTGATTAATGGTTAATATGGAGTTTTTTTGTCAAAAAATCAGTGACACGCGTCGACCGATGACACCAGGACCCTGCTTCACGGTATTGTGGTCGAGCACGACGAATGCGTGACAAAAGACGCTTCATAACACCAAGGTAAAACACAGCATTAAACGTTTGGCCAGGTGGGACGAACTCTCGGTGTACAATACCCTCGGAATCGTTTTTATCTTTTTTTTCAATACTGTTTTGGGTAATCACTGATTTTGACAGGCCCGACTGTTGATCGTCACAGAGGTCCTCACGACCTTCTTGGAATCACTTAAACCACTCATGCACATTACGACGGGATAGGCACTGATCACCATAAACTTTTTTCATCATTTGAAATGTTTCAGGAAACGTTTTCCCAAGTTTAAAACAAAATTTAATATTTGCTCTTTGTTCAAAATGCATTTTACGACCGATGACCAAAAGCTGCTGTCACTTTTTGATCGATTAAATTTTTACGAAATGTCAACAAGAGATCAAGATTTTATTTCATATACCCACCAAAAGGTGGCGCCACCAGAAACAGTTATATTTAAAAAGTTCTGTTTCTTTTGCGACAGACCTTGTATACGAGTATAACGGGAATGTTTGTAGTAAATATGCGTGAATTCTACTCATTTTAATTCATACAATTCGTTATCTCTTTTCTCAATATTAATTAAATTTTTTAAATATTTTCAGGAACTCAAAGTACTCAACAGCTTAATAATACTAACAACACTAATGACTGTCTTAGCGCCCGCCAATGACGCTGCCAAAATATTAGCGGTTTATGTATATCCGGGCAAAAGTCACTTTATGATGCATCGCGTGCTGATAAGCGAATTGGTGAAGCATGGCCATGAGGTAGGTTAACGGCGCGAGTCAATCACCGCTTGCTTTTTTCAAACACAAACAAAATAAAAAAAATTTACTTTTCGTACTTTTCACTGCAAAAAAAAATACAATTCATTTGTGTATGTATATGTATGCTCATATAGTATACGTTTTTTCTATATGCGCACAGGTAACTATGATAACGGCTTACACGCTGGCGCCGCTACGTCTGGGCAGCAATTATACAGAGATACTCATTGAACCGGTTTACGATTATCTAAAGGACGGTGAGTGCACTGGATTGCAATTATATTATTTTTATTCAATTTAGTTTTTATCACATAGGAAACGCTGACACCGGCAGCAACACCATATTCGACATGTCAAACAATGACATAACAGCCTTTATGAATATGATGAAAGCAATTTGCTTGGGCAGCACTGAACACGCGCTCAAACAGCCGAAGGTGCAAGCGATCATTAATGCCGAACAAACACGCGGTGTCTACGACCTCTTGCTGGTCGAACAGTTCTATCAGGATGCCTTCCTCGCTTTGGCCCACATTTATGATGTGCCGGTGGTGAGCACTGCCACTTTTGCTAAGGAACATTATATGAGTCAGATGTTTGGTGTAGTAACGCCGTGGTCGTATGTGCCGCATGGTTCACTGCCACTCACGGATCGTATGAGCTTTTGGCAACGTCTGCAGAATGCTTATCATATATTGAATACCGATTACAGTCGCGAGTTTAAATACTTCCCGATGGTGGATGCGTTGATTGCGAAGTACTTTGGACATGTGCCAAGTGAGTTAAAGCTTGGTTAGTTTAGGTTAAGTCGAGTGTTCGAATTATATCTCAATTCTACTAAAAAACCAACATCGATTCAAAATTAAAATATTTTTTCCTAATTTTCTCCTTTCTTCTCAGTTAAGTTCCCCAGTGCCTCGGCCATGAATAAGAATCTCTCCGCCATACTGATTAACAACTATACACCGTTATCAACTGCCGGTCCAACCATGGAGAATATGATCAATGTGGGCGGCATGCATATCTATCCACCCAAGGCACTTTCTGCTGAGTTGCAGACATTTTTAGATGAAGCTAAGCATGGCGCCATCTACTTCAGCTTGGGCAGTCAAGTGGAGAGCAAGGATATGCCGGTTGAGAAATTGCGTCTCTTCCTCGATGTCTTCTGCAGCTTGCAACAGCGTGTGCTGTGGAAGTTCGAAAATGAGAGCATCACAAATTTGCCACCGAATGTCATGGTGAAAAAGTGGATGCCACAGAGTGACATACTGGCACACCCTAATGTACGCGTATTCATCACGCATGGCGGTTTACTGGGCACACAGGAGGGTGTGCACTACGCGGTGCCTATGCTGGGCATGCCCTTTTACCTCGATCAGGTAATTGAAAAATAAAAATTTGATCAATTTTTCTGTTCCTAAAAATATATATTCGGCTCATCTGCAGCACCTCAATTTAAAGAAGGCGGAGCTGGGCGGCTACGCTGTAACACTGGACTTTCGCACACTCACCCGGGAGTCTCTGAAGGCTGGTCTGCAGCAATTGCTCCACAACAACACATATCGTGACAATATTAGAAGGATATCAAACATCTTTCACGATCGTCCAATGGGCGCACGTGAGACTGCGATCTACTGGATCGATTACGTCATCCGTCACAAGGGCGCACGGCATTTGCGCGCTGCCGGCTTGGATTTGAAGTGGTATCAATTCTATATGCTGGATGTGGTTGCCCTTTGTCTGGCTGTCGCAATATTGTTGCTAAGCATCGCATTTGTGTTAGTGCGTTGGCTCCTAAGGAGTCTTGGTAATAAACAACAAAAACAAAAACTTCTTTAGCAATGTGCTCCTGGTAAGGTTTAGTATTAAATTCTAGTAAATATTCGTAATTTAAATTTTATAAAGTGTAAAAATGTTTTAAATAAAATAAGAGTTTACCCAATGTCGGCGTCTCAAATAAAAACCTTCCCAGTCAAGCTCTCACAATTTTTGTCGAGTCATCGAAGAGCTAAATGGTCTAGCGTTATCCTGATGAAAAACGAAGTCCTTTCTGTTGATCAGTTCTGGTCGTTTTTTCGATTGTTTACTTCAATCTCATCAGTTGTTGACTATAAAATATAAAATCAATCCCTCGACCAGACTGGAGCAGCTCATAGTGCATGATTCCTTTCCAATCCCACCAATAGTTAGCACAACCTATCGATTCGTCAATCCTGACCATTTGTTGAGCTTCACTACGTTTGGATGATGATCATTTTCATACATTATTGTCGTATTGATCCACTTTTCGTCGCCTGTTACTATTCGCTTCAGAAATGGTTCGTTTTCATTTCATTTCAGCAAAAGATCGCAGATGTGAATTTGGTCCATTAAATTTTTCACAGACAATTCGTGTGGTACCCAACTTCAACTTTCCCGAATTCAATTTTTAAAATCTCACCCCGGCACAATGTGGTTGGTAGCACTGGAGATATAGGACTGTAATCTATTAACAAAATACGAAAAGACATTTTTGACTACCAAATATTTACTTCTTTTCAATGTTTAATTGCTGTTCTTAACTTATTCTAAAAAAAAAATTTAAACCAATTTTATTTTTGTTGCAGCTGCAATTTTTGAAGTGACATTTCTGCTGGAGCTGCACCGCCTTCATTAACTGGTACTCAACTGGTACTCAACTGGTCCTCAATAGGTTCAATTTCGGAGACTGAATTTATTGCATCTGGGAACAAGAAGCATAAACCAATATTGGGTTTTAAATGTTCTCTTTTTGTGTACTAAGTGACCTTATCTGATTTATGGTAATTAATACCAGACACTTATAAACCGTTATTAATTCGATTATAGTTTTATTTCTACTTCAAATTGTTGCTAATAAGCGTTTCAACTGTACTTTATCTACCAAAGTAGTTCAATTATGGCACTCACTTGACTTCCCTAATAATTTCCATCAGACTCATTAAGTTTATCACTACATTTTGGACCTAACTTAACAACTCCATAAATTGAAGTATATAAAAAGGAAATATTTATAATAAATATATGAATTAAGTAGTAATAGGAAATCACTTTGAACTATTGAATGCTTTAACATTTATATATTTGAATCATTGCTATGGAAAATTGTTTTATAATTGGTTCGAAGGGTTCCGAATACGGACGAAAATCTAAAGTCTGAACTTGTTTAGATCTTAATGGATTGTCGTAGGACATTATAGTCGGTTTCATCGTAGCGCTCAAACCATTTGGTGCTCTCAATGAAACTTCTTAACTAAGCGTTTTGTTTTTCGTAGACAACCAACCGTTTGGTGCCTAATATCTTCCAAGTATTTTGTATCGGATTTGTGGTAAAGCTGAACATCCGAAAAAGTGAAACAGCGTTTCCGTATTACCTTCCTGCTTGCAGGCAGCTGGAAATAAATATTTATATAGTATTAATAATTCCTTTAAAATATGCCAACTAATGACCAAAAATATCACAACTCCAACAAAAACTGTTCAAGCTTTAGAGGCTGAATTACCGAAAATGTGGATTCCGGCAGCTGTTGTTGACTTTTTACCAAAAATATTGGTCGATGTATGGGATATACAATTGAATTACAGGGAGAACATCTTCCAGACAATAGTAATTCTGTGTATCAAAAATTGGTTGAATCTGGTTAACACTTCCCTGAGCCCCCATATACCTAATATAAAGACATTCGATTTTTTTTATCGTCCAATATTTCTGTTATCTCGATGAATTACAGATTTCGCTGATAGCACGACGGTTATATAAATGCAGTTATGCGTGTAGTTATCAATGAAATAAAATCATTAAAAATTCTTAAAAATTGGAAAGTTTTGCATTGACATTTCAGTACAAAATCCACACTAAATGTGTTCGGCAGAAATTCGTTACGGTGGATGATTGCGGGAGTTCTCGAAAAATAAACGAAAAAATTACTTATTTTAAAATTTGTGATTAAATAAAGAAATATTTGAAAAAAAATAATAATACTAATAAAAAAAAAATAAATAATAATAAAATAATTAGTAAAAAGAATTGTGTAAATTTTAAATAATGGTAAATTGTGTGAAAATATTTGCATTAATAATTAAAAAAAAAAAATATTTTAACTAATTGTCTTGCTTGTATTTATTTGAGTGTTTATATGAAACAACTGTGCTTTAAAATATTGCAAACAAGTACTTAACAATTTAGGCGCTCGGCACGCCTTAACAAAAATCTTTTTCAAAATAAAAGTTAGAAGCTCTTTTAAATAAAAAACGAGATAAATAACATGTCAGATAATTAAAAAGAACCGAAAAAGAAGTGTGTCCTATCATAATGGGATTTGAGTGGAAAAACATGAATTTGATTCCTGACTACTTCTAGTTCCAATATGTTGAATATAAGGGTCGTGAATCACATGGTTTTCTTTCATACCCATAACGACGAGTACAAATATTTTACCATCATGAAGTCTAGTTTAAATTACAACTTTCCGTTTATATATACTAGGTCAGTCTGATTAGTTCTGATGTTTTAATAATAGTAGATCTGATCACGCGTGCTGTGGTATACATTTTATATTATTATTCACATAATTAACTATTCAATACAGTGAAAATTTTATTTACGAAAAAGAATCGAAGGGATTGCACTTGAGTTTAAATTTTTAATATGTTTATACAAATAAATTTCATTGGAAAAAATAACGAATTTAAGGCTGCTTTCTCAATGTCTGGTCATCAGCATATCTGTCCATGAATAGAGTTGATCGCTTAATAGATTGTACTTAATAAACATCGGCAATGGGCATGGTTAATGGAGAAATTTCCGCTTAATAGAGTGTCCATTTAATAGAGGTCTCACTTGATTTTTTATATATGTATAAATTTTTTTTACTATCCTATCTTCTAAGTTGGTTCAAACTGGACACAGCGTGCTAAATTTTACTAAGAACGATTCAGTAATTTAGGAGTCCATCGCGAACAAACAACGTTATTTGTAAAGATTAAGGATACATTATTTTTATAATGTTCTTGTTTTCAATTGCCACGATGCGAACCAAAATAGTGGGCTCCTGACTTTGACCTCAATTTTGGGACTGTTTTCTTTGCATAGCAATTTTTCGGGAAATACTCATCATTACGAAACGAAAATATCAACTTATACGAGTATTTACTACATGTCAGTGTCGAGTGAATTAAAGTTAAATAAGATTAAACAGATTTTCTAATAATAATTAGCTTAAAACAAATCCAAAAATGGTTTCTTAAATTCTCTCCTTTATTCAAATTTCCATACAAAAAACACTGGTATAACCACATATTTAAGAAAACAAGAATATTACGTACATTGCCTTTTATGTTTCGGAATGAGAGAACAAAATCAATTTTCTACTATCAAAGATTACTTCATTGTTACTCAAAATATTCTCCATTAAGTTTTATATACTTTTGCATGCGTTTGAACAATTCTCGAAATACTTTTGCTATTCAGATTGAGGTATCTCCATTCTAATGCATCAATCGCCGCTTCAGGTGTCGCAAAACCTTGGCCTCTTGGTTTATCTTTTCCGTACACGAACAAAAATAAATCGTTGGGAGCGATCCCAGAGCTATATGGTGGATGACTCATCAAAATAATGTCTTGAGTATTCAAAGATGTAAATGATGAGTGAGAACTTGCTTTGCCGTGGTGAAGAGTGAACTGATTTGGGCGGTTGGTTTTTCTGGTTGCTTGAAAGAAAACTGGCAACCACTCAGAATTTACTGTTCTGCATTGATTTAGTGGTATGGTTGTGATATATCCAATTTTTCCCAAATAACACGCAACCACTTGCTTGGAAATACCTCGTTCCAACATCAATAGTTGCCGGAACATTATGTAATTATCCTTTCTATGAAATTATCCAAAATGTGCCTCCGATTCTAACATGATGATTTTCAAGCACTGTTACCTTAACTTTTTCGATGCATCCGTCATTGTAGAGACTCGCTTGAGACATGTTTTCGATGACTAAACGACCTCCACTGAATGCTTTTTGTCATTCAGCTACTTATGTTCGTGATAAAGTAAGCCATACGAAACACTTCTGTTAGCTTTACACCGATTCCCTAGCAATTGGAACACAAAATTTCAAGCAAACTCATTGTTTTATTTTTTTTCATGGTAAAAGATGCCAGGCAAACTTGAAGTCTCGAAAGTAGGTCTAAAACACGCCGGGTCAAATTTCGTACTGAAGATAATTGAAATTTTCAAAGCGACCTGTGAGCTATAGTCTTCTCTCCACTCCACTGTACGTTACCCGGTATCAACACATCAATAAATTATAGAATTTTTTAGAGAAAGCGAATACGCTACCTATTTCAACATGAGGATCCAAATCTAATACTCCACAATGTCCCAATTCAATTCCTACTAATTAATTTTTTTAATTATTTTCAGGAACTCAAAGTTCTTAACAGCTTAATAATACTAACAACACTAATGACTGTCTTAACGCCCGCCATTGAAGCCGCCAAAATACTAGCGGTTTATGTACACAGATGGACAAAAGTCACCGTCATGTGGCCACTTGAATGTTTAAGAGACGACCATGCCCACAAAATACTAAAAACACAGAAATTGAAATATACATCTGTAACTGCAATTAATTTAATTTTTATTTGTATATTTATATGTCTATTTTACTTTTCCTTACGTACAAAAACAAAGACTTACTAATTATCGTACATATTTCTAATGGACAAAAGTCACCGTCATTGCACTCGTGGTTCTGTTTTAACTAAAATATAAAGTAAATAAAAACAGTTTGGGCACTCTAACTTATTCTATAATCAATTCCATGTAATATGGTAACTTCAAAATTAACATGTCACAATTCAGTACCGTTATTTGTGTGCAAATATTTTCAAACGCCGCGTGTTAATACAAAATGAGTCAAAAAAGGAAAGAAACGACTGTTGAGGAGCGGAAAATTATCTTAAATGCTTATAAACAACATAAAAGCATACGGGAAATCTGTGAATTAGTTCAACGGCCTCGAACTACAATTACCGGTATAATAAATCGTTTTAAAAATGATCCAGATTGCGAGTATCAACATAGAAGCGGGCGACCACCTGCGCTATCAGACCGGGAAAAACGGGAGATAGTAAAGATAATAAAAAAAGAGCCCAAAACCCCTTCGTCAGAAATAGCTGCAATGCTGAAGGAAGACACAGGTACGGTTGTGCACCCTCGCACTGTCCGTAGAGTGCTCAATAGTAATGGATATAATGCCCGAGTTTGTCGAAGAAAACCACTCATTAGTAAAATTAACCAAACAAAACGACTTTTATTCGCAAAACAGCACTTAAACAAGCCAAATGACTTTTGGGAGAAAGTTATCTTTTCTGATGAAAGTAAATTTTGTGTTTATAAGTCAGATGGGCGTGTTTTGACATGGCGGCAAAAGGGCGATGCATTATCAGAAAAAAATATTCACTCAACAGTAAAACACGGAGGTGCTGGAGTCATGGTGTGGGGTTGCATGTCAGCAGCTGGCGTTGGAGAGTTAGTGTTTATTGACGAAATAATGGACAAAACACTGTATTTGAATATTCTCAAAGAAAATTTGAAGAGAAGTGCTGAAAAGCTAGGAATTGAAAACGAGTACTACTTTCAGCATGACAACGACCCCAAGCATACAGCAGAAATTGTTCGATTGTGGGTCTTGTACAACACTCCTCACACCCTGAAAACTCCACCACAGTCCCCAGATCTTAATCCAATCGAGCATTTGTGGGACCATTTGGATAGACGCGTTCGAGAACACCATATCACATCAAAAACTACCCTAAAGCAAATACTTCTGGAAGAATGGTTAAAAATCAGCTCAGATGTTACGAAGAAATTGGTTTATTCGATGCAAAAACGTTTGCAAGAAGTTATTAAAAATAACGGTAAACATACAACATATTAAAATATGTTTGCTTCGCTTATAAATGAAATTTTGGCTGATATGACGGTGACTTTTGTCCATTAGAAATATGTGCGATAATTAGTAAGTCTTTGTTTTTGTACGTAAGGCAAAGTAAAATAGACATATAAATATACAAATAAAAATTAAATTAATTGCAGTTACAGATGTATATTTCAATTTCTGTGTTTTTAGTATTTTGTGGGCATGGTCGTCTCTTAAACATTCAAGTGGCCACATGACGGTGACTTTTGTCCATCTGTGTATATCCGGGCAAAAGTCACTTTATGATGCATCGCGTGCTGATAAGCGAGTTGGTGAAGCATGGCCATGAGGTAAGTTAACGGCGAACGTCGGGAGGCAATCATCGCTTTATCTTATTAAAACACAAATAAAATAAAATAAATTTACTTTTCGTTGCAAAAAAATTGCTTCATATATATTTGTATAAACGCACAGGTTACTATGATAACGGCTTACACGCTGGCGCCGCTACGTCTGGGCAGCAATTATACAGAAATACTCATTGAACCGGTTTACGATTATCGAAAGGATGGTAAGTGAATTGGATTGAAATGAAATTTATTTATTTAATTTAATTTAAATTAATTTAATTTAATATAATTTAATTTCATTTAATTTAATTTAACATAATTTAATTTAATTTAATTTCATTTAGCTTAATTTAATTTAATATAACTTAATATAATTTAATTTAACTTGATTTACTTTAATTTAATTTAATTAAATAAATTTAATTTAATTTTACCACTTAGGAAATGTTGTCACCGGCAGCAACACCATGTTCGACATGTCAAACAATGACATAACGGACTTTACGAATATGATGCAAGCGATTTGCTTGGGCAGCACCGAACACGCGCTCAAACAGCCGAAGGTGCAAGCGATCATTAATGCCAAACAAACACGGGGTGTCTACGATCTCTTGCTGGTCCAACAGTTCTATCAGGATGCCTTCCTAGCTTTGGCCCACATTTACAATGTGCCGGTGGTGAGCACTGCCACCTTCGCCAAGGAGCATTATATGAGTCAGATGTTCGGTGTAGTAACGCCGTGGTCGTATGTGCCGCATGGATCACTGCCACTCACGGATCGCATGAGCTTTTGGCAACGTCTGCAGAATGCTTATCACATACTGAATACCGATTACAGTCGCGAGTTTAAATACTTCCCGATGGTGGATGCGTTAATCGCGAAGTACTTTGGACATTTGCCAAGTAAGTAAAAGTTTAGTTAGTTTAGGTTAAGTCGAGTGTTCGAATTATATCTCAATTCTACCAAAAAACCAACATCGATTCAAAATTAAAATATTTTTTCCTAATTTTCTCCACTTTTTCTCAGTTAAGTTCCCCAGCGCCTCCGCCGTGAATAAGAATCTCTCCGCCATACTAATCAACAACTATACACCGTTATCAACTGCCGGTCCAACCACGGACAATATGATCAATGTGGGCGGCATGCATATATATCCACCCAAGGCACTTCCCGCTGAGTTGCAGACCTTTTTAGATGAAGCTGAGCATGGCGCCATCTACTTCAGCTTGGGCAGTCAAGTAGAGAGTAAGGATATGCCGGCTGAGAAATTGCGTCTCTTCCTCGATGTCTTCTGCAGCTTGCAACAGCGTGTGCTATGGAAGTTCGAAAATGAGAGCATCGCAAATTTGCCAACGAATGTCATGGTGAAAAAGTGGATGCCACAGAGTGACATACTGGCACACCCTAATGTACGCGTATTCATCACGCATGGCGGTTTACTGGGCACACAGGAGGGTGTGCACTACGCGGTGCCTATGCTGGGCATGCCCTTTTACCTCGATCAGGTAATTGAAAAATAATAATTTAATCAATTTTTCTGTTCCTAAAAGTATATATTCGGCTCATCTGCAGCACCTCAATTTAAGGAAGGCGGAGTTGGGCGGTTACGCTCTAAAACTGGACTTTCACACGCTTACGCGCGAGTCTCTGCAGGCTGGTCTGCTGGAATTGCTGCACAACGACACATATCGCGACAATATTAGAAGGATATCAAAAATCTTCCACGATCGTCCAATGGGCGCACGTGAGACTGCGCTCTACTGGATCGATTACGTCATACGCCACAAGGGCGCGCGTCATCTGCGCGCTGCCGGCTTGGATTTGAAGTGGTATCAGTTTTATTTGCTGGATGTGGTTGCCCTTTGTCTGGCTGTCGTAATGTTGTTGCTGAGCATTGATTTGTGTTAGTGCGTTGGCTGCTAAGGAGTCTCGGTAGTAAACAACGAAAACAAAAAGTGCTTTAGTAATGTGTTCCTAGTAAGGTTTAGTATTAAATTTTAGTAAATATTCATAATTTAACTTTTATAAAGTGTAAAAATGTTTTGGTATATGCTTTGTACCGTTATTTGGGGAGTAAGCGGGGTCATCAACCGATTTTATCTATTTTGTCTCTGTCAGTAGAAGTTCTTATAATTTCGTGCGCCACGTCGTATGAGCAACTTACAATTTATTCGAATAAACTATTTGCCAGCATAACACAATAACTCTGCAATATTTACGTATTACTGTAGATGAACACACATTTTAGCGAAATACAATTTTTTATCTCCGATTTAAATAATTCTTCTGTATTCATCTGAAGAACAAGTCAATCAATGCAACTAGGCGCACTTTGCACAGGAGACACTTTATTCAATTTGCTGAACATGTAATTTAGTTATTTTTAGAGATTTGCGAGCACCAAGCGTTACAATGAGAATAGCATCTCATACAAGATTTAAAATCTCAGCATGAAACGAATATATTAAAATTGATCGCAGCGTAACAGTCGCGCTTGAACTTGGTTTATAGCTCAGTGCGAGAGAGTCAGTCGGCGAAGCAAGATCATTAACCGTGTGGGGTCCAGCGCTTGAGCTCGGCTGTGAGAAGTTACTTAGAAAGTGTTGAATTAAATTATTATTAAAGCAATTAAAAAAATTCCAAAGTGTTAAAGAAGAAAGCGCAATAATATGGTAATTGAAAATAAATAAAAAATATTTAAGACAGTTAATTAATTAAAAAAAAGGTTATTAAAAAGTTGTGTTAAAGCACGAAATATTAATTTTACAAAGTTTACAAAAAAAAACAAAAATAAAAAAAATATAATTAAATGAAAAAAAAAAATAATAAAATTAGTTTGTGGCCTTTTGTGAAAAAATCTAGAATAAGCTTTCTGAAAAAATAAATAAATATATTTACAATTTCCTTAGTGAAACGTATTCTCATTACTTAGCATATTAAACTGATGGCAATAAATTTATGTAAAACCACAAAATTTCGTCACACTCGTACTACGCCGAGCAACCTCAAAGTGTTTACGAAAAAATTTGCATTTTTTATTTGATTTTGTAGAGTTTTGTTCGAACAATTTAAAACAAAATTAGCACAGAGGTTGCCACCTGATGGAAAAGTTGAAGTAAAAACAATAAATGTTTATTTTAAAATGGCTATTAAAATAAAAAGATTTAGGGAAGAGAAAAATTGAATTTTATTTAAAGAGTTGCCACCTTTTCAAATTATCAATTGCCATTTTTGAAATGGAAAAAAATTAAGTATTGCAATACCCATACTAAAAATTTAACAAAACTTACATTAAAAAATTTTTTTCTTATACAAATTTCTTGCAGAGGTTGCCACTTTTTTGCAACATTTAATTCAATTAATAAATTGCATATAACAAAAAGTGTGTGAAAATAAAGTATTATAATGCTAAAAGGCTATAAAAATATTTTTATTGTGCAAAGTTGCCACCCTTTCCAAAGTGTCGATTAAATTGAATACGCGAAAAACATTAATTATTATAAAAACTATATCAAAGTAAAGAGGTTTAAGAATTAAGAATAAATGTTTAACGCGGTTGCCACCTTTTTGAAATATTTTATTTAATTAATGAATGGAATTTTACAAAACGTTTTTGCAAGTAAATTTTTATAAGCCAAAAAGTTTTTAATAATAATTTTTATTGTGAAGAGTGGCCACCTGTTTAAAAGTGTTGAATAAATTAACTTAGCGAAAAACATTAAGTATTACAAAAATTTTAACAAAATAAAGAGATTTAATTATTTAGAATAAATTTTTAACAAGGTTGCCACCTTTTTGAAACATTTTATTAAATGGAACTTTAGAAAACACTTGTGCAAGTAAATTATTATAAGCCAAAAAGGTTTAAAGATATTTTTTATTGTGAAGAGTTGCCACCCCTTTAAAAGTGTCAAATAAATTAAATAGCGAAAAATTTTTAATACAAAAATTATAAGAATCCGAATGAAGAGGTTTAAAAGTTTTTAGTAATTTTTTAACAAAGTTGCCACTTTTTTGAAAAACTTTTTTTTTTAATAAAAACTGTGAAATATTAATAAATATTATTATAATAGATATATCAAGGTAAAAAGGATTAAGGAAGTGAAATAAATATTGAAAATATTTTTAAGTGATGTTGCCATATCTTAGAAATATATAATTCAAAATTAATAAAATATAGCGAAATTTTACTTAAAGAAAAATATTAAAATGCAAAAGCAGGGGTTTTCACATATAGACAATAGAATTCCCTAAATGAAGCAATTGATCATAAAATCTCTGTTTTATAGCGCATTGAAGTGAGAATATATTTTTGTATATACATGTATATTTGTCAAAGCAAAGTATAAATATTTAAATTTAATATTATTTTAGAGCTAATTAAAGCCTTAATTATGCTCTATATACACTATTTTCTAATTTCTTCATATTCTACTTGTTTCATTGTTCAAAATCCAGTTTCAGCCTCAAAAAAAGAAAAAGCATAAGACGAATCTTGACTATGACTTGCAAAAAAGAAAAAATAATTCGTGGATGCTAAAACATTTGCGTTTAAAAATAACTTCAAATTTCTTGTTCTACTACTACTACTACTTAATTTGTTTACAACAACTCTGAGTTTGATAACAACCTATTTAATCGCCGCAGGGGCTGGCGCTGCCTAAGTGGTACCGGTGGCACACCATTACGAAGCAATTTCTTATTTAAATTAATAAACAATAATTTGAATAAAATGTTGCTAATATCAGCAGAATCTGAATATCTTTACTTAACATACGCGTGCTTACACGCTACTAATTCATTATTTGTTTCAAGTATTTTTTCATTTTGTCTCCATTTGATGTTTATTAATTTGTGTTCAGAGAGTAGCTGACAGCACATTTTCTTTACGGAAACTCAGATAGCACGCGATAATATATAAATAAGTGCATTAAGGTGTTTACTAGTTTTCAAGTTGAATTTTTTTTTCTTTTTTTAGGTTTTTTTTTTTTGCCAACACTCTTTGAAGTTTCAATTACAAAATGCGTTATTTCTTTGTTCAAGATAAAAATCGAAAACCTAAAACTTGGTTATTTGAATGTTTCACATAATTTGTGAGGTTATGTGAAAATGTTATGTATACAAATTCGAAAAAAAAAAAAAAATTATTTCATTACCTAAAACTTTCTCATAGAACTTTTTGCTATAAAACGCCTAGATTTGCCAAAAACCGACGTAAAACCTTTTTAACCCTTGAAAATCAAACATGCCTGAAATTTTTAATGAACGTTATAACTTGTGAATTAACGAACCCTAATATACATACAAAGGCAACTGCCGATAAACAAGTTTTTTATACTTTTAAGTAATGATATACAATAATCTCCTCGAATACTAATTATAGAACCAATTAAAGTGAGATAATCATGAGGATTTATAAGCAGCAAAGTAATACGCGATAAATGTGATGGATGTCAGACCGAATATGCTAATTATATATTTACATATACTATACAAATGTAATAACGGGTGACTCAAATATAATCAAAATTTTTTCAATAGCCTTTTTTTGACAGATCACGCAAGAGTCGTGTCAAGCTGTCATATTATTTTTGTTCAGTATTGTTTGGCATATCATCATGGAAAGACCTACACCTGAACAAATTTTACAATCGTTCAACTTTACTACGAAAATTCGCGTTCTGTAAAGAGTCACAGCAACCAGAACTGACGTATGGAATGAATTGGCGCACTTAAGCTTAAAAACTTAAATTATTAAATTATAAAATTTAATTATTAAATCACTAACCTCTTTACCGAAAACACTGCCCCCGATACAATAGACAAAAAATAGCAAAACCATACTTGAAAAAACTAAAGTAATTTCATTCAGCTGAAACCTAGTTCTAGCACAATATCGAGAAATTTGTCGGCGCCAAAATATAGGCAACAAAAATTATACTATTTTTTTAAACAAATTTATAGAACATGTGTTTTTGGCAAAATATTAAACCAATTTGTTCCTATTAATATTAATGTACTATTACCAAAGAATATAACACCAACTCCAATAGACTATAATATATTTTCTTTAATTTTTTTTTTTAGAATTCCAAAATATTACTATGTCTGCTGTCACTAGCTATACTGGCAGCTATCACACCCACCTCAAATGGCGCTAGAATACTCTCGGTGTACTCGTTTCCCGGCAAAAGTCATTTCATGATGCAAAAAGCTATAATAAAAGAGTTGGTGAGGAATGGACATCAGGTAGGTTGACTTTCCCGAAGAATTACTGTAAAAATTAGTTTCACTTACCGAATTTGCAATGTCTTGTATCTTTTTCAACCGACTCTACGACGCAGGTCACATTGATCACAGCATTTTCATTGGCGCCACTCAACTTGGGCAGCAACTACACAGAGATACTCATTGAGCCAGTCTATGACTTCTGGAAGGATGGTGAGTAAAAGGCATTTACGGAAATAAATATTTCGAAATTTATGTTTTATATTCCTTGAAAATTTTAATTATATTAAAAACTAAATTTAAATTCGTTAAATGGAGATATATATGTACATATGCAAATATATATTCGGTTTCCGTTTGGCATATTTTCTACATTAAAATTTTTTTGTGTGTTTATATTAGTTTAGTATCAGAAATTTATTATACTTATCAAAAGTAGTTCCGAAAAACTGTAATGATTATATAAGCCGATAGCGTCACTGTTTAGGTTCTTTATTTTAGCATAATTATCAGTGTCTTATCTCTTAACTTACGCTCTGAACATAATCGGGCGCTCAAATTGGCTGAAATTAAATAAATTTTTGCTACGCAGCTTTTCAAAGATAAGATTATAACAAACAAAATACAATTTTAAACAAAAATAGACCAACAGTAGTTGATAAAGAAACCTCAAACAATCTGAAATAGTTGGTTTGCTTTTTAAAACAGAAACAGCAGAACTGCAATTAGAGAGAGTCCATAAATCATACACCAGAACAGAACATGTTCATGAAATTAGTATAGTTTTTGGAGCTGTTTCTATTGGTTAATTTCGTCGCAGTTACTATGTAGTAGCACATACTATACAAAACTTCCTTATTTTGCTATGTAAATATATGCCATCTGATCAAATATAAGAATATTCCGATTCTGCTCGAAATCGATTTTACAAAGGCTTTAGATCTTCTAGTACTGGTCTTGTACTGACACGTCTCATACCAAAAATATTAACAAAAATTCAGTGAGACGATCCATAAGAGATGTTGAGATCCTCAGTTATCTATCCAATGAAGCTTTAACTATTATTTGAGGTTAACTATTTAGATGCTGTAGATATTATGATTCCTGATAGAATTTTAAGTGCCTTAAAGATTGAAAAATATTGTCCGAAAACATTTTTAACTCAACAATAGTAGACTTTTGTGGCCCAAAAAACGTGTCCCAAATCATTTTAATTTCGAAAATCTAAAGATTTTGTCACCATCATGTTAAATTTTTGTCCCAAAATATTATGAATGCTTTCGATATAAAAACATCTGTTCATTATTTAAATATAGTACCATAGAACTTATTCGAAAATATGTTGTCCCAAAATAAAAACTGAACAATAATCAACTTTTGTAAATCAAAAAATGTGTCCCAAATAATTCTTATTTGAAGATCAAGAAATGTTGAAACCATCGTGTTTAATTTTTGTCCCCAAATTGTCTCACAACTGTGTAAATGCTTTCGCTGTAAAAATATTTCTCCATTATAGTAATGTAGTGCCATAGAAATCAAACGAAATTAGGTTGTCCCAAAAATTCTCAACCCACCAAATTTGTCCCAAATTGTAAATATGATTTTTAAGAACTAGAAAATGTAATACAAAAGTAACTCTAAGAGACAACTTAAAGCTTTTGACATAAAATAGCTTTTTTTGAATCTGTCCCAAAAAATACTTTGGATTAAAATTGTAAGAA
This sequence comes from Bactrocera zonata, assembly GCA_037783105.1. Classification (NCBI taxonomy): domain Eukaryota; kingdom Metazoa; phylum Arthropoda; class Insecta; order Diptera; family Tephritidae; genus Bactrocera; species Bactrocera zonata. Next base: position 171,851 of record JBAWJQ010003668.1, read on the forward strand.
AAATTTTCCTGCTTTCCACTTAAAATAAAAACCTATATACGAAAACAGCCGTATATTTTGGGGCAAACATTTCAATTTAAATTTGGATAAAACTGTTATACCCAAAGGTTCAAGATGTCCCAAAAAATTTGATGGCCTAAGAAATTCTGAAAAAAGAATATGATCTTTCCAGTTTAGTAATAATATAAAAACCGCAACAAAAACTGTCCCAAAATGTCATTAGAAATCTGGATATTGGTCCTATATAAAGTGACTATGCTTTTTGCAGTTCAGCAGTAACACAATACCATCAAAAAATATGGTCCCAAAATTTTTCGACGTCTCGGTTTGGGGCAAGTAAAAGCCTTGAATATATTATTATTGCAAATCATGCCAAAACTCTCTCGAGCTCTCTATTTAAGTCATATGTGGGCAATCCGTCCACTCTCTCATTCTATTGTACTCAGATACTCAACTAAGAGAGACAGAGATAGATCTAGTGTAGTAACATTTATAGCTGCTTCTTTATCAGTTTACTAACGAACTGAAATTCAAAATAATCTTCATCATTACCTCATATAATTTCAGTTAAAGAAGATGCCGGCGCTCGTAATATCTTCGAGTTCACCACTATGAATATGGTGGGTTTTCTGCAGATGTTGCAAGTCTTGGGTGTGGCCACCACCGAGCACGCGCTCAAGCAGCCTAAAGTACAGGCCATCATCAATGCCAAGCAAACTGAGAATGTCTACGATTTGCTGCTGGTCGAGCAGTTCTACCAAGAAGCCTTCCTGGCGCTCAGTCATATTTATAAAATTCCGGTGGTGAGTAGCAGCACATTGGGCTATGAGAACCATATGAGTCAAATGTTTGGCATAGTATCGCCTTGGTCCTATGTGCCACATGGTTTTCTGCCTTACTCCGATCGCATGAGCTTCTGGGAGCGTGTGCAAAACACTTACAACTCACTCTATGAGGACCTGCATCGTGAGTATGTATATTTTCCCTTGATGGACGACTTGGTGGCGAAGTATTTCGGACATTTGCCAAGTGAGTGCGAAGCGGTCAGTTATTAATTCACAGTTTTTGAAAACATGGAAATTACTTCCTTTACAGTTAAATTCCCGAAAGTAACCGAGATGGAGAAGAATTTGTCAGCCATGCTGTTGAACAGTTTTACACCCTTGACTAGCGCGCGTCCTACCATAGACGGCATGGTGCCTGTAGGTGGCATGCATATTTATCCACCCAAAGCTCTGCCGACGGATATGCAAAAGTTCTTGGACGAGGCTGAACACGGCGCCATCTACTTCAGTTTGGGTAAACACCATCTGCATTAATAAGTATAGTCGTTAGGTAACTGTATATCCACCGCTACAGGTAGCAATGTGGAGAGCAAGGACATGCCGCCGGCTTACTTGAAGATATTCCTTGACGTTTTTCGCAGCATGAAGCAACGTGTGCTGTGGAAGTTCGAAAATGAGAGCATCACAAATTTGCCACCGAATGTCATGGTGAAAAAGTGGATGCCACAGAGCGACATACTGGCACATCCTAAGGTACGCGTATTCATCACGCATGGCGGTTTACTGGGCACACAGGAGGGCGTATATCATGCAGTGCCTATGCTCGGCATGCCCTTCTACTGTGATCAGCACTTGAACTTGAAGAAAGCTGAACTCTACGGTTACGCCATCAGCTTACACTTCCAATCCATCACTTTTGATGTACTAAGGAATGCGCTCACTGAGCTGCTGGAGAACCCCAGCTATCGTACCAACATCAAACGCATCTCGAGCATTTTCCACGATCGTCCGCTGAATGCGCGTGACACCGCCGTCTATTGGATCGAGTATGTGATCCGCCACAAAGGTGCTCTGCATTTGCGCGCTGCTGGTCTCGACTTGAAGTGGTATCAATTCTATTTACTGGATGTCATTGCTTTTGTTGTTGCTGGCATTGTGCTAACTCTGTGGTTATTAATCGGTTTGGTGCGCTTTGTTTTGCGCCGCCTTGGCAAGGGAAGTAAACAGAGGGAAGTGAAGAAGCAGAAGAGGCAGTAGATATAAATATGTATATATATTATTTTTGTCGTTGTGAAATAATGAATTAAACTCTTTTCTTATTGAATCTTTTATTGTTGCTCTTAAATTTTTATTGCTCTTATTTTAATGGATTTTAAATTATCAAAATATTGATCGAACCCTATTGTTTGAATTGGTGGGATGTTAAGTAGGGGGAATAAACTCAAAGTTTCCTTCTTGACTGTCCCACCTTTGCAAGAAATTCACCTCATTTCTCACTACTTCAGCTCCATTGGTATTGGAAATTGTTACCTTCTTAGATTTTTGATTGAATATTTGTGATGTGATTTTTTTCAATTCACTGTTACAGGGATTATTATATTATATTCGCATCATTTCGTGTCTTAGAACTTCGACCAAAGATCTGCCAAAGTTAATCAAATAAACTAATGAAAACTATTATTTTGAAAGGTCTTTTCTACAGACTTCTTTTTTCGTCTGCATGTGAAGTTCTACGAAAAAGTCCTCATATTCAAAAATATTATGTCATTTTACTTGTTTGGCAATCTTCTTCACCAGGTTTTGCGCTTATTATTGCCCTCAAGTAGGCTGGAGAAATTTTCTCTTCATAATATCAGTCAATCAATGATCTTTTCATCAGTCACTACAAAGATTTGTTCCGGTCTCTTGAAACCTTCTGTTAGTCGCCGCATCTTTCCGTGGAATTTTTGAACATTACCCCTGTCGGCCAGCTTGTCAAGCTCTTCGTACACACTCATTCCATCTTCAGCTTTCGGTATCTTTCCCATCCCGGACGTGTTGTGGTCGATTGTAAAGTTGTGAAATAGGCAGTCACCACGACACTCCTCATCGTACTAGCTGCTCTTTTGGCTTTTTCGAAAACCAATGTTTTTGTTTGGAACCGTACGAAAGGAGCTTGAAATGCCATCCCACAGTTCCCTTCTACCGTGTTACTGATGACTGCTCTCAGAGAACAGAAGTGCAAGTCTGGTAGAAAATCTTTCGGCTGTCTATTGTGATTGCATCTTCTGGACGAAGAAAACAGCGGCTGAAGAAAACACGCTCAGATGAGAGATCCCCCCTTTGGAGGTTGAAGCCATGTGTAGAAATTCATGCCAGTAAGGAAAGTTTTCTGAGCCCAGCTCACGACTTTCGGTCTTAGACCAAGTAGCCTCTGGGTAGCCAAAAAAAATCCGTTTGAACGTGAGTTAAAGTGAGAAGGCGAAACGTTCCTCCCTAGGGTTTTGCGCTGGGTTTGGAACCCGCCATGTAAGAAACAGCTCGAATGAAAAGAAGAAAACAGCCTCTTCTCTACTTTATGCTGTATTGGTAACAAATTTCAATGAAAAGCCTTACCATTTTTCACATGAACGCTTATCCATAGGTATATATGGATGAAAATCCACTCTTCCACATATCCTCCTATATTCTATATATATATATATTCCTACACCTTCAACTCTTTTGCGCCTCTTTTTTGCACTGCTTCACAGTACCAGCTACAGGCACTAGCAACACAAAGACACAAAAGTGTTTCCGAAGCGAATTGCCGTCGAAAACGCAATAAATTCAGTTTACGGTGATGCACTTACATACAACGGTCGGTAGATTTCAACAGAATATATCGTATGTTACATATACATATGTTCATATATATTGCAGTTCAGAATTTACTGCCATTGCGCCTAAAAAATAAGAGAATTAAACCAGAAATGGGTCAAAGGTAAATCACAATGCGGTGTTGACTCCGCCGTGCACTTCCATAAATAACAACACGATTTCTGACTTACTTTTTCACCACACGCATACATATGTATGTACTCTTGTTTTTAATTCACACACCGAAAGCATTGCATATTTAAAAAAAAATAGGGTGTTTTGGTTTTTTTTTAGATACAGGTTTCACTGGAGGCGTAGCTGTCAAAGTCAGCACTTGCATTTCACAATTCTGTTCTGTAAGCTTTGGATAATACTATTAGCAAAAATTTACTCCGTAGGCCATGAAATTTGACTCCCTTAGAATATATCTTGTAGTAGTATGTGTAGGAAATTTTATACTGTTAAATCCGTGGCGACTACCATCTTTAAAATCGACCTTGCGAACGTTATTTCATAAAATGTGTTCATTTTCTTTGATATAGTGGTTCAAAATTGGAGAAAAATTAACTTCATAAGACGCAGTCGTGGATTCTATTAAAAACCGAAAAATTGTCTAAGTTTTATTGGATGCATATATTGGCTATATTTCTGAAACAACACCCTTTATACATTGTGACAAAGAAGTATCCATAGAAGCGGAAATAACACTCCACCTTGGGTGGTATCTCCACAGATTTCCTTGGTCATTTTAGCATCGTTCCATTCTGCTTTTACTCGTCTAGATGTCTAAAGGCTTATGATGTAGTCATTTGTAGCAGAATCAACTCCTATTGACTGGATACTATTCCGAATAGATTCCGTAGAGACGTTGTTGAACGCTCCAGAAATGTTCAGGAATTGCTCAGCTGATGATGTCGGAGCAGTCCCAAGCCCTATGATGGGCATTAGCATCAGTGCCCACTACCAACGCTAGCGTTCCTCTGGTGAATGTAACCGCCAGATTTTGGAGTTCTGCCGTTGCCACCTCGCAATCGTGTGGAATATAGCAGGATGCAAGGAGTAGAGACTCATACTTGCCACCCTTCACTGCCAGAACCGTCAGATCATCTGTGGAAAAACTGAAATTAATATGTAAAATAGACCTTTCATCACCAATATCGCTGATCTTACCCTGTTAATTACGGCCAGGGGGTATGTTGTGTAGTTGTGTGACTTCAGCCCAACGGAACTCAACTATATTTAAAGCATATTTGTCGATCAAATAATTACATGTAGCCAGAGGCATATATTAATTATATTTTCAATGGTCTAGTAGTTCCTGCTCTGGCTGTTTCGTCTCTTTCACAGTTGCTGGGTTCATCACTGTATTCTGGAACCCATTACAGGTTTATCGGGAGACAGAATGTTACACCCATTATGAGATCAAGGTATTTCTTCACAATCTTTGACGAGGCCCTAAAAAATTTTAGGTCACGTTTGGTTATAGTCGATCCCAACACGGATCTTACTTGGATAGCTTAGTAGACGTCAGTCCGTTGCGGTATCATAAAACTCCTATACAGTGAATCGTAAATCAAAATGCCTTTACAAATCCTCAAAGGACATTGAGCTCATTACAATTTTGTTGAGATGACTATGTTAGTTTCTGACTGCTTTATGGAGCAGTCTACGATTGGGACAAGAAAATCTTTGCTCAAGGCAAGTGGTTTAGTAGATCTCCTGTATTCTCCTCTAGATCAAAAGTAGCCATGTAAGCGGAGCAAGGGTGGATCATCTGGCAAAACTTTTGTGATTAGGTACCCAAACGAGTTTAATGATGAAGTAGCCTGATGCTATTTCTAATGAGAATTGACATTTCTCTACTTGCATTGAGCGCACTGACAGAAGCGTCATTTCGTAACAATATGTCTACAGCCACTTTGATGGCAGCCACTTCTGACTGAAAAATACTACGTTGGTTCGGTAGTTTAAAGCTAAGATCTGTATACATATATAGAGCAAAATATATTTCTTGTTGTGAGCACACAGGAAGGCTTTTTTTAATCTCCGTTTGGTAGTCACTACAACGGTTTGGTTGACGAAAGGTGATTTTCGTATTTAATTTTCCTGAAAAGACTGCAATTTCCACTCGATTGTCTAGTTTGGAGAAATCAGGGATGCTCTCCCCCCCCCTGCCCCTCTCTTAACGCTCTTATACCTCTTATTACAGGCGATTAATCTAAAGTGACGCGGTGATTTTTCCTTTTCTTATTTTACCGTTTTCTCAACTCTCAGTTACATATATTTAGGTCGATGAATGGTAATCGAATACATATTATTTCCGTAAACCATGATTATAACCTAAAAAATTTGCCGATACTTAAATAATGAGTATTCCGCTCTTCGACTCTCTGCTCTCTCACTTCACTATTATATATTTTGACAGCTGTCAGTTAACATACATACCTCTCAGTGCCACTTTTTCTATGCAATGCACTCACTTAATGCTACTCACCCTGTAATTAAAAGTCAAAAAAGATATTTTTTGTGCATTTCTTTATCTTTTTCTTCGAAATTCAATAACTCTTTATTAATACAAATGAATTTATCTGCGTTTCACAAAAGTAAGAGTAAAATTACAATAATATTTAATTAATTCAGTACAAAATATATGATTTTGTGCATTTTCAGCAAATTCGATCAAGGAACGAGATAACTAGTGAAATAATTTAGAACAAGGCTTACGAAAATTGGTATAAAACCGGCAACAATTGATACAACTGGACTCTGAAATATGAAATGGAAAAGTGAGGCGAGAAACGTATAATTTTGAATCAAACCAAAAATTGTTTTAGAAAAATTGCTTAATTTTAAATGTAACTGATTTTGATTTTCCTTTCAACACTATATATAATTATTTTTTTTTTTTAATTTTTGTTTTTTGCATTGCAATTGTATTAATGTGCCGTTGCAAACAAGTGCATGAGTATGGTGTCGATATGCGAGCGTGTGTTTGTATGTGTGTTTTATGTAATTTGAAAATGAGTTGTTGTTGCTTTTTTTTAAAAAATGGTTTAGGCACCCTGTATAATTAGAATTGATAATGTAGCAAATTTGCGCTCCACACATTCATCCGCTCTTGCAGCGAAGCTCTACAGCGTTTAGCAGTTTAGTGGCTGATCATCATGGACTTCTTTACCTTTTTCTCGGTCTTCTCATGGGTGACGGTGACCTCCTCTGCGGACAAAGGAAAAATTAGCTTTCAGCACATAAGACTTACTTCAAAGAAATGTTGTACAAACCTTCGAACTTCTTGGGCAATTGCTTCACGGTCTCAATGGTGCGCACGTTCTTCTCACCGGGCTCAATGATCTCCTCCTCGTACTCCTCCACGATCTCTTCCTCGCTCTCTTCGCCACCATTGCTGGCCACGGGATCGTAAACAGTCTTGACAGCCTTCTTGACGATACCCTCAGCGGTGACAGTGGTGTAATGATATTCGGTGCCACCTTCAATCTTGATAGTCTCAACGGTAGTCACATCACCGGGATTCTCAGATGGTACAATCTTCTTGGTACCCGATTCGGAGCGGAGTTTCTTTGTGGATGTAACATTCTTATGCTTTTCAGCATCCTTCAAGGTCTTCTTATAAGCGCGTATCTCTTCTTCAGTCAATTCGGCCTCTTCTTCTTCGTACACCGTCTTGGAAGTGGTGATAGTTTTGCCCGATTCCAATTTAGTAGAGTAGGTATACTCAACGCCATGTGGCACACGCTTGGAGGTGACAGTGGTGGTATCGTTCTCAATGAAATCTGGTGGTGGTGGTGGTATGTTAGATTTGGTCTTCTTGGTCTTCTTCTTGTCCTTAGTATCAGCAGCACTGCCAGTCGAAGAGGTAATTTGTTTGATATTTTGTTCTTGTACGGAGTTCTTGCGTACAGTACGATTGTTTTCGGTGATCTCAGTGCTTTGCGAGAAACGACGTGACTCCTCCACAGTGGTGTGTTGCTTGAAGTTACCCTGTTGTTGGTCGGTACGTTGTACAATACGACGCGATTCAGTTGAATCGGTCGAGTCCACCGAAGATTTCTTCACCAAAGCCGCCTTCTTCTTATTCTTGTCGACGGCAGGCACCTTGTAGTCGTCGGGCAACTCAGCTGGTATTGAGTCGAAGAATGTCTTAGTACGCATGCTGCGTGAGCCATCATCATTGATGGTGGTGTAGACTTCTTCGTAACCACCTTCGATTTCGCGTGTCAACATAGTTGTATTTTTGTCGATGCGTATCTCCTTGCCGAAGCGCTTACGGATCTCCAGCTTATTTTGCGCCTCACGCTTCGCATCCTCTTCGCTGACGGGCTTGGGATCCCAGAAAGTGCGCACGGAGGTCTTCAAGGTGCCATTTGGCTGGGGGGTGATGGTGCGTACCTCATAACCGCCATCGATAACTTTGTATTCGGTGCGTGCCTTGGTGACAGGGTCAACCTCGACCTTGCCGTCTTCGATGTCAGCGGATGTCAAGAGTTCTGTGTGTGTGCGGAGTTAGTGTAGGGTTGCCGTCGGTTTTGTGGAGTTGTGCGTTTATTGTTGTTTTTTTTTTGTTGTTTATAAAGAAAAGAGGTGTGTGTGTGAATAAGTAATATTCGGTGGATCGCTTGCTCTTGTGTTAGTTTGTTGGTTATAGTTAATATTTTCTTTTAGTGTATTAAGCATCTTAAGCAACTAATTTTAACAACTTCAACTTGATTTTCATTCAATAAAGCACTAAACTGCTACGCCTGCGCGCAGCTTTCCCTCTCTCCTCCAACGAGTTATCACTTTGAGAGTAAGCTCTCTTCTTTATAAAATTTTTCGTAAATTTTTATGTGTGTTTGTGTGCGTGTGTGCGTGTGTATGTAAGTATGTACACTGTCTTGGGTCTTTTGTGAAAAACAACTACAACTACAACAACAACTTCGAATTCGAGGATACAACTGTCTTCTTTTGTACTCATACATGTACGGGGTTCGGTAGTCGTGCGCCTGCGAGCTCCTCAAGGATGCACGTAGGCAACAGACAACCGTAACGGGCCACCAATTTCAGTAACTGTTATTTGGATTTGCGATTGGATTTGTTGGCGAGCTGCTTGGTGGTAGCGCCTTGGGCCTGCGCTTGTTGTGACGTCTGTGGTAGTTGCTGTTGTTGTTGATGATGCTGGTTCTGTCTTGGTGGACGTTGTGGTTGTTGTGTGGTCGGTTGCTGTTGTTGTTGTGGTGGCAATGGCGCCTGTTTGCGTGCTTGCTGTTCTAACGGTTGTTGTTGTTGTGGACGTAGTAGTTGTTGTGTTTGCGGTAATGGTTGTTGTTGTATGGGTGGTGATAGCAATGGTGGCGGTATTTTGCTGCTTAGTGGCACCGGTTGTGGCGCTTCTCTCGGTGCTGTCACCTGTTGTTGTTGTTGTGCTTGCCTTTGTACCGTCACCTGTTGTTGTTGTAATTGTCTCTGTACTGTCACCTGTTGTTGTTGTCCTTGACTTTGCACTGTCACTTGTTGTTGTTGTACTTGTCTTTGCACTGTCACCTGCTGTGCTTGTTTTTGTACTGTCACCTGCTGTTGTTGTTGTACTTGTCTTTTTATTGTTATTTGCTGCTGTTGTTGTAATTGCCTTTGTATCGCCCGTTCATGTTCTTGTTGTTGTAATTGTCTCTGTATCGCCCGTTCATGTTCTTGTTGTTGTAATTGTCTTTGTATCGCCCGTTCGTGTTCTTGTTGTTGTAATTGTCTTTTCAACTCATGTTGCTGTTGTTGCAGCAATTGTCTTTGCAACTCTTGTTGTTGTTGTAGTTGTCGTTGTATAGCTTGTTGTTGTTGCTGTTGCTCTTGCAACTGCAGCAGCTGCTGTTGAGTCTGCACTTGTCTTAATTGTTGTTGTTGTTGTGCCGGTCTCGGTGAGGCCGTTCGTTTCAGGCTTCGTTGTGTATTATTATCGTTGTTGTTGTTATTGTTTGAGCTTATCTTAAGATTAGTGTTGTTATTGTTAGTGTTGGTATTTTGTTGCCGCGCTGGCGATCGGCTACGCGTCGCTGCGGTGTTAGTTGGCGCCGCCAGCAGCGGACGTGTGAACACGTCCTCCACCTTCAGTTCTTCCAGTTTCTCAGCGCTCTCTTGCAACATGCGGTTAATGCGTTCTAAGCGTTTCGACTCAGCAGCCTCCGCTGGCGCGATGCCACCTACGTGTAAAGGGATAAAGTTGTTAGGAGGCATTGGATTTTCTATGTAATGGTGTTCTGCTGCAAATAAGAAATAAATGACAACTAACGGTATTAAAACTGAGAAGTGCCATTTTTTTCTGCGCTACAAAAGACATTTTTGTTTTCTATTCTCTTATCTTTTGACGAATGATGATCGTTTTACCGATGATTCGATGTTTGATGGAGTGACTGCTGAACTGATGACGATGATGAGATCATTGGTGATGAAACAAGGAAAAACAAATTTTTCGAATTTCGAAAATGAAGATTTTCAAAAATTTTCCATCTCCAACTCAAAGTAAGAACTAATAAATGAACGCATTTTTGATGAACCAAGAAATGTAAATTAAAAGTTAGTATTATAAAGGTAACACTGTAGTAAATCGAGCAACATAAAGAGAACCACTTGAGCCAATGAAACAGAAAACAAGAAGAATTATCGATTATACAAGTTTGTAGCCAATATACATATATACCAGATAATGAAACGATGATCAACAAAGAACTATTTATTAAGTCAACAGGAGTTCTGCTAACTATTATTTTGAAGGGTATCACAGGATCACTTTTCCATTTAAGTCGTTCAAAATTACTTCTCAAACTTCAAATTATTGAAGAAAATAATAATGCCGCCAAATCTTTCCAGTATAACACTACGATGCTCCACTACTAACATACCAGAGATGCAGGAAAAGTTAAAGAACTCAACTTGATTGTAAAAATTTCTACAGAAGGTAGGTGGAGTTTTTTGAAACCGCAGAATTTTAGTTTAAAGGTTTTTTCATTATTGCTCCATAGTCCTCAGCAACCTTTTCTTGCTTCCAGACTTGAGAACGTACCACGTTGGTAAAGAGTTCGGTTCAACTGGAAATCTGCTAACATTTTGGTTTGAAGAGCTTAATACCGACAAGTGAACTTTGTAGAAAGGAACTTTGCTTTAATACTCAGTTACCCAGCAAATTTTCTTTGCTTCAGAACACGAAAAACCACCTCGGTGATAAAGGATCCAATTGAACCGAAAACATTGTTTGATCTGAAGAGATTTGCAGCGAAAAAAATCGAAGAAGAATAATTTTTCAAACAACTTGTGAAATCTTTAAGAAACGGTTACTTTGTTCCAGCGCAAAATGAGACTGAGCTACTTTCGTAAATATTGCAAGGAAAGGTAAAAGCAGATTTTCAAAAACAATCATATTTGAAAGTGCCACAGACATTGAAGTTATCGAACTATTTGGAGTAACTAAATTTGACGTGACAACTTCAGCAACATCAACATTAGTTTTTACCAAAGTTTTGCAACAATTTTGTTAGAGGTTCTAATTTTATTCTGAAATAAATTTAAAGCGCGTTTTCATGAAGTTGTGGTAAATTTGGTTTAACTGTAGTGAGAATATGATACTTTACGAAAACAATTTTTGTTGAAAAGTACGAAGTTTCCAATAAATATATGTTTATGATTATTGTATGCAAGTAATTTTAAGTACCGATTTTTTTAAATACTTCTCTTAGTGGTATAGGTTTATGAAAACGAGTATATGAGTACCTTTTTCGTTAGACGTATAACACCTTAAGACCCGCCATCAAGAATGCACGAAGAATGCCCTTGTAATTTTTATGCAGCCGAAGTTAAATACGGCTGTTCTTACAATACCCCTGTATGCGTACAAACACATTAAGATATTTTTGACTTTATTAATCCACATTAACACACTCATTAAATTCATTATACTATGTAGCTATAAATAGTTTAATTCGGACCAGTCTAAATGAAGAATATATACGACACTTCTTTCGTTTGAGTTTAAAATAGTAAATTCAAAACTTGGTTATGATCTTCGAAGGCATTACGAATGCTAACTCGGTTATATGGCGAAATCCGAAACCATTATGAAATCCATTGTTGTATAATATTCTTGAGAAAGTTTGTGGAGATCGTGAATTATTGTATAACAAGAGTTGTTCGAAAATACGAATTCGAAACTGATTTCGAAATCACCCAGGTTCTACTTTTTATTTCCGTTTTCAAAAATATTTTTATAATTAAACATACCATCATTGGTTAAAATGACAAAAATATTTTTATATGTTGATTTTTTAGTTATCGATTATTATTATTATAAATAACAGATCGTCAATCTGCTATTTAATGGGATTACTGTAAATGTAGTATAATATAATTAAAATATTTTTATATAAAAAATTGGGAAATAAAGCATCTTTGTTCTAGGAAAAATTGAACGATTTTGGTGATGAAGATTTAGATCTAGAGACTTACAATCTTAGCTCAGACAAGTTTATAGTTTTTCCGTTTTTTTATACATAAAAATATTATATAATTTGTACCTAAATTTTTTTTCTCTTATTTTATAAAAATTTCCAACAGGAAATACTTCTACTTTTACAAGAACTATAAGCAAAAATAGTAAGTTTTTTTTTTATTTTGCTCGAAATCGAATTCGAAATATTTTTTTCTAGGTTGATATGACTATCAGAGACATCTGTGACAAATGTCACATCAAAATAATTATTGGTGTTTAGTATATGCTCGTCTTTCTGAAATACATAAAGTGCATTCCGCCAGTTTTACGATGAGTAAAAACATTCAAAAACAAAAGAAAATTCGAGAACGTGTTGATGACGAACCACGTTCAGGACGGCCATCAACATCAACTGTTGATCAAGAGTCTATAAAAGAAAGGAATTGGTGATTGAGAATTGATGCTTAACAGTCTGAGATCGTTGTAATATTGAAAAAATCAGTAAAACACTTTTTGAAAGACCACTTGGTCCTAAGAAAAGTGAAAGCACGATTGGTTCCAAAACCACTAAATTTTTTCGAAGAACAGCGTCGGATGTCATGAAACGTATTGTTACTGGGGATGAGTATTGGATCTATGCTAATGACCCGGAAACGGCCAAACTGTCCACAAGGCATACTGTTTGAGTTTTATTAGTCGTTTACGCAAGGAAGGCCGGAATTCTTGGTTTTTAATACACTCTCGCATATTGCATTGATTCTTCATGAATTTTTCGCCAAATTCTCAATCAATAACGCACCTCAAACACCGGGTTTGTCTGATTTAGCTCTTTGTGACTTTTGGCTATTCAACAAACTCAAACGACCGCTACGGGAAAACAGTTTTGAGTTAAGTGAATCGCTAGCGCATTGAAGGTTATTTCGAACTTTATCAACTGTTTCGATGATTGAAAAAAAAATTACCACAAGTGTATAGGGAATACCTGTAAGATTGATTGATTTGAGGGGACGACATACATTTTGAAGAATAAAATGAGAAATTTAAAATTGTGAACAAAGTCTTAATATTTTTTATCCACAGTAGTACAACTAAAAAAATTGGTGTTTGACATTGAAATCGTAATGTCAACGGCTTTAATATCGGCAATAAGAAACACAGAGTTACACGAAGTACTATAATACATACACGGAAGGAAGAAAGGGTTAACGATAAAATTTTCTATGTACCCAGAACATACAGATATTAACCACAAAGTACCGGAACATTTAAATATGCTGCAAATAAAATTTGACTCATTAGTAATAATAAATAAATAAATATACCAATATACATCAATACATACATACATATAAAGTGCTGTAAGGAAAACATTAAAAATATTGAATGGAAATTGAAATAAAAATACAAATATGTTCAATAATTTTTGTTTTTATTGTGTAGTACAAATAAGTTTCATTCGAAAAATATATAACATTTGTTATTTAGGAAACATTATTATTGATATAACGGTGTTTTGCATACGCATATTCGAAATAATGCAAGATTGTCTGCTTTTAACTTTTTTTATTTATTTTTTTTTTTTATTTATTTATTTATTTCTTTTTTTTTAATTTTTTAATTTATTGTTTTTTCGAAAAGTTTTCAATAATTTACCATTTGAAAATACACAAGGAAGTGCGTTGACGATATGCTTGTTATCATTATTAATATTTAAGTAAGTAAGGGAGGAATATATTTACGCCTTAAACACACACGAAATCCAACGAATGCGAAACAAACAAATTGAACGAAATTTGCAAAAGTTTATTAAATACAAAATGAGCCTTACAAAATATTCAAAATTGTTTCAGTTTGTAATTTAAAATATGATTTTTGTGAACAACAATTTACAAAAGTTATCGAAATGACTACAAAAACTAAATGTTCGATACAAGTTGAAGAGAAAATGCGCAATTGACTTACTTAAATAATGAATTGTTTGAACGAAAATTAATTAAATTAGTGTAGATAATTAACAATTGCAATGATGTGGGTGGGTGCTATGATATGGCAAGTATGAGTATTTACTAAAAGTGATTTTCGGTTTTCGAAAATGAAAGTGATTTTCGAAAATAAAAATGATTTTCAGTTTTCGAAAATAAAAGTGCGAAATTTTTGGCATTTGGCACGATTCTAAAATTCGACTCGAAATCGAGCAAAAATTTCGAAGAAAAAAATTGTCGACCAATGTCAGTCAAATAGTGTGCCTTCACCTCGTGCATATGTTATTGTCGCATATTGTGCGTGCCTATGAGTAAGCAGTGTGCCTGCTTGTGCGTACACATGTGTGCCTGTGTATGTGTGTATTTTCGTATGCGTAATATAAAAAGTTTGTTCATTGTGCTTTGTTTGTAGCAAACATTTTTCGCTTTATTGTAAATGTAAAATGTGTGTTGCAGTATTTTCAACGTTCTTTTTTTTTGTGCAATTTTGTATTATTTTGTTTCATTATTTATATATGTATATATCTTTTTTTTAGTATTTATGTAGGTATAACTGTGAAGGACGTCTCTTCTCTTTCATGTACTTGAAAATGTTTCACTTCATATTTGTTAAGAAGTTATTGTTTTCTTTTTATTAAAACATTTTTTTTTTATGAAGTACCAGACTTATCCTCCTCCTGTGGCGGCGTGGCGCCGGGCTTCGATTCCAAGGTTTGCGTGATTTTCTTCCAAATATTATCGAAGGCATCTCGGCCGGTGTAATCGATTTGTCCGGCCTCCCAGCATTGGCGACGCATCAGCTGTTCGTAGGCCTCCTGTTCGGGTGTGCGTTGCTCGCCGAGACGCAGCTGAGACAAAGCGCCAGCCAAACCAGCCTATGAAGATAGGTATGGGAATGGAAGAAAGTAAAAAGAAAATGTTTTTAGTTAGAAAAAAATGTGTTAAATATTAACTTTTATGGTAAGCCACATAGAAATTACATGAAATGTGTTTATATACAGACTTTTGGTGCTTAAATTGGTCAAAAAATATTTGCGGATTGGAAGTTATGCCTGATCATTTCATTTTTATAGTCTAAACTTATAGTGTTATAGCTTATTGAAAAAGTTTACAAATTTTAGTACATTTTTTACGAATTCATTAATAGTTCAAGAAACTGTGAGAAAAGCTCTAACAAATTTAGACAACGAGGTCTAAACGAGTGGTAAATCGAACAAGCAACTATCATAAATCAGAAAATGTAGGAAGCTGAAAAGAGTGCTTATATCAGTTCTATGAGAAATATATCAATCGAGTAGCGTTGTTGTTGCTTTTTATAAAAAAGTATTTAAAAATAGATCGAACTTCAAAAACTTAAAGAACGGTAAATCAAAGAAAACTATTATTTAGTGATTGTTTAAAGATCCTAGCACTCAAATGGTTTATTTAACTTAACTTTATAGAGTCTCTATACTTAAAAATGACTTAAAAATTTAGTAATAATTAAAGTTTATTTCACAAGATTGTAAAATATTTTTTTTAAAGTTTTCATAATTTCTGTTTTTAATTTTTGCCAAAATACTTGTATTAAAAAAATAAAAATAATTAAAGTTTATTTCAATAGATCGTAAAATACTTTTTTCATTTTTTTATGTTTTTAACATTTTTTTATATTTTTGTGAAAACCGTTATATTAAAAAAAAAAATAGTAATAAATAAATTTTATTTCATTAGATTGTAAAATATATTTTTTTTAATTTTTTTATTTTATTTTTTTTTAATTTTTTTTTAATTTTTTTTAAATTTTTTTAATTATTATTTTTTATAAAAAAAAAATATTTTGGAGTAGAAATAAACCGAATTTGATTCAAAATATGTTCTTTAAAACTGTTTTCAGTTAGGTAAGTACACCCATGATTATAAAATAAGCACACCTTTAAAATTCAACTTAAAGCTTTAAAGTTTAGAACTAAAATTATATGCGAAACTGTAAACATTTAATATATCATTCAATAACCCAACTTTAAATTGTTTACCAAATTTTGTTATCTCTATGCAATTTTTTTCAAATAATTGTTAGATTTTTTTTTTAATTTTTTTAAACTTTTTCTTTAATTCACTATATTTTTTGAAAAATATGTTGTTTTTCCCTTTTTAAATTTTTTTATTTTTTTTGTAATTTTTTCTTAATTATTTTTAATTTTTTGTAACTATTATTTTTTATAAAAAAAAATATTTTGGAGTAGAAATAAACCGAATTTGATTCAAAATATGTTCTTTAAAACTGTTTTCAGTTAAGTAAGTACACTCATGATTATAAAATAAGCATACCTTCAAAATTCAACTTAAAGCTTTAAAGCTTAGAATTAAATTTATATGCGAAACTGTAAACATTTAATATATCATTCAATAACCCAACTTTAAAATTGTTTACCAAATTTTGTTATCTCTATGTAATTTTCTTAAAATAATTGTTCGATTTTTTTTTAGTTTTTTTAAACTTTTTCTTTAAATCACTATATTTTTTGAAAAATATGTTGTTTTTCCTTTTTTTTAAATTTTTTTTGATTTTTTTTTTTGATTTTTTTTTTAATTTTTTTAGAAAATATTTTTAAGAATTATGATATTTTTCGAAATTTTTTTTTAATTACTATATTTTTTGAAAAATCTGTTATTTTTCCTTTTTTATAATAATTGTAAAAATTTTGTTTCGAAAATTTGTTTTTAATATTTTTTTAAATCTTTTTTTTATACTATATTTTTTGAAAAATTTTTATTTTCCTTGTCAGCAAATATTTTTCAACCAAACCCACATTTGATAATAATACCATAATATATATATGTGTGTGGATGTATAAAAACATAAAACATTGCGCATACCAAAGCATATCATAAGCTGGATTAGTTGTTATTTTGTAACAGAGAACATTTAATTTTGGACTTAAAACTATTATAAATAAGTGACATATTTACATAATATGTGTACATACATATATATAAAAATTGCATTATAGAAATATTGTTAAGCCAGACTTTACATTTGTTAGTACGAAGCAGCAACCAAACGCCAAAATATTCGTTCATTCACCTTGAGGAAGATTACTAGGGTTACCAAAGTACGCGATTATTTTGAGAATAATTTCAGTTTGTGTCAAGTAGTGCAGGTCCTTATGTATAGCTTTAGTAATTTCTGAGATATGTGAATATTTTTTATATGATTTTTTATGAAATAATTAAAATGTGTTTCAAAAGTTTACACGCAACTGTACACCGTTTTCCAATGAGATGATTTCGGTTTTACAAAAAATTATTTCGATTTTTTTAATGAAATGATGCTTATAATATATAGCAATGTATGAGAAAATGTAAGGCATCGCTCTTATTGCTGCAAAAAAATATAGTCATCCATTGACCGGAAAATTATTTTTAGGAGTCTGACATACAAATATCTTTGAAGAACTATGTCAAAAAGTAACCATATCAAAACATTTAAGATTGAGACCCAAACTCAAACACCAAATTTTCAAAGCGGCTGCTTCAAGAATAATATACATTTTTTTCGATGTATCAAAAATAGCTTAAACTTTGAACTCATCCCTCAATAATGAAGACTAAAGTTTCGTTCCATGAACTATCATATGTATTCCTAGCTTGCGGAAGATATGCTTTATAGGGTCAATAATCCTGCTCTTCTACAAAGAAACTCCATTTATTAAATAAACTCCGATTTTAAGATATTCAATTTCAAAGTTAACCCTAAATTAACCAAAAATTACTGCTGGCATACAACTTTGGAAAAGACATATCCTTGACATGTTTGGACCCAAGTCGAAAGAAAATTTTTTAAATAAAATAAAAGAGTCATTGGAATAAAATTTCTAAGGCGATTTGAAGCGAGAACTTAGACATATTTTTAGCTATTGTTTTCACATTTTATTCCTGGTAACAGCTGATTTATCTCTAAGAACGCGAATTTTTATTTATAAACTATGAAAATAGTATGGAAACCGACCCTTAAATATGCTGCAGAAAATAACTTAAAAAACATTATTTGCTGATCTTCTTCCTTACTCCCAATATAGATCCTTTCTATATGCATATGTATAAAAAATATATAAATATCTTTTTTTTTAATTTTTGCCAAATTTTTTTAATTAATTTATGTATTCCTTTTCTTAGGATTAAGATATCGCAGTAAGCAATTCGTGTGCGTTGATGGTGAATGAATGAATATTTGATTAGAAAACATAAACGAATGAATGAGTAAAATGACAAGCACACGAATGACAGCAAAATTATGACGAAAGACAGTATGAATGAATGTAAATATGACGATATATGAATTATATAGCATAAAGACAACTGACTTGATAAATCTACATTTCATATTAAAACTTTTGTAACTATTACTAGAAACGAGACAATTGACGTGACTCATGACATATGACAAATGACACATGGGACTTAATACAACACTAAATCCATGATTTGATGGCTTGACTCATGACGTGACTTTTAGCAAAACTATCAACGAGACTTATAAGATGACAACTAGTTTAACTCACGACATGACATGACAATGGGCTCAACTCATGACATGACTGGTGACAATACAAATGACAGCATTTAACATGCCTAACTAAGCAAACTAATGAAATTATAAATGATGAATGTAATGACTTACACGATCATAATGACATGAAAATACTTTACTTCAAACGATGTAATGGCTAATATAATTTTACTTTGACACAAGATGGCTGACAAAACTAGCGATAGTATGACATGATTTTTGACACGGCGAGTCAATTGACAAAATTATTGAAAAATTATTAAAATTTGCAAATGAAAATTTAATGAAGCAATGAGAAGTGTCCGAAAAGGCAATGAATTTTTATAGTCTGAACAAGTTTTAACGTTAGACCACAAAATATTTTTTAATTTTTTATTGAAAGCGTAGGGTATGCACCTTGAAAAGTATAACAAAAGCCCGCCTTGGCCAAAAATAATGACATGCGCTAGTAATACCATCGAATACAACTAGTGATACAACTAGTATATATGATACCAAACTGATAGTTTCAACAAATCTGGCAACTCCCAAATATTTACAGACAATTTCACTTCATAAATGTTTTTTTTTTTTTTTACTAAATATGCCTCTATGCAACACCAACTAGGCCCGTAATAATATACATTTCTATACCCGAATTCGTATGGAGTGCTTTATAAATAATACTAGATAAATGAAGTTCAACTATTTAGCACTTGAGTATGTCATGAGCGTGTCATATGATCGTGACATGTCACTTTACCTCATTCTTTTCATTAGTTTTGTTTTTGTTTTCTGTTTCTCTTTCATTCACATCTTCACTACGGAATGCTTGCTTATCTGTACTAGACCTAGTGCTAACGGTTTTTTTCTTTGTCCCATCTGTACTCTGTGATTTTTTCGTTACAGACGAGGAGTCTCGTTGTTTTTGGGCAGTGCTCTCTTTATGAATATCAGCTTCATAAACTCGTTGCTCAGTGGCAGTGGCTTCAACACTTTTGCTTGTTGAAGGTTTTGTACTTTGCTCATGGGATTCATGGCTAACAGGACTAACGTGTGTTCCATGGGTTTCATGGGTTGCAGGTGCCTGATATTGTTCTATTGGCTTTTCTTTTTGTTCGTGGTACTCTTGTTGTTGCTGCTGTGATTGTGGGGTTTCAACAGCGGCAGCTTGTTCTCGCTCATAATTAGCCTCACTATGCGCTTGTCTTGATTGTTCTTGCTCTCTGTTTTGCCACTCGTGTGTTGGCTCTGCGGCTGGCTGTTGCCATTCGTGTTGGTGATGTTCTTCGTGCTGATGCTGTTCGTGATGGTGTTGTTCTTGCTCATATTGTTGTTCGTGATGGTGTTGCTCTGGCTCATAATGTTGTTTGTGATGGTGTTGCTCGGGTTCATAATGTTGTTCGTGGTGCTGTTCACTCGCTTTAATGCTATTGCTACGCTCTCTGGCTAAATTCTCATAGTAATCTTCCCAAGGATCGCGATACTCTTTAATTTCTTCGAACTCGTAATAATTCGGCGACGGTGAATGTTCGTGTTGCTGCTGTTGGTGATGATGGTGTTGCTCATGTTCGTAATGATGATAGTAATGATCGTGTTGTTGTTGTGCTGGTGGTTCGGGTCGATAGTGATAGTAATAATGAACAATGGCGCCACACTGCGTGCCAAGGACATTTGTTCGTGTCGTACAATTTAGCGATTTGTTGTCGGGTTTCGTAACGGTTTTCGTTTCGTTTCAATCACAAAGCAGGCCAATAGTGTTTTTTGGTATGTTTTTAGCATAATTTGGAGATAGCACATTCATATGAGTTAAGGCATAAATGCGTTTCGAATTCAAATTATGATTTTTGTTTTTGAATTTTGGTTTTTTGGAAAATTTAGTTGGGTTTTATTATTTCATTTGGCATGTTAAGTATTAGAAAAATATAAAATTATTTCTAACTTTTAGCAGTTGTTAGTAATAATTGGTGTAAAATAAGAAATCATATATGCATAACGGTAGTTATATATAGCTATTAGAACTAGTAACAGCATGCAGAAATGCTTTAAATGCTTAAAGTTTTCTAAAAATATTTCGAATTGAATAAATGGCGCTAAGGAGTAATTATAACCTGAATTTGAAGCTGTATTAACTGCTGTAAGGTCTTTGTTGGGTAATAGTAGTTTTTTGTTTCAAACTAAGTTGGAGTTCTCATCTTGTTTTAACATTTTGCAAAGGATAAAAGTATTATGCGTAATGTTGACCTGTCTGTCCTAGATCAGTCTTCCAAAAATATAATGTTTTTCAATTATTATCAAAGTGGAGACACGCTACATGTGACCTAACGTCTTAATATTCCCCCATCTTTAAACACAAATCGTATATATGTGTCCCCGAAAATATGCCTCAAAAATAGTATGTTAAAGTTTTTTTATAATGCGACATCTGCTTTTTATATCTGCGATATTTGATGCAATGATTTGGACTGTCAAGTCCTTTAATGATTTTGAGACTATTAAGGTACATAACCTGATTATTCTGTATAGAATGTGTAACCAGCATGATTTCCAGTCTTAATGAAAAAATAAATTTTCAATTACTGGAAAGTGTGATATTGTTAGCCCTTAAGTGGTCAACTGGCCCTCCTTATAAATCATTTAAAAACACCTTTCAGCTTTAAGCAAAGTAAAGAGGACTGATGTTCATTAATTTATCCTTTCATAACCTAGGTTGATGAAGTAAATGGCATCCACAGAGAGACGTGAAAATTTTAAGATATGATTTAAAGCTTATACTAGAAACCATAAATTACAGCTGGGGCTTAGTAAAAACAAATATTAAAATGTCAACTAATCTCCAATCATTAATCATTATCGGCGCAATTTAAGTAATGTATTTCGGACTTTTGTCAAAGCTCAGTAGAGACCTTTAGATAAATCCATTAAAATGGTTTTTCTCGAACTTTGTAAAGGACAAAAGACGGAGCAATTAACCAAAATTGAACTTCGAAATTTAATTAGCAAAAAGGACATATACATACATATGAGTTCAATTGAAAAGTTTCCGGCCTAACCATAGTCAAATTGCATCCACGATGGAACGATGAACGCAGTGGACGCCAAAAAGCGGTTGTTACTGACGAAAATATTGAAAGAGTCCACGAAGCAATTTTGGATGATCGTAAAGTGAAGTCGTTCGAGGTAGCAGACATTCTGAACGTATCCATCATATTAATCATGAATATTTGGGTATGAAAAAGCTATGTCCAACGTGGGTCCTTCGCGAGCTCACTTTTGACCAAAAACGACGACGGGTTGACGATTCGGAGCAGTGTTTGAAGATTGTCAAGCGTAATAAACCCTAGCTTTTGGGTCGATATGTGACAATGGATGAAACATTCTACTCCGAAGACAGTCATCTGAATGGGCTTCACCCGTTGAACCCGCTCTAAAGCGTAGAAAAACGCAACAGTTGGCTGGCAAGGTTATGGCCTCTGTATTTTGAAATGCGCATGGACTAATTTTTATGTGTAACTTGAAAAAGGAAGGACATCAAATTCAACTATACACATCGCATTTAAAGAAAAAGACAGTGCTGTTTCATCAAGACAATACATTTTGCCACAATTCAGTGAAAATGATGACAAAAATCCGTAAATTGGGCTTTGAATTGCTTCCGCGTCCCTCATATTATATCGGATCTCCAAAGAATGGTCACTAGGGCGAGATTTTCGTGGAATGAAGAGGTGATCGCCTGAGGCGTATTTCGAAGTAAATAAAAAGTGGAAGAGTCGGCGTAATCAGTGTATCTTGAAAAAAACTATGTTGAATAAAAAAAAACAATTTTGCCGAAAAAATGCCGAGGACTTTTTAATTCGAGCGAACCTCGATAAATTTGTTATGTGGAAATTTTTAGGAATGCTTTATTCTAATAAAGGCTTATTTGACCATTTTTGGGGTCTAAAAGGTATATTTTGTATGAAAAATATTCAAACTATTTTTAAACGATAAAAATAATGAAATATCAGATTTTTTACCAACAAATTTTCCAATATGTTCTTTTCGAGGTATGAGATTTACAAAATTTCATTTAAAATGGGCCTAGAAAGTCAAAGGTGTATGAAGTATTAAATGCTATGAGCATTCGCACTGAAGCCAGGTTAGCAAATAAGTGCACTCAATATTCCCTACACTGAAGAGCTATTCAGTTTTACTGAGTATTTTCCAAAATTGAAAATTTTCTTAAACGGAATCATATTTTATTTTTAATCCGTTTGTTTAATATTTAATTATACTAAGAATATCAAAATTTTAATGAAAATCGCTTTTCAAAACGCAATAAATTTAGACATATAGTATACTCGTGTGTAGGTGTATATACCAAATATCCTTAATCTATTTTCTCTGTCGTGGTAAAAATAAACTATGAACAATTTGTTTATGCCGCTCTCGCTGGCCAAATGCCAATTTATAGCTGCGCTAATCACACTTCAGAACAACAATGAATTATGCATAAACACACGCACACAAATATATGTACGTGGGAAAATTTGCGCAGATTTCATCGAAAAATTTGAAATGAAACTGAGGCGATTGCGCCAATTATGCGTGGAAAGTGATTTGGGTGTGGCGGCCATGACTTGATTTCGGGCTGTTGGCAACGAAAAGTCAACTGCAGATGCGCAAAATTGGTTATACATTATATATACATATAATAGTATATATATACATATTCCTAAGCGAAATAAACGTGTAATATATATTTTTATTTTAGACGTTCTCAGCTGCAACAACTTAGCGCAAAATGGATTAAAATTGGAAAAAAAAGTATGTCACAAAAATATACAAAAATGTTTCTTCATTTCATATTTTAGCACTATATTGGCCCAACTAGTGATATGCTAGTGGCAAAAAATTATTATTGAAATTTCGAAATCAAATATTTAATCAAAACACTTTGGTCTCAAAAGTCCGCACTATTTATCCATTAATCTATCAAACAGCGGCAGTTTGTACAGTGGTTGCCAAAAATAGCCAAACTAGTGGGGGTTGTGCTAATAAATAAGGCTTAAAGACATAAGAAATGAGTTCACAATATTTGCCAAACAATATTGACAGCCAATAGATATTTTGCAGTTGAAAGAATAGATTCAAAATAACCCAAAATTGTAAATAAACAAATATTTTTATTGCAGAAGTACACAAAGCTTTTGACCTCGTTGTTTGTATGTGTGTGTGCAAGTGTGCAAATGTGTGTATTTTTAGAGCGACACGCTTACAACGAAAATACAAATATTTGCCCAAGTGTGTGAGCGAGAACGCCGAGTCTTATGTTGTACCTAAGTGTTGAAAACTATTTGAACGCAATGCGTTTTTGAAATGTTTGCGTTGATTATCGTCTATTTACTTGCTAAGCTTAATTAGTTGCATGCTAGGATACAAAAAAGTGCGAAAGAGGCGGAAATTTTTATTTTTGAAAAAAAAAAAAAAATCATTTGTTTACTTATTGTTGTTGCCTTCAAAATAGTACACATTCAGTCTTACTTTCTCATCTATCTGTATTGTAAAATGGTTTATGTAAAAGTGTCTTTTCGAAAATATTAGCCAGGGATTTTAGCATTTGTTTTAAATGTTCGAAAATTGTATAATTTTAGGAAAAGAAGTATCTATCTTGCTTTTAATAAGATTTTGAAAGTTATTATATTTCCTTTTTATCTCTTAATTTAAATTTTTTCGAAGTTCGAATTTTTCATTGCTCGAAAATTCGAAATCAAATTTTTTAATTTTTTTCGATTTTCATGTTTAAAGTTGCAGTTTATTTAAATTCCCTAAATTATGAAAAAGCTTGTAGAATTCGATTTTTCGAAGTTGGAAAATTGCTATAGATTTTTTGATTCATTGCATTTGCATTTATACCTTTTAAAAACCATATACCTCAAATAAAAAAAGGTTCTTGAAGTCAGTATTTTCGAAATCGGATATTTTATATTTTTTTCTTATTTTTTTCGAAATTGAAAACTTTATAAAGAGTGGTCAGAAACCACTTTGGACTTATACGGTTTGCATACTAAATTATATTGTATTAAATATTCTGATTTTTCATTTCCATTTTAACTCTTGATTCGAATTCTTTAATTTTCGAATTTCGAATCTTTTAATGTTCGAAAAGTCGAAATAAACTTTTTTTGAATTTTTTTCGAGACTTGCGGTCTGAAATTACTATTTATTTTAATTCCCAAAATGATAAGAATAAAGTTCGTTAAATTCGTTTTTTCGAAATTGGAAATTTGGTGTAGAATTTTTGATTCATTACATTTGCATATGTATGTATACCTTTAAAAACGATATAACCAGTACTTTTGAATTTCGATATCTTCATTACTTGAAAATTGTATATAATGTGGTTATAATTCTTTTTAGATTTATACGGTTGGCATATTTTAAATAATTTCAGTTTCTTCATTAAAATTGTTCCATTTTTCGAAATTCTATTTTTTGTTATTCGAAAATTTGATATAGAATGTGTTTCGATGTTTATTGTTCAATATTTAAATTCTTGAAATTACAAAAATAAAGTTCAAGTAATTCGATTTTTCATAATTGAAAATTTGATATATAACTATTCATTTTCTTTTGGATTTAAAGTATTTTTTTTATTTAAAGCCATATACAGTTTTATACCTGAAATTTCGAAAATAAAGTTCGAAATTTCCATTTTTAAATATTCGATTGTTTAATTTTTTTAAAAATGGATATAGAGAAATCGGAAACCTTTTTTTGAATGTATGTTATTATTATTATTTAAAACCGATGATAACCGAAATTTGTAAAATAAAGTTCAAAATTTCCACTTTTCGATATTCGGTTTTTTCATTTCTCGATAAAATAGATGTAACAGATTTATACTATTATTATTTAAAACCATATTTAGTTCGATACCTCAAATTTGACAAAGGAGATTCAAAATTTGTATTTTTCGAAATTCGATTTTTTTATTTCTCGAAAAAAAGATGTACATAGGCCATTCGTTAACCTTTATGGAACTAAACATTTGAAAGCTTTATTTACTTATGTTCCTCAGTTCAGAAAAAATATTTTGAATTTTCGAAAACTTAATTTTTCAATGTTCGAAAACTCGAAATAGATTTTGAAAACAATTCGAGTTCTTATATTATATGTATTTTTTGAAACTATTATATTTTTAAATGCTTCATAGTTTAGAAATATTGAACATTTCGTTTTCGAACTTCCATATAAAGTTGCAGTCAGCTTAGAGCTTTATTCACATCAGAACTGTATTTCGATCCATGTAAGTAGATTAGCTTAAATAGTTCTCAACGTACACTTGAAAAATAATATTCGTAATAAATTTTCGAAAAAATCGTGACTTGAACACTATTTGGAAATTAAACCGATCAAGTAATTGAATACAGTCAGGGTTGATTATAATGAGCTTACTATTAGTATTGTACTATATAAACAATAGCACCAATTAACAACTTTTATATTTAAAATCTCCGGAGTATACGAATTTTTTACATATCCAAGCAAATGTCATACCTATTAAATTGTCTTTTAGAGGTTAAAAAAATTTAGATTTGGATAGTTAAGAAAGTAAGAAAAAAGGTAAAAGAAAAAATCAAAATTTTGTATAAATCTCTCCACAAATAAACCAACCTAAGCCCAACTACTAACCAACGCAACGTTTTATTTACACTGCCTGAACAAATTGTGAGGTTAGGGCTGAATTTAAATGGGAGAAAAAGAAAAAAAGTTTGATAAACATATTTTATTGGTGAAATTCGATTGGAAAGTGTCGAAATTATTAATTTTAAATTAAATAAATTTTTTTTAATTTTTTTTTTTTTTTAAATCAAAAAATTTTAAAAAATCAAAATTTTTTATATGCATAGTATATGTATTATATGACATCTATCATCGCACTAAATATAAATATTTACACACGCTTATGAGTGGTGACTTCGAAATCAATTATTTACAACAAAAAAATGCATACCCGCTACCTTTGCTTTCTAGAGTACTTAAAGGTGTTTATACATATATATATGTATGCAAGTAAATATATATATATATTTATGCTGTACAACATTCAGTTAACATAGCGGAACTGTGAAATTGCTAAAGTTTACTAAATAGGCATGTATGTGGGCAGGTTATAATTGTTGTAGTTTAAGAGAGCGCTTCGACTTACATATCTTACCACCACAGCTTCACATTCACTACTAAATCCTTGCGCAGACTTGTAAAGGAATTTGGAAAAAGGCATTTTGCAACAATTTAGTTTCATCGAACAAATTCGAACACGAAAATTCAAGAAATTAATATTATTAAGTAATTAGTGTAATAAAACGGTAGATAAACTAGCAAAAACAGTTGAAATTATGCTTGCGTTTAGCAAAAATAAATTCCAAATAAATTAAAAGTAAATAAAAATAATTTCAAAAATAAAATAATGAGTAGTTAAAATATAATAAACACTCACCATATCATCGGACAACTGCTGGTGCACATTGTCGCAGAAGATGCTCCACCAGAGCTGTATCAAGTCGGCGGCGTGCGCATACTCTGTGGGCGTCAGTGCTGTGCGGTTCTCGGAATTGAACTGTATGAGCCATGGCTTCAATTTGCCCGCAAAATGCAAAATCTTAATCTTATCTCTGAACCTACAAAACGAAAACGAAATGCATGAAAAACAAAATGTTTCGAAAAAATCGGCAGCAAAAGAACACGCCACCCACTGTTTGAATGCGGGCAAGTAGCAGTACGAAGCGAATGCGGCCACATTGTAGATGAATGGCAAGTGCTTCTTAATGTCGCTTTGCGCCCAATCGCCGAAGTACAAGTTGAGCAAACCCTGATCGCCGCCATCGAAACTGCCATGCTCTATGGCGAACTGTGTGATTTTGGCGAAAGTCTCCAAGCTGGGACGATATACGAACACACCGGAGTTGAAGCAGTCGGGCCAGCTGACATCGGGTGCGGCCGACAGTTCCTCGCGCTCGAACAACTCATCGCTATTTTGCAGCACCTAATGCAGGGAGAAAAAGGAAAGAATAAAAAAATTATTATTTGAAAATCACACGCCGTCTGCGTGATCGCGCGCTCATACGCACCAGTGTGTCGGCATCGAGGAAGACGCACTTCTCGAATTGCACGAGGCGCCAGCAGTGCAGTTTTGTGAATGTAACACCGAGTTCGGGGCGTGCGAGCAGTGCCAAGTTGGCGGCATCCTGTGAGTCCAAAACATTCACCTCCTGCACGACATTGTAGACATCTTGTAGGCGCTGGCGCATGGCCGTCGACACGGCAGGCGTCACCAAGACGGCCAGCTGATGGGCGGTGCCGGTGCGGCGTAGCGAGTGCGCCAACACCAAAGCGCCCAGCGAGTACGTGTCATTCGTTGTTAGCGTCACCCACGCAAATTCTAAAGCGAACAGAAACGTTGAAAAAGAAAACAACAATAAAAATATTAGACTAAATTCGTATTATAAAAATATGTTTTAGGGTAGAAAAATATTAGAAAATTAAGTTAATAAAATTTTCGAAATGAAATACCAATAAAATGTTCATAGTTCTTTCAAGCTTCAGTGAGTTTTAATTTGTAGCCATTTCTTGGCTCATAAAAGAAATTATGAGCGCGCATAATATGAAAATATGTACAAAAATTATTATTTTTTCTTTTGACGGTTCATTTCCGCTGGCGGTTGGCGACGGCGTTGTGCGTTGGGCTTTGGTATGTGGCTGCTAGTGTGGTAGTAGTGGTAGTGGTCGGTGCGGCGTTGGCGGCGTCAGCGGTTGGACACAGCATAAGCGACAGCTGCGTGCTTCACGCGCAATTTATTAGACTTATTTATAATTTCAAAGTAAAAATTTTTTCTTTGTTAGCATTTTAATTTTTGCTTAATGTTATTGTGTGAAATATGCTCAGCATGTGGGCGTAACGCCATTAGTTGGTCGAATATTTGCTTTAAATGCATTTTTAGTGTTTGTCCTAAAATTTTTTATATTTATTTTGTTCTTTGTTGAAATGAATGCAATGAAAAAATTTTCTATTTTAATTTTTTTTTATTACTTTGAAGCAAAGCAGTGCATATAATTTTTTTAGTAGCGGCATAGAGTATAAATATATTTCTATTAGCTTAAAAAAATGTTGGAAAAAGCATAAATTTAATTTCTTCTATCAAAAGT
Organism: Bactrocera zonata; assembly: GCA_037783105.1. Classification (NCBI taxonomy): domain Eukaryota; kingdom Metazoa; phylum Arthropoda; class Insecta; order Diptera; family Tephritidae; genus Bactrocera; species Bactrocera zonata. The sequence continues at coordinate 200,642 of JBAWJQ010003668.1, forward strand.
TATATGATTTTATATATTGTAGAAAACCAAAAATAAATTTAAAAAATTCACAAAAATATAAATTTTTTTTCAAAAACAAATTTAATGATAGTGCATATTGCAGAAATATATTCAAAAAAATAAAATATTTTGAATTTCCAACAAAAAAAAAATATTTTGAATATTCAGAATTTTATTTTTAAGAAGTTTAATAAACAAATATTCAATTTTCACTCATTTTTTTATGTTTAATAACTAGTGAGTGTGCTTATCAAAAATATATCAAAAAAATTAATTTAGAATTTCCAAAAGAAAATTATTTTAAATTTTCAAAAGAAGAAGTTCAATAAACAAATATTCAATTTTCACTCTTTTTTTCTTTTTTGATGTGTAATAACTTAGTGAGTGTATTTATCAAAAATATATCAAAAAAATTAATTTAGAATTTCCAAAAAAATTATTTTGAATTTTCAACATCTTTTTTTAAGTTTAGCCAAAAATATGCAATTTGTATATTTAATAATTTAGTGTATATTGCAAAAATATGCGCAACAAAAAAATATTTTTCAGTAAAAACAAATAATTTTTTTTTTTTTTTTGTAGAATTATGTATTTCTCATAAAAACTTTTTTCAGAAAACAATTAATTTTGAATTTGCAAAGTAAAATATTTTGAATTTTCAAGTTTTTTTTTAAAGTTCAACATAAAATATTAAATTTATTTTATGTCAATCAGTTTTTGTTTATTTGGTATTTATTTTTCAAATGAAATTAATATTTTTTATTATTTTTTGTTGAGTTGAATTATACTGTATATTGCAAAAAAATAATTATTCTCATTTTTATTGCAATTTTAAACATCATATTGGATTATTGTCCTTTAAAAAATTTAAAAAATATTAATTAAAAACTTATTAAATAGACCAAATATTAGCAGAAAATAGCTTGGAAATAAATCATTTCTTTTTCGAAGATTGATTTCAAATTTTGGCCAAACTCTAAAAAATTTATTTGAAATAAGAGGAAATTAAAATATTTTTAATTAAAAATTTTAAATATTTTTTAGTAAAATAACCAAATGAAATATGAAGAAATAGGCATAAAATTTACTAAATTGCGGCTCAAAAAAATAAATACACAACATTTTGATTTTATTTATATGTGAAGAAATAAAACTAAATAATTTATTGAAACTTAAGAAAAAGAAATCACAAGAATCCGAATTTATTTTTAATATTTTTTTTTTTCGTAATTTTAATATTTAAAATTTCATAAAAATTCTAATTCAGCTTTAATAAAATAATAAAGTAATAAACTTAAATATCTACACAAAATATTTTAAATAAAAGTTTGCATATATTTTTAATTTCAAAGAAATTAAGTACTATACTTTATTTATAATCAAATATTTGAAAATATTTATACATTTTTAATACAAAATTATTTTGCTTTCAATTATATTTAAATTTTGCCACAATTTCTTTGTTCGCTAAGCAGCTGACAGCAAAGAAATATAATTATACTTCAGCACATTAATTAGTGTCATTTAATTGCATACAATTTTTGCTTATTTTGCTTGATTCTCACAAATATAATATGCATCTGCATATATATTTAGCGTTTTGTAAACGTTGTTTACGATATTCTAAATTAAATTGCTAGAAATAAATTTCTGAATTAAGTTTTTGGCAGGTTGTAACAAAGTAAACAAGATTTGAGGTTTCCTAACCTATTTTTCAGAAATATTTATATCAAAGCAAATTAATTCGAATAATAAATAAAACTTCAAAAATTATAGTGAGCAAAATATTGCGATGAAAATTGCCAAAACTCAATAGTAAGGTTATAAAGTAAAACACACTGCTCTCGCTTATTAAAATATATCGCTCCCGGCACTAAAAGAGTAAAGAATTCACGAACATAATTTTACTTTACACATTTACCCAAATCATAGTGGAATCGTTAGTTACAACGCTACAGTGTGCTGAGTTCTAAAGAATGAGAGATATTTTCTTTGTGGAATTGAATATAATTGAGTGAGATATTTTCTTACTCTTTCATACTTTTTCTTAGTTTTTCTCATACTCCCAAATAAAAATTTAATATGACGGTTGTTATAGTAAACTTCAAAAATTTTAAAAATCAATTTCATATCTCAATTATACTAAAAGAACTAAGCTGATCAAAGACTAAGTCCTCATACTAATAAACAACAGTTTTTTATAACCCAAATTCAAAATTAATATACTATTTAAAACATATATTGCATCTGTGTGCCCTGTTAGAAATTCCATTTACGTTTTTTTCGCTTCAACAGTACTCTCAGTAAAGCAAAAATAAATATTTTTTAGGTGATACGAGTATACAACACACAACTCTCGATTACTTCAATACGGCTATGAGAGAATAATATCACACAACTTGAAATTGCAAAATATATAATTTTAATTATCAAAATTTAAAAAAAAAATTTAAATTTAAAAATAAAATATTAATTATTAAAAATAATTATTAAAAATATTAAAAAAATAATTTAAAAAGTATACCTTTTTGCTTAAAATTTTAAATGTATATATTTTTGTTTAAAATATTAAATTTTGAATATAAGAAAAAATATATTTTAAAAATTAATTTTGAAATCAAAACTGCTGGTTTTTGTCTTCAGTACTTCAATTTACTAAAGTGAGCAATTATCTTCGGAAGATTGTTAAAAAATACAAATATTTATAACATAAAACTACACTCTAACAATTAGCCAAATTAAAACAAACATTTAATAAATTATCATTAATAAAAAATATGAAAATTTATTTACTTTCAATTTCGATATTTACAGAATCGTTCAATATAAATTAATAATAAACTAATAAAATTAATTATATGGCTACATACGGCAACTCCAACAACATCAAAACATACATACACACATAATTTGGTTGAGCGGTGATTAGTGTCTGTTTGTATGATAACTAAGTCAATTAAGTTCGTTAATTAAGTTTCGCAAACAGTTATAAATTAATCGAGACTATAAAATTAATTGTAATCAAAACGATTTAGTGTTAAATACATAAAAGGCAAACAGCAAAAGTATTAAATATTAATGGAGAAAGTTAAATTATTAAAATTAAGTTAAAAAAATAATGATAATTGGAAAGTTATTAAAAAAAAAATATATAATTGAGAAATAAGACATCGATCTACCTTTGTATGTTTACAAAATGCATTCATTTCACAATCCGCGAGCGTCAATCGCTGCCACTACATGTACATATGTATGAGTGGAGTGGTGTATGTGGGTGTGTGGATGTGCGCAACAAATCAGCGAATGCACCAATCAATCAATCAATCAATCAATCAAATGCAAATAATCTTGCTTAGCTTGGCTGTACTCAGCGCTACTGCTACGGCAGGTAGTTGTTTGTGTGTGCATGTGCGGTGGTGTTGGTGGCAGTTGCAACTTCGCTATGCCCAACAGCGCCGAAAACTGCGCTTTGTAATAATATATATCTATGCGCCTTCCACTTTCATCTTTTGTAGCGCTTAAATGGCTTGACGATGCTTTGCATTTATGTATTCGTGTATGTGTGGCTTTCTTGTATGTGTGTGGGTGTATTTTGCAAATTTTCTAGGCGCTTGAGGCATTTTGCTATCTCTGGGGAATTTTCAATTTTCGGGAAAGGTGTGTGGGCTTGTTAAATATTTTTCGTATATGCGTATGTGTGGGTGTGTAGTGGTGTGTGTTCGTAATTAATGTGTTTGAGTTTGTGAGTTCGCGCAAATGATTATCACAATGGCCTAAAATAAAAATGAGATAATTTATTTTGACTTGTTTAGTGGGAAAATTTTGCTAACTTACCGTGATTATTTTTATTTTTATACTATATACATATGTATATAGTTATATATGTATTTTTTCACTTTCAACATTGAACTTCAAAATTTTAAATAACCATAAATAAAGCATGATTGTATGCTTATGAAGTGGAAAGGGTAAATTTTGGATAATATAAAATATATTATAGGTTTTGGAACCGAAAGGGAAAATACCACAAAAATATATTAAAAATTCGTAAATATAAAAAAAAACTTATAAATATTTTAAAAATAGGATTTTAAATTATGTTTTTTCTAAAGTATAAATTTAAATTTAATATATAACAAAAAACTTGTAAATATATTAATAAAACTTTTTAAACATTTTTATATATTTTTTTTATATTTTTTTATAAATTTAAATTTATAATTTAGAAAAAATAAATAAAAAAGAATGAAAAAATGTTTATTTTCACGATTTTCTAATATTTAAAATTTTCTGTTTTAATTTTTTTTTATGATTTATAAATATTTGAATATGTCATTAATATTTTTTTTTAATATTAAATTTTTGTATGTTATAATTTTTTTTTAATAAAATATACATATCTTTTATAAACAAACAAATTTTGAATTATTATATTAAAAAAATTGTTATTAATTATAATTAATTATATTATATTATAAAGCATTTATTTTTATAAATCAAACAAATTTAAAATTAAAATATTTAAATTTATATTTTAGAAAATTATAAACCTTTTTTAAATATTAAATTTTTTTCTTTAGAAACTTTGTATAAAAACATACTAAAAAATTTTAAATAATAATAATAACTAATAGCAATTTTTTTAATAAAATACTTTTTAAAATTTTTTATAAAAAATTATTTTAATTTATTAAAAAAAGCAATAAAAAAATGTAATATTATAAAAAAATATTTAGTTTTTAACTTTTTAATATTAAAAAATATATTTTAATTTTTAATAATAAAAGAAATATATACATATGGGCACCTGGCTTATATGTCAATGATTTTTGTTTTTAACTTAAATAATATACAAGCATATAATATATTTGTACATATGTACACATACATATACATATATATATACCGCAAAAAGCAAACAATCCTTAAAACAACACAACATTTCATAGCCAGCTGCTTGCAGAGCTGCCATATGTCAACAGAGAAATGCCAATTGTCCATAAAATATTACTAAGAGTAAATGTTTTCTTTGAAATTATATTTAAAAATCATTTTCGCCCACTCGGCTAATAAATTGGCTAAGGCGTTAATGCATGTTTATCCGAGGCGAAGGTCGGATGACGAATTTGTTTATGAAAAATAATTAAATGTATATGAGAATTGGTTTAGAATGAATATTTCAGGAAAAATGTGGAAAAAATATTTACAATGATCAGAATTACGGGATTTTTGTTAAAAAAAAACAGGAAACAGTGATAACAGTGCTGTACAAATTAAATGTTTATGAGCTCTTTAACGTTTTATCACATTAAAAAGTACCGTTTTTATAATATGTTGATCAGAACTTATAGTTTTTAATATTATTTTAATTACTTTATAAATCTCAATCTTTTTATATTTGGTTTAAATAATTTTTATTATTATTATTTTTTTTTTTTTTTTGTAACTTAAGGATTTTTTTTACTGTTTTTTTTATCTAATTGTTTCCTATATTCACTTATTTCATTTCCATCTTTTTAAGCATAAATGCTTATCGTTTCAAAAATATTAAAAAAACAAACAAAAAAAATGTTACCACAAAAATTTTCGCCCACAAAATTTTCTCAGTGCACACCAACCACTCTCAAATTGCATTAAAAGTGCCGCTACTGAAATTCGATCACTCAAAACGTGTAAACTAAACGTTTCCAAAAGGTTTTCTCTCCACAACCTTCGCAATAAATATTAAATTACGGCAATAAAATCACAATATGAATTAATGTGACGTTTTTATGCACAATTCGTGTCACAATTAAGCCAAACAGCTGATATGCCAGACTTTGTCGCGTTATATCTAGTGTAAACACCCTTTCTACCGGCGTTTGCGCAGAGCGAGCAACAAACTCGCTCACAAAGAGAAATTCAGGCAAGAGAAACCCTTATAAGAGCATGAATTTCTTAGCTGAGCGGCATTTGTGACTGCTGAAGCGAATATACATTCCTACATATATCACTAAATTACTATGTATGGTCATAGAAATACTTAACTACAACTCTCCGTACAAAACGTTCGCAAATGTAATGCGAACAAGTCTTTCAAGTTCAATGCAAACCACAGTAAGCACTTGTGCTTAGAGAACATCTCAAGCGTGAAATATGTGCTAAGTCATACACAACGTTAATCTGTTATAATTTACAAACACACTTAAGTACATATACATACATATAGTCGATTATGTATTATATAATAATATGATTGAAGCATACGCCGCACTTGACCCACTGTGACTCTAGCTTGATAGCTTTAAGCGCCAAAATCTGGAGCGGGTAATGTTCTAAAGTGCGAGCACTTAACGGCTTGTTGACACAGTTGGAGGCAAATACGCTTCTTGAGGGCAGAGGAACGTATTGACTTTATCAGCAGTCAGGCATTTATCTATTTAAATGAACTTGAGCTATGTATGAGTAGCTGGAGTGAAATTGACGCAATTGAATCGGGAGTGGCAAAAAACAAAAGAAAATAGAAAATATAAATGCGAACAAAGTGGTAAATTACACTAACTAAATAAACGCTCACTTTCATTCGTAGTTTATAAATATTTAAATAAGATATAACGAAGAATGTATACATCTTTTTGGTTTTGTAGAGTGGTTTGATATTCCTGCTTGGAGGTTACAAGGAGAAAATTGTTAGGACTCAGGGTTGATCACCGGTCCCACGGGAGTTGAAACAGTGGTACTTTGGGATTTTAAAGACTATTGGGATTGAATCAAAGCACTTTTTTCAGCGAGAACCTTTGAGCATATCACAGATTTGTCTTGTTCTGCAAGTGGACTATAATATAGCGATAGTATAACAACTAAGATGTTTCAACCTCAATCTACATAAAATTGGACTCTTAAGATGAAAATGTCTAGATATTCTAATTTGTATGGATACATTCTACCAAGAAATATAAGTAGGTAATGTAGAAATATCCTCTAGGTAATTAGCATAATTGGAGAACGTACATATATGGATGTTATTTTTTTTTAACAAAAAAGGCACTTGTAAAATATGATCTCGAATGTCTCCGAAACTCGGTCACTCATATATAATCATACAACTGAAAGTTCATTTTATAAATAAAAAAAAGTATAGTATATATACTCATTGTTAAATTGAAACAATTATCTTGAACACACGCCTTGTGTCCAAGAGAGACTGAACTTTTCTTCGGAGTAGTAAAGATTATGTAATAGTAATAGTATTACTAAGAGACTCTAGGCTGTAATTTAAGAATTTAATCACATGAATATCTGCGGCACAATTCCTAGATAATTTTATAGAAACAATTACAGAGAAGACCATATAACTAAAGGTATTGTCTAAAATTTGTGGGTTGGAAAGGGTTTTGGAGTCTGTTGTAGTAATAGTTCCAGAGAAAGTGAAAATAATAGTTCTTGAGAAAGATATTTAAATAATGAAATGGTCAAATGTTCCCATTCGATAGTAGAAACCCATCATGTGGCCTCACATTTTACTAAAGGGTTTATAAATTATTGTCTTTTCAAAGAAAGAAATTCACGCTTTCTACGTTTTTGCTTTTGGTTTTAAAGAGAAATAATAAAATTTATACAACGCAAGAATTAGTTTTGATAACAGGCATTCCATGACAATTACAGAGGACGGTTAAGACTGAACGAATGAGGATGAACTTTGTTTTAGTATGATATTTTATCATTATAGCAGACAGTCTACATTTCCAATTGAAGTCTCTACAAAAACTATTTGAAAAAAATATTATTGATATTTTTACAAAAATTTTTTGAAAAAAATATATTTTCTTGGAAAACGAAATCTCTACAAAAATGAATTGAAAAAATATTTTCCCTTGGAAATTGAAACTCTATAAAAACTATTTGAAATCTCTATAAATACATTTGAAAAAAATATCCCCTCTTGGATATTATAATCTCAATAAAAATTATTTGAAAAAAATATATGTCTCCACGGAAATCTACAAAAAAACTATTTGAAAAAATAACTCCTCTTGAAAACAAAAATTTCTACAAAAACTATTTGAAAAAAAAAATTATATATCCTCTTGGAAATTAAAATATGTACAAAAACTATTTGTAAACAACATATCCTCCTGAAAATTGAAATCTCTACAAAACACATTACTCTTGAAAATGAAAATCTCTACAAAACATATTTAGAAAAAATACGAGTATATTATTGTGTAATATTTATTTCTCGTACATCTAAAATCCCTAAATGAAAAAATATCTCCTCTTGGAAACAGAAATCTCTACAAAAATTATTTAAAAAAATATCTCCTCTTGGAAACTGAAATCTCTATAAAAATTATTTGAAAAAAGCATATTCTTCAGGAAATTAAAATACAAAATCTTTTTGAAAAAATTTATATTCCCGGATATTGGAATAATATACTTTTCGGGAAACATATACTTCTGAAAATTTAAATCTCCACAAACATTATTTGAAAAAGAAATCTTCTCTTTGGAAATTGAAATCTCTACAAAAACTTTTTGAAAAAAAATTTCTTCTAGTAAGTTGAAAAATTATTCCAAAAAAGCATATTCTCTTAAAAATTAAAATCTTTACAAAAATTTTTGAAAAAAAATTATCTTCCCGGATATTGAAATATTTACTAAAATCAAAAAAAAAAAAAAAACAAAAAAAAATATCCTCCTAGAAATTGATTCTCTACAAAAATGGTCTCCTGTCTACATATGTACATATATGCTGCTATACAATACACAAAAATGCATCGCATATTTAACTTTAGAAAATTATAAAACTAAAATTCGTTCATTAACAATAAATTTAAAAACTATTATTTTCTTATAAATCATTTCAGCTTAATTGCAAAATTCTATAAAAATTTCTCGCCCCTTTAATAATCAAAAATTTTCAATTTAATGCACTCTAAAAATGACCAAAAGATTTTTTTTTTTTTTTTTTTGAAGAAATGCGCGACTAAAATATTTTTACTGTCTCCAAGTGTGACTATTTCGCCGCCAAATGGCTTTATCCTTGAATTTTATAATTTTGCAGCTCGTTAGTATGTCAACGAGACAACAACAAAATGGTAAATTATTAAAAAGCGCTGATTTATTTTTAGTTTTATATGAAAAATCGCATAAGCTACGGCATACCAAATTAAATGGCTCCAAGCAATAATTTGCTCGCGCATTTTTCATGTCAAATTTCGTGTCGAGAAACATTTTAAGAACATTCTACCGAATTTCAAATAAAAGTGTTAAATGTTTGCATGCGTCAGGAAAGTCAATTAGGCATTTTACAATGTGTTGGAATATATATACATATATATTTATATATAGATGTATATGTACATACTTATTTATGTATATTATTTCCATATTCATTTGTGTATGTGTTCATACATGTGTGTGTTTTCATTACGAAAAAACAAAAATATTTTTATGCTCAGGCCAGAACTGACAGTTGGTCATTTGAAATGCAATGCATGTGGGCAAACTTGATTTGTCGGAAAGAAAATGCGCGCAGCAACGCCAACGCCCTCAGATCAGCGCACTTGCCACATGTGTGCAATGATCGATGAAGGCAGAAGAAATCGTAATTTTTTGCAATTAAAAATAAAACAAAAATGTCTGCCACTAATTAAGGCAGCGTGCATGCCTCTTGCAACACCAGCAAAGAAGTGAATACACACACACACACTCACAAAAGCATCTGGCAGTAAATTTAGCCGGCACCGGCGAGTGGAAGCGGCTTTGCAAAATTGCAATGAACCGCCACGACCGCGCGATCAGGCTGTGAGGCCGTAAAATTGTGCGTCATTGCCGGCAACGTCTGAAACCGGCATTGCTGTGGCAGTGGCAACTGTTGCACCAGCTACGTAGTCCACTGTCACCACGCTGGTGAATGTTGTCACTGCTGTTCTTCTTGTTGTTATATACGCCGGCGAGGGCAATTTCGCCGGCTGCACAACAACACCTACATACGAACGCACACCAAAGCTGAGATTTATGTGGCGCATTCATTTGTGGATCCGTTCAGTTGTCTGCGCACAAAAGGCTAGGGACCAAACGGGTTCCCATTAACAGCATGTGGTGGAATGTCGTTGCGTCCTCCTGCAGTTTTTCAAAAATTTTTTCTCACTTTTCGATTTCTGTTTTGCCTTGTGTCTGCCTATCTTCCGCGCTTCACTGCTTCGCTACGCTTGCATGGCTGCGCTCACTGCAGCGGTCTTCGATCTTCGTCGCTATGCGATTGGCGTGGCGCGGGCGGCCGAAGTCGGGAGTGCGGCGGAGGTGATCGCTAAAAATACCAGAAACAATGTCTTCTGAACTGCGTTGTAGGCACTTGTGCACTGCGCCACATTTCACCAGTAGTTCGAGTGCAATCGCTGCGCTGCACCGTGCTGCCCGTCCGTGTGGTGTGGCAACGGTGGCAAGTGAGTGTGTTTTGTAGAGAATGTGAATCAGCGCGACAGTGCATGCTTATATGCACCGTTATGTATGTAAGTGTGCACGCACTTCAGAGGCGTTTGTAACTCTTTAGTCATTTTGTGCCATTTCCAGTTGCAAGTACAGTGGGCGCCGTTTAAGTGGCAGTATTTTTGATATTATCATCAGTTTTTCGATGTATGGAGTAATTGTACAGCTGGTCTTTTTTCGATAAGTTCTTTCATTTTTAGATGACTTAGACGGTGAGTAAATAATTTCACCTTTTGGGCCGATCGATTGGCCATCACGATCGTGTTATATCACACTGTTAGGCTTTTTCCTGTGAGGAAATGTACATTCTAAAGTCTGTGCGGCCAATCTCGCTTCGATTCAGGCCTTGGAGTAAAGCATCACGCGTGTAATTCGCCTGTTACCAGTCGAAATGCTCGAACGAGTCATCGAAAATTAGACTCAACGCATGGACGACTTGAGATGTAACCGCCATCAACAAAAACGCCAAGAGTTCGAAAGATTAAGATTAATAAATATTCCACATTAAATTTGAAGTTTTTCTTTAAAAAATTTGGGAATCTTAAAATGTATCATTCGCTTATTATTATTACAATAACAAAATTTAAGCGGTATCGCACAGGTATTTTCGATTGAAGACTTTTATTAAATATTAAACTATATGCTTTAAGTGTTTGTATATGAGATATATACATATTAATATCCACTTCTAATATGCTATATATTTTTATACAAATGCACAACACACGCTGCAACACGAAACGCTGACAGTGGGCGTATTTCAAACAAAAGCGAAAATTAGTGAAAAATTCCCGAAAATAAACGGTCATAAGTTAACTGCTCGCCAAGAAAAATATTGCAGCAAAACTCGCTTTTCTTTTGAATTTCAACAGCGTCAGCTGCATTTAGATACAAAATATATATTTTGAGGTGTTTTTTTTTTTTTTTATAAAAAAAAAATCCTTCAACTGTTGTTTTAATTTAAATCATGAGCAATAAACCGAAAACAAAGAATTTTCTCATGTTTATGAAGACGGTGCTTAATTTTTAATTCTGCACAATAATAAATGTCCATAGGTTTTTTGAATATAAGGTGAGATATATCTACATTAGAGTGATTCAAAAAAAAAAATTTTTACTCAGAAAAATATGTTCCTAGACACCTCTAAGAAAGCCTCTCCAGAAATGATTTTCATAATGATTTTTTTCATTGAGTTTTAAAATTCATAAGAAATAAAAAATTTTCCCAAAAATAATCAAACTTCAACCATTAATATCTTTTAAACGGTTGGGTTTACGAAAAATTCGTGCAGACCTTTTTTGTAGAGCATTCAATTTCCTACAAAATCTAAGGAACAAGATATTTTTTCAAGTAGTTGGCAGCGGGATATAAATTTTGCTATCCGATAATAAGAAAAAATAGAAAACTGTTTGTAGAAGGACCTTCCCGTTACAATTAAGAACTCATGCTTGGAGAGGCTTTTTTAGAGGTGTTTAGGAACCTATTTTTTCGAGTACCAAACAAAAAATAAAATGTTTTTTGAATCACCCTAATATATGTAGACATATGTATATTATATATGTATTATATACTTATATATATCCGTTATAAGTAGATATATCTATGGCATGTAGTCATACTAAAAAGCTCAAAAGTACAATCCATTTTCGCTGCTAAATATAGTTACCCATAAAGCAGTGGAAATCACCTTTAATACCACATAATGCGAGAGTGGCGCAGCAATTTTGAAAACACAGCGCAGATTTTCCAAATTGTGAAATTAACTACAAACAGATGTCTTCTGACATTTGCATGGAAAATGCCGCGCACATACAAATACATATAATATATATCAAATACTCATGACAGGTGATTTTGTCTTTACGTTTTAATGCATTTTTTTTTTTTTTTGCTTTTAATTTTTGTGTTTTAGATGATTTTGAAATTTATTTTTAACATATGAAATAATTTTGAAAAAAAGAAATTATAATTTTATTACTTTTTAAAACTCATTCTATAAAATGTAGAAAAAGCAACACAAAGTACTGAGTATTTGCTCAAAATAGAAAGTACTGTCTAAAGGCACTCTTAAGATATGAATAATCGTTACTTTTTATGTTTTTTATTAATATTTCTTCACCTAAAGTGCAAAATAACGTAACAACACTATTCATAAAATTGCAGGCGGAGGAAAAACGATATAATAAAAACCACTCATAGTGAAAAAAAATTGAGCTTTGGTTATAAAATGGTTATATATTGGTTACATATATATGATAGCGGTGGCTGAAAATATTATACTACAACTGTCGAACCGAAGACAATTTAACTTGATAACAGCTTAAGATCGAATTAACTAAATTGAAACAATTGTAAGATTTTGGGCGACAGATACTGGCAAATTAACGAATTTTAAAATACGACATTTCGAAACTTGGGTCATCGGTTCCAAATAAAAAGCTGAACGTTTACAAAACTAACAAGTTTTCAAGAGGATGAATCTATGCGTAGAAGTTCATGCAAGTGAGGAAAGTTCTCCGAGCACTTTTGACTTGGGAGAGCCCAGAAACGATTCTTTTACATATGACTCAAGCAGCTCACGACTTTCGGCCTTAGAGGAAGTATCCTCTGGGTAGCAAAAAAAAACATTCGTTTGAAAGCGAGCTAAAGTGAGAAGGCACAACCCTTGGGGAGGAATGTCCCAAGGGTTGTACGCTGAGCAACCGCAGTGATAAGAAGAAAAAATTTGTCAAGATATAACAAAATTATTTTCAGCTGTTTACGAAAGTAAACCGTACACATAAATCTTGGAAAGACACGATCTCTTTATATTATTTTTGAAATACATTTTTTCAAAATAACTACATTTTCTGAACTCATCGTCTAATTACTGAAGGACTCAGTCTTTATCACTGCTTTTTGAAATAAAATTAATATAATTTTCGGTTACCAAATATACTAGTACACTTAAATGCTAAAAAACATAGAGGTCTATATTTTTATTTTCCTGAAATATTATTTCAAGATACACCATCGATTTCCACAATAAATGCAGAACTCCTTTCTCAAATTTAGATATAATCTTCGTCCTTAGTCCAGCCTATTTTGAGAAAACCTCGAGTAAATGGAGTTCAGGTGCTTGTCATAGAACTTTCAGCATAAATTTAGAAAATTTTTTCGATATTTAGGAAGAAATTCTGTGAGAGACAAAATCTACAATTCATAAACCGCTCAGTACCATGCTATATATAGATATCGTTATTTCTTTGTTCAACGCGTTAAATTTAAAGAATTTTTATAATATATTTATAAAATATTAGAACAAAATTCTCTGATGCACTTGCAGCAATCTTTCGAGTTATAAAACCAGCAGCTAATCAGAAAGTGGCGCCCCCTACGTGCGTATCAATGCTTATCAGTGAAAAAATACGAAAGACATTCACATTTATATATTTCAATACGTAAGGAGCATTGCTGACAGATACTGCTGAAGCCGGAACGCTTATTTAAAACATATAAAATTCAGCAACTCAACAATTCGAATCATCAATGGAAATATGAAACGTGATATGCAAAGGCATGGAGCGGAGGCAAGCCAACGGAGAGCACATGCGAATGCATGGAACAAAAAAAAAAACACAAAGAGCAGTGCGCATTGGCATGAGAGAGTTAAAGCGCGAGAGAGTTGGTTGCATCGACAAATGTGTGTGAGACGACACATTTGACACTTGACCCCATTGACGGCCGCATTGAGTGTCAAAAATCAAGCCGACAAGGCGTGAGTGACAGATTTGAAGGGTGTCAAACGGAAAAAATCCTCAAAATTACAGTTAATAATGAACAATTTCTAAATTAAAAATAGTTACAACAACAACAAGACACATGCGTTGGCCACATATTGTACGCTGTAGCTGCATGTGTGTGTGTGCGAGAGAAATATGTGCAAAACATAAATATAAATCATGTCAATGACGTCCATTTCTACAAGTTTTCGCAAAACCAACACACAACGTTTGGCAATAACAATAATAATAAGAACACTCGAATGCATATGCTCGCGAAAAATAATCGCATGTGAATTTAGAAAAATTTCGTATAAAATTAGAAAACTTATAGTGTGAGTAGTTGTTGTGTGTAGTGTGATGTTGTTGTTGCTGTTGTTGTAGCTTAAGAGCGAGCGTAAAACGACACAAATAGAGAGCAGAAGAGACAGGAAATTGTTTGTTGTTTTTGTTTCAAATTGTAGTTGGCGCTGCGACTTGCAGGCGGCATACATGCTGAAGGTCACTTAAGGTCGCCGCTATTGCTACCAATGCAAAGAAAATATGCGTTTCGAAGAAAAAAATGCAGACAACACGCTGATAACAGCGGCACTGACTCCACGTTGGAGTTGCTGTTTGATGTGGAAAAAATATTACAACAACAAATGCAAAAGGGAATGAAGTTTATAAATTAATTTACTTGCGGTTTGGCGGTTTCAATGCGTTTACAGGCAGCTGCTTTGGCATTTAAGCGGCGCCGCAAGGCTACATGGGCGGTTGGTGGAGGAAAAGGAGAAAAGGACGTGTGTTAAGGGGTTACACGTTTGTAATTTTCAAAGCAATGGTTTTTTAAAGAAAAAAATAATTTTTTCATATTTTTTTAGGAAAAAAAAAATTTTTTTTTTTCATAAAATTTTTGATAAAAATTTTTTAATAAAATTTTTCATACATTTTTTGAAACAATTTTCAAATTTTTTAATACTTTTTTTTATGAAACTATTTTTGTTTTTTTCATTAAAATTATGTTGGTTTTTCTCACAAAATTTTTCTTTTAATTTTTTGAAATGTGCCTAAAATTTTTTGGGAGGTGACGCGTGCTAAGGGTGTGCGCGAAATACATACATATACATATTTATGATGATATAATTGTCACTAATAACTATATTAATAAGGTGGCGCAGGTAGGTATTAAGGAAACAACGCACTGAATGGCTGATAAGGCGCAGCTTTGACTCGCAATTTGTTTTGGCTTGGAATTCGTTAAGCAAGCAACTGCATGTGCATATATGTATGTATGTCTGTGCATGTGTGCCCCAAAAGCCTACGCCGCCAACTAAGCCACAGCCGACAACAACGTTTCTTGTTATTGTTACTCCTTTTTCGCATATCTTTCTACTCATATTTCATTATTGCTAACTACTATACAACTCAGATTTCTACTCAGCAAATTCTTATTTATTTATTAACTGTTAATTTTTATTGCTTTTTATTTTTGCGCTGCTGAAAATTTCGCTGTGCGAGTTTTTTCTGATTTTTTTGCAATTTTCTCGCTTGCTTTCATTCGCTGCTCATATTTGCAGTTGTAAATTATTAAAAAATAAAATAAAAATAAATTGAAGCTTGCAACGTGCGTGCGTTTCTTATTAGACTTTATTTTTTTTTTTTTAATTTCTAGTAAATTTTTGCTTTTAGTTCTTCAACAATTTTGGCTGGAACTTACTGCTCATTTTGTTTAAACTGTTGTCGTTGTTGTTAAATTGTATAAAAATTAAATTTTATTTATTTATTTGCTTTTTTGTTGAACAAATTTTTCACTTTTCTTCAGCACTTTTTTTGTATTTTTTATAAAAAATTCACACGACGTGTTTTGGGGTGGCTGGCGTTTGCCCAACTGACTGACTGACTATACTGTCTGCCTGTCTTTATGACCCGTTCTACTCAGTCTTCTACTCAGCGTTTTGCTTGTGGCGCTTTTCACTTGCGCTTTTATTTTTTAGCTACGTTGTTGTTCCGTACACGAGCGGCGAGAAACTGATTTCGCATTGTGCCGTTGGACTGCAGCAAAGCGCGTACAGCCAGCCATCTCGCGATTAGACCTCCCCTTTGGCGTAGCGAGCAAATGCTTTTGTTGTATTTTTATAGACATTTTGCATGCTTTCTCTATACATATGTATATCCACATTGCCGAGCATGTATGTGTGTGCGCGCTTGTAATAGTTTTCGGCGCTGTGAGCGCGCTGTGTCTCCTCACTTGTGGCCGAAAGTGACTCGAATTCTAAAAGCGTACATTTGTTTGTTGCTGCTTATTTGGTTATTTTGTTGTTGATTTTGCATTTTTGTCATTGCTAACGCTGCCGCTGCTACTCTGTCAACTACTTGTTTTAGTCTCTGTTCGGTAGCCAGCGCTTGTGGGGGTTTCTTTTGCATGATTTTTATAGTCACTCAATAGGCGCCTCTGCCTATGCAACATATCGCCCAGAGATGAATGTTGGAGATCTTTGATGGATGCTGTTGCTGTTGACTTTCTAGCGCCGAGTTAGCGCGTCCGAATGCACTCAATTACTTATTTAGTTTGGAATGAGCGCGGCCCCCAAAGGTGGTAGTTAGTGCAAAGAGACAGCTTTAAGAGAACCAAAAAAAGAGAACGCAATTAAAATAGTTGTATATCTGCTCTGGAGAGTTCTGTAAAGAATAAATGGTTAATACAATTTTAAACAGTTTTTAAAAATATGTTTATAAAACATTGTTTGAAAATTACCAGGAGAATTTTTAAAAATTTAATTAAAACATTTCAATACAAAGTGGTAAGTAAAAAATAGTTTAGAATAGCTTTTGAATCAGAAATGTATGAAACATCCAGCTCTTTGGATGCGAGATCAATTGACACTGATAGACTGTAGTTTCTGGATTATGGATAAATATTATCTTAAATTGGTCGTAATAACACACAGTTGGGTCTTCGTAACCTGAAAGAACCTGTCAACTCGACATCATTGCTCCAAATTAAGATATTTGAAGCATATTTTCTGCGGCTACATCAACAACCAGAACGATTTTAAGATCTACATCTGACGAGACCCAGATTCGAACAAATTTCGAATAACAAAAAACAATTCTCAAAGCAATCGCCCTCAAATTGTTAAGTATCTTGAGTTTCCAAAAAAGGAAATGCTATCCAAATCAAAACAAGTTCTACCAGACTTAATCCAGGTCTAGGAAACACAAAACGTTCAGGTTCTGTATTTTTTGTGATAGGTGTTTGAGAGATTATTACTTCAAACCTTTTCTCCTTTTCGAGGATAGATAAGATAAGTTCGAAAAAATAGCATAAGATTACTTTTAAAAAAGTCTTAGTTTAAAATTAGTTAGGTTGAGAGCTCGTTCGTGACAGGGGTCTCACCTTGAAAGCTTAGAACGCTATTTAATAGATCATAAGACCCTTACGAGTCGACAAACTGCTTTGAGCCCAACACAAATTTGTTGTGCCCGCCAATGTCTGTTTCGGCTATGTTCCTGGGTTTGCCGAAGGAAGATGTTTTTTTCTCAGTTTTGCAAATGCTGAAAAATAGAGGAGAAAATTACTGGATGTTGCTGGCTCAGCTTTCTCCATACAACTTTGCATCCATCAAGACTTTTAAAGTTACCGTATTAACGCCTATTGGACCATGTCCAGCAAGAACCCCAATTACAGCGGCAAAATGAGCTTTGTTAAGGGCAAGTAATTCAGAAGATCTGCTGCATTCCACTCTAGGTTAAAAGGATTTTTCAATCGCACAGGAGCAGGTAGTCAACCAGCACCTACCAGTATAAGAACGCACGATGCCAATATAGATCCAACTCAGTCCCATTCCATCCCAGCGTGGCAAGATTGCACTATCTGTTTAGTTTGGCGATTTGCAGTTGCCAGCTATTCCGCTATGAACAGGCATTCGAAAGATTCTGATGAAAAATAGCTCGATACTATTTCTAGAGAAGACAGATATTCCCCTAATAGCTTTGAACACACAGTTAGCTAGCTGCAGTTGGAGTAAATGCTCGCCTTCCTGAAAGAGTTTGTATTTTGGAGCAGTATATCTACCACCACCCTACTAGCAGTATGTAGCTTAAAGCTATGATTGATGAAGAGTTCCTTATAGAAAACTTTTATTCCTAGCTTCGACCCATCTGTGAGAATGCTCTTTCCGGCTCTTCTCCATCCACTTCTCTCAATCCCCCATATCCATCGAAAAAGCCACCCGTAGTGATTTCTGAGACGCTGTGATCCAAGTTCTCAGGAGTGCAGTTGAAAGAGGTGTGAATTTCGGCGCATCCTTTTTCGGACCCCTTCATATATCCATCGTCCCTGAGCCTAAGAGCACACTTTGTAGTAATACACCTGTTGACTAATGCACTGCTGCTATGTTTAAAATGGTATTGAATGCTATTGCGGGTGTAGTCCGCAATGCACCAGTGATGCCTAATACGAGTAGAACCGCTCCCTGGACACGTCTCCTTAGTGAGTGCAGTCTTTCTGAACGATCCACCAGCGAAAACATCATGAAACATTATTGGCTTAACAAGAGTTTCACATAGCCAACGCATCAACTTTGAAGGGAGTCCCCAGCTTTTTCCTGTAGCTCCTCTAGAGCAATATAAGGCAGCGGATGTCTTCCTTAAACTCTCCTTAATGTTTAGCCTCCATCAAAGCTTTCTTTCAAGGATGAGCCTTTGATATTTCTCCATATCTACAAGTTGAAGACGTGAGCTTCTAGATGAGATCTCTCGTCTGGGATCTTATACCTCCACTTAAATAAAGTCATTTTATTTCCTTTAATCAGAGGGACAAAGTCGTCAACCGGCAGTCTCGATTTGGACTTCTTTCAGTAGGTCATTAACTACCAAGATCCAAATCAGGAGGCAGGGAAAATATCCCACTCTGCTATAATACTCTTGCTTTCTATGAATTTCGAAAAATGTATAATCAAATGATATTTGACTTATAGTTTGAGCACAATCAGATCCATTTAGTCAGAATTAGAACCCGATTATAAGCTACTCAACTATAACTGGGATTGGAAAATTAAAAGGCCGAGCTAAAGAAAAGTGGAGTCGACTGGTAACGACATCATTGGAAAATTCCCTCAGTGTCAACAATCTATTACAAATTCGAATTAAACTCGCCGCACAGCTGATAATTTTCGCCCGCAGAACACAAGTACTGCGCATGACCACGTTTCAGCCACCCACAACAATGACAGCAACAACAATACATAGGCGAAGCGTCTTGAGAAAGGAAACCAAAAACAAAAGAAAATATGAAAGCCGAAGCAACGCAGACAACAAACCGCAAATCAACGAAGAAATGCGATTCGCTCTGACTGAACTGTCGACGCGGTACGACGCTGCTGCTACACTCACCCCGCTGCCCACAGCAACGTTAGAGTCACGTGTAGCGCTGGCATCTCAACGCCGGTTCCGTATTTACCCAGCCTTGCAGCAACAGCAGCAGCAGCGGCGGTGGCGCGGCATAAATTTCCAACGCAATAATAAAATCTATAGAATATTTGGAAAACCAATAGGCAGGGGTTGTGGAGTGTGCGAAAAGTCGACGGCGTGTGCAGTGCGCCGTTGCATGCTACATCGCTCGCCACTCAGCGTTGCAGATTCGCCGCGCCGTGACTTCAGTTCTACGCTAGCTACGCTCACAAACGGTTGGGCCTTGGGAAAATATGGATTAGCAAGCCGAAATTCGCACAGAGAAAATAGTGAAACGAGTGCTCGCGCCTAAAAGTGGATATGTGAAGGATATACAAGCCGACGCGACAAGGCCTAACTGAAGTGCGGTGTGTCGTGAGTGTGTATTCGGTATATGTAAATGGACGTGTGTGGAACGAGGGTTAAGTTCATACGAGTCAATAGGTCGCAATTGCGGAAAATACGTCGAAGAAAATTTATAACAAAGTTTGTGAAAAATTTAGAAGAAAAGTGTTGCTGAAAATGTGAAGAAATATAACCGTAAAGTAATTGAATTTGAAAGCAATTAGAGGAGTGCGAAAGCGTGTTAAAATATGTGCGCAGTAATTATCTAAAAGGTGTAATAGGAGAAGATAAGTTAAATGGAAAAATATATCATATAAAAGTAAGTACCAAGTGAGTGCGTTTCAGAAGTTCATAAAATATTAGAAGAGTCTATGGAAATTGTGAAATAAAATAGAAGAAATCAAATTTCATTATAAATACTCACCTCAAGGTCTTTTCGAAACTGGCGAGGTAGCAAAAGCAACAACAGCAACTACTTGCCACAGCGTAGACCTAGTAAAATCTGCTGCGCTCGCCAGCGCCTTAACCCACCCTCTCGGTACGAATGACACCGCCAAGTGGGCGTCTATTATGCGTCGTTCGCATGCGAAAAGTTCACGCAGTGGAAGTTAATTGACCTTCAACTGTAGAAGAAGCAGCATTTGTGACATAGTTACGCGATATTCGTCTCTAACTGCCTTCAAATGCCACCAAGCAGCTCATAAGTACATAAGAATAATCAAAAGAAAATCAAAAAAGTAAAAGAAAAAGCAAACAAATTAAGCCAAGTATTCTTTTCGACGCTCGTTCCAATTATGCATAAGCGCAATTATGGAAAATTCACCATCGAACTCGATTGAAAAGCAAATTGATAATTTCCTGGAACACTTCAAGCGCAGCGCATCCAAAGCCATGGAGGCGGACTGGTGCAGCAGCGGCTCGGGCTCCAGCAATGGCGGTGGTATCGGCGGTGGTGTCGGCTTGCCTTTGAATGCGGGCGCTGATAGCTTTTGTAATAATATTTTCAGTGGCATCACCGCAAATGGCAGCGCTGTCAATCAGTCGCCGATAAATCATCCACAGCAACCACAACAACAGCCACTACAACATCCACTCTTGCAACGCACCAAAAGCCGTTCGAGTTGTTTGGATATATCCGATTTATCAGGTGAGCTTATAAGCTACACATACATACTAAGTATGTTGTATCCATGAGTTAGTGTGCGGTATTTCGATTAGTAGTCTAGGGTGGCGCTAATTGCATTGGGAAGTTAGGAAACTTTCTGTGGCTAAGTTATTTATTGACTTTTAGATTGTATATACTAATGAACATGTATGCAGCATGGTTTGAGGGAAATAATAATAACGGTGCACTGTCAAGAAAGCTTATATGTATATATGTAAATATATTTAGAAATGTATGTAGAATGTTTTGAGCCCTTAAGTAAAAAATTCTGTGATAAGAGAGCTAATGGTATATATGATTCCCAAGTGTGATTCATTTCCCTACTTTTTTAAAGAAAAAAGGGAAACTTCAAATTTAATGGGGAATGTTTACTCTCATTCGAAAGAACATTCTTGCCATTATTTTTTGAGTATAATCTCTTTAAATATTGACGGCGTCTACGTCTCAGATGGTCCATCCGATGGCTTCTCAGGCATTTCGACGGGTAACTAGCGAATAATACGCGTCATGTTTTGCTCTAAGGTCTAAATTGAAGCAGGATTGTCCGCATATACTTTGGACTTAACATATCTCCACAAGAAATTGTCTAACGAAGTGATATCACACGATCTAGGTGGCCAATCGACTAACGCAAAATTATCTGCTTACCAAAATGTTCTGTCAATAAATCTACTGATTTATGCGATGTGTGGAAAGTGGCGCCATTTTGTTAAAACCATCCCCGACATCATGAACATCAATTTTTGGCATCAAATAGTCGGTTATCATGGCGCTATAACGTTTGTCATTGAAGGTTAGGTTCTCACCGGCATAATTTTTGAAGAAAAATAGGCCGATGATTCCACTGGCTCACAAACCACAATAAACCGTTGTTTTTTCTGAATAAAATGGCAGCTCTTGAATCTCTTGAGGTTGCTTTTCGTCCCAGATGCCGACATTTTACTTTTTAACATACCCATTGAGCCAGAAATGGGCCTTATCGCTGAACAAAACTAGGGTCGAAAATGTCGGATCTTCTTGGAACTTTTCAAGAGACCACATAGCGAAGCGCTGTCAATTGGGAAGGTCCAGCGGTTTCAGCTCTTTCAGAAGCTCTATTTTATACGCTTTTAATTTAAAATCTCGACGTAAAACGTGATACGTCGTTCAGTACGATCCGTCCCTACGTCCGATTTGCTGCGGCTTCGAATCGACTTCGTGTACGCACTCAGCTACGGCTGCTATATTTTCTTCACTACGTGCTGGAAGTGGTCTACTCGGTGATTATCCAATAATGAATGCTAGGTCTCAAGATGGGTAATAATGTTGAGAATAGTATGCTTAGTAGACCGATTATACTGCCCATAAGTTGAGCGAAGCGTACGAAACACATTATTTTTTGAACGTGAATTTTCATAATATAGTTGAACGGTTTGTAAATACTGTTTAGGCCTAAGGCTTTTCATGATGAAATAATGTAATCTGTCAAAAAGGCTCTACTTGGATCACCCGTAATATCTATATAATGTGTTGAGCCGTTTAGGTAAAAATTTCTTTAAAGACAATTTATGGTATATATAGCTGCCAAGTATAGAATATTATTTTTCAATCAATAAACCTCTTCTAATTCTCTTTCGGAATTCCACAGTGGTAAGATAAAGGCTGAATATTAAAACGGTAACTTCGATATCAGAATACCATGAAAAATGAACTAAATATCTTTCACAATCGGGTGCAATCTAATGGTCTGGTCTCTTTAACAAACTTAGGAGAAATATTTTTGAAACCCTATTATTTTTGAAATGATTTTTAAAAACATGATATTATAATAAAATTTACAATCCACCTTAATTCCAAAAAGTTCAAACTTGAACTATTTTCACAGGTAGAGATCAATAAGTGATGCCCCATGATCTGAAATAAATACGAACTTGAACATATTCTGTTAGACGATCACCGAAAGTTTCAGCAATGAAACAGTATTTTGCACCAGATGTTCGCCTTAAGATCTATAAAATAAGATGGTTTCATTTTAAAATTGTTTATACCTTTGAAAAAAGCGTTATTATTTCATTAAAGTTTGTAACACCTAGAAGATAACGTCGGACATCCTATAAAGTATATACGTAAGCGATGAACGAGATAAGTCGTTTAGGTCATTCCGACTGACGCACAGTTTATATATACTCGAAGTAGTCCAATTTTTTAGACGTATATCTGCAACTTTAAACATATAGCGTTCTTCGTAGGAAGAAACTCATTTATCGGCACCTTTGGCATTGGACCACTGTAGCTTACAACTGACAGCAACAAGTTAACCAACTAAATTTAAACCCTTGTAAGAAACACTTTTTTATTTGACAAGGCATCTTCGCGAAATTTGAGATCCAAGAGATCACGACAATCTCCGTAAATATTGTTCAGATCAGATGATTTAAACATATAGATTCCATTCAAGATAAGTTTTATACCCTAAAAATGCTATAAAAATAATAGGAAGGGTATTGTGGCATCGCTCGAAGATAGCTTGTTTCTTGCTTTATGTATTTCTTGCACAAAATAGTTTCCTGAACTTATATTTATCGAGCGATTTGAAGTTATCTTTAGTATCCAAATTTTATTGTAACTTAAATAGTTTTCATTAAGTCCTTTACTTTCCTTAAATGTTTAAAACACTTTAAGAACACTGCACAAAAGCAATGCCACAGTAAATCATTAAAAGTCAATGGCTTCTTCGGGAGGGCCGCTGTTTTGATTGCTCAGTGGCTTCCGTGCTAAATTATTACGTACATACATATATGTATATGTAAGTGTTTTGTATAAGTGACTAAGGGACATTCGCTAAGGAACTCGTCTTGTCATAGCACTGAAGCATCTTAACCCTTTTGCACTTACACTCGCAGAAATTACTTGTAAGAGTGTTCCCTGTAGGAACAAAGAGAATTTTTTGCAAAATTTAATAAATAAATATTGGCAGTGACAATGTTTTATAGTGAGATACAACAGTTAGAGCTTAGAATGTATTATTGAAAGATCTTTAAATCGTATTTTAAGTGCGGGTAAATCAACAAGTGCGCCCGAAATGTCGCCGATTTTCCTTTAGTTTAGCTGTCTATTGAAGTATTGCAGCATAAATTGGGTTTGCAGCATTAATCGTATCCCGATCATATTCTCTCACAGGGAGAGAGAACTGTTTTCCGATCAAAGATTTGTCGATCAGTTACTACTCTCTCCGTACCTTCCGAAACACTGCTATGTGAACCAATAATTCACATTCGTCAATATATAATTATTTCGGTTTTATAATTACCAATTGAATGTGGAAAATATTTTGTTCTTGGTTTATTGGTCTCAAAAGAACTCTCACTGGGAAAGAAGTTTAGTCCAATGAAAGTATGATCGCCGAAACTGAGACATTTTTTGAAGCAACTAACAAATCGTACTATAGAAAGGGTATCGAAAAGTTGGGGAGTGGCTATAATCATCCGCTCATCTTTGAAAGGAACTATGTTGAATAAAACAAAAAAATAATTTTGCTAAAAAAGTATGTTTTGCTATGGTAAACCGGGGATAATATAGAAATATTCACCTAATATTTTTGATGCTGTTGACCTTCGACTACAACAACAAACACGGCTTATGGTAAGGTCAAACCACACTATTGTTGCCTACATTTAGGCCGATTTTGAATAACTTAAAAAATACTGGCCTCAAAACAGCTTTGGTTTATACTCGATATAATTCTATCAAATAGAAGCGCCAAGACTTAAATTTTAAAATAAAGCTTTAATTGATTACTATGAATACTACCATTTGCTATACATTCCGTTTAGTGAAAGCATTTTCCGGCAGGGTCCCCAGTCGGTGCTGCATAACCACAGTTAAGGACGCATAATAAGCTTAAAGGATACCAGAAACAGCTTGAAGACGATTGTCTGCCTTAAATGCCAAAGTCGCACTGTCAGCGTTTTCTTTTTTTGCATTCTTTGTGTTGCCTTTTTTGTGTATGCCATATCACATACTTCCTCCGCTTTCTTTTTGTATGTCATTCGAGACCGCCAATAAGACGCCAAGCACTCAGCAAGCGACAATGACTGCCGTTAAGGGCGTAAATGCCTCCATTACAAGTGAGTGGGTGGCCTTTCGTATTGATTTTATTCTTCCTATAGTTGTCATGGAGCGTCAAGAACTTGAAGTTGCACAAAAGGAAGGAATTTGTGTAGAGAAAAGTATGAAAGCAACTCCCTGAAGGCGCGCCAAAATGCTTAAGGAGAATAATTATCACTCTACCGTTCGGTTCAGCGACTCGAAGATGAGGTGTGTCATTGGCAACGAGTTATTGGCCTTTAGTGGCTGTAATTAAGCACATTTAGCAGTGGTTTGCTCGAACGCACTCAAAGGTGTTTGACTTCTGCTGAGGGTGAAATATAATATTTATACAGGGCGAAGAAACAAGTAGAGATTTGTATGTGGCTATTTGTAGTTTATGTGAGCAGCAGAGACACAAAAGTCATAAAAAAGATGCGCTACTTTTTCGGTTTTATTGCTTGACATGGTTTTATTTGCTCGCAACGCGGGTGGTTGCACACATTCAATCAAAGTTATACCACGAGGCGAGGTTGATAAGTAGGGAGACTTTAAAAATTTTGAGTTTCTTCTTAACCGCTTACGCCTTATAGTTGAGTTGACTACAGCGCCCCACCCATTTCTTCTTTTATTTTTTGGCTCCAATCGAAGATTCCAAGTGCAGCCAGGTCTTTCTTCTCTTCACCTTTCTCTCAAAAACTCCTAACGCTGACTTTTCCTTACCTCGGCACCATATAGCAGGACTGGAACGATAAGAGACTTGTAGAATTTGGTCTCTGTACATCGAAGGAGGACTTTACTTTTTAATTCCACATTCAGTCCAAAGTAACGTCTGTTAGAAAGAGTGACTCTGTGTTGGACTTCAAAGATATGACTGTCAACATTACCGTGGGAGCGAAGTCGCGAATACGGTGACTGTTTGTCGGATGTCAGGAGATACCTGTATGTCGACATGCCTTCATTGATTATCAAATGCTTATCCAGAAAAAACGACGATGGAGGATAATTTTGTCTGAAACCTCGTTTGGTGTCGAATGACCTGGATGGGATCTTCTCGAACCTGAGAAGCATTTTGGCGTTGCTCAACGTGAGTTCACACAGTCGTATTCGATTTGAGGGCGTCAGCTCTTCATTCGACGAAATTTTAATTCTAGCGTGCATTCTTTTGAGATAGTCGCTGGGGCCTGATGTGGAGAATACGGTGGATGCGGAAGCATATTGCAGCCCAAATCAAGCATTTTAGCTATTGTTTTCTCTTGTGTTCTCTGACTTCTCGTTTTATTTCTTTTTTCATTAAATGCAACCGTTTTCGGCGACTATTACATTTTTCCTCACTTTGGAACGGGCTCGTCATGTACAGACCACTCGGATTACTATCGATTGGACTTCAGACTGAAATTATGGAGCCATGTTTCATCCATTGTCATATATCGGCGTAAAAACTCGGGTTTATTAAGGTTGAACATCTCCAAACACTGTTCTGAATCATCAACCCGACGTTGTTTTTGGTAAGAAGTGAGCTCGCGCGTGACTCACTTTTCACACAGAGTTTTCTGATATGCAAGTATTCGTAAACGTTATGATGTAGACGTTTAATTGATATCGTTAGAGTGTCTGCTATCTCGAACAACTTCATTTTACGGTCTTCAAAAATTATTTTCTGGACTTTTTTCATTTTTCTTCGGTACCAACCACTTTTGGGCGTCCACTGCGTTCACCGTCTCCAGTGTTTATTTTACCATGTCTAAACTTAGTATAGCAATTCTTAATACTTAATTCTCTTGATACGGTGTTCGCAAACTCATTATCAAGCAAAGTTTTTGCTTCAACTGTATTTTGTGAGGGTATGACTAACCAAGACTTATGTGAAATGGAATATATATTTTTTGATCTGTCCTCTGGTGTCTCCAAGTATAGACTTATATCCAAGGTTGACCGAACATTTCGATTAATTATTTGAGTAAATCAAACAACAATAACCAAAATTGCAAGGAATAATAAATCAAAGTCTTCCTCTATCGAGCGATTCAAAAGTGATCATAGCGTATCTATCCAACTCTAAGGTGCCGCCGTTCTTTTTTCATAAAAACCGACAAAAATGTTTTTCTACCCAGAAAACGGTATATTCTTCCAAAAGTCCTACATGTCAAACCACTCTCTTCCAACGCATACACATACACACATGATGGTATAACACATTATTTGGGCCGCCGGGGCGTATGAGTGCGTAAGCTGCACAAATGCAATTCAAAAATCAGACGCTCGCATTTGCGCCACATTTGCTCGTTTTCATTCATTGTACGCTTTAGTGCTTTTAACTGCATTCTAAGTTTTTCAAATGTGCATTTTTTGTTGTTTTTGCTGTTGTTGTTTTGGTTTTATGACTGCACTTGCCGCATGCTTTTCGGTACTAAATGCAAATCATCTGACAAACAAGAAGGCGAACACAATTTCTCGAGAGCTACTTTTTTGCTGGTGCACATGTGTGTGTGTATGTGTGTGTGTGCAACAAAGCATACTTTTTATAGTCTTCACAACCGTTAGATGCTTGTGGAAATGTGCAATTAAATTGTATGCCTTTTTGTGCCGCTGTGTGCGTGTGTGTGCCGAAGCGTCGTAGTTGCACTTCAATGGGCGCACTGAGTGTCACACACACACACACACACATACATACAAAGAAAAATTGCAAGCAGTTGGCAGAGATGTCTCCAATATTTTTATTTGTGTCTGTCCACATGCAGTTTTCCATCACTTTTTCCACTCGCCCCCCACATTCGTGCTTCATTCGGCTTAGTCTTGCAGTTTTCTTTTGCCGTCACACCCCGCTGTACTTAATTGACGTGCCTTCATAGTAAAGTATCATATACACATAGTTGTTGTTTTTCTCCCCCCCCTCGCCCACTTGTTGTTCACTCGCGCTCTCTGTGCTGCGATTGTGGCATGTTGCACTGACTTTTTGCAACAATTTTCAAAATGTTTCCGTTTCGGTTTGCTGCCCAGCGGGCTTTTCTTTTCTTTTTTACAATCTCTCGCATATAATTTTTCTTTCCTTTCCACTTCGTTCAACAATTTTCACATTTTGCTGTCTTTGAAGTGCAGCACTGGCAGCGCATTTTGTTTGTATGTACAGTAATTTACAAAACGACCTTGAGTTTGCGGCGCAAAGCGGACTTGTTGGTAAATGAAGCTGTCAAACTGACTTTTCAAATAATAATTTGTTAAACAAGCGACGCATTTGTCATGGTCATTCAGAGGCAGCACTCTCTTACCATCGTTCAGCTGATTACATTGTCCATTATAAATCCCATTCATAAAACAAAAGTCAGCCCAGATATCTTTAACTCGGTAACGACGGTCATAGACAATAAAAACTCTATTTGTTTGTGCTGCAAGAAAGACTTCGTGATACTTCTTTTAACACCTATTTGCAGAACCTTATATTCTCAGTTGAAAGAAAATCAACTTATTCAAGGCACATACCACTTAAGGCAGATCTTATCCTAATACAGCCAGCTGTCCATACTTCCTATTCAGCTTCTGACGGGCTTTACGGTATCTGCAGACACTTCAAGCATAGATCGTGGTGAATCTACTATTGAGCGACTATTAAGTAGAACCTAGTGAATCTTTATCCATTAGCCTTCCACATTTGGGGAAATCTAGAAGTCACCAGCTGCAGGCACAGATTGCAGAGAGTAAAAGGCCTTTATATACAAGGCTTAGCTGCAATTAACTAATAAGTAGCCCTGGACAGCGTTCAGGGGCTAAGGATAGAGAATTTCATCATAACTCCTCAATATCTTTGATTTTTCTAGCGACATGGTGGATATTTTGGCTTTATTAAACATTCATGCTTACAACCAAGCCTTAATACTACCCAGACTAAGTTGATATGAATGGTTCAAACGGCTCGCGATTTCCGGTCGTAAGCCAAGTATGCTTTGGCTAGCCAAAAAACAACTCTCTGAAGGCGAGCTGAAGTGAGAATGCGAACCATACCTCCCCAGAGATGTGCGGTGGGTTTGGGACAGTCCAGTAAAAAATATCCCCAATGAGACCCCCATTTTGATGACTGCAAAACTACTTGATTGACTCCGGATCGAAAAACCACCAACCCAATCGATCATGTAGTGATAGACGGAAGACATGTCTCCAGTGTTTTAGACGTGCGTACGCTTCAAGGTCCTAGCACTGACTCGCACCACCACAGATTCGACGTCCAGAAACTGCAATCACAACAGACAGCCGAATGATTTGCTACTCAACTTGCACTCCTGCTCTTTGAGAGCACTCATCAACAAATCGGTGTAATGGAGCTGTAGGACGGCATTCCGCTCCTTACGTACAGCTGCAACCGAAACCATTGGTTTTCGGAAAATGCAAAAGAACAGCTGATACGATGAGGAGCGCCGTATCGTAGTGGAGAGAAAGCAGACTGTCTACCTCGCAACATTAAAATCGAACACAAGACGTGCGGGATGGGATCGATATCGAGAGTTGAAGAGGAAAGCGAGACATATTTAAATACAGAAAAAGAGAGAGGCCGAAATGCTTGAGTACCAAGAGCTTAACAAGCTAGCCGACAAGGGTCCACAAACCACACCAAACCATTGTTTTTTCTGAATGAAACCGCAGCACTTGAATGTTTTTCGTCCCGAATGCGACAATTTTGCTGGTCATATACCTATTGAGTAGGAAATGGGCCTCATAGCTGAACAAAATTTGGGTCGAAAACATCGGATCTTTTTGGAACTTTTCATAGAGCGAAGCGATGCCGCTTGAGAAGGTCGAGCGGCTTCAGTTCTTGCACAAGCTGTATTTTATACGCTTTCAGTTTAAGATCTCCACGTAGCGTCTAGTCGTTCTATATGTCAGTCCGAGTTGCTGCGAACCACGCCGAATCGACTCTACACAGTCTTCGTGTACACTCTCAGCTACGGCTGCTATATTTTCTTCACTGCATGCTGGACGTGATCTTTTCGGTTGAATATTATCCATTAATGAAAGCTGGGTCTCAGTTCTTTACAGAACGTGAATTTCGTAATAAGTTGAACGATTTGTAAAAGTTGTTCAGGCGTAAGTCTTTCCATGATGAAATGCCAAAAACATCATGACAGCTTGAGACGCCACACGGGCGATCTGTCAATAAAGGCTATTGAATAAGGTACCTCTACTTGGATCACCCGTTATAATCGTTATCATTATTTTAAGGAAGTGTATTATGTAGTATTTCCACTTCCTTTTTCACTCCCTTTGGGTAAAAGCTTCTGAGCACTCACTAAAATGACTTCATGTCATTGCACATTAACCCCAATTAATTTGGGTATTGTTCCTTCCTCGTATTTGTCTTGCGCTCTAGTTGATGTTCTAAAATATTTTTTCCTATTACTTATGTAATATTTTCGAAATTAACAGTAGCAATACGGCAAAACCAGTTCATGTTGTCTGACATTTATGGGCCAAAAGACACTCACGAAATGAAGCGAGCATAAATCCACTGCATTACTTCATCTGTCCTTACGCTGCCGCACTATTTACTTAAACATCTCTTTTCCCGCCATCTCCTTCATGTGCCGCACTCAGCAACACATTGCGAAGCGGCACATTTCTCATCGCTTTCAGTTCATAAAGTTGGCATTTGCTGCCAAATATTTTCCGCCTGCCTGCATTTCGGTTGCTCAGCAGATACGAGCAGACGCGCCACGAGGTCCAGACTATGTTTACACGAAAGATTGCGTGCGCGAAGCACATTTCCGCGACTGCAAGTAGCCGCAAGTCACCGCAAGTTGGAGGCATATTTTTAGCAGCAGTAATCGTGTGTTAGTTCTTGCCTAATTCTTCTGAGTTTTCTTTAGTTCTTCAGTTTCCCGACTTCATTTCAAATATCTTCGTTTAGTTACGCGCTGTTTACCGCTCACCTACTTCGACTTCGCAGGTGTGAAAGTTCTTCGAAAACAACTCTTTTACCCCACCAGTCATTACCATTTTTGGTCAGCTCCTTAGTTATCGAGGTAAATTTTGTTTGTTTGGGCGAAGTATTCTGGGTAGTGAAGTCATCATTGACGCAACGCTTGGCAAATTATGTACACACTTAATTAGAAACGTTGCGCAAATATTAATAGTTCCATAAAGTTTAGTTGGCCTGCAGTTTGGGCAATGCAGGTGTTCCGTTTGAACTTTTCATGCCTGAAAATAAAAAATTCGTTTGTTGACGATAGAAATGGCACTCGTTTGAAATTTTATTTTTGGTTTTCCTGATGGTGAAATATATTGTTGTTGAAATAGGTAGGACGGAAAGCGTCCACACTTAAGCAATTTGTTTTGGATTTTATATTGTATGACGAGAAGCCTCGAACTCTTAAGACATTTGCAAAAAATCTCTTAAAGGTATGTAGATCTTTGACTATTATTAACTCCAAATGTCCCCTTTTGCTTCCAATTTCTTCGAATATTTATGTCAAATGATGTTCGGGTATCCTGACAATCTGTCTAGCAAAGGTAATGCTCGAAAATACCACGAAAAGATGCGGCGACTAACTGATGACTTCGAAACCGTAGCGTACTCTTTTAGAACCATCAGAGGTGATCTAGTGAATAATGCCCAGAGCATACTGAAATTATGGAGAGAACACTTCTCCAGCCTGCTGAATGTTACCGAAAGCATATCACCAGGAGATGGTGAAGCCGATTCCCCAGTCGATGTAGATAGAGCAGAGGAACCACTTCCCGACCAAAGTTCAAATGGCAATTACGCGTCTGAAGAACAAGAAGTGACGGAGATCGATAGATGGCCGGCTGAGCTATTCAAATACGGTGGCGAAAAACTGATAAGAAGCATGCACCAACTTCTTTCTAAAATATGATCGGACGAAAGCATGTCCGACGATTGGAATTTAAGTGTGATCTGCCCTGATCTGACTTGGGATAAGCTTCCTCAACATCGCATATAAGATTAAAGCCCACCATTAATAAACGATTGACCTTATCAGTGTGGCTTCAGGTCTGGAAAATCAACAACTGACTAGTATGTACTTATTCACCATGCGCCAAATCTTGGAAAAGAGCCGTGAAAAGAGGACCGACACATACCACTGCTTCGTCGATGTTAAAGCTGCTTTCGACAGCACAAAAAGGAGCTACCTTTATGCCGCGATGTCTGAATTTGGTATCCCTCAAAACTAATACGGCTGTGTATACTGACATTGAGAAATATCAAATGCTCCAACAGGATCGGGACGGACTACTCTGAGGCGTTCGATACCAAACGACCTTTCAGACAAGGCGACTCCCTATCGTGCGACTTCTTCAATCTACCATTGGCGCAAGCCACTGATGCACCTGTATCATTGGCTTCAACAACCGCACCATTACTTCTGCTTTCTCCAGACTGGTTAAGGAAGCGGAGCAAAAAAAAGGTCTGGTAGTGCACGAGGGCAAGACGAAATATCTTCTGTAAACAAACAAACTGTCGTCGCACCCGCGACTTGGCTCCCACATCACTGTTTACAGTCATAATTTCGAAGTCGTAGATAATTTTGTCGATATTGGAGCAACGTCAGACTCGAAATCCAACGCAGAATAACTCTTTGCCCTCTCTCTATTGAAAATACCAATTGGAATTGAATTTGAACTTATTTATCTCATTCATACTCTTCTATTGCCTACAAATTTGTAAGTTATAAATATCTTCTCCGGATCAAATTATTGCACTTATTGGGCTCTCAAGTGAGTTCCAATTAAGCAACACTCAAGACCTCGCTGATCTCCCTTCAGCCCGGAAGATATTCTATCACAAACCTGAAAAGTAGACATTCATCTACGTAATGTTCTAACGTTTCATCATCCTCCGCACTTGCTCAACACCTCAATGGATAGAAAAAAAACCTCGCTTTCTGAATTGAATAAAAATCGTAAAGTTAATAGATCTATTCAAAAATTTATATTAGATTAGAACATTGGGAGCCCCGGACAACGTTCCTTCATTCTCCGCACTTGCTCGAAATTATGCCGGTTCCACTTTCCCACGTTTTCGTTTCCTCACTCTCCGCATTACTTCAAAGGAATTTTGTGATACGCACTATATTAGCGGTGTTCTGCAGTCTGAAAAAAGAAAAGTAACTCTCCACTACTGCTATTCTATACCGATGTCTCTCCTCAGTCCTTAGAAGAAACACTCCAAAGCTTGCTATGCATATTCCGTAATCTCTGGAAAACACTTCAATTTAGCGCTTAGTGAATTTGAATGCCGCATAATCAGCATAAGTCCACTTAGCGGCGCCCACTTAGATCCCTAATAAAGTCTTACGAAGCGAATCTGTTGCGAATGGACGGTGGTAATCTAGCACGCAATTACTCATGCAAACAAATACAACAATGTACATTTATGTCTGCATAATGATGCTTCCCTGCATGAGTCATAAGTAAAGTCCACCTTCCAGTTCTCCAATCCGTGTGGGTGGCAGCATAAAAGCATAAATGGTCTCATTCACGAATGACTTTGAAAGTCAGTGAGCACAGGTGGGCCGAGAGAGCTTAAGTGGGAGAGAAATATTTCTATGCCGCCACATAAGCCTAAGAAATCATGAATCATTTGCATTTTTGCAACATACGAACATAAAGATATGGACGCAAATTTACGCCTTGGCGGCTAAGCGACGCCACCCACTCGTGCATGGTAAACATGCAACACAGGCGCCCGCGTGCCGCTCTCGCAAAAGTAATGTGCTACATAGTGCTTTGCCCTTTTCGGCGACGCCACTCAGTCTAAGCTGTCACCGAGAAAGGAAGGAAAAGGGAGAATGCAAACAAAAAAGTGGAAAAGTTGAACAGAAGAAATGTGTCATTGCAACTAAATGCACCTAAAAGGAATGTGAAACCATATATATGTACATGTGTATGTGTACTTAAGCGGGAACTTCCAACTGCTTTTGTATTGATGACATACTATATACATATATTTGTGTACTCTATTTGTGAATATGCGCCAGTTAAGCGCGTTTCATTTGACTTTAGCTCATATCTGTAATATTTTTTTTTTGTTTGCAATTCTTCTAGGATAGCAGCTCTAAAGGCAAACAAAAATCACAAAATGCAATGACGATAAAAATTTTTTTGCAGCTAACTGGGGCACAACAAAAGCACATATGCTATTTACTACTTCATGCCACAAGTGGTGCCACAATGGCTGCAATCGCGCATTTTCCGATTGCCAGTACAGTTGGACGAGGAATGCAAAC
This sequence comes from Bactrocera zonata, assembly GCA_037783105.1. Lineage (NCBI taxonomy): Eukaryota > Metazoa > Arthropoda > Insecta > Diptera > Tephritidae > Bactrocera > Bactrocera zonata. Next base: position 235,118 of record JBAWJQ010003668.1, read on the forward strand.
ATTTTTTGTTTCCACTTTGAAGTTCCTTATCGTCATAAGTGACCTTTTGTGCTCCTTTTTTCAAACGAACTCATACATCTGTATATAAATGCGAGTTAGCGTGGAACAAAGTGTGTGTGAAGATATTGCTATTATCTTTATTTGCTTAAACACAGGCAGATATACTCAATTCATGAAATAAATACTTTTATTTATATATTACTAGCTGACCCCGCAGCCGTTGTCATGCGTGAAATTATGTGTATTTTGAAATGAAAAGAAAGTTAAATTTATCATTTCATTTTTTTTTTTCAATGTAACGCAGCTTTATAAACAAAATTTTTTGGTTTCTGTTCCGGGGTATAGAAAAGATGGTTTTCCAACTCGTGAGCACGCCACGGCCGCGTGAAAGACATAGCATTTCCAAATTTATGCCTCACACTATGCGACTATCTTTAGGTCCTGTTGATTGTCCTCTCAAATGTAATTTTCACTGGAAACGGAATACGTTTGAGCTGAAATTGGAAATCGTTAGAACTCAAAGGAACTCGTAGAATCAAGCATTCTCCTCCTTGTAATCGATAGGTGCGTCACAATCAGTCGGGTTCCATTACACAGAAACATAATAACGACGGATCCTACTTTGAGACGCAAATGGTGCGGTGGCATACCAAGCCTGTCCAAAGAATTTAGAAATACCATTTAATAATTCACGGCGTCGTCATCATTGTCAAGACGATCAATCGATTTGTATGAGTGCAAGTCTCCCGAAATTTGACTTTGAATCTTCCAGTTTAAGTCAACAACATCGGTATTTTTGGAAGCTAACATTGCGCGTGCACTTAAGGAATCGTATTTACTATAACTTGGGTAATGGACAAACATTTGCGATGAGTTCATCTTTCGTGAATTGATAAAGGGAAGATAGAATTGTCATCGAACCACCGGAAGTATCAACCGAAACTGTACCATTTCCAATTTTTAGCGAAGACGATGTAAGATGTCTTTGGCAATGTCGATGTTTACATCGAAAAGTATGCGAACTTCATTTTCATTTCAGTGATTAACGTGTTCCAGCAAACACATCGAACCATTAACAGTAAGCAATAACTCAAATAAATTTGAATCGCGTACATTAATCAATAGCAACTGAAGGTAGAAACAATCGTCGTTTTTCGGGTCGATTGGACCTGGATGTCAATCTACTGGTTGGCCTTGCTTTCTGCGTAACTATTTCTTCGACGATGCATTCCGAACTTGCTTCCGAAAAGAGCAAGTTCTCACAAACGGATCACTGACGAAAGTTGAGAAAAACTCGTCAATGTTAAAATTGTTGCTGTCGATGTTTCCGCTCTCTGGCCATTCTCCAAATTAACTGCGAGACGCACAGGGTGGGAAAACGTTCATGAATTGCAAAATTAAATATCCTACAAAGCGCTTTATTGCAGTTCACGTATCGACCGTATCGTTCAAGAAATATAACTGCTATGTTGCGTCCTTTGGGGACGTAATTTCAAACATATTTTATCGATTACACCAAACTGCAATACTCCACATTGATATGAGTTTTGAATGTGAATTAGACAATAATGATGAATATAGTACGATCAATGTGTTGTCAACTTCGATATTCACTTTTCTAAGTTGAATGCTGAATGTTCTGCCATTGTTGTCTGGTGAGCGACGCCGATAGAGTTGATATCCATTATTTCCAGTTTGTGTTGTCGAAAGAAAAGCACATAGATAGTGTTTCGTGGATTTATTGTCAGACATACAAACCGAAAAGGAATTGTAGTGTCCGCAAAGTCCATGCACCATATTTATTTCCACCACTTCATATAATACTGGATCTTTCTCTACATCAGGAATTTCCGGAGAAATGATTTCATCGATTTTATTTGGTGTAACCATCATCATTCTTCTTTGGATGCAGAAAACTCTATTTTGCCACTCAACAGAGTACATCTAGCATCCAACAGCACCACATATACGTTGCTTCAAGATAAAGTCAATCAAACATCATAGCTGTTGTTTGAAAAGTCATGCAGTGGCATCGTGACGATCGCTTGCTGATTAACCGCAATCCATAATTCCGCACGTATGTCACCGCATCTTGGGAGAACTTCTTGCCTTGCCTTGCCGTGGGCTGCCATATTTTGATGGCAAAAAGAACACCGACCGATATTAGGGCGATCTCTTGGTGGCTTCGTAACAAATTTCAATCTGCAATTGACCTCTTTGTGTGAAACACACGTAAAGTTTTCACTGAATAATTTTCAATAATTTTTCTTTTGAATAGCCGGAATAAAAAAGCAAGCGACCGAAATTGAACTATTCAAATAATTTAAAAATCAAAATATTGTAAAACAAAGCAAACAAAAATTAAAAAAAAAAAAAATTGTATGGAAAAAAGTTACTTTTTGGAATTATCCAATTTGCCGACTTTTCATGAAAAGTATAAGATGTTTTTATTTCTAAACCTTCCTTGATCCACAACGAACAACCTCTTAAAATTTCATCAATATTGGTTCAGCCGTTCTCTTAGCGTTACTAACGAACAAACATTCATTCGTTTGTATGAGAAAAAGAAGAGGGCTGTTTTTAGGGGTTTTCCGGCAATTATTCGAATTTTTTTCTCCGCAGAAACCATCCCTGAACCTCAGCGATCATTTTAAAAAAAGAATTGTCAAATTTGGTTCAGTCGTATGAAAGTTATGAGCGTACATACATTTTGACGATTCATTTTTATTTATATACATACATAGATATATTTATATTGTTTTTTTTTTGTAATCTTAATAGTCACAATAAAACTGCGCACATTTTTTAAATAATTAAATTATCGACATTGTTTGTATGTACAAATAAATAATATTTTTTTATTTTAAATACCATCATCGTTAATAAATTTGTTTGGCTAAAATAGCGTGCCACACAAATATATATACTTATATTGGGTAGTCGAAAAAGTCTTTTCGTATTTTGTCAATAGATGTCGTTCCAGTCTTATACCTTCAGTGCTACCAATCACATTGTGTCATGCCACATATTGTTGGAAAGATGAGATCTTAAGCTTCATTTAACCAAAAAAAATTTCGAGGAAGTTGAAAAAAAGTTTCAGCTATTCAAAAATGAGTGAAAATAATGAAGAAATTCGCTATATCAGTTCGTGTAGCACAACAATGGTTCCCTCGCATCCGAAATTTCGATATGAAAGATGCACCTCGCTCTGGTCGACATATCGTTGAAAAAGTCGATGAAATTATGGATAACATTGACCAGGACCATCACATAAGCAGCCATGATATCGCTAAGGAACTTAACATTCATCATCAAAAGGGTACCCATGTATTTTCCGTGAAAAATTTAATGGACTGAATTAACATCTGCGATTCTTTGCTGAAATGAAATGAAATCGAAATATTTCTGAAACGAATGGCAACAGGCGACAAAAATTGGATCAAATACGACAATAATGTGCGAAAAAGATCATGGTCGAAGCGTGTTGAAGCGCAACAAATGGTCGCAAAGCCAATATTGACGCCTGGAAAGGTTATGCTGAGTGGAAAGGAATCATCCACTAGGAGATGCTCCAGCTGAGGCGAACGATTGATTCTACATTTTACAGTCAACAACTGAAGAGATTGAAGTAAACAATCGAAAAAACGACCAGAGCTGATCAACAGAAAGGACTTTTTCTTCCATCAGGACAACGCTAGATCACACACATCTTTGATGACTCGGCAAAAACTGGAAAAGCTTCACCATATTGCCCTGACCTTGCCCCATCGGACTACCATTTGTTTCGGTAAATACATAACTTCCTTAATAGAGTAATGTTGGCTTCAAGAGAAGCCTGTGAAAACTATTTGTCCCAGTTTTTCGCCGAAAAACCAGAAAAGTTTTACATCGATGGAATAATGTCTCTAGCGGAGTAATGCCAAAAATGTGGTCGAATCTATACCAATTTGGTTCAATAAAGTTCTGTATAAAAAAATATAAAAAAATAAGTTGAAGTTTGATTAGAAATACCACTTTTTTGACTACCCTATTTTTCGTTTCTATATGTTTCTAAAAATCATTGCCTTCCAGCAGAAATACGACAGCTCTACCAAAGTGTTCTGTATTTGTAATAAGCGAATAATGCCTCATCTATTAAACAAAAAATAGCGTAAAATTTAATATACCGCACCACATATCTTTTAAAAATTAAATAAATAGGAATTACTTACCCTATAGTAAAATATGTACATACATACGTACATATGTACATATGTACGTATGTACGAATAACTCTACTGTAAACAACCACCCACAATTTTTATGTTACGTCTTACATATGTAAATGCGACTGTTACTACATTTAATAACTGTTAACATAGCATTTCCTTAAAATCTATTACAATATGTTAACCCATTAGCAGCATCCAAATAACAAATATTCCCACAGCTGTTAACAACATAACACAGCAGAGTCTTATCAACAGCAGTAAAATTAATTGGCTATAAAAGCAAAAATATAAATATTTATGTTCTCACACAACACACACACACACGTACACTGCTGGGGGCTGCTTGCATTTGCCATTTCAATGCCAGCATGAGAGCGCTCACTACATGCTACCGCAGAGCAAGAGCGCAGCTGGAGAGAGAGCGCATAAACAGCAACTGAGCAGGCGAAATGTCAAAATTGATGCTGCGGCCGACCGCTGCACCGCCATAAGCAAAGTGAATTTTGCGGCTGTGACAACTGAGATTTTTTCCAAATTTTCACAAAATTCAATTGCTTTCTTTCTTTGCTAATTAAACATTATATTCAAGTGAAATTATTGTGCCAATAAGTGAGTGAGTGCGCGTGTGTGTAAATGGAATAAAATTAAGTGAAAACGGAAGTTCCTATAACAAATAATTAAACACCAAAATATCCTCCTCAGCAAGCAAGCCTCAGTGATAGAACGAATTACACTCATACATACTTACAAGCAAACATAATTTATGAAGTTTTACGAGTAAGTAGCGATTATTTAACCAAAAATATTATTCTGCCTTCATTTGTGCATTTGTTGCATGCTTCATCTGTGATTTTTTATTGTTGTTTGGTGACATTTTATGCATTGTAAATACATCGTGTGAATTGTAATCTCATTAGTGCATTTCGATTGGTGGAGCTGCTGTGGCAGAGGCTGCCGGTTCAGCGGCCGTAAATTGAACTCGCAGATATCGCTTGTTGTAAAAGTGGTTGTTGCTGTAGTTATAATAGTTCCGCTTGCGAGCGTTTATCGCGTTATTGATTTTGTCTGGCTGCTCTTACTAGAATTCTTATATTCTTATATATATACATACATAGATATGTATATAAATGTAGACATATGAGGGTGCAGCATCAGCCGGGCGTCTGTAACCCCGCTGTTTAAGTGATTGTGTTTATCATCAGCAGCAGGCAATAACCTCAACGCCATTTGAAAGCAATAATCATAACGGGTGATTTTTTTGAGGTTAGGATTTTCATGCAGTAGTATTTGACAGATCACGTGGGATGTCAGACATGGTGTCAAAGAGAAAGATGCTCAGTATGCTTTGACATTTCATCATGAATAGACTTACTAACGAGCAACGCTTGCAAATCATTGAATTTTATTACCAAAATCAGTGTTCGGTTCGAAATGTGTTTCGCGTCCGTGTCCGATGAGCGATGAGGCTCATTTCTGGTTGAATGGCTACGTAAATAAGCAAAATTGCCGCATTTGGGGTGAAGAGCAACCAGAAGCCGTTCAAGAACTGCCCATGCATCCCGAAAAATGCACTGTTTGGTGTGGTTTGTACGCTGGTGGAATCATTGGACCGTATTTTTTCAAAGATGCTGTTGGACGCAACGTTACGGTGAATGGCGATCGCTATCGTTCGATGCTAACAAACTTTTTGTTGCCAAAAATGGAAGAACTGAACTTGGTTGACATGTGGTTTCAACAAGATGGCGCTACATGCCACACAGCTCGCGATTCTATGGCCATTTTGAGGGAAAACTTCGGACAACAATTCATCTCAAGAAATGGACCCGTAAGTTGGCCACCAAGATCATGCGATTTAACGCCTTTAGACTATTTTTTGTGGGGCTACGTCAAGTCTAAAGTCTACAGAAATAAGCCAGCAACTATTCCAGCTTTGGAAGACAACATTTCCGAAGAAATTCGGGCTATTCCGGCCGAAATGCTCGAAAAAGTTGCCCAAAATTGGACTTTCCGAATGGACCACCTAAGACGCAGCCGCGGTCAACATTTAAATGAAATTATCTTCAAAAAGTAAATGTCATGAACCAATCTAACGTTTCAAATAAAGAACCGATGAGATTTTGCAAATTTTATGCGTTTTTTTTTTTTAAAAAGTTATCAAGCTCTTAAAAAATCACCCTTTAATAGAAGTGGTACTTATGTACATACTAATAAATAATATCGATTACTAAACTAACATTGCATGTATGTGGAGTCTTCAAACCACCGAAAGCGAAATTTCTGTGTGTTGAAGTTCAAGTTCATGAAAATTTCTGATAAGAAGTGCTGTTTGATTTTTCCTACAATTGCATGTGAGTTTAGTGCTTTTAAGTATTAAAAATTAAACAATACAGCTTTATTTACACTCATGTATTTCAAAAATTGAATTTTGATTTTTTTTTAATGTGTGTACATCGAATGTACATTTTTTGAAAATTTTCTATGATACGGCAAATAAGTTCGGAAATATGAACGCAGTTGTAAGAATTTTCTAACCTAGTGTAATTAGCGCCCACTACCCTATACGCGTTTTGCTCGAAAAACTGTTTTCAGAGTCGAAAAAAAATTTTCGGAAATGGCTAAGCCGATGGACTTGAAAGTTTTACTCGACCTTTATAGATATATTTTCAAGTAGATGTCGAGGGACTAAGATTCTAAGGACCAAGATTTCTGACAATAGTTTCGTTTTTTATTTTGAGACACTCTGAAGTGTAAATTTCTAAACAGAAATTTATGGTTTTTGGGGGAGCCGTCGTTTTGTTAAAAATGAAAATTTTGTTTTTTGATTTATAATTGGCCAAACTTCTTCTCCGGTTAGTGCTAAGTGGTTGTTCTTCAATAAGTAGAGGGATTCACCATATTCTAACCCATTGTTTAATGCCTGAAAATTTGTGTGAGAAGCTTTGTCGCTAAAATGTTCGCTGAGATTCATTAAGGTGCCTCACATACCATCAAGAATCATATGAATATATGGAGGCTCAAATTTATCCATTTTAAGTAAAAAATAGTACTGTTGGTAGTAAAACACGCTGCTCGTTTTCATTTAGATAACTCACATGTTGGCCGATTTATACGGTATAAAGTCGCTTGGAAGTTCGAAAATCATTATATTGAGTAGATGGGAGCTAAGGGAATTATTGATCCGATTCCACCCATTTTTGACAAACATACATACCATTGTGATAAAAGGATTATCCCTGTTCAGTTGTATATCTCACACGTTCACCGATGTTTGCGGTAAAAAGTCAACCATAGCTACTGGGAACCAGATAATCGGTACCTAGGAGCTTAAACAGTTGGATTTGATGGCATACCCCAAAAGCACTACTTGTTCGAAATTGTATCTCTTTATAATCACTGATTTTTGATTAATGCTCTGCAAAGAAAAGAATCAGATGGAAGGTAAGATTGTGTTATATGCGAAGTAGGTGCAGTTGCAATCCGATTCGATCCGATCGCCCATTTTGGGACTATAGCACAGGAATATGAGAGGAATGTCACGTACCAAATTTGGTTGAAATCGGTCGGGCAGGTCCCGAGATAAGTGGCTTCCCCTAAAATAGTAGGTGCCACGACCATCGTTTATTTTTTAAAATTATATGTCTCCGACGCATTTAGTTATTGATTTATCGCTCTTTTTAATAGTACCGTTATATGGATAGTTTTCTCACTGCCGTTAGGGTTTCTTATAGGATTTATCTAGAGCAAATTTGATTTTTTGGGTTTAATCAGTTTGAGAGATATGTGGAGTAAACTTATTAGAGTGCGAGACCACGCCATCTTTTTCAAAAATCACATGTCGGCTGAAAAACTTTACTTTTAAAACATAAACCAATATTATAAGTTGAATCGATGAAAAAAAGTTTATGTTAGGCTCTACTCCCTTCCTAATGCTGACACGATGATTTTAGTATACATTTTCCTTAAACTTTTTCTTTCTGACTGTTAAAAATAGTCGTTAATTCAAATAAAATCATATATCTAATCCATCACTGACTAATGTATGTCACTTGAATACTAACATTATCTGCTAAGGAAAAAACCCCAAATCACTTTACCAAATTTTTTTCCAAAAAAAAATTTTTTTTTTGCCGAAGAAAAGAGCTGCCGATCGCCCACACACTGCCAAACTTCTTCCAGATGTGAGAGAGCCAACCTAAGAAACTTACCCACTTTAGTTTAAGCGATTTTTCCACTTTTATATGAAGATAATAAATTTGAGTCTACCGTTGTTTGAATAATGTCATAGATATATAGAAAAATATCTTACTGCAGCCATTATGTTAACTCTCGGCAACATAATCTTAACGATTTTAGTTTATTGGATGTCTTTAGATCAAGGCCCGTTCAGTACTAAGCCAGAGTGTCTATTTCAGAATTAGAGTACCTTAATAGATTGTATAACATAAATTCTAACAGAACATAACATAATGAGCTTGCTCATCTAACAGATGATTGCCTATAAAATAACAGTTCGATATCTCGAACCAACTGACAATTACCATAAAATATGATATTTAAATAATGAACCTATCAATTGACGAGCACGTCATGAGGCAAAATATTACATACTTACTTATTATATATGTATATGCTTTCTATAATATCTACTTATATACAAACAATAATATATGCCGTATTTACGCACGAAAGTGTGTTTGTGTGCCTCCATTAAGTGGCGTCGAAATGACTCAAGTGTTCGAACGCCAAATATGCAATTTATGTGACTCGCATATAAATATCGGCACAACCGAACTTCGTTGGCTTTCATCGTATGCAGGGAAATGGTAAAGTTTTAGTTTTTTTCTTACTATTTGAAAGGTATATTATTAATTGTTTTTTTTTTTTTGCAACGAAGTCGTTGGCTCTGCCATATTTTGCAGGTGTTTTATAACTCTTTTTTCATTACTTTATAATTTCCTTTTCTTACGATTTAACGATTATAAAACAATTGCACATTTAACTGGCACATTTGCCGCAATTTTTCAACGCCGCCGAAACAGTCGCATTTCCGATTTGAAACGGCTTGCAAGGTTGAGCTCGAAGTGTGGTGCAAATATTATACGATTACAGTTATAAGTGGTGAATAATATTTAAGTGCATCGGGCTTATCAAATTTTGGTTCATAGTGCTACAAAAATCCATATCTGTGTCAAAAATTTAATGTCAAGAGTGCTTCGAAACTCCAAGACAGCAATTCAAGTCAGTTTAAAGCAGTTTATGAGGTACTGAGAATACGCTTTGAGTTTTAAAGTGTGTGTGAAAACTAGAAAAGAACCATGGGAAAAAATAAACGCTTGTTTATAAAAAATGTTAAATGCTTTAACCCGTTCAGCGGCAAACGAAAGAATGGCGGCAAAAGTAAGTCGAGAAAATGCTAATTGCTTTTAAAACCGTAAAATCTTAGGTATCCAGTACGGAAATAAATGTAATAGGTATTACAACATAATATTTAATAATTTTGGTAAATAAGGCACAATTTCAGACATTCTCTGAGTACTTTTTTATAATTTGTAGAAGGTCCTCTCATCATTATCATTTAACAACATGCGATTCATGATACTATATAAGGTTACTTACCGTAGAATTCCGAGGTTATTGCTGAATAATCCGAAAATCAAGATAAAACGTTAACTTCTGCTGCAATGAATCAAAAGTGTAATATATTTCGAAGTCCACCACTTTTTTAAAGAAAAAACAGTGAAACTTCAAATTTAATGGGGAATGTTTTTTATCATTCGAAATAACATTCATTGGCATAAATTTTTGAAGACTCTCTCTTTTAAATGTTGACCGCCGCTATATCTCAGATGATCCATTCGTAGAGTCCAATTTTCGATGATTCGTTCGAGTATTTCGACTGGCAACTGGCGAATGACTCGCGTGCTCTTTTGCTCCGAAGTCTGCATCGAATTATCCCCATAGACTTTTGACTTTACATATCCCTACAAGAAATTCTAACGGTGTGATATCACACAGCTACGACTGCTATATTTAGACGTGATTTAGCTTCACTGCTTGCTAGACGTGATTTATTCGGTTGAATAATATCCATTAATGAATGATGGGTCTCAATATGGGTCATGTTGTGGCGAATAGTACGCTCTGTAGGTGGAATATGTTGACCATAAGTTAAGCGAATACATTCTTTAAATGCCCAGCAATACTGAAAATAACATGACAGACTGACACGACTCACGCATGATCTATCAAAAAAAGTACATATATTAGGATCAGCGAATAAAACCCTTATTTTTCCTTAAGTCAAAATACGCAATTGCATGATATACCATGCGATCAAATTTGACCCGGACTGACACAAAATTTTTTTTCACAACACATTATTATCGCTTTCAAAATAGGCTTCTGAGCCAAGGTAAGCATGCAATCCAATTTTCCATACATTTGTTAAAAACCTTGGCTTGGAGGATCAGTGTCTTCAATGAATTTGGGTTTTTTTCATTTTCGGCTAAAATTTGTACCGCCATTCACTAGAAATTCTTGGCAATTTTCAACGTTATATTCATAAACTCTTATCTCGACACCTATAATGAGGAACTTTATGAATGTGAGATCCTCAGCGACATTGTGAATCATCTCCTTTGCGATCGCTTCATATCCAAAACATTAACCAAAATGAGTTCAGTCTATTTTCTGCTATGATTCTGATGCCATCGTTCTCAAGTTTTCAAGTGTTTCTTTAACTCTTTCGAAGTTATCGTCATTAAGTAAGAGGTGAATACATGACTTGCAGGAGACAGATATTCAATGAAGTCACGACCTTCGCTGAATGCTTTGAGTCCCCAAAATATTTCTGCAATATTTCCAATGATTCTGTAGTCATGATATTCGAAACACAAAATTTAAAAATTTTTTTTCCACGGCAAAAATTGCTAGTCAAACCTTTCGGGCCATAAAAAACTGCCGACAAGTACACACACTAATTGAAATATGAAAATCAAATTTAGTAAGATATTCATTATAAATCCATTATAAATCTTCAGGAAAGGTATGCTGCTTAATCTGAAAAAAATAAATTTGATTTTCAATTTTGCATGCGCCCGAATGTATACTATGAATTTCTTTGATGTAGAATATAGAATTTTTTAACTATATATTTTACGAAGTTAAATGCTATAATTCAAATATCAGCTGCCATATTTATTGTAGCGAAAAATCTTCAATAAAATAAAATTTTTACGTGTAATAAAGTCATAAAATGCAGATTTTCGCACATATTCTCACACACATATGCATACCTCAATTTTTCAGAATGAATGCAAGTCTTTATGAGTCTTTATGTTAATAGCTTTTACAAGCCATTTCATTTAATGTGCAAGCAGAGGAGATATTTTCATACATTTTTACACGCTTGGAAGCATGCCACACATACACACATACAATGCCTGTTACCCACTTACCCAATCCTCGAAATGTCAACGAGGTGCATCAGAAACTGTCACGTTACACACTCACTCAATTTTAGAGTATCTGCATATGTATGCGTATTTTGACTCTACACTCCTTTGTGGGTGTTTGTGTGATTGCACGAATATTGCATAAGTCAGTTATGATTACCACGCATAACAGTACATGACACCAGCGTTGACATGCCACTAACTTTGTAAGGCAACCACGTTGGCTGCGACACGAACGTACATATATTTTATGTGTGTATATGTGAGGGTGCTATGTAATCGGAAAGTGGGTGACAGCATTGTTGCAGTGATTGCCCACCAGTGAATGAATGGTGGAATGAAAGAATAACTGAATGAAAGCCTATCCAGACTGGCGTCTGTCGTCGCATCCAGCGCTGCTGCAGCCACTATGTTGCAACACTTCAAGCTTGACTGCTGTCAAGTGCTACAATGCACCGCGTAGATATGTTCCTGTACTTGTATTTGTGTGATGCTCCCTGAACATCAACACAATTTGAATACCTTAGTAGAATGCTTTATGCGCCGATAACAGTAACTGGCAGCTGCCGTTTATGTGAGAAGCTATGACAACAGTAGCGCCAAGCTGCTTGCTGCTCTACAAAAGTTGTAAGTTTTTGTTACTTTTGTAGATTTTTTGACGCATCGTCGTTCTCTGCATACAATATATAGTCATACACGCACATAACCGCAATAGTTTACTAGGACTTGATCGCCACAAGCTTAACTGCAAACAGTGAAGTAAAAAAAATTGTAATCAAATCCGTTTGCCCACTGACGTAAGAGGAAGATTAAACAATGTACTTGTACGTATCCGAAACACAAAACTCTCTGACACAAACACGGCATAATGTCTAATAAAAATAGTTAAGCTGAAAATCAAATTTGCAAATGGTCTTTCAATGCGTGCAAGCCTAGACTTGAAGCCATATGTGTTTACATATGTATGTATATGCATAGAGTAAGTATTGCATAAATATAGCGTAATATGCTTCAAGCTATCGTTAAACAATTTTCTTCCCAAACTTACATTACATACTTGTATTATCTTGCTGATGATAATCGAGCCCCGCGTAATTTCCAGGCATTTATCCTTAAAGCGTCAACTCCAGTCGTACATCAACCCGAGTTCTCTTTAGCTCGTTATTACATACTTTACAACATGGATGATATCCGTCCGAACTCAGCTTGCTAACAATGTATTTCCTTGCGTTTTATCCTATATCCTTTATCACGACACAACCCAACTCCTTAGGTAGGTTTAAGTGGATCACGAAAGATACTTCAACAAATAGTTCCACTGTATGAGTATAGCATTAGGCCCAAATATCTTTTAATATTACTATCCATAATACTTCCTTACTCATAAATCTAATCCAGAATCTTTCTTTCGAACACAATCGAACACAAGAAAAGCCGCATACATCTGATCTGAGTATGAGTCGGACTGGTCCATTTAATTGCGCGCGCAAACTGAATCGATAATATTTTTCTTCCGTATTGGCCCCACCTTTTTTATGCTCGTGTGTAGTTTGATCTCCATATGTTAATTAGCGTGAGTTTGACAGCTTCTTACGCCACGAAATTTCTGACGATAACAATTCACAACGAGTTTCTGGAACTTTAGAATCACAGCTACGAAATCATTGGCGAGTCTACTTTTATAAAAACACAAATATTTGAGCGACACAAAACATTCAATGATGGCCATGAAGTCACCAAAAACTTAAGTCTTGCGAGTCGTTCGTCTAACTCTGTTAAAGACAATAGTAGTGCTTGAACATCGTCGTGTTAGGATCAGAGAGAAGCTCTCAACCTTTCGTATGAATCAACTCAACACATTTTGGTTAATATTTTCGGTTTAAAGCAAGACAATGCTAAACTCGTACCAAAGAACCCGACTTTTTTTCAACAACAACGAATAGAGGTCGCAAAAGAGATGTGTGAAAATGTAGCTGGGAACTCATAATTCGTTGCAAATGACCGGATTTGTGAGCAGAAATTTGCTGGATATTTATCTAACCTTAATAATGCGCCATCAAATTCTGGCATTATTGTGATTGACCAATAGATTTGACAATCTAGCAGTGTTTTAAACAATGATGTCTTGGTTTCTGCCTGCAAAATGTTGTGTTTTTTGGTCAGTTGTCATATATAACAGAAAATATTTAACGAGTTAGTTCAGTTTTATAGTTGAAGAGAGTAGAGTAGTTTAGCTATTATTCGTCGAAAATGCTATGTCTTTCATTTACATACATATATAGAGATTATAGAGCTCTCACCATAGTCTAATGGAATGTAACCACTCACAAGTTACAGAAGGAATATTTTTCACAGTGTTATTAGGGGTTTACTTCACCAATTTACAAGCCTACAATAAGAATATATTAATTTTACTATTGCTTAGTTAGTTTACCTCTACCCTTTTCATAGCAATGGGATTTCAAGGAGTATTATACCGATTAGTCCATATACTATTTTCTTTATTCACTTGGACAAGCTTGGTTATGACATAATTTTTTCAACTTTCACTAAAAACAAAAGTGTGGAACAAGAGAAAAATAAGAGAAAGAAACAGGAAGATCTTTATGGACGTCCTTTTTATGTAGTTGACCTACAAGAAGACCGATTGAAATCCAAACGACCTAAGGCTTTCACATGAATAAACATTTTTATTTACTCGGTGTTTGGAGAAAACTCGTTTTCTTAATACAGAACTAGATTAATTTACTGTTTTTTAGATACTTGTAATACCATTTATTTGGAGTCAGTTGTTTGGTGATACGCCTGTTTGAAGCTCATCTTTGATATAGATCGTCTTATTACTTTTTGATCTATAAAAAGCGCCTAAAAGCTGGGCTTCCAGCAGACATATCAACAAACAACTGACACCAAATGTCTTTAGAAATGTAAGGAATTGTTCTGTAAATGACAGCTTTAGGATTGAAGCTTGCTTCTAGGCATTTGGTATGAGAAAAGCAATATTCTTCTCCAATTTCTTTTATGGCTGATCAAATGAAAGATCTCATCTGAAGTTTTGAGATTGCTTTTCTGAATATAAGTTCACATATATTTGCTAGAAGCTCACACGAGTTTTTTCGATTTTTTTTTTTCAATAACAAGAATAAAGTAGTTTATTTGTGTCTGATAAAAATGGTGACCGCTTTTAGAAAAAAGAAATATGTTAATTGCCGGAAAGTTGGATCGCACCTACGTCTATGAAGTGTAAAATCGTCCCACAAACGCTGGCGGCCGTTATATCGAGAAGAAACCACGTACTCGTATACTAAGTACATTACTTCTTGGGGATTTTGACTTATGAATCGCTCACTCGATTATTTTGACGAACATGTTTGATAAAATTGAAAATTTCTGCAATTAATATTTAATTTCCTCAGTAGAGTTAGTAGAATGTAAATTTAAGCATTTTTTAAGAAACAAAAGTAATAGCGATCTTTATTTTTCGTTCAGATAACAATTTCTTTATGAGATCTATAATATTATATATTCGAACAAAAATTATATTATATCTTAAAGGTTATTCCGGGATTGCCATCTCTATAAATCTCTGAATAGCATGTGAAAGAGACTTAGAAACAAAGAGACATGTAAAGAGTATTTTATTGTTTGCAAAATACTCGAAGCTCTCTATTCATCTAAGGCTTAGAATATAAGCTAAATGTTTATAAATTACATACATATATGCATATGTATGTGGATCCCGCTATATGCTCTGTTATTTTGTGGATCTCTGCTATTTTGCCGGTTCGCTAACGCATGCGTCAGTTGATTACAGAATGTTTCGCTGAACAATCGTGGTTTAGCTGTGAAGAAAATGTGCTTGACAAAGTGATTCCACCGAACTCTGCTTATTAAATTTAGTAACTGTGTTCTTAAAAATGTACCGTTCTGTTAATGAAAAAATGTGTTTAAAAAAGAAGGACTATAATGAGGATAACGAAGTGTCAATGATCTAGTCTAAATCAAACAGAGGAATCTATTCCAAATCGACAAAGAGAAAGGCCAGTAACTTTTTCGGCTCTGTAAAGGTACTGTTATTTTTTACTGTTATAAGCAAACTAAGAATTTTAATTTCATATTCGCAAACTCCTTAGAATAGACGGTAAACTCAGCACTATTTCACTCATATAACTGAGAACAAAAGAAATGGAGTCTCCACGAACGGAATCAACGATATCCGTAAAAAGTGAGCCTGCAACGCCAATAAAAATTACAACAAAACCAGAAAGTGAACCTGCAACACCAATGAAAGACACAACAACAACACCTGAGTTGAAAGATAATGTCGGCGTCATGAACCGTAGCACAATGGACCCAGATCGCGATGACGGCTTTTCAGATATCGATGAACGCCTTTTGAATAAGTCTGAAAGTACCCAAAATTGTCCCAAATATGTATGCGAGTTTTATGAATCTCTTGTTCTTAAGTAGTAACGACTTTTCTTTTTCAATCCCGTAAGCTTTTGACCACTATGATACCCACTTGTCTGGCTGACTGCAAAAAAGCATATGAGGAGAACGGCAATGTTCTGACGAAAACGGAGCACCGAAAGCTTACTAGTGCCATAATTAAGTACTTTCGAGTTAATAAGATACTCTTGAAACCAGAAATAGCTACTGATCTGGCCAAACAGATAAAACGGCATTTTCCTACAGAAAAAAAGGTATGCCAATTGAGGATAAAATCTATGTAGTTAAATGCCACAAAGGTGTAAGTAAGAAGGTTAAATGCAAGAATCATAGCAGGTCTCTCTTTTATATTATTGAACATTACGTTAGGCCCTGTAAGTCGACGCGAATCTTTATATCCTAGGAATCCTTTAGAATGACAGTGATCTAAAAAAAATTATTGGACTTTTGTATTGAGAAGTCGAACTTTCCAAATTGGGTTAGGCCCTGGGTGTTCTAGTTCTTGTTGATGCAAAATAGTTTGATTTCGGTTCTTTCTCGTTTTCGAAGTGTTCACATATTCGGAAATGTTTGCTGCCTTAAGAAATTATTGAATTACTCGTACAGTAAGGTATATCTGGCATATAGATTGAAGAAAAAGATCTATATATATAGCAAAGAAAAATATGTTGGGGATTTTTAACATCCATTTTTCAATTTCTGTAACTCTATTTTTTTACTTCTGGCCTTGAACTCCCAGCAGCCTGAAAGTTCTTTTTAAGTCTCGAGAGTCGTGGATTACACCGATAATTCAATGAGCCACCGTCACGGCAGTCGGTTCCACGTTTCTTGACTCCGTTTGTTTTCTGGACAAGTCCATCGAAGCAACTTGTAATTATATTTAGTGCATTTCGGTATCTAACTAAGGTATAAACTAGTTCCCTTGACCCCGAATAATATTATAAAACTTCACGCAGAATGAAAAAGTTCTTAAATAGACTCTCCTTCAGTTTGAGATGAAGCAGACTGCTCTACCGTACAATAGTAACAAGAGACTATGTGCCAGAGTTTAGTATGAGCGGTCTGGTCGAAGACACCACAACTCCGATCGTTGCCTTTTAGATTAAAACCGTTTCCGTTAGCACTTTCGACCCATGTTAAGGCAGCACCGATATATTTGAGTTATTTCAGCTTCATTAACCAAACACTCGATTCATAATTTTACAGCGCGACTGGTATAAGCATAAGAACGGCACAAGTCGTGGCCGCTTACATAGAAGGTACTACAATTACCTTCGTCGTAAACAAATTAAAATATTTAATTTACCGATACCACACCGCCCGTGGTTGCAGGATGAAAAAGCGTCAGATCCAAACGAGTTCGCAAAATGCGATACTGGACACGATTGTCCAAAACCAGACGACCAATGTATGGACGACAAAAAATCGTTAGATTCACAAGGGTTTATAAAATGTGATGGTGGACCCGGTTGTCCATATCCAGAGTTCCACGGTGCGGATGGCAAAGTAATTATAGAATCAGAAGAGTCTATAAAATGCGATGATGAACACGATGGTCCAAAACCAGACGGACAAGGCGAGGAGGACAAAGAATCGTTGGAGTACGGAGGATACTTTCAATTTGCCGATGGTCGTAATTGTCCAAAAAAGGAAGATCGCTTAGAACGCTTTGATAATGGTACATATACCTAAATAAACAAATAAAAGGGCTACTTTGACTGCCAAAATTCTTAACTTCAGGCATGCGACGCGTAGAGCTTTGGCTGCAAGACGTCGTCAAATGTGGAAATGCCATGGATGCGATCGACATATGGAAGGACAAATGGATGTATCGGAGAGAACAGCTCGAACAAATGAAACCAGGCGACACGCAGCAACTCGAAGCATTCCTCACCGAATGGGCAGATTACAAGGGCACCAATAGCCGACAATTGGTAAACGACTTTTTCTTACTTAATTTTTGAAAGCAATTTAATTTTTTTTTTTTTTTTTTGTGCTCTTTGCACTTTGCAGCTGAACTACGACTTCGAACAAATGTACCCCGGTAAAATAGAATTCTATAACGAGCAATTGTCTCGTTTCAATACGTATATCTTCTCATATATGGCGGTACATTTAAAAGATGGAAAATTTTTGAAGTTCTCTGAACAGTACAGAAGTGAAATGATAAACTTTAATGATGACCAAGAATTCACGTTCCTTTACATGATGCACGACATCATGCACCCGCAAAGCTGTTATACGAATGGCACGACAGAGCACTCGCGACCCTACAGCACCGCCGAATCAGAGCGCGCAACCATGCGCATTGTGCAGAACGAAAGTGAGGTGGACAGCTATAACGAGTGGCATCCATGCATATTTGTCTTGTTGGGTGAAACGCCGGGAAGCAATCGGTACATTGTGGCTTGGCGCGATGTGCGTTACCACTTGCCGCTCGGTGAAGCCTTACTCGCCGCCATACAGCTGTACTTGTTCTTCAAGTTGGAGTGTCCACCCGCGTGTGCCAGTTTCTGGCAATTCGTACGTTCGTACTTTTTACATATCGTATTACCGCAGGATATCTCTTACGTTAGGCTAGAGAGTCTAAAGATCTTTATAGAATTATTAAATCCAATTCATTTGCCGTCGTCGCCAATGCCACCGCTGCCACCGCCTCCAATGCCGTCCTTCCTTGGAAAAAAACTTGACAAAGCTTTTAGCAATAATTTGAAAAAGTTTTGACGTCATCAACGTCAACTCACACACAATAATAATTTTTTTAAACTTCAATACATTTCACTGAAATTTTTTAAACAAAAAATGTCTCAAAATAAACGCAACACCACGGACTCCAGCAACGCTACGAATTCGCAAACAGCCGCCACTTTAAAGTCGCATGTTTCGTTCGATACTTACCCCGAGGAGAAGCTCGACAAACTCATGGGTAAGTGCTGGACGGACTGTCTAATTAAAGGTGGCGCCGGTTTTGGCATCGGATTTCTCGTTACACTTTTGTTTATACGACGCATGTGGCCACCGATCTTGGGCAGCAGCTTCGGCCTAGGCGTGTCATACAAGGAATGCGAGCGAAATCTTCAGTCGCAAACAAAGTGCGAGGCTGCTGATAAAGTAAATGAAAATAAACTAGCTTAGTATTTGTATTTGTGTTCTTATAATTGAAAATGTTAGTACAGCATGCATAACATAAAAATATATGTATAATAAAATATCATAATTTGTACCGAAACTGTGGTGTCTTAATGCTCTCCAAAGAAAATAGTTGGGCTGACTTTTTATGAAGAATGTGCCGGAAACACAAAGCTTTGATCTGCTCCAAAAATGTGAAATTATTTGCTCACCGAAGTCTTCCTTCATTAAATCCATCGAATGATGGAATGTGTTGGAAGTGGCGCCGTCTTGTTCAAACCAAATGCGGCCGAGATCGCGAGCTTTTCGGTTTCGGGCATCAAATAGTCGGTTATCATAGCGCGATAACGGTCGGCATTAATACTTACGTTCGCACTGGGATAATTTTTGAAGAAATATGGACCGATGATTTTACCGGCCCACACCAAACCGCGGTTTTTTCTGCATAAACGGCAGCTCTTGAATCTCTTCATTTTTCTTTTCGTCCCAAATGCGGCAATTTTGCTTACTTATATATCCACTAAGCCAGAAATGGCCTCATCGCTGAACAAAGTTTGGCTCGAAAACTTCGGGTCTTCTTTGAACTTTTCAAGAGCCTCATGGGAAGGTCGAGCGGCTTTAGTTCTTGCCCAGCCTGTATTTTCTACGCTTTCGTTAAGATTTCGACTTAAAATGTACCAAGTCGTCGGAAATATTATTTGTCGAATTCTAATGTTCAGCAACCCGGTGTTCTTCTTCTCTAGTTTGAGCACAAATTTGAAAACCCGATTCTGATTTTGTTAAGGAAATCAATGACTTCAATAACCTCGTCTATTTAGGTGTTGTGATTAAGAGCAATTATTTCGATTAATACACATACATTTTCCGCAAAATATTATTGTTACTATAATCGAAAATATTTACTCTTTCAATATGGATCATGGATCTTTCCAGTTGGTTACACAAAGTTTGTATGCCAATATTTGCCTTAAACTATATACGAGTAAGCATTCTCAACTTTATACCTTCAACATTGGACCCCATAACAACTACGCACATACAAATATACAGGAAAAATTTGTTTACATATCTTATCAATATCAGCAACATTAAATATTGCTGTAAACAAAAGAGTGGCATGCGCTTGATAAGCAACTCGGCGATAAAGCTTTAATTTTATGGCTCTCGCTCGTAGCATAACGCTGTTAGCGACTCTCACGCTCGCTAGAACAAATTCATTTAACATTTCAGCAGCAAGCAAGGTTGTCAACTGTGGAGGAATTCTGATTTTTTTGGCAGATTTTTGACGGATTTTTTATTTCTTGGAAATTTCAGATTTTTTTCTAATTTTAATAGTAAAGAATTTCCTGGATTATGTCAATAAATATTTCCAAAATGATATCTTAAAAACTGAGGGACTAGTTCGTATATATAAAGACGGGCAGACAGACGTACAGAGAGACAGACAGACAAACGAACGGACGGACGGACAGACAGACAGACAGATTTGGCTAAATCCACTCAGCTCAACATACTGATCATTTAAGTATACACTTTACAGGGTCTTCGACGCTTTCTTCTGGGTGTTACAAACTTTTTGGCAAACTTAATATACCCTGTGCAGGGTATAATAAGTTGAAGTTTGATTAGGCTTTTCGTATGCCTTTTCGACTATCCTATATGATGGATCCACAATAATGAGCCATTAAGTACTCTTTGGCCCAAAAATTCGCCTTCAAAGTCAAAGTTGAAGTAACTTGTATAACTATTTTGCAAAGTTGAAATCAACAAATTATAAAGAAAGATATATTTAAATTTATTATGCAATATTAAAAAAAAAATATTACTTAAAATTGAAATTAAAATATAAAATACTCAGTTCTTAATCCAAACACAAAAATTTCCAAAAAAAAGTTTACAAAATCACATACAAATTTATAAACATCAACTGGCAACCCTGACATGAAATAAATCTGCGATTGAGCATTCTGAGCGCGAGCGTCAAAACCAGACGGGAGAATAACAAAATCACAGCAAATGCACGCGGCTCCCAGCTCGCTACACTGTTGGTGAGCCAATTTTGGTGCGATCTCCACGGCAAACGCTCCACACAGCGCCCATCTCAGCTGAGAGAAATGCCACATAGAAAGCATCCAAAGCGTTTGCGACCGTCCAGTGTTGGCTAATGTCGGAGCGCGTGAGTTCAGTGCTAAATGCGAAGGCCGTAAGCAATTTTCAAAAACGTCTATACTCGTGACGGCAATTTTTTTCGAACGAAAGTGCATATTCTTAAGGAAATTCAAATGCAAGCTTAGTAATTGCCAAGCTGCTCAATCAAGCTAAAAAGTGTTTTGTGTTGAAAAAGTTCACTTTTAGTGATACTAACTACCTGTACGAGCTCGCAGTGATCGTGTAAACGAAAGTGTGTGTGTGTGTGGAGCTAAGCATCCCGAGCGAAATTGCCTAAAAAGTATTGGAAAAGTGCGCGTATCATTCAGCTAGTGAATAATGTATGTAACAGAGCCATGTAAAATTGTTAAGCAAAATCGCCTGCACATTTGTACATAGGTCGATACTTACATATTGCCATTAGTATGTACTAGTTCGCTTGTTCTGCCGCTGTCACATTTCCGTGCGTGTTTTCGTCATGCGTTCGCTTTTAGCTTTTTTGCTCTTTTTTTTTTAGGAATGCCTATCTGTCGCAGGTTAATGACGTACACGAGCGTTGACTTCTAATTGCATTAGCGGTGTTGTTTGGCTGACATGCTTTACGCTTATATTTAGCTATGCTTTAACCACATATATACATACACCAGTGTAAATACATACAAACAAGTGAGTGCGTTAAAATACAGAAAAAAATATTATAATTGCAATGTTTTTGTGCGGCTGTGTCACTAATGTGGAGACTTAATACTCTATTAATCAAATTACTCTACGAAATCGATGCCATTAATTACATTATTTATTGTGTATATAAAACTATACATAGTCATATATGCATATGTGAAAATTAGCTGATAAAATCTTGCGTTATCAGCTCACCAAATTACGCTGAGTTCTACTTCGTGTAAATGTCACTTAAATCAATCAGTGTTGCCTACATTTTGGCGCATTAAACAAAAATTTAAGTTTGTACCCGAAAGCTGTTTTGAAGTGGAAAGTGTCTATAGCGAGATTTTATAGAGTCATGCTTTCAGAATTTTGATAAAATATACTCAAATTAGCGTGGAAAAATATTATTTCTTCAGGGGTTTTCAACACTAAATGAGAGACTTTAATTATACTAGTTTACAGCCATGTAGCGACTGCATGTTAGCGGCTGTTTCTTGATAATTTTGGATTGCCAAATTCTAAAATAAAAGTAAGAATTTCTAATCCGTAGCACTTTTTGTGTTGTAGTCAAGAGATGTAAGACCACCACCATTCACTAAAATCACAAAAATAGTTGCAAGTGATGGAAATTTTTTGAACTCAAATTCTTAAAGAGGGCACCTTAAATGTCCCTCAGTGCCCTTAGCACATCGGTTGCAATTTTTTCTTTCAGATTTGTAGATTAGTGTTATTGAAGTAATTTCCTGGTTTTTGCACACAATATCTTGAATGCTTTGGTGTTTTAAGGCTCTTGTCAATAGAATTTTGGTTCTAAACTTTTCGGTGAATGTTAAATTAGACTTTGGCTCTTATCAAAGGATAATGAAAGAACACTGAAGGCTTTAAAGCTTCAAACAAAAAAAATATTTGTTGGTTTTGAGATATCAGAACCTCTCTATGTGCTCAATTGTGTTGTGTTCTTGCTGTATAAGAAACCTATAGAACTAACACTACTTAGCAGGAAATTATTTATCAGCTATCGATTGGAAAAAAATAATAATTTTCGTCATCATAAAAATTATTCATGCCCACAGTCTCATTTGCTTTGATATGCTCTGTACTTGAATTTGAAAAATTGACATTTGTCTTAAGTGGATTTAGATTTTAAGGAAAGTCGTACCAATCATCTTGCAACGAAATGGATCTTAAGAAAAAGCACCTTGACTTTTCAGGGTTAGAGACTATGTTACATGTACCATTCATGGAAGATCTATAAGATCTAAGTGCATTCCAACAAGCTATTAAAACCGTCATACCTACATAACATATATACATATGTACATACCATATTCAGCTCCAAATTTATTTTTCATCATGCCTGTTCAAAACAAATTTTGGACTAAAGTAATAAATGATCGTGCCAAAAAATTATAAAACTATAGAATCCGATAGCCATCAGAATGAATGCTATAATACAATGTGAAAGAAAATGTGTTTTTTCCCGAATAAAATTAATACGGAAAAAAGGGTACCACAAAAAATTAATAAAAAATTGGAAAAAATAATTAAAATAATAAAAAAATTACGAAAAAATTTAAAAACTTGAGTTTGCATTGAAAATTTTTCTTTTTGAAAAACAAATACAACAAAAAACTGAAAAATATTGCAAAAAATATTTTAAGAAAATAAAAAACCATTGAAAAATGTGTGGTTTTGAAAAAAAAAAAAATTCAAAATATTTTTAAAAAGTTCAAAAACAAAATATTTTAATCAAAAAATGAAAGTGTGTTCATTATATAAAAAAAAAAAATAAAAACCAAAAAATTTCGAAAAAAAATTTAAAAACCTTGTGTTTTTATTGAAAATGTATATTTTTGAAATACTTTGTTTTTGAAAAACAAATGAAACAAACAAATAAAAAACATTGTAAAAAAGTTTCTAAGAAATTAAAAAACCATTGAAAAATGTGTGGTTTTGAAAAAAAATTTCAAAATATTTTTAAAAAGTTTAAAAACAAAATATTTTAATCAAAAAATGAGAGTGTACCATGTTTCATCATGTAAAAAAAAAATTAAAAACAAAAAAATTTTAAAAACTTGTGTTTTTATTGAAAATGTATGTTTTTGAAAAAAACTTTTAGAAATATTAAAAAAAAATTTAACAATATTTTTTAAGCAAAAAAACGATTGAAAATTGGTGTTTTTCAAAAAACTTTTAAAAATACTTAAAAACAAAGTTTAAACAAAACATTTTAAGCAAAAAAAAATGTTTCAAAATTTGTGTTTGATTCTAAAAGTTGCATTTTTACATAAAGTGTGCTATGTACTTTTCGCTCATCATGCTCAACATTAACAAAAACTTGGAAAAAGAATTTAAATTAAAAAAAAATTTAATTAAAAAACTTCCTTTTTGAAAAAAAAATTAAAAATAAAAAAAAAAAATATTTTAACTTACAAAACTTAAACAAACAAATTTTTTCCTGTTAAAAATGTGTATTCTTGAAAAACTCTTTAAAATATTAAAATAAAATTGAAAAAAAAATATTTTAAGCACAAAACATTTGAAATTTTTTTGAAAAAAAATTTAAAAATCAATTTTGAAAAACAAAATATTTTAACCAAAAAATCTATTGGAAAATTGTTTTCGAATTAAAGGTGTACCATGTGCTTTCCATCATCATATAAGTGCCTTTCTACCGCTGTATCGAACGAAATTTGTCAATATACTGCGTCTTTGCGAAATTCTTTTATTTCTATCGCTCCGCATTGCCTCCTTGCTGTTAACTTGGCTTGTATTCTTTGCTTCAACTCTTTTTATGCTTTTTATTGGTTTTGTTATTTCTTTTGGTCTTTATGTTATTTTTTCGTATTTTTGTTTTATTTTTTTGGTGTTTTTATTATTTTCGCTTTCTGTGCATATTGTGGCTATTGGTCCAAAAATAAATCAACAAACTGACAGTGCGACGTACAGAGATGGGAAATAACAGACGCTGACAGCAATCGGCAACAACCAAAAAATAAAGCAACGACAACGACAACGCACTGCACCTTAGAAATTAAGAAACCATGAGAAACTACAAAAAAAAATTATAAGAAATTACAAAAAAAAAAACAACAACAACAGAAGATAAAATAAAACAGCAACTAATTTTCGAAAATGAAAATTTCTATTTTGTAGCGTTGTTTTGGTGGCAATTGAAGTTAAGCCGCTTTAATTTGCGGTGAAAAGCAAAAATGAATAAACTGAAAACGTAGAAATGTGCGTAATTGTGTGGGAAATGATTGAAATGGAAATTTTTGGTAGAGACTATTGATTATTGAATTTAAAAGATTTAAAAGGCTTTAAAAATGAAAAGATTTTAAGTTTTAGTTGTAATTTTCTATGTTTTAAAATTTAAATCTTGAAATAATTTGTTTATAATATCACTTTTGCAAATTTCTGACAGTTTTTAGTGAAGTAGATAATATTTAAACCGAAGTAAAAGTATTCTGCAAACTACACACTTTCGTTTTGCATATTTCTTTTGCACTAATTTTCTGCCTATACTATTTGTATAGTATCTTTCTTCATTTTTCATCCGATTGATTTTCCTACATAATATTTCTGGCAAACCATTTGAAAGTGAAATTACTCACTCTGCCATGCAAATATTGATATTTCATTCTCTTCATGCATATTTATTTATATACTTTTCTATGAAGTTTTCAAAAAGCTTCTTCTATTTCACTTTCTTCGTTATAAAAAATGTGCAGGTGGTGAACCAGATAATTGATCTTGCAAATTCTATGACTAATTAATTTCAATTTATTATGCAAATTGACGTTATTTGATTTTAATTTGCGCAGATCGTCTTCATTGCTTGCAATCAATGAAGGAGACCCCCACCAATTAAAGAGCAATAAAATATACTAACCGTTATGTTATTGCGCTGTTGATAAGGTATACTATAGAAATAGACACAGAAATATAGAAAGAAAATTTTTTCCTTTTTCTTTTTTTTTATATAATATAAATAGCTTTAATTTGGAAATATATCAATATACTGGTTCACAAAATACGACACCATAGTCAAGCCCATTATGTTCAATGGAGTCTTAATGTGGTGGAGGGCTCTAGAAAAGACCACATTTGCAAGGAAACTCGAGAGAGTGCAGGCGGTCATCAGCATCTGTGGTGCACTAAGGTCCACTCCAACCATGGCACTTAATGGCATCCTGCACATATTGCCCGTGGACATCGCCGAATGGTGTATGGCTACGAAAGTTGCCATCAGATTCAGAGAGTATGGGTGCCTAAAAGAACACAGGTCTAAACTCTCAGAAATCCTCAATCACTTTGATTTCATACCGGATCACTTAGATCATGGAGTCGCCAAACCGAACTCTGCCGGCAAAGAGGATTGTAGTTGGGAAGAAGCCGTCGGAGGAGAGTGGGATTGAGCTTCTATACAGATGGCTCAAAGCTTGGTGGGAATGCTGGTGAAGGGGTCTAGTCCAGTTTCAGATTTCCTTACTATTGCAGTGTCTTCCAGGTCGAGGTTGCAGTCATTAAGTTAGCAGTAGACTTACTGCTCCTGAGTGCAGCCTCCTACAGGGAAGTTACCATCCACTCAGTTAGCAGAGCTTCGATACTTGTCTAGAAATCATTAACAGTTCCTTCAGTGCGGGTCGAAAAGTGCCTAGCATCGCTATCAATAGCATCGGTGCCTTTGTGATAAAACTTTTATGGGTGCCAGGTCACAGTGGAATCGCAGGAATCTGTAAAGCTGATGAGCTAGCAAGAAAAAGCATCCAAGTGCTCTCGTATCCTTTTGTGTTTATACCAGCTGGGCTTCGCAAAAGTCTTTTGGCCCAAGATCAATGGCGAGACATCTAGTGAGCTCTTTGTCGTCAGTAAGACCAACCCCTCCTCAGTTGAGTGGCTTTTAACGAGCCATTGCCCTATCGGCGTCCACGCAGTAAGGCTGGGAATTCTATCAGACGACTTCTGCAGAAACTGTATGGAAGAAGATGAGGTGAAAACAACTCAACCTAAACACTGGAGCATACCTTCAGACATCCCACCGAGCTGGCGGGAATGGAAATTAAATGCCTGTGCAAATTTGTATTGACTGCTGAGCGGTTTGCTAAATTATAGTTCGAACACAGGAGTTCTTCTTTCTGGTTATCACAAATATTTTAATATCTGATCAGCAAGAGGAGCTGAATCGTTGGCCGTCTGTCTTTTTTTCCGCTCATCTGTATATACCCGAACTGGTCTCTTAGTTTTGGGGACATTGATTTGAAAGTTTACACAATCTTCAAAGAAATGGTTCAAATCGGACCACCATAGCATATAGCTGCATATACTGACTGATCAGTAAGGAATATTTTGCTTTTGTTTTAATTTTTGTACGAAAAATATTTCTTCTAGTATTTTAAGATTTTGGTGAAAGCAACTCCCACTAAAAAAAAATATCATGGGGAATTCATCGAGAATGGACCAAACTAACCTGTTTGATTAGCGTTAGATATTAAAAATAAGATTTATTTCCACAAATTAATTCTGTCAACTGCCATTGTATATGTAAACTGATTTTTGCGAGTTAAAAGAATGCCCTCAAATGACCTTTCCTTATATGGTTTAACAGTCTTGTAAATACGAAACTTTCATGAACTTATAAAGCACATAAAACATATACATATTTGTCCTCATAACCAGAAATATATATACGTGGAAAAAATCATAAATATGAAAGCGTCAGCTTCAACGCCTCCACAATTAAGAAATGCGAACCGCCAAGCAAATCAAGAAAGCAACAAAACAAAAACGCTGATAAAATGTTAGTGAACTTGAAAACACTAAAGAAATATCTACATGTTTAACATAAATGTTTGTTGTTGCTTTGATGATATGCCAAATGACAGCAATAAGGCGTACAGAAAAACCACAAACAATACATGTATACTGATTACAACAACTCCATGCGCCATGTGCCACATAACAGCGATTAACTGCAGTTGCTAGCTGTAAAGAATTGTTGCAGCTTCGGATTAAAACATATTTATTTATTAACGAGCAGCACAATGTTTTTAAAACGCTAAACTACAACAACACCAAGAACAATGCCTGTAATGACTGTAAAACTGCAGTCTGGTGGATGATCTCCGCTTTGTTGCTCGGAGTTGCGATCGCTTACATCCACTAAAACCAGTCAGTCATTGGCGCGAGCTTCGACTTCGACGCGGCCATCCATCACTCCGAGACAGCTCAAGCGAGTACTGGTCGTTGTTCATTAATTTAATTGATCTTTGTCTGTATTTACAACGGTTTATATTATAATCGTTCTGAAACTTAACTGTCTTTGAAGCCACAAAGGAAAGAGTGTGAAGATTTTTTTTTTGTATTGGAGAGTTCTAACAAACAGCGGCTTACAGAGCTGACGTTGCAAAAAAGACAGTACATTGTTTTTTTTTTTTTTGATTTTACTTTCCTTTTGGCATTTTGTGCAAAGTTTATAAATTTTTATTTTTATTTTTTTTTTTAATTCCATCTTAATTATTTTTACTTTTGTTTACTATATTCCAGGCATTTATTTTACTTTGTTTCAATTCATTCACTTTTTAGCGCCTCTTTTTTGTTGTCTGTGGCGTGCTGATTTTTTCTCTTCTTTTGATTTTTTTCTGCTGCTATTATTTTTTGCATATATTTTCACATTCCACATCAGTTCTTTTTATGGTTTCTTACAATGTTTTGTTATGAACTTTTAACCAAAGTGAAATTATATAAAAGAATATGAACGTAGGGTAAAGAAAGCAAATAAAAGTCGATGATGAGATCTTAGTAAGAACACAATGATGAGAAAAGAGTGTCAAAGTGTCAGCAGATTATAACAAAGAGTTCGGCTTTCACTTTCCAAACAAAGAAGTGACATGCACAAATTAAAAGAATATACAAATAATATTTAAGAAGTATTTCACTCATTCTCTCATAGAGCTTTAAATTATTATTCTTAACTCTACCCAACGTAAGCTTCTTACTGTAGTTATTTTTAATAAACTATGAATAAATAGTCGTATTCAACTTCATAAAATAATATGTAGTGACTCTTGAAGACCTAAATGCGAAGATCGAATAAAATCATTATTTCCAGAGCCACCTTTCAACAAGCTCTCTTAAGTCAGTTCCTGAACAAGCAAACTCCCTTGGCAATTATTGCTTGAACAACAAAATGATATTCAAGGGAACCTCCTTGGAACTAGGTTAGGTTAGGTTAAGCTGGATTAGGCTCATAGGCCAATGAGCCACGCGTAACCCAGTTTTGATCCTTTGCGATAACAGATGTAGTTCAGTTACTAGTTTCATGAGTAGTAGTGCTTCACGCGAATTTTAACAGACTCTGTGGCCTCATTATCGCTACATCTTCCAATTGCCAATGTAAGACAAGTGCATTAGAGATACTCCATTCTTTGCCTGGTGCCTTGCTTTAGGTATTTTCTGCAGTCTTTCGATCTGTCGGCTCCATTCGGTGGGCGTATGTCACACTAGACAGTGACCAGTTAGTATTCCAATTTTGTGTACTTCCGATCTACCGTTTTGCACTGGACTTTTGCAGTTTTGCACACAGGTAGCTTGTTTCATTGAGTTTTGATTTTCCTTACCACGCTTCCATCCAGGTCGTTGTATAGACAATGCATGAGTGTCCCAATGTTGATCACGTTTTCGGGTGTTAGCTTTACACCATTCTTGGCAATCTTGTCCACCCTCGAGGCCTTTGTGACCTGGCACCCAGTAAAAGTGAAGTTGCTTTCTTCTGACAACACTTTTCACTGCTGGCCTGTTTCAACTAGTTTTACCGAGTAATGCGCGAAGGTTCTATATTCTTCTTACTTCTCAGTGGATAAAATGTAAAAAAATCGCTCTACGCTGGGCTGTGGTTTATCCGTGAAATGAACAACGGATGAGAAAAAAGTTAGGAACTGAAAAACTTGATAATCATCATTCGGCTCATCGGTTCATTTATCCCGGAGTAATCACTCAAGAAAATTTGAAAAATATGGTTTTGAGAAAAACGAACCTTAGAAGCTTGTAACCCATTCACTCCTAGAGCTGAGTGGCTATACTGACTTTGAGCTCACTGACTGGCTGCTCAAAACTTGTCAAGGAGTGCATGACATCCTAGCAATACCTTTAAACTTCTTCCATATTAAAGTTTTATTAGCGCGGAATCGCGGAAACCTGCAAAGCCGATGAGCTTGCTAGACAGAGTAACCCTCCAATTTTATCCAATTGAAAGCGAGTCGGTTTTTCGATGTCTCTTTTCGTTCTATTCAGAACTTGAACGACTGCGAGATCTGACCCAGAGTGAGCCGTAAGAGATATTCCGAACTACTGGATCACGGCAAAGTCAATGGTATTCTGACTGGACAATAGGTTCTCATGCGGTACGCCTAAATATTTCGTCGGACTCTCTTAGACAAAGCTGTTTGGAGAAAGGCGAGGAGAAATCTACTTGTCATTTCCTCCTCTATTGTCGAACTGACATTGAAATAATTCGGTAGACACACCTTTGGCGAATTTAGCGAATTTGATGGTAAGCTTAAAATGCTTCATCGATCTATTAGGATCTGGTGAAATATCTCTCCAAGCGACATCGGTTTTTGGAACAGCCTTACGACTTAACCCAACATAATTCAATAAAAATGCCGTATTTTTAAATTTGAGAATATAGTCCTCCGACTAGTTCCGCTTGTGGCAGTTAGCGACTAGTTCATTACCTTGATGTTTCTTAGTTTGACTCATCAAACATTAAAGTGCTAATCTGAGTGGACAACAAAGCACCAAGCATCTTTCCGCTCGACAAATTTAATTGCACTGTTCGTTTCAGTTAAACTTTTTATGTGCTTTTATTTACGAATATTATTTTTTGTGCCATGACAAGCCAGAAAAAAATCTCGTTTTGCAGCAAACGTCATCGGAGCGCACAGAACGAACCCCACGGCCACACAATCGGCAATGTCATCAACACGGTTGACATGGTTGTTGTTGGGATTCTTCTCCTACCCCCTACTTGGTTCTCAGTTGAGTGTGTGCTCGGTAATACGCCATTATTGCAACGATCTGTTGACAATGCTAAAACGTCACGATCAGCGCTTGAAGGTGTTGCTGACGCCGACGCCGATGTTGGCTTTGGCGCTGCAGTCATTGTAGTCGTTGCAATCAATGTAGTTGTTGCAGTTGTTGTAGGCGAGTTTGTATGTGTGTTGTTGCATTATTGTTGCCCAGCAAGTTTTCTGCGATTTTGGCGCTTGTTTTCTGCCGAGACTTCCAGGTAGCTCTTGTTTACCTTTTCACTCGCCACTCATTGCGCTGCGCTGCTGCAACACATACTCGCGGAGTTGTTTTGTCGTTGACGATGCCGCGCTGTGTTTGATTTTGTTTTGCTCCCGACTTGCAGCCGGCGGAGTCAATATTTTGCGCGACAGTTTCAATTGCGCCCAGCACTGTGGCAGCGCATGTCGGTCGGTGGATCACGGTAGTCGCATTACATATCGCTTCTCGTTGTAGTTGTTGTAATAATAGAACACTGTGTTTGCTGTAACTACTGCCATTAGTTTGCTAGTTAGCAAGTTATCGCGTATTAACTGAAGTGATCTTCAACAATTTGTTGTTGTGCTGCGATTTCAGTGGCAAAACAGCTGATCTGTAGATGTGTATGTTAGTGTGTGTGTTTTGATTCTTACGACTGTATTCCTCCACTTCAGCAGCTGTTTCTGCCCATTAATGCTGTGCCAAGCACATATTTTGTTAGTGTCAAAAGTGCAAAACCAACAAAAAATCAACGAAAATTTAGTGTAAAAGCAGAACGCGCAAAAACATATGCAGAATAATGGTGGAAACAGGAAAACACGCGCGCGACCCTCAGCATCGAGCCAAATAAAAGTGTAAACGTAAAAAAAACGTGCTTACCTCACATACAAACAAACAAGCAAACATACTTACAGATGTACATATGTATGTATGTATATAAACCAAAATTGAGGAGTTTTGAAAAAAGTTTCGTTGAATTATTGGCGTCGTCAGCCAGGTGAGGGCAGCCGGCGAACGTGAACGCGCACGAAAACTTCCCACAAAGCCAATTTATTGCATTCTACACTCCGTCAGCATGGGAATCGGCACCAGCACACCCGTTGGCGGTATGAAATTCCAAATTTTACCTTTTTTCCACAACAAAAAATTATAATTTTTTCCGATTCTTTGTAAAATTTGTATTTTTGCTAACTTTGCGTATTTTTGTCTGGTTGCTGTGTGGCAGTATTTTATTGTTGTTGTTGTTGGTTTTACGTTTTATTGTTCAATTTTTTGTTCGTCGTCTACAGACTTTTGTAAGTGCTCATGTTGAATTGCTATATATTTAATAATAATAGCAGCAAATTACACTTCGCAGACACATTTTTGAAGACTAAACACTTTTTTGTAAAAAAAAGTTAAATTTTTATTTGTTGTTGGATATTTGTGAAGACTGAGCACTTTTTTGTAAAAAAAAATTATATTTGTATTTTTTGTTGTACATTTGTGTGTATGAATATTTATTTACTGTATCTTGACTTTTATTTTGTCTGCAAGGTTTAGTAAAAAAGCAAAAAGCTTTAAATTGAAGGTTTCGTGTAGTTTGCTGGTATTGTTAGAATAATCCGATTTTGGTTCAAATGTGTAGTGCTTTGTTCGACAAATTTTTGTCATTTGAAGGTAGTAATTTATAATGCTACTCTCATAGAAGTCCTCGTGCCTATTGGAAAAAACGAGGCGTTCAATTCTCGCAAGCTTTAGACAGAGACAGGTGGATGTAAGTATATGGTATAAGTAGATGCATAAGCATCTCCGAACCATGCTCCATGAGAATCTGAAAAGTACCTAATTGACCAACTCTTCTCTTATTGACTTAAGAGGCCGCATCTGGGCGGTTGCTTCCTTCATATGCTCTAATTACTAGCCATACTGATCTAATTAAGAGTTTAGTCGTAGGGAACCGCTTTATAGTAAAGGCATGAGAAATCCAGAAAAAGTTTGTCAATCGTCAATTTTGGCTTTGCCATCATTCACAGCTGTTCGTCGCTATTCATTCACGTCCGTTTCCATCTGACATTTTCGTAAATGGCTCACTTCTCATCATCTGCTTCAGCAACGAATCGATTTTTTTGTATTCATCATCGATTTGTAAGTGGAAATTCGGTTAATGAATTTGTGTTTTTTTTTATTTTTGTTTTTTTTTTTTTTTATTTTTTATTAAGGGTGTATTCTACTCTAGAATTTTGAAAAATTCGATTTTTTTTTCATATATTTGAAGTTTAGACCCTTAAGAACATATCCTCCAAAGGATTTTTAAAAATTAAAATTATTTTAAGAGCTACAGTTACTTTAGTGACGCAGTACCTAGCCCGGTAGGTAGGTAGACTCACTTTTTTAAACGCGTTTTTATTGAAACTACTTTTTTCCACACGGTACCGGCATTATCTCAAGTTCTATACAACCGATTTACTTGAAATTTTGTGTGAACCTTCTTTATATAATTCTTTATCGTTCCTACCAGCATCGTGTCAAAACTTTTGTTTTAATTTTTTAAAAAAATTCAGGAATTTCAAAAAAAAAGCGTAAAAAATTATTTTTATTTTTAGGCAGTCGCCATTTTTCAAATTTTCGTGTTCCCTGAGGTAGGGACTATAACAGCATCCTTACTGATTAAGAATTTCTTTTGATTTTGTTTTTCAGACCACCAGGAGAGTCAGGATCAAAGTCATCAGGATGCGCCATTTTTTTTTTACACCTGTCTCTCCCCCCTCTAATTATTTTAATTTTTAATATTTTTTTGTAAGTTTTTTTTCTGTATTCTTAAGATATCAATAAAAACACCATAAAAAAGCGGATGGCAAAAATATTTTTTGGTTTTTTTTTTTTAAATAAAATTCAAAAAAACTGCCCAAAATTTGATTTCTAGACTAGAATACCCCCTTAACTCAGGATTCTTTGTATGAAGTTTTCGACAATCGGCTTTTCAGAGCGTAGTGCATCTTTGAAATCATAAGTACCAGAATGGCAGAAAAGAATGAAAAATTAATTGCCACATTAAGTAATAGTATCTGAAGTCTACTTAATCTCTAGAACTCACTAGTTTCTCATAACACCTTTTTTAAACTCCAATACTTCAAATATTATGGAATTTTTCAAGTGTTCTTTCCAGTGCATATAGGCCTTAATTGGACCAACGGAATATGTAAACCTTATTAGGAAATATTACGGTTGACGAATGGTCTATAAGTTGGAGCTTAAGCTCTGACCGTCAATACCAGGATAAGCACATACAATTTTTCTGCTATATGACTACGCTCGGCCTCACATTGTTAAACCCGTTAAAAGCTACAGGGAAACGCTTAGATCCTATCCCAACCGCTATATTCCCCAGATATTGCAACGTCCAATTAATATTTGTTTCTTTCGATGCCACATGGTCTGGCACAGAAGCAGTTCCATTCACAAATTGTCATGTCAAAGTGGCTTGATGCTTGGATAGCATCACAATATAAAGAGTTCTGCCGTAGAGTTATGCGAGCTTTGGCGGAGGAAAGGGAACGTGTTGTAACTAGCGATGGGCAATGCTTCGAATGATTCATTTTTAAACATTCTCTGACAATAAAATTGCACTTTCCTTAAAAAAGAGCGAGAACTTAGTTGCGCGCCTAATACATTTTTCGGTATCAAATACCCTTCTTGCCTTTTCCAATGGAACGTTTGGATTGATCTCTTATAGAAGCACCAACAATGTGTGAGTCTTTTGACTCTTGCCTAGAAGAAAACTATTTTCGGAAAATTCCTAGATGTAACTCCTTGGAAAATTTGTGTATTATAATAGGGCTTCTTTAGAGGCTTCTCTAGTGTATGTAACTACAATATTTTCAATAATAACAAAATTTCCAATAATCACATTTACTCATTAATTTCCTTCATTCTCCATGTTATACATATAATGAAAAGTGTTGTAAAGAGTAATTATCTCAACCACTAAACGATTAGCAAATGTCACGAGTCGATAATTGAAATATTCCGCATTTTTTAATTCACTCGTCATTGTTTTAGTAACGAATGCTTTAATAGTTTAGAACATGTTGAACGAGAACAAAGTAAAGAAGTTATAGATTTAAGAAAATTAGAGACTTTTTAATAGAGTAAATTATAAATTTTTAGATGTTTAACAATCGATTTTCAGTTAACTTGTGAATTCATCGATAGAAAAAGTAGAAGGTTTTTTTTAAATACTTTTTATACGATTTTGGCTGATAATACCATCTTCTGTAAGTTCTTGATATATGAAAAAATGTAAAGTAAAATTAGTATAAATGCTAGAAATGTTTGAAAAGGGAGACGCAAATCCAGACTGCAGGTGAACACACAGGCAGGTGGCTTACTTACTGTGACGAATTTTACTTACAAGTTATTCTCTGGATCCTTAAATCAGCTGTTTGATTACGTAAGCATTTTTCTTGCGTATAATTTGCAAAGTTCGTTAGAGAATTTAATGGAATCTCAATCTGATTGTCACTTTATGAATAGAAATGAATGTTTATGTGTGTCAGCTCTTCTTCTTCCCTCTGCAGATACATTTTATGTAAGTAATATGTATTGAAGAATCACGAAGCTTTCAGCAAACATCTGACATTAATTATATATGAGCTCATGCACATATTTAGAACTTTCTGCTACTAAAAGAGTTCTCTGTTTACCTCTGTTTGTATATACATATGTACACAAACAAAACCCTTATTATCATATTTGCTTGTGACGGCATTTTTATTAAATTTGTATAGCTTATTTCACGTAATTTTGGTATTTACTTATTTTCCCACAATTACACGAATTACGTGCCTAAGAACCCTGTAGGAAAAAATTAATTTTTTGCAGTAGAAATATTTTTTGTCTTAAAATGATAAGTTTAGGTTTTTAAAATCCACCGAGTAAGTTACTTACAAAATTAAGAAAAATTTAAATTAATTTAAGTAAATACAAAATTTTTTCACTTGCTTTTGATTAAGTAAAATGTCATTGGCATTAATTAGTCTGCAGTTTTTCGTTGATAAATCGAAATTATTTGCAATTTTTTCAACGCATTTAATTGTCTTTACAACATATTTGAGGGACTTGTATTTAGTTTTCGATATTTTTAAAAGAAACGTAGTTTATTGATTCTTAATATTGGCTCTATAACTATATTCGTTCGATTAGCCAATAGAGCTGCTGTAACTAGATTTTTATTCCATTGCTCCAATATTCCGAATATGAGTTGGAAAGCTTCTGCCTTTTTATTTCTTGATGAGTATACGTAATTCTATCAGGCGTAAGCAACAAATAATTTCTTTACCCAAATATATTAAATTTTGTGCCTGAAACACTAGTTCTGTGGGAGTCTTCTTCATAACTTTAATCTGAAAAAAAGTCATTGTATTTTGGTGGAAGTTTATGTTCAAAATATCCTAGCTGAGCGAATGTGCCACAAGTGGATTGAACCATTTAAGGGGGTATTCTAGTCTAGAAACCAAATTTTGGGCAGTTTTTTGAATTTTATTAAAAAAAAAACCAAAAAATATTTTTACCATCCATTGTTTATGGTGTTTTTATTGATATCTTAAAAATACAGAAAAAAAAATTTTACAAAAAAATATGAAAATAATTAGAGGGGGGGAGAGACAGGTGTAAAAAAATGACGCATCCTGGTAACATTGATCCTGACTCTCCTGGTGGTCTGAAAAAAAATTCAAAAAAATTCTTAATCAGTAAGGATGCTGCTATAATCCCTACCTCAGGGAACAGGAAATTGAAAAATGGCGACTGCTTGAAAATAAAAAGCATTTTTTTACGCTTTTTTTTTGAAATTCCTGAATGTTTTTTAAATATTAAAAACAAAAAATTTGACACGATGCTGGTAGGAACGATAAAGGATTATATAAAAAAGGTTCACACAAAATTTCAAGTAAATCGGTTGTATAGAATTTGAGATAATGCCGGTACCGTGTGGAAAAAAGTAGTTTCGAGAAAAACGCGTTTAAAGTTTTACGTTATACGATATTCGCTCAACCGGTCTAGTTGCCACGTCACTAAAATGGCTATAACTTTGAAAGTAATTTGAGTTTTGAAAAATCCTTTTATGGAGATATTTTTGAATATCAAAACTATCGAATTATGAAAAAAAAAATTTTCGATTTTTTCAAATTTCTAGAGTAGAATACCCCCTTAAAAGTGAAGACCTGAGCTTTCAGGGTAGCAAGACTTGGTTTTTGAGACGCCAAGCCGCTGAACTTCTTTTGGGAAGGAATCCCCATAAATTCCAGAAAGATAAGAAAATGTTATGGGCTTAGATTGGCAATGTCTCGAATAATACTTTGCAATAGTTTTTCTTAAATAAACATTCGAATTTCGAAGAAACGGAGACATATAGTTATAGGTCCAATGTATAAAAAACATATAAAGTAGATGTATAGTATAATATTTCAGTGAATAAACTTCTAAAATTCCACCACTCATTTCACCATGTCATATTGTTCCTGCAGGGTACAAATTAGTGCTGTTTAAATTTATATACATGTACACATATACTTGTATACTTGTATATATGTATGTACATATTGCGTGAGTTCGAATTGAAATTACAGTAATCGTACTATATGCATTTATTCATACAGTTTTAATGTGACAAATGTTGAGGGAACGCCCTTCTGGGATTATTGACTGTGCAAGGCGAAATGTGATTCAAAATAAAAATACATATAATATTCCGATTTTCTGTGGGAAACACTTACATAACTAAAACAGGAAAGTTAAAAATATTATTTTCATGAAAATTATTCTAAAACTTCAGCTAAATTCACAGTGGGCCGGTTTTAGATAATTTTTGAAAGCAACAAACCCAAAAAGATGAAACCCATTTGAAAAAAGATACAATAACAAAAGTAAAAAAAAAAGAGGAATAACTAACGGGTGATTTGTGGTCGGAAAGGGAGAGGATGGCAGAACTATGAATGATTTTGGTTTATTTTTTTTGCGTTATAATTCATGTTTTCCTAGCTATGAATTGCAACAGCGAAAAAAATACAAGAAAAAATATTGTATTTAAGGTTAAATAGTTTTTATCGATTTTCGGTAATATTACGAGTGCCATAGAAAGAAGTTACTTTGCAAATTTGTGGGTATTGAAAAGAAATACAACTTTTGTATTAGCAACTTGTTCACATAACCTCAAAATGTATGTGAAAAACTCAAATAAACAAGTTTTGCAATTTTATTTTTTACTTTTAAAATTTTTTAATTTTTTGTTTTTTTTTTTTTGTTTTTCACAAAGTTTTAAGTAAACTACCCTTATTATTCCCTAATATTCTGCAACCCTTTCTATTAAATATTTATTTTTTCACCTTATTTTTGCTAAATATGGAAAAATTCCTAGTTTTGCATTGAAAATTTTCATGTTGTTTTTATTTGTATTAAATTTTTGAGTTATATAAATAAATTAAAAAAAAAAGTTATGCAGCAACATTACGAAATTGCCCCATTGTGCTATATCCCACTTTTTCTATATTTTGAGAATAAAATATAGTAAATCTTCTTTACATTTATTTTTATAGTTTTCTGTAATGCATTTATATGTATATAGCTTATACACTATATGGTACAGCGAATCTGTGTGTCATCAACCGCAACGGTCTCTATTGTTTGTACATTATTTTAGTTAATCTATAATTTCTGCTTTATTCTATGACCTTTACAAAAAAAAATCGCGAAAAGCTGTTTCCTCATTGTTTTATGCATTTTCATTCTTTTTATATATAACTTTTTTTGCTTTTCTTTTACTTTTTTGTATTCGAATTTGTTTTTCCTTTTTCAACAAATTTTTGCTTTGAAAATTTATTTAATTTTTTTTTCGTTTTGTTTTGCTACAAAGCAATTAACCTGCGTTTTATTTCATCGCGTACATTTTCCAACATTTATTTATAGTTTTTTTGTCTCTCTTTTGTTATTTTCGTCGATGTGTGTTGGCTAGTTATTACCTTTCTAATTGAAAGTACAAATGATCGTGGGTACTTTTCTAAACAAGTGTGTGTATATGCATATGTGTGTAACTCACTGTCAAATGTTACAAATGTGAAGTCTCCATTGTGAACCCAACAAATTCTAAATTATAGTCAGAGATAGAGAAGGTCAGTTAATTGTTGCCTTTCTCGATCAAAATTCATTCTATGTAGAATGCTTGTGGGCAGTAGGCGGTGGGTAGGTTAATAAATATGTGTCAATGTGTGTGTTACAAACTGTTAATTAAAGTGCGGAAAACGATTACAAGCAAATTACAAAAGCGAATATCAAATATCGGCGAACTATAATTTCTTGAATTTAATTACAAACTCTTAGTTAGTTTCATAGGCAATTTAGTACGTATTCATTGCATAAATGCCAGTGTGCGCTTAGAAATATAAACTTTCCGTAACTTGTAATCGCAGTTAAAAATCATTTAATTAAATGTGAGACATTTGTCATTACTTAATTACCCCTCTCAACAGCTATATTCAGCAATACAGCTAAGAGCACCAGCTGCATGCTTTGCTAGTGCCTTCCTTCTTTTTCGTAGCTTCTGCAGCAAAAGATGTACTTTTTAGCAATCTCTTTCAATATATTCTTTATTTTTTTATAACTAGCAGTTCATTTTCCAATTGTCAGCATTTAAAGTTATTTAAAGTTGTAGCCTTTTTCTAACCACAAATGAAGTTATGTGGGACACTCCATAATTCTTTGCAATTTCAATCAATTAAACTCAATAAAAGTGCGTTTATTGCAAAAGCAAAATAATAATAAAATGAAATAATCGTAAAAAGAAAGAATAAAAATATTTTGTTTTTTACAATATTTGTTCATTTTTATATTTCCGTTAAGCTTTCAACAGTTGGCCAGACAGCAAAGCTTTATTTTTATTTGCCAAATTGGCAATGAAAGCCAACAAAGCATTGCAAAAAAAAAAAACAAATATATAAAAGTCAATAAACAAAATTAACAGAGAAATTGGAAATTGTTTACCTTTTCCTTCATTCGATTTTTCGTAACCAAAAATACTGTGGGCAAAAAATAGTAAGACTTTTAATTTAAATTGAAAATCAGCGTTGCGTTAACGTTTGTAAAACAAAGCTTTTCGACTATTAGGATGTCATGAAATGTATTGTTACTAATTATGAGTCTTCGATCTACGCTTACGACCTGGAAACAGACGATCAATCGGCCGAATATCGTTCCAAAGTTGAGCTGAAGCTAAAAAAAAAGACTCAAAGCAGGTTACAAATCAAGGTTATATTGACAGTTTTCTTCGATTATCGAGTTGCGGTGTACTCCGAATTTTTTTCCGTCCACCGAACTTGGTGCTTGCAACACGTTAATGCATACTGCATTGATTCTTCGTGAGTTTTTCGACAAATTTCCAACCAATATTGTGCCGCAACTAACGCCTGGTTCGGCTGATTTAATTCCGTGTGACTTCTGAATATTCAGCAAACTCAAATGACCGCTTCGTAGAAGGCTATTCCGAAAAAAAAAGTTGGCACAAGTGTATTAGAGCAAAGGGTTATTACTTTGTGGGGATGATATAAATTTTGAATAAATTAAGAATTTTAAATTATGAAGAAAGTCCTACTAATTTTGGCTCGAAGTTTGGATATTCATATTAAGGGGTCAGTAGGTGAATCTGGTTTTTTTGACATTTTTTTTTATAGAAATTTTTATATATATTAATAGAACTTTTTTCACATATCATGAGCTATATCGTGGAGTATATAAACAAAATTTTTGATGAGGGATGATAGCGAGGCATTTTGTAAACATTTAAAAATCGGTTGAGTAGTTCGACCAGAATCATGTCTGCCAGTTTAAAAAAGTGTGTTTTGAGAAAAACGCGTTTAAAGTTTGAGGTGAGGCACTCCGAGCACTCCGAAAGTCGAATTTTTCGAAACCTTGCAATGGTAAAGTGGGTTTCTACATTAATTCTAAGGATATAAGGGAACAGAAAACGCTGGAGGAAATGAAAATTTTGGAAAAAATATTACCCTACTGACCCCTTAATTGAAGCATAAAGTAAAAAGTCTAATTGACATACAAACTTTTTTGAATACCAAACATCGAATGTTGTAAGAGAATTAGAGTTTTTTTATTTTCGATTTTCCAAGCCGTATAGGCTAATAGGGTGGTCAATCGAACAAACAACTGGTACCCACCACAATACTCGTACACTCTTTTGTTAAATTCAAAATCGTCAATTTTATCGTTGCTTTCACATGTACTTTTTTCAACGAGCAAGCAAAAACGAGTAGAGAATTGGCGAATTGAACAGCGTATTGTAACCTCACTTTATTTAATATACCAAAACTTATATACATTGACTGTTTTCAATGTTCTGGCGCCGCGTTAATTAGATCAAACGAAACAGGTGTTTTAATGATTAAACTTTTCCGAAGAAAAAGCTCAATACTTTTCCCGTATTAACAAACAAAATAAACCTTATTTTTTATTTTAATAATTAAAGCTTTATTTATTTCATTCAAAAAAGATAATTATAAAGCACACTTAATAAACAGTGTTTTCGTTCCGTAAATCAGGAATCATTTCTCAAATTACTCTAAGCACTTCGCTAATCTAATATATAGTACTAGGTGCTCTCCAAAGTAAACAGGACTTTTTGAATCTAGCAGCGAGGTAAAACCCTCGTTCGACATGCTTTTGGACCGTGCAAAAAGCTGAATTGAAGCAGAAGGATACTATTTTGAATAAAATAAATTGATTTTGCCGATAAAACCATTTGTTCTATTTTTTTTAAGTCCTGTTTACTTTGGAACGCACCTTGTAGTGATCGCTTCTATATTTTCAGCGACTAGTGAAGCTTCAGTTCTTAATTTCGGATAAATATCCAATGAAAAATTGAAATGAATCCAAAAAGTACTACTATTAAGTATAGTTATTCCATTTCGACTACTTACGGCTTATCATTTTGAAACTTTAACCACAAATTCATGTTGACTAATAGCATAGTTTTAATGTGATGTAATCACATAATGCAATTACTCAAGTCAACTTAAGTTCACTTATGCCAACCTGGCTTATTCCAGGAAAATTTTTATGTATATAAAGTGTGATCCATTTCGAGGTTCCATGCTTTTTTAAACAAAAACCACTTTTTCTTTATTGGCGTAGACATCGCTTACGCGGTTAAAGCCGAAAAACCAAAGAAACTTCAAATTTAATGGAGAATGTTTATTATCATTCGAAAAAATATTCTTTGTCATATGTTCTTAGAAGATTTTCTCTTTCAAATGTTGGCCGCGGCTACGTCTCCGATGATCCATCCATTGCGTCTAATTTTTGATAATTCGTTTAAGCTTTTCAACTGGTAACTGGTGACTGACACGCGTGATGTTTTGCTCGAAGGCCTGAATCGGCGCGGGATTGTCCGCATAGACTTTAGACTTTACATATCTCCAAAAAAAAAATCTAACGGTGTGATGTCACACGATCTTGGTGGACAATCGACCGCCCCAAAACGCGAAATTATCTTGTCACCGAAGTGTTTTCTCTATAAATCCATTGATTGCTGCGATGTGTGGAAAGTGGCGACATCTCGTTGAAATGAAATGTCGTCAAAATCACGAGCTCCAATTTCAGGCATCGAACAGTTGGTTATCATGGCGCGATAACGGTCGCCATTGACGGTTAGGTACTCAACGGCATCATGTTTGCAGAAATATGGACCGATTATTCCACTTTTCTTCCTGCACAAGCTGTATTTTGAACGCTTTCAATTTAAGATCACGACCTAAACCTAAAAATTGATATTGTTTTCTCTCTAACAGATAGAACTTAGAGCTCTGATCGATAGTTGTAACCCTATCCAGCACTCCAATCCCTATATTTTCCCTCATACACGTATTCTCATGTTGAGAATATTCGATCTATGTAAACTTAACATACTACATATTTGAGAGACCATTCTAAGAAGTAAAAATTGGACCTTTTGGAATTATAACTTTTGGCTTCAAAACTTTTCGATAAAATCGAAAGCTTCAGAAATAAGGCACGCATATTCTGTGATACCAAATTATGCCCGCTAACTACATGGTAGATCTCAACTTCTCTAAAAACTCTCTGTTAATCATACTGCAAAAATATTTCCCACAGAAAGCTTTCTTATCACAACTTTGAATTTGTTTACGATTCTCATTTGCATTTACTTTTCTCACCACGCTCTCTCTCTCTCCCACACTCTCTTTACAGATAATGACGTTGAGAGCGTACTCGCCGAATCGCAGGCAATTGTTTTGAGTGCCGCACAACAACGCCAACAACAGTTAATTAATCAGCATATGCTTGAGTCGCAAACATCGGTGAGTAGTGGCGCCTCCATACAAACGGTGCTGCATCAGTCAATGCTCGCGAGCACCACCAGCAGCGGCAGTACACAACAGCAACAACAACAACAACATATACAACGTACCGGCAGCATATCAAGCAACAATACAACGCCGGCACATAGAGCAGCAACACCAACAAAAACACAACAGCAAAGTGCAGCAAGTAATAACAGTAACGGCGGTATTAACAGCAATCCAGCAACAGCACAGAGTGTGTCATATGCCACAGAAGCGCTGGTAACATTGCGACCGCAGACACAAACACCCCAACAACAACAACTGCCCGC
Source organism: Bactrocera zonata (assembly GCA_037783105.1). Lineage (NCBI taxonomy): Eukaryota > Metazoa > Arthropoda > Insecta > Diptera > Tephritidae > Bactrocera > Bactrocera zonata. The sequence continues at coordinate 278,896 of JBAWJQ010003668.1, forward strand.
AGCTGAGTGCATCAACTCGCTGTTGGAACACATCAGCCCAGCGGCGGCAGCAGCTGCGATGAGCGGGGAAGGTGTGCTAAATATCGCCGATGTTGCTGATCTGCTACATCCACAGCATGCGATCATAACGGGTAACGGGCTGCAATACAATGTAATCATAATTACACCGAGCTTAATTACTTTGTGCTTCATTCTTTTAGGTGGGCGCTCACATGGCGGCTGCCCGCTGATCATATTCCCGGATAATAACAATTTCAATTTATTGGAGGAGGCCGATTATCAGAAATTAATTTTATATCTCACATCAGTGCCATCGTAAGCAAGCATTAACACGTTTATTTATTATTTTGATTAATGGCTTTTAAAAATTTCTAGGCTGCAAGATACCGATTTGGGCTTTCAGCTGATCATCGATCGACGAAAAGACAAATGGACGTCGGTGAAGACAGCGCTGCAGCGAATATCGGTAATTTATTTTAAACATCGAACTGAAGGAGAAGTGAGAAGATTTCTGGAGCCAATCTATAGTTAGGATATAAGCTCCTGAAGACTTAAAATCTGAAGCAATACTTGATTGTTTCCTCTGAACGGAGATTTAGATACCTAAAATAGCCACAAGATTTTCATTTTTCATTTTTCAATTTTACAAATTTTCTGATTTATTTTGTGTGGTTCGAAGCACTCCTATTAAGCCCAACAGAAAAGAGCTTTGTAATTTCGATTGAAGAGTTTTATCTTTGGACCGATAAGTGACAGAATGTATTTATAGCCCTAAAATTACAAGTTTCATTAAAAAGAACAAACTTACCAATCCAAAGTAACAGTGTTAAAGGTTCGATCAATAACTTCTAAATTACGTAAAAGGCATGTCATAATGATACCTACCATCCAGATATTCCTCTTCTGCGGTTATTGTAATAATAGCAAGCCTACTGGAGAAGAGAACATTCTTGACCAGATGGAGCTTTGATCGAATCATCTACTTGCTTTGAAATGTCAGACCTGTATGTTGTTGTTGTTGTAGCGTTTGTCAAATCCCCGCTTAGATAGTAAGGTTCAGGTTGGTTATCATCGTAATTAGCTAACGGAAGGTCCAAGAAATAAGCTGTTTCGACAGGGTCCGACCATAGAGAGGGGGATGTTCGATGAGTCTGACTCATTGCATCTGCAAAGAGGACGGAGTTATGCAAGGGTCACTCTGAATTATTGGTTTAACTCCGGCTATTGTTGTTATTGTTGTAGCGTTAGATTTCTGCCAAGTTGACATTCCTTGGCCGGATAAAAATCCAGGTCCGTTTCCGTCAAGTAAACCTGACTGTCGTGGTTCAACTCTAGCCCTTCATATACTCTGGGTGATGTGTCAGACCTTGACCTTAGTCACTTACATGGGACATTTGATGCATTATTTTTGTTGTTGTAGCAGTCAAAAACATTCTCCCTGGTTATTTTGAGAAAGTTGTCGGGGTGAGATTTTTTAGAAGAATACTCCCGAGTTGATAATCTTTTTCTAGGTACAATTCCGGGTTCCTATTTAGAGACCCGAGTTTTTCGTTTCTAAAACTTACCTATCAAAAAGAGTTTAGATCTCCGTAAATACAGCGCTTCGTTGATAGTCCTTGGATGGATATAAATGCATACTTTGGGCCCTTAGACTCATCGAAAGTACCTGATCCAGGTGTTGAATAGCTTCATGATTTTTAAAATTTCAACAAGTTCCGAACAATAAAGTAAAAATCATTAAATTTAAACAAAAAATCCCTCAGTTTTCATAGACAAAACCTTCTGCAATTAATTCATTATCCTCCACAGATCTACTTCCCCGGCATAATACACGTGGTATACGTGCTGCGGCCATCTGGACTGTTCCAAAAAGCCATATCTGAAGTAAGCACAAAATTCTCAAAAGATGAGTATCGCTTTCGGCTCGTAGTATGTTCGGCGCTCACCGATCTGCACGAGTACATAGACAAATCTCAATTGACAGTGGATATGGGCGGAACGTTAATATATTCTCACCACGAGTGGATACAGCAGCGAATAGTAAGTCAATATCCGTCCCCACTATATTTCAGAAATAATCACATTTAAGTTATTTTTAAAATAATATTAACTAAACTCTCTTTTTAGTCGCTTGAGAAGTTTTCTAGTCTCACACATCAAGTGTCAACCGAATTGGATATTTTCATACAAACCATACACGATACGGAATTTCCCAACTCCGTGGAGGCCACGCAAAAACTGATTGATGTGCAAGGCGGCGATTATGAGCGTTTGAAGGTTTCTTTTATAAAATAATTAATATAAAATAATTGTTATTAATATTTTTTTTTTTTTTTTTTTGCGTGCAGGAGGAGATTTTGGCCGCTGCCAAGCACGGCGAAACTCTGTTGAATAATATCAAAGGCAATGAGGAGATTAAGGAGTTCTCCGAACGCACCGGCAATGTCAGCGCCATTGAGCGGTAAATTTTCTACTCACTCTCTTTCTTTTTACTCACTTAACGCCTGTCTGTTCTCTAACTTACTCTTTCGTGCTTTAATTTGCTTTCAATTGAGTACATAGCCAATTTTTCAGCTGCCTTTGATTTGTTAACTCTTTTTCTATACTAAAAACTATTAATCACCTTTCGTTTAACCTTTTCCTGTGTACATCCTTCCTTATATATCCTTTGGTAGTAGCGTTCCTAATATATATATATTATTCTTACTTCTGTATTATTCACTTTATTAACTTTTCTCTATGGTACATAATTAATTTGCGTAAGATTTATAGCTCTGCACTGGTTTTGTAAAGTGATTTTCAATTTTATATGTAATTGTAAATGGCCTACGATTATACGATATATTGTTGTTGGTAATTTGTTAAAAAGGAAAATCATAAATTATTTGTTTTGAGTAAAGGTTACAAGAATATATATTTTTTATAAGCTTTTGCAGTTATACATTTTTAAAAATACTTATACATGGGAAGAGTATTCTTAATTTAACTAAAAAATTTGCATTAGAATACACTGTGAGAAATTATGTTTAGTTTTTTTTTTTGTTTAAAAATAACTTAATTTTTAATTACAAAAATTTAAGCAGATAAAAAATGTATAAAGAAGTTTTATAAAATAAAATATTACCTCACTTTTACATTATTATAATTTCATGCTTTCTGAAGTAGGCAAACAGAGATATCTCTATCTAAAAGCCGATAAGTTTTCCAACCTAAGAGCTGAGAAGCACAAAAAATAAATACAAATTTTTAATATTTAAAATAAAAAAAAACTGCCGACTTTGACTTGGCTGTTCATCTGTATACAAGTATATGCAAACTAGTCCCTTAGTTTTTGAGATATCGATCTGCAATTTTGCAAATGTTCTTCTCACAAAATTTGCCTCGGATTATTTTCCAAGACAATGGTACAATCTCCGAACAAATTGTTCAAGTTGGACCACTGTAGCATATAGTTGCCACACAAGCTGATCAATCAAAATTTAGTTCTTATATGGGAAACTTTTTTAGTTTACAAGATATCTTCAAAAGATTTAGCATGGATTATTGTCCAGAACAACAGAACAATCTAAGAAGAAATTATTCAGATCGGACCACTATAGCATATAGTTGCCATACAACCTAAACGTTTAAAATCAAGCACATGTAGGAAAACTTTTGTACTTGTGAAGGGTATTATCCACCGAAAGATAACTTTTTGTATCTCTTTTTGTTTTTGTTTTTTTTTTTTTTTTGGTTTCTAATATTTTTTCTTTAGTTCTTCGTAAACGCATGCCCAACCACATGAGTTTAGCTTCATACATTCTCTATATATATACACTTGAGCTCATGGTTGCCAATATGACCAAATATATATATTTATTTCTCTGTAAATTTGTTGTCGGTTAAAAGTTGCTAATATTGTTGTTGTCGTTGTTGTTTTTAAATAAACATACACTTAAAATTGATTATTTTCAAAAGTGTAATTTTAAATGTTGCATGCTCATAATGAAGTAAAATTAAAATAAAATTTAAAGTAAATATCAAAATGAAATTGTATTTTTAAAAGTTGTTGTTTAAAAATATAATATTTAATAATTTTAAAAATATTTTTTTGTGATCAAAAATTAGTATAGGTTAAAAATAATATTGAGCATTATAATATAAACAAATAAATGGTGCGCTGCAGTTTATGAATATTAAAGATTCAAATATGTACATAAACAATTTAACTACACTTGTACATATGCAAACTAATATTACAATTTTAATTGTATTTTTATTATTTTTTATTTTATAAATTAGTTTTCAAAAATTAAATAAATAAATTTTAAACTTTTAACTATTTTCCTTATTTTTTCAAAGCTCAAAAAAATAATTTCTTTTTAATTTTTTTTTAATTTCTTTTTTATTTTTAATTTTTTATTTTTATTTTTTTTAATTTTATTTTTTTCTTTATATATTGTTTTAATTGTTTTTTATTATTATTATTACTTTCTTTTTAATTTTCTTTTTTAATTTTTATTTTTAATTTCTTTTATTTTTTTTTTTAATTTTCTTAATTAATTTTTTTTAAGAAAATGTCATATTCAGCATAAAAATGTATTTTTCGTAAAAATTTAAATTTGAAAAAATTCCAAAAATATATTGTGAACACCCTTATTCGAAGAATATTCCATTGTCTATACACTCCAACACCCAACAACAATTAAACGGTACTTTTTACGTTTCAAACATGTTTTTTCTTAAAAAAAAATGTCCAAAACTGATCACCACCTTCAATTGGGTCTTCTTGAAATACCCGCACGCACACGTCAAACACTTCAAAACAAACTTACCCGCACCCAACCACCCACAAAAGAACACCTGTTAATTTACAAATACATATTTCTACAACAACTTCAGCGAAACCACGCACCGCTTCATTAGTCTGTCATTGCGCTCATCAGCATATTGTATTCTCTTGTCTCTCTTTTTCACTCTATTTGCCACAAACAAAAAAACAAAACACATTCTAACGCGTCTTCAATAAATCCGATTCTTCACGAAAAACTTTACAAAAAAAAAACACCAAATGTTTAACATTGCATTTCAAAAACCAAAAACAAAAATAAATTATGATTTTCTTTCAAAAAAACACAATTTCGGTTCACATTTGCCGAAATTTGCAATGCCACGCCTTGTTTGGCTTGGTGAACTCACAAGCAGAGCCAGTGCAGGGAACGCTAGCAATCGTCCACCTCATCAAATAATCTATCATCAACAATATAAATTCAAAAAACCACAACATTTTGATGATTGTCGCGATTATCGTAGACTCCTGGTGCAGCTGGAGGAGACCGAGCGACGCTTCGACGAATTCTGGCGCACGCATCGCAATCGGCTGCAACAGTGCCTGGAGCTGCGGCGCTTCGAGCAGGATTTCCGCGAGCTGCAGGTAAGTTTTCTATGAAAACCCACGAACAACGAACCACATTCATCTACTTCCTTTTCCACTCTTTCGTTGTAGACAATTTTTGACGCCCATCTGAAGTGCGTCGCCGAGATGACCGAGATCGGCGAGAGTGTCGAACGTGTTGACACCTTAATGGCTGACACGAAGCACTATCAGGAGCTCAGTCGTGTGGATATCGAGCGCGCCGGTGAGGTCATTAGCGCAGGTCAGCAATTGCTAGGCGTACGCGGCGTTTATCCGTGGGAGATCGTGCAGCCGAAGTGTGACGAATTGCAGCGAGTGTGCGATATAATATCGGAGCGTTTGGTCAAGCGTCTGGAAATACTTAGCAAGAATCGCGAACTCATGGAGAGAGTAGAAAAGGCAAGCAATTATATTAAACTATTTCATTGCGAAGAAAAAATAATATTTTTTAATGTTTACTCAGGCTAATCAATGGTGTGCCAATGGCGTTGAGCTGTTAGCTTCGCAGCGCATCGAGAAATGTTCGGCATCGCCGGAAATTGCCGAACAAAGTTTACAAGAAATACAAGCTTTCATCGCATCGGCGGCGGAATTTAAATTATCTAGTCCAAGTGAATTTAAGAAAATCTTTCTGGAGAGTACAACACCCGAAACCAAAGCACTTGTATCGCAAGTAAGTACAAATATTGAAAGGAATAAAGAATTATAATGATTATGCTTACTCAAATGAGAAAAGAGGGTTAAGAAATAACGGTATTTTCCTTATACATATATTCTTTGCTAAAGGCTGTATACATATGTATGTATATATTAGTTTAAGCTAAAAAGAAAACATTCGACGCTCTTCCATTTCATCAATTTAAAATTTTACGAAAAACGTTGCCTACATTTGGGCGCTAAATACAAACTAAATGTTTAAGATTCCGATTTGAAAATCATAAATTGTTTTATAAAAAAAATTATTATAATTATAATAAAAAAAAAAAAATAATAGGAAATATTTTTTTTTTAATTTACATAATTTTTTACCACCCTAACAAACAAAGCTTGCAAATACATGTAGCTGCTATTAGTTAACCCACATAATGAGTCGCTCTTCTTATATACCCATTTATGTAAATACATATCAACACAGTATGCACATATGATTTATACGGAACCTTAACTAAGCATTGTTGTATTATCGCACAAAATTTATTCAGTGCAATTGTACTGGGGGATCAACTGCAAATCACAAAATGTATGGTATATCTACATGCAAGTATTTACTACGAACGTATGTATTGCTGTATATATGAACTTCAATTTTTTATCATCAAATTTTGATTCATACATATGTACATACTTCCATAATACAGTCTACCACTTATGCAAAGAGTTATTTTGTGTTGTGAATGAGGCATATAAAATGTTTCAGGGGAAACCCAAATACCACATAAAATTTTAAACTCTCGAATTGCCTGATAATATGCCAAAATAACAAAAATATAATATTTAAAGTAGTATTTACGCTCCACATGCTAGCAGAAAAAGCAGTGTTTTGTAGAAAAAATATTTATTAAAGAAAATATTTAGAATTTTGGCATATCACATATGTATGTAAATCATTATAAACTCTCTTCAAATTCTTAAAATATATTATGTTATATATATTATTAATATTTCATATATAATTTTTGATTGTATATTTGTTAATAATTCTTTATCTGCTTACACAAATTTTTCAAGAAATAAAAATAAATATTTTTGAAAAAAGAGGCTTTCACATAATATTCAAATTTTAGTGAAAGAGCTCAAATTGTTTAATATTAGTATTATAATTTAAAAAGAAATGTTTTTGGATCCAACCTTATACCTTGTCTTTCTCATAACATTTGTATTTAATGGTCCAACTTGCTATGTATGAACTCAAAAATTATCAAAGCTAATATGCAATTCTGAATCTTCAAGTACAATTGAGATTGCTAAAATGCTACAGTGTGTCAAAAAGTTCCACAGTGACTAAACAGTAGTCAAATGGAAATTGACAAAATGATAGAAAATTGCATGTGAACTTAAAAAATTTTATTTATTAGGAGAAATATACAAAGTAATATTAAAAATAAAAGAGTACGAGCTATTAAAGCCATCGACTCTGAACAAACAAATAACTTAGGTTACCAGCTAAATATAAAGTTATATTTTATTTTGTAAGTAACAATCAGTAATAAAAAACTTAAAAAATATTAATCGAACTACTTAGGGCTTCAACGATTTAAAAAAAAAACTATTCATATGATTATACTATTCAAAAGTAAAAGAGATACGTTTAAAGAAACTAAAAATATTACAAAATATCCAATAGTGAATTTTAGGCTCCAAAAAATTTTGGTTTTTTTAGCTTTTGAGAATTGTCACCTCCTCCCTAAATGTAAACGTAGAATATTCGAAAGATTTTCGATTGAACCATTGAACTGTTTGCTAAATGAAAGTCGCTCTTAATGATTAAGCCTAACCCACCGTTGTATGAGGGTTCGAAGTGTTATTAATCCAAAAAAGTAAGAATACCAAAAGAAAAAAAGTTTATGTAGCAGTTTTTAAGAAGAATTTCGCTTTAAATGTCTGAATTCATGCCGTCTTCCCAATTGATAAGGATACCTTCAATTCTTTTGACGAATAGATCGAAGCTAAAAGAGAGAGTAGGAGGTAACTCTTCATTAATTCTACTTTGATACTACGTACTCGTACTCGTACCAGACCATTTTAAAGTCTTTCAAACGAAAATGGCTGCCATCAAGGTAGATATACTGCTTCGAGGTGCAGCTTTCTTCAGAGAGGTGTTCATTCACTCCAATAGCAGAGCAACTACATATACTGGCTTTGAGCTCGGTGACCGTGAACTCAAAACTAGTCAAGAATTAGACCTCTTTAGCAATAGCTACAAGCTTCTACCACCTTTGACTTTCATGGATCACAGCGGAATAGGCGTAATCCAAAAACCGATGAGTTTGTTAAGGAGAGCAATTTTTCAAATAGGTTTTCCGATGTCTTCTTGGGTTCCGAAAATACCTATGGACCTTCTATTAGCTCAGTAAGCGTTGAATGAATCGTAAGCGCTCCGTCGAACTATTGGCTTCTAGCCGATCTCGCTGAAATTTTAGTGTTGTGACTGGACACTGTATAGTAGATTCACAGACTTTTTGCTAAAGCTTCTCCATTGCCCGGCTTTTTTCAGACTGAGATTTAAATACCCCGATGGACACTTCACTGGCGAACTTAGAATACTGGCTGGGATTGATAATAACCGCATTAATGAATTTGTGGTACGCTCAAAACGAGTCGTCTAACAGTGATGATTCGGTGATCTACTTTTAGGAGGTTATGGGTAACACAAGGAACGAATATCTGTTCAAGTGAGATCCATTGATTTTAGATCAACTTTACGACCTAATCTAATTTAACTTTCAATTAAAATTTTTAGTCCCGTCCTAGGCATTTACTTTCACAGCACTCAATAAAAATGTACTATACATGATGTTATAAATGTCATTGTGGGATGCTTTAAAAATGTGTGCCAATAAAGTCTTGAACTTCAAAATACAATCAAGCTTAAATTTAACACTTTACTCGAGGTAATTAGAAAGGTAGGACGGCTGTCGGTTAGTGTCCAAATCTGTTTAAGAGTTGTTGCTGTAATATTAGTTCGTGTTGTGGTTAAAAACTACAAATATGGCAAATTTTGAAAACCTTGGAAGCGTATCCATTGGACTTTAAACAATACTACTTTCCGCATTACACCCTGATCTGCGAACGAGCTTAGTCGATTTAGTCATATCCGTCTGTCTGTATAGATGAGAACTAGTTGCTCATTTTCAAAGATATCGAACTGAAATTTCGCACACGTCCCTTCCTTCCCAAGCACCTGCTCATTTGTTGAAAACGGACGATGTCTGATCACTATAGCATATAGCTGCCGTACAAACTGATCGATCAAAATCAAGTGCTGTTATGAAAAACTTTTTTATTTTACAAAATATATTCAAAAAATTTCGCATGGATTTATTGCTAAGACAACACCATAAACTCCGAATATATTATTCAGATCTCAGATCGGACCACAATAACATATAATGTCGAAGTTACCGTTTTCTCTTGGTTTGGTATTCATTTATCGAAAAATCTTGATTTCAAACAACAGTTATGTGAAAAAATTGATGCACTTGTATGCTTCCTAATCATGCTACCATCGGCTTTAAAATACTCTTGTCCATTATATTACTTCCACATATCATCGCAACACTGTAGCACCACGACTATTTGCCCTGTGCGTTAGCAATGCATTGTGAATCACAGTCTCATAAGTTACTGATATTACACTACATACTGCTTTATACATATAATTGAAAATGTTTTGCTTGATTGTAAACGCGCTGAGCGCTCCGTCGCGCAAACAAAGCAAATCAAACGCTCAGTTTTCGCACATACGCCGTTTCAAAGGGCGACTAAGTGGTTCAGCTTCTATGTTTTCTTCGCAAAATTGTTTGTTTTTGCTGCCGAATTATGTTTTTAAATGCTTCTCGTTTCGTTGTCGTGCCGATTATTATTGCTGCTAAGATGTGTGATGCATTACAATAACAAATTCCCGCACAGCGAAGTTCATTTGCATGAATTTTCGTTAGAATCGCGTCGACAATTCGCACCAAAACGCAAAATTATTGCCATAATAGTAATACTAAAAGACAACAACAACAATAACAACAAACAACAAATGTCCGTCATAGCGAGCGATGTGTGCTTTTTCAGGCGCTGGTCCAGTTCGTCTATGGCAATGGCCAGCAGCGCAGCGCGATTGTGCAACAGTGCGACGACGGGTTCCGATAAAAATAATTCCAGCAATGATACGACCGCTAATCACAATAACAACACTAATAAATGCAGTGCTTGTGGCAATAATATTTGTAATAATGAGGCGCATGAAGAAAGCATGCAGGAAAGCATACGCGACGACAACAGAAGCAACAACCACGAAGCGGCCGCCGTGACGTTGTCAGTGAGTAATGCAGCGCAGCGGCGCTCAAATGCCATTTTTGTTTTATTTTAATTTTCTGCATTTTATTTTTCCTCATTTCGTCTGCAACATGTTGCTTGTCGTACACATTTGGACATCCTTGCCATAAGTGATTAAATGGTGTAAAAATTAAGCATTTTTTTAACTCTTACACAAGTGTTTGCAACACACACACGCACACACGAATTAAAAAATCCGAATAATCGTCAAAAGTGTCAACTGTGATTGCCGCAACATGCCAGCAACATTTGCGCCGTTACACTTCAGCGACTGAGCGACCGAAATTCTGCTGTCGTCGAACACTTAACCCATATTTGGCGCCCAAATGCACGCCTCTGCGGTGTTGGCTGTTAAATGTGGCATGTTGCAGCATATGTTGCATGAAATTGCAGGCGTTTGCATAAATACTTGCATGTATGTGTGTAGTGTGAGTTTGTGTGAGACTAAAAAAAAAACTGTTATTTCCTTCAACGCCAATTCACTTACCTTGACTGGCCTTTAATGGTGGCCGTCAATTGTGCCTGTGCATGCGCATGCGCAATACCTGCTCGGCCAGTTTGGCGCCCACAAAATGTGCATGTTGTTCTTGTTGCTGTGGCGGCGTTTAAGCTCGATGCGCTCAAGTTGCAATTAACACAATCGGACGTTGAAATAGCGCAGCAGCGGCATAAATCAGTTGAATGAGTTGTTGTTGTTGTCATTGCAATGGTTGTATTGCCAGTTATTATTGTTGTATTTGTTGTAATGTTTGCTGTTTTGCTTGTATTGCCTGTTTTACTGTTGTGTATGGTTGTTGGTGTTGTTGTATTGGATTTATTATTGTTATATGCTCTATTACTATTGTTGCATTTGCTGTTTGCATTGTTGTATTGCTTGTTATTGTTGTTTTTTGTCTAATTGGCGCGTGTTTGCTTTGGCAATGTTAAATGTTGCACATCTTGTTGCAGCGTCATCAGGCAACATGTTTTTATTTGTTGCTGTTGTAACCAGTTTTTGTTGCTTTTGCTTTTCTGTCAACACTTGTACATATCTCTGAACGGCTACTGAACTCCGCATAATCAGTGATTTTGTTTTGATTGCACATTTTCAAATCGCAGAGATTTCCTGTAAGGATTATTGCTTGCCACAGACCGCAGTGTAAATGTATATGTGTACCTACTAGTTTATGAGGCACCACAATTGCTACTTATCGACAGCTTGACTGATTTAATATACTCAGCAGCATCAGCAACGGCTTTAATTGCCTGAGCAATAATAACAAAAGCCATAACAAAGCAGTAAGAGCAGGTTGAAATCGCGCAGAACCGCATTCTAGACACGAGATATTCTTGTAGTTTATTTTCGAAAGCTTATCTCTTTCTAATGTGGCTACGTCTCAGATGATCCATCAGTTCAGTCCATTTTCGATAATTCATTCGAGAATTTCATTCATTCGTAAGGTTTTTTCTCCAAGGCCTGAATCGAAGCGGAATTGTCTGCAGAGACTTTAGACTGTACATATCCCCACGGAAAAAAGCCTAACTGTAAGGTATCACACGATATTAGTGGACAATCGACCAACCCAAAACTTGAAATTATATGTGCACCGAAGTGCTGGATAGAATGGAATGATGGAGTTCATTTTGCTAAGTCCAAGAGAAGTTATCTTCCTTTAGAATGTCTGTGCTTGGTGTGAGTTTTAAAAGACTCTGTAGCCTCACTATTGATACCTTCTCCAGTGAATCATAACGTGGGGACCCCAGATGCTTACGGCGTAGTCTCCATTGTCTCTTTGGTGTTCTGCTGTAGACATATGCTGTAGTGTTCTCGATCTGTCAGCCCCATCCTCTAGGCGTGTATAGCCACTAGACATTAACCTGTTAGTATTCTCATCATGTTCTTACAGTCTCTTCTGTCAACTGTCAATAGGAATTTTGTGTACTTCCGATCGACCGCTTTACAGTTTGGCAACCAGATAGGTCGTTCCATTGAGTTTTGATTTTTTTTACCATGCTTATGTCGAAATGTTGATGATGTTTTCGAATATTAGCCTTACACCATTCTTGGCAATCTCGTCCACTATTTCACTGCCCTCGATACCTTTGTGGTCTGGTACCGAGTAGAAGTGAAACTTCGGACCGATATGCGATACGAGGGACTGCCTAGATATTGACTCTGAAATCGCCTCCAGGTGCATTAGAGACCAGCTCTGTGGCTTTTGCAATAGCAATTAAAAGGTTGCCTTGTGCTTAAGTCTGGACAGTATAGTTCCACACCAACTCCATCGGCCATTTTCGAGGCATACGTTTACGAGTAGATGTTTGGAGTGTTGCGCGTGCCTCACCTTTTCGCCAGCCATCTTTTTCTATGTTTACTTTGAACCTCTCTTCCCAGTTGTAAAGTGGGGTCATGTAGTCGAGCCATGCCCAAAAGTTCTACATGTAAATTCTCCTGCACCAGTAGTGGCCCCGCCGATTTTTCTGCGCAGTTTTCAGCGAAGAAGTCTATTGGAGTACCAGTTCAAGAGCCGCTGTTCGAGTTGTTCTTAATGCTCCGATTATGCACCAAGCAGCGAGTCTCTGAATCATTTCCATTGGCTTCCGGTAGGAACCGTAGAGCAGAATTTGTCTTACAAAGCTGTGTAGCACCAGTGCATGTGAGAGGGAGAGAGCCTCCAGGTTCTGTCGAGTATCTGCCTATGCGCATACAAAACATTACTAGCTTTTCTCATTCTTTCTTAAAATCAAATAAATAAGTTTTCGCTGGAAGAACTTGATTTAGATCAGTCAGTTTGTAGCGTTCCAATATCAAAGGTTGCGTCAAATAATCACTTCTTTGGGTAGAGATAAACGTATGCGAAAGTTCAAATCGATAATCATGTATATATATTTCTAAGGTCTCCGACATATCCTTCTGGATATTACTACGATGCTTGGGTCTGCATAATCGAAATGGATCCGGATTTTTATTCCGAGAAGTTCTATCAACTCGGCAGGATTACTGAAGAGTAATCTGTAGCACGCTCCGGTCTCATTTTGTTCTTTACTATTATTTCACCCGAAGGTTAAGTGATCCATGTATCCATGTGCCAATAATACCCTTCGCCATCTATCGTACTTTTGCATAAAAATACCTGAACTACCAACAATAAATAATTTTACGAGTCTTAAGCAATAACGAGTAGTTGCAACTGTTAGTCGCCACGCTCCTGGAATTTTATCTTGATTCTTCGAATGCTTTCCTTTCCAAGCGATTCTTTATTATTATGTCTGTATAATCAGAGTTGTGTCTATATGGCGCTGCATTCCTTACTTTCTGATTAAGCGTTGCCACTGTGACTAACGGTTACATAACTGCTATCGAATTACAGAAACAAGTTCTCGTGATCGGCGTATGAAAATATGTGAGAACACTTATTTTTACAACAACATACAAATTACTACGATTGTACGTAATCACGTTCACTTGAAGACGGCTGATTGACCACAATCCAAGAAAAAACACTAAATGCCATTGCCATATTTAGAATGTTTGGAATTGAGATTGTCAATAAAAAATATACATGCATGCATATATACATACATATGTATGTATATGAATAAATGCCTACTGCGGAGTAGAACTGGGAGTACAGCTGGTTTCTTGTTATTCACTATATATTGGATTGTTGGGCCTCAGACTACCTCAGGAACCGTTACTGGGAAGCTGTGCAGTCGTCAGTTCCCGGGTAAATGGGAAAAAGTCTAGGGAGCCCTTCGCTCTCAGCAAGGTTCACCTTTCAATGGTTGTAGGAGTTTCAACTGGACAGTGTCCGATCGAAAATCATGCAGTAGGACTGAATATCATACCGGTTGCCAGCAGCATCAGCTGCTTGGATTCTGCATCATCTGTTTGGAAGAAGATGAGATAGAATTATCTCAACACTTCCTTCTCGAATGCCCAGCTTTTACCATATTTTCCGCTACCTATATATATGGTGCATATAGTTCTTGAAGAGTTGAAAGTCACTTACAAAGCTTCTTTTATATTTTAAATATTCTTTGAACCCTGTCCTCGAAATCAAAACGGATATTAATAAATTAGAGTTAAGATTCGACGAGTTCGATTTCCCTGCCTTCTTAAAAAGCTTTAGTTATTATTCTTCGCTCATGATTAAGTGGGAATCTAATATGATCGAAAAGAAACTTCGACGACCCAAGCAAGGTTTTATACTCGTAAATAAGACTAGAAATCTTACTCGATCATAACATCAACTTTATGATCACTTGGTATCATATACATATATTAGGTTCAAAATAAATTTTTTATAGGATTCGACAGAGTAGATCGTTCTAAATATGAATCCAGGAAGACAGAAACTTTCAGTTTTGATACTAGAAAAATGCTTTAGTGATAAGAAATTAGGTTGAAAAGCAGTCAACATATATTCGGAAGACCACAAGGAGGGTTTTAATAAAACGAAAAAGTTTGGAAAACATTTCCCCTTAAATACAAAATCCACTCGCTGAAACTTCTGAAGCACCGGTGATATCAAGTTGGTCTTCACTTCTTTATTCCAAAACTCCCTCAACCAAACACAGTAGAAACAAAAGTCTTCGGAATCTTCTACTTTATTTCCTATCCTCTACTTCATTGGCGACTGCATTTCTCCCACTCCAACTGCAACATGTTGCTGTAGCATTGTTCAATGTTGCATAACACGTTGTTGCACATCGAACATGTTGCATGTCGTTACATTGCAATATTATTATAAATGTGGCCATAACTTTTTGAACGTGACATTTCATTACATAAATTCTAAATACTTTGTCAGGCCGCGCACACTTGAGCTGACCTCGCCACGCTCGATGGACACAACACAAAGCGGCCACCAAGTCGACAAACGGCCAGTGCACAGCATTTGAACCAGCCATCCATATCCACCAACTCTACAATTACCACTAAAGCAAAGCGCCAAACAAACCGGCCTCGTGCCATGACAGTATCGGTTCACATCAGTTATAAGTTAAACTTGAAAGAGTCTTGCATTCCATTGCCACCACCACGGTGCCTGGCCACAGTTTGTTGCAGAACAGGATTTTATTGCAACATAAGTAGCTGCAACGGCGCTGTGTTGCCGTGCAGAATTCTAAGTAAATACATGAAACCTGAAATTACCGGTCGGATTACACAATTTCAATTTGCGAACTGCTCTCTTTGAACAGAATAAGCGTTGAGTTTGAGGTTACATGGACACCTAGTACATATATTCATGCATAGAATTATGGCAACAATTGCAATTATCTGGTGATCGTTATCTTTTGGTCGATCATGATTTCCTGGTACTTTTTTTGTACACAATTATTTCGATAATTAATTATCCGAATACATATAAATAAATATATATTTAGGTGTATGGTTAATAAAGTCTGACAAAACGAAGATTTTTAGTTTGATTAGGTTTTTATACACTGAAGAGGCTATATTACATGTAGCGCCGATATCGGACCACTAGAGGATATAGATTTCATACAAACTGATTGACCAAATTCAAGTCCTTGTAGAGTTGGATCTCCGTTGCCTTCTTATAGACCTCGCGTACACTTAACAGGCGTTGATCTGGTCAACGATTCTGTCCAACTGAGAGAACCTTTGGCTTGTAGTAGAACTCAGGAGTTCCAGCTTTTGCAAGGCTCTGATTGAAACATCCCGCCAGTCTTACTGTCAGCGAACCAGCAGGCATAGTCGAAGCTGACATTCACCGCCTCAACAAATTTTTGATAGACTCAAAGCGCTTTGACGATTTCTGAGCCTCTTATCATCAATAACCTATATGAAATCACAACGGTGCTATGTTCTAAGATATCCCTGATAGAATCAACCACTTAACCTAACCCAACCGAACTTACATTAATCAGTCATAAAGCCTGTTTTTGGTTCCACAAAGGACCGAAGTTCTAAGTTGGCAAAATGAGATCCCTGATAGCATCGACCTCTTAACTTAACGTAACCTAAAACTAAGTAAAGGGTGACCGATTTCGAGGTTTCCTACTTTTTTAAAGAGAAACCACAGAAACTTCAAATTTTAAAGGGAATGTTTTTATTATCATTTGAAAGAACATTATTTGACATTTATTTTTTGAAGATTATTTCTTTCAAATGTTGGCCGCGGCTAGGCCTCAAATGGTCCATTCGTTGAGTCCAATTTTCAGTTAGGCGTTCACGCATTTCAACTATTCACTGGCGATTCAAATGCGTGTTGTTTTGCTCCAAGGCCTCAATCGAAGCGGCATTGTCCGCACCGACGTTAGACCTAACATATCTCACAGGAGAAAGTCTAACGGTGTCATATCATACGATCTTGGTGGCCAATCGACCGGCCCAAAACATGAAATTATCTGCTCATCGAAGTGTTCTCTCAATAAATCCAATGATTGATGCGATGTGTGGAAAGTGGCACCGTCTTATTGAAACAAAGTGTCGCCGAGGTCTCGAGCTTCAATTTCAGGCACCAAATAGTCAGTTAACATGGCGCTATAACGGTCACCATTGATGGTTACGTTCTTACTGTCATCATTTTTGAGAAATATAGACCGATGATTCCACCGGCTCACAAACTATACCAAACCGTTGTGCTTTTTTCGATAAAAAGGCAGCTATTGAATCGCTTTATGTTGTCCCAAATTCCAAAAGTAATTTCGGTCTTTTTGAAAGAATTTTTCTATAATAGATTTTTGGCTACACTTACTCATCTCCATTCACTGCCTCTATACCATATTTACCATCCCCCACTTGTTCTTTGACCACTCATTCAAATGGCTAAACTATTTGACTGGATTGAAATGGGTCACCAAACGGATTCGTTGCAGCTCTCGGCAGTACTAATGGAAATATGTTTATGTATACTCTTACACATCTTTCATAAAGCATACATTTTGTTGCAACTATAAATATATTTACATACCATTCTCCCAATGGAAAAGCTCCTCCACTATTAAAACCGCCAACAATTGCTGCATTCCGTGATTCTTCCATGCATTCATACATACATATATTTGTATGTCCAAATGTATATAGAAATTGTATAGGCTCCTGTTGGATGTTGCAGAAATATTTGTTTGTCATAATTTGGTCAATGCAAACCACTTGATTAATGAAGCAACGCAGTTGACCCACTTGAAGCGAGAGAACAAGCTTCTGGTTCTGCAGTATATGTAGACAAATATTTATATTTCTTACCCGACCTGTGCCAATGTACGAAATATACATTTTGAGCAATGAGGCCTAAAATGTATGTGAACAAGTTCGTGAGTGTCAATGCATGTTCTGCGAAATTACACTTCGGGTCTGTCAACAATTGGCTTGTGAGGTCAAGTGAAGCCAACAATTCTTTACAATGTGTTAGTAGGCACTTTTTCTAACCAGTTTTTCTATTTGAGAGACTTTATGATGAAATGGTGGGTAGGCTTGTATAAAAAAAATTGTGTCTATGAAATTTATGGAGTGATAGTGAACGAATGGTAGGGCAGTAACTTTTCAGATTGCATACAAGCCGATTACGATTACTAAGCCGTTGCCGTTGTGTAGGATGGGCCTGTGCTCACTTTAGCTTTTGCCTGGTAGTGGATGTAGATTCCACTTCGATGTAGATCCGACCTTTAGATCAAATAAAGTCCTCCGTTTCGACGGACCAAGAGGGCTCTGGTGTGTACCAGTTTATTCATGTTTCTTCGATATTCATACAAACAGCTTCGTATTGATCTCGCGTTTGCGCTTCCAAACCGGAGTGTGACAACGCGGAACTTCGTGGTGGAATATGACCCTGACCATCTTTTTAGATGCCTATTGTGTCAACTATCTCGCGCACCTTCAATTAGGCATTTGCCAATAGATCTGTGATTATGAACCTTGTGTCCTCCATCGCATCCGTTTGCAGACCACCTGTGCATCTTCTTCTTCTTCTTTATATTGAGATACATATATTGCCGAGTTTACAAAAGCGTGCCTGTCATTCTTCCTTTTCGATATTTAGCGCCAATGGGAGATTCCAGTCAAGTCATTCTCTTCTTCTCCACCTGGTCTTTCCAACGGACTGGTGATCTTTCTCTTCCTCTGCTTTTCTTCGGGGCATACTGCGTCGAATACTCTCATAGCTAGAGTATTTTCGCTCCATCGACTACGGTATTCGCCGTTCTCTCGAAAACTCGTAATTTCGACTCATCAGATGTTGTTATCGTCCATGCCTCTGTATTATATAGCAGTACTGGACATATAGTGTTAGGTCTATGTTTGTCGAGTGAGCACTTTATTTCTCAATCAATTTTTCCGCGTTTGATATCGAGGTTCGACTGTCAACAGTAACATGAGAACCAAGTCGCGAGTGCGACGGCTGCTTGTTCGATGACAGGAGATATATCGTCTTGCCCTCATTCACTGCCAGACCTAATTGCTTCGCTTCCTTATCCAGTCTGTTGGTCTTGTTGAGGTTGATGATGATCATCGGCGTACGCTAGGAGACCACCTGTGCATGGCTTCTCAAAATCCGACATGCGATTAAGGTGAAACTCATTAAGTTCAGTTTTGAGGCTAACCTTCGAGATTTTCCTTCACAAAAACAAGAAACGAAATACCGATCGATATTGCGCATTTGAAAGTTTTCTCAAACCGGCGGACTTCAACTATATGTACAACTCGACTTACTTGAAACTTTGCAACCGTCCACGATATCTCCTCTGGCGATACGTGACACCATCGCTTGGCGAGCCTGAATACTTACCCAACCGCCCTCGTATACATACGAGATTTCATAAAGTAGCAACACTTTTCAATATAATCTCGTAAATCTCCCAAGCATCATTGCCACTGTCACTTCCTTAATACCGACGCTTACGACTGCAACATGCCACTAGCCACAAAGTGCCGAAAAATCCCACAAACCTGAACGCACACACCAGCTGACATCGCATCACCACGCACCGTAAATCACATTGCGTGCAGCTGTGCGGCAATTTTCGCGCACAAAATCACCAACACCTCGAGATTGCCATCCGCTTACAGGTGCTGTGAAAGAAGCCATGAAAATTTACTGCCGCTTTGTTGCAACACCTAATGTCTGCACTCGTGCCAATTGTAGTTTTATTGTCGGTTTCACTTTTAACTGTCTTCTGGCGGCTCTTTCTACCAGCTTTCTTCTCTTTCATTCTGTAAGTAGAGTTTTTATCTTTCCTTCGAGCCACAAAGCAAATACCGTTAACGGGCGAATAAATAAATTGCCGACTACTAAAATCTAAATCATGCATTGTCGGCCACAAAATTTACGGCATTTTAATGGTCGCTCGCGGTGAACGCGTTAATCAGCAATTGATACTTGACTAGCTGCCTTCGAGCTGCTGCAGCGCCACTGGAGTGGGTCTCTTGCATGTCATTGTAGTGTGTGGTTAGAAGTTCTGAAACAGAGCATAATGGATGATTTGGATATACTATTGTTCTCTCTTGAATTGAGAAAGTTCTACGAGTGATTAAATTGATTATCATATTTTTTTCAGTTTCTGCTAGGGAAAGTTAAAAGCTTTACATTTCGAATGTATTTAACTGACAACAGTTTAGTAGCCGTTTTTTCTGTAAGTTAGAGCAAATTTTTGGTCCCATTACGATTTTCACTACATAATTGCAGACATTAACTAAAATTAGCTTTATTAGCAACAAGTCAGTTTGAAGTTACGTAACAGGCTATGTATTTTATGAAATGCGAAAAATGTGACACTCCTTTCTCTTCTCAAGCTGGTCCTAATAGCCTCATCATCAGAGAGTTTCATTAAACTGTATTTATTTAGTGATAGACAAGAGTTTTAGCTAATTAATCCGAAGGAAAAAAAGTTCAACGATTTACCTCTTATTGTACTCAATTAACGTTATAATTGAACAATTACTAAATTAACCAATTTGCATCCAAATGACAAGAAATATCAACCAAGACCCGTAGAATATTGGTTTATTCCCTAATTGCACTTAATTAGCATAAAATTGAATAATTTGAATTTCATTTACAGTAAATTTATCAAAATGTCCCTAAACAACCCAGTGAGATACTTTAGCCTTAATTATGCTCAATTAACCATGAAATAGAGAATGTAACTATTTGTAGGAAGATGATTTATTTTCTAACGTAACTATTTAACCAGTTAGATGTAACGTATAACTGGTAAGGTTTGATGCATTTAAGGATGGGAAGAGAGTACTTACTTAGTGGTCAATCCAAAAAGGGATCTCACTTGTAGAACTTATAACCCCGGTTTGCTGTGGTACCTGGAACTCCTATAAAAACGGATCATAAAGACCCTCGTAAATTTACAAAGCGCTTTGAGCCGGCTTTGAGGCGGCTATTTCAGTTTCGGCTATGTCTCCTAGTTCACCGAAGACATTACTGCCGAGATGTTTCAGCCTCAGTCTTGCAAAGTCTGAACAATGAAGAAGAAAGTGCCTGAATGTTTTCATCCCACCAAGTATGGCGTCCGACAGAATTCTTAGACTTTCAGCATGGACAATGTTCAGTAAGCAAGATAAACTTGGATTACGGCAAGATAAACATTGCTAGAGGGGAACTGTTCGGCAAATCACCTAAGCTCTACACTAGGCCAGAAGGATTTCGCGGTCGCACAGTAACTGTCCGCCAACCAACGCCTGCTAAGCGCACACGAAATCCATTAGTTCAGTACTAAAGCGCAAGATAACAACGGAGATCCAACTCACTCCCACTCGTTATGAGCTGAGTACAGGTGCCCGTCTTGCTAGTTTATCGGCTTTGCAGTTTGCAGCATTTCCGCTTTGGCCAGGCGTCCAAACGAGTCTATTGATGATGTAGCTTGATGCTATTTGTAATGAAGATAGGCAATCCTCCACTAACTTTTTTTGAGCTCAACGTTAATAGCATCACTCTGCTGTCGGAGTGAATGCTTACCTCCCTGAAAGAAGCTTCACTTGGGAGCAGTAAGTTTACTGATACCTAACTAGCAGCTTAAGAACATTACAGAAGTGCGGTAGCCGAAATCTAAACTTGAGGGATAGCTCCTTACAGAGCACTGCCCTGCAACCTTTACTCGTGGGTATGAGAACTGGGAAACAGCTACCAGAAATAGCTTCTGTAACAGAGTAATCCAAGTTTTCTGAGATGCAGTTAAAGGAGGAGAAAGTTTCAGCTAAACTCTGATTGGATTCACGCTCCATATCCTCGGATATTCTATATGTAGAATGTTGTAACATCTATTGCTGGTGTGGTCCGCAATGCTTCGGACTCCGATGGGAGCCGCTCTTTGAACGCGTTCAAGCTTCTTAATGAGTCTAGCCTTTTCGAACCCCCTCTACTAGATAAATACACCATAGAACATTATTGCCTGGACTACGGTTTTTATTACTCATAAGCCCTTATCAACAAGTTGAAGGCGCTAGCCTCCGAATAATGGACGAGAAAATCTGGAATTTTGTTCCTCCTTTTAAAAAACACCATTTCAGTTTTACTTTGATTGACAACTACGCCGCTTCTATTCACCAAATTTGTTATCACGCTGAGGCAGTCCTTGAAAATTTTCCTTTTACCATAAGAGCTACGTCGTTAGCGATGACAAACAAGAACGCAGCACTGAATTAAGAGCTATATTCTTAGTTTCATAGCTGCCATCTTGAAGTCCAGATTTGAATCCATTGGATGAAAGTTTGTGGTCACAATTGGACCACATGGCCTATCGACTCCATCCTCAAGTCTCAAAAAATCCGTGATTTGAGCAGCGCTGTCAATACTAATAGAAAATATGCGAGCTGCTGGTGATCTGAAGCGGATCTGGCGGAATCGTTTAAAGGCTTATGTGAAAGCAAAGCACAACCATTTAGAATAAGTTTGACTCAATTTACTTGTAATTGCATTACCTACTTGACCGGAACCGAATATACCCGCGGTAAGGTATGCCTGTCGTAAGAGGCGACTAAGATCCTGGCCGCCAGTCAAGAGTTGTGTGGAAACTCAACTGGTAGTAACTTCGGTTACAAGGTCTTACCAGAGACTTTAACCTGGTACCACGGGGAGCAGTAATGCCCTTGGAGGTAAAACTCCAATCTGCTCATTGGGTTTGGCCCTTTGTGGAGATTCGTGGTGGCTGTGGTTAAAACCCAAATCGCGGGAAGAACTGACTTTGTCAGTTCAAATGTGGAGTTGCATTGCAACCTGGCGCCGTGCACATAGTACGGAAGAGGTTTTAGATGGGCCTCGAACCCTACCAAGGTGGTTAGTGTGTCCATGCTATACTGCCGATTGGTACTGAAAATCGTTACCCAGTTTTCAGGGCGCTAATCGACGCATTGTATTGATCCGTTGTGCTTCTGAGCACCGTGGAGTTAGACCTTCTTAGGTATTATCCCACGTAAAACACTCTCGACTGTTTGACCCATTCTGTTTCTAGTATTCAAATATATTTATATGAAACACTTGATATAGTATTTATGTTCAATACTGAATTTAATAAAAATATTATAAGCATTCTTTCAAGACATATTTTAAGAATAGGAACTCATCTTGCTTACTACACTTTCTATATGTACCTCTTCCATAAAACATCTGTGTTTACCGAAAAATGCGACGAGTACAAGAAAAATCCACTTCTTGGTTCAAACAAGTAAATTTCTCTTTTCCATGTCCAAAAATCACAGGCACTAATGGCACATTTTCGTTTTCACTAAAAAGCATTACACGCCAATCTTCCCATCACACATCCTGCCACAGGTAAAATGCAAATGACGCTAACTTCAATTGTTGCAAAAAGCACACATTGCACACGCTCCGGAGTGTGGCACTTAATTTCACCGATAATGCATACAGAACCAGTAAGCATTAAGCCACTGAAGGCACAAAAAAAGTCAGTGGAAAAAACGACCACACGCCGTGTTCCAGCAGACCTCAGCCCGCTCCGAAATAAATCACAGAGGAAAACAGACGAAAAACACTTAACGTGAACGCCAACACGCTTGTGCAAAGGCCAAAGTGGCGCGCATCTTCCATTGCATGCGAATACTTACGAACTTGCAACGTCCACTTGCATGCAACATGTCTGCCAGCAGTCAGCAGCCATCAGCGACGAGCCGTCAGTCGCTAGCCGGTGGCAAAGTGATGCCAAAAGGTTCATCGCGATTTCCTGCTTAACGCAATGGCAACAAGAAGACTTTTTGGCAACTGCCAGCAGCTGTTGCACGCCCTCGCATGTGCTAGGCCTCGCCCACTGCCAGCTGCCACCGACAATGTTTGCGTTTATTGAACCGTTGCGGCGTCAACAGTGCTGTGTTGTTGTTTAAGTGTTTAACTCTTGTTGACATTGACAATGTGTCAACAACAGCCGGCGTATGGTGGCGCAGCAGCGGAGGAATAGTGCCTAAAGCTCCGTTAGCTAAAATAATGACACCGCCGAAATTTATTGCTTTAATAATCGAAAATTTTGCCTGGCATACAGCCTGTAAAGCTTAGGTTTTTTCGCAGTTAACTTGTTGCACTCAACTAAAAATACCGTTGGCGATGTAACGACTTGTTGTTGTGACTGCTGAAGATGCGTCGAACCGGTCATGCGACACTGTTGCACTTCCGGTCGCATGTTGCACATTACCAATGCACATCGTGCTTCGGTGATCGATTGAAAAATTATTTTAACCATGGGAAGTTTTAAACAATTTATGGGACAGGGTTGCCAAGCATTTAGTGGGTTGAAATGAAATTGGCAGCGCCAGGTACCACATTTCAACGAATCAAACATGCGTATTTGCGAGTACATTTTGAAATAAGAATACGGTCTCAAATCTACAGGGTCCGGCACTCGAAGTGTAACCAACTTCAAACCGTTCGCGCAGCTGTCGCACTGGAATCAGCTGTTTATCGCACAATCACTCGTTACAATGATACTGGTAGCATCGCGAGCCGCAATGGAGGTGGTCATCAAAAGACTGCAACGTCACGTGAGATGGTGCGGAAAGTGAAAAAGAAAAATTCTTCCCATTGAGCAATTCGTAAACTTTCAAAACGATAGGGTTTACTTGACCAACCATTCATGCGAGAATCTAGGTCATCGGTTGGCCACCAGGAGGCAGCACCCGCCACAAATAATGGTTTGGGCCGCTGTCACCGCAGATGGACGCTCTCCAATTGTTTTCATCGAGCCTGGCGTCAAAGTAAACGCGACATATTACCGGGAAAGTATTCTGGAGGCTGCTTTGAAGCCTCGTTCGCAAACCATGGACGTTTCAACAAGACTCAACACCGTCTCACAAAGCGCGAGTGAACCAATAATGAGTGAAAAACAACGTTCCGAACTTCACTACGACCACACAATGGTTCTCGATCTCACCAGATGCGAATCCAGTGGATTATTCTTTCTTGATCATTTTGTAGAGCGACGTTTGAAGTAATCAATCTCGAGATGCTGAAGAAAGCCATTGTCCGTGAGTGGGCCAAAATACCGGCAAGTCACATTCGGGCAGCTTGCGATGCGTTTTTTGACCGTCTCAAGGCCATAGTTAAGACAAAAGGTGGTCATATCGAGCAAAAGGGAATTGGTCCTGAATTTATGATTATTTTCACACATTTTGTACTTCAAAATAAATAAATATAATTTTCCAAAGCGAATCTATGGCTTTGTTTAAGTTGTTACACTTCGAGTGCCGAACGCTGTACAACTATTCGATATTCATGTAAAATCCTAACCATAATATCTGGGAAGCCAATATATGTTCTCAAGGTGCTTAGATAGATAGATAGATAGATTAAAAGGTATTATGTCCTCCTGTTATCACAACACTTCTCTTAAGCAAGTCAAATCAAGCAGGCCTAGTAAAGTCCCTGGCTTAATGGTAACTGGGGTAATGGTTGAAAGAACACATTTCTTTTAACGGATTTATATTCCCAATGGCCTAACTCCATCTTCTTGCGAATAAAGGGCATTCAAGGAGTACGTAGGTTGCCATTCTGAGTGAGGTATCTCCAAAACATTCCTTCCGAACACATCAAGCGCCTCATCAGGTGTCGAAAAACGTCGATAATTTTTTAAAAAGCAGCCATTCGGTGCCAAAACAGGTCAATATGGAGGATGACTCATCAAATTGATGTTTTGAGCGATCAAAAATGCAGTTGTTTCAGTCAATGTGTGAGAGCTGGCATTGTGGTGGTGAAGAGTGATCCGTCTCTGGCCGTGAGTTTTCCTGATTTTTTGAAAGAGTATTGACAGGAAAATTATTGTATCTCTCACAAAATTTACTGTCCTGCGCTTTTCCAGTGGTGTGGTTGCGACATCTTCGTATAATCGTTGGTTATCGTATTTTTTTAACATTTCTCTCGCCTAATCGACACGAGCTACGAGTATTTTTATGCGATTGACAAAATATGTGGCATCTAACGTGAACAAATTTTTTGACAGTGAAATGTTCATGCAATACGGAATGTATGCTATTCCATCTAATATTCATAGGTTTCTCAAGTTCACGATTGGTCAGATGACGATCTTGCAAGATTAATCTGCGTACAGCATTAATGGCTTTAGGAACAAAAACTAATTTAGTGCGACCTTGTCGAAATTCATCTTGGAGTGATCTACGACCTTGATTGAATTCACCATGCCATCGATGAACATTGGTTCTTAATGGAGCTTCATCGTCAAGAATGAAATAAGCTCATCTACGCACTCTTGATGAGTTAGTTTACGTCGAAATTTGTAAAAAAATAATCGTGCGAAAATATTTGCGATTTAATTGCATTTTTTTGGTCGAAGAGAATATTTTAAGTCACTGTAAACAACACTAATAATGTTCGTATGTCAAAATGTTCACGTTCTTCTCAAAAATTCTCAGAAGACTTCTCGTTCTGTGTTAGCGGTTTCTACTCGCAATATTTGGACGAACTTTTACTCAGATATTCTCATCCTCTTACAGATGAATCTTTGGATTCTTAATAATCCTTATTTCTACACAAAGTTGGCAACACTAACGACAGCCACAAAGTAATCAGTTATCACGAAAATTGGTTTTTTTGGAAAACTTAGCAGACGATGAACCTTAGCAGCGCACCTTGGAAATTTCGTAACCAGACGGCGCCTTGCAACAAAACGAGATACAAAATCTGTCATTAACCGAATAATATGCCAACGTACAACAACAAACACTTGCCGCATAAGATAACTGGCAATATCAGCAACATTGCAAGGATGCATAAGCCACAATAGCAATAACAATAACAATGTTGCAATGCAAAACAGATAATAAACAAATGCGAAATCATAATAAATAACATCCTCAACAATTCGTGTATGTGTGTATGTGTATGTGCGGCATTGGCGAAGTGAAAGCGCTGCGTGACACGAAGCTAACACCAGGTTGCACTGCACCCACCACAGCCACAGCTGTTTGGGCAACCATTAGGTGGCCAGCAGCGAAAGTTCAAAGGCAACAAGTTGCATAAGTAATGTCAATGGCGGACGGACACTCGTGATATCGTGGCTGATGAGCAGCGCGCGTTTGGCGCAAAGAAAGTAACAAGACGTGCAATGAAATTCCAAAAGAAAAAAACTAAAAAATTTAATAGAAATTGAGAAATTAAATAAATAAGTATGTATGTATATGCGGTGGCATTGGAGAAGCGACGCTTATGCAACTTAAAAAGAAAGTAAATAGTATTTTAGTATCTGTACTTAATCCACACTTTGTAGGCAGTCTGCCGCATGTTGCATAACCATAAAGCATTATCAACAGGGCGGGAAAATTTCTTCTCCCACTTTAACATTTCTTCAGTATACTTTTGACTCGTTTAAGCTCGGAACACAGAGCTCATTGATGGGAAAATAAATGATCAGTGCTTTATTGCAAATCATGATATCAGAGGTGTATATGAATATGTATGTTTTATGATTTTTAGTAGTTGATGAATTTGTAATTTAATTACAAACCTATTAACATCAACTCTTTATGAGCTTTCGATGTGGAAGTCATAAAGAGACACAGTGTCATTAACAGCAATCGAACTTTAGGTGCTTTTACTTACAGTCCATTAAAAGAAATTTGTTGCTAGTGATTGCGTGTATTTTATGGCAGAAGGTCGTCTGATGATACAGTCAATATTTGGATATAATCTTTTCGGCAAAAATTTTATGTTTTCGATATTCCAACTTTCTGTTTATGGATTTCATTTATGATTTTTGCTAGATTTTTAGGATCCTTTCTAATAATAAATCTCCTCATAAACATAAAAACTAATATTGACTTTGGCTGGGAATTTTTAACATTATTTTAAATAAAGAAACACTTTTGAAGAAATTGGATTTAAAATTCAAAATGTTTGATTTTTTGGAAAATATAGGATTTTACACCTATTATAGCAATTTTCGAAGTTTGAATTTTTTTTCAAAATAAAATATTCCACTTACCATTCTCTAGACGTCTCAGAACAGAAAAAATTTGCTGAAAGCCAGATTAAATGACTAAACCAAACGTAAACGGCTATCTCTACAACCTTTTTCGCTTCCTCGCTGAGCAGAATCTAACATACTTCCCCACTAAATCCGCAGCGCCCATATTCACTAACTGAACAAAGAAAAGAGACTTGATATTTATATTGCAGTCGATGGCGTTAAAATTCGACTGTCAGTAACCCTCAGATTTTAGATGTGACATTCGACAGCAAGTACTCCTTTACTGCTCACACGACTGCGATGACAGCCAAAGTATAAAATCCTTTAAAGACAAAGAAACGTTGTTGACAACGCACGAGTCAATCTGCCGGCCGGTCCTTAACAAGGTCGCACAAATATGGTAGCTTGCATGCAGTGAAATGCCGACGAGGAAGCTACAGACATGTCAGAACACTGCACTCTAGACTACAATGGGATGCCTGGAAGCATAATGAGCTCCTCTTCAAGCAGTTTTTGCTGGGGTGCTTTCGAAGAAATCATCCCTGCAGTAACCTGCATTCATCGGAACCGCCTCCTAGGAGCGTCAAGAAGTCCTTCCTCAACTACCTCGACGACATAAAACAATACGCCGACCAGACTTCGGACGCAGTGGAGAGTATATGTCCAGCGTGCAACAAGTCCCCACATGACACTAACCACCTCTTTACATGCCTTGCTAACCCTAAACAGCCCCTCCCTCTCCCTATGGTTCGATTCTGTTGAAACAGCACGTTTCCAGGACCTACGGTTGGATGACCTAGATCACAACTTATACAATCCTTACCTTTCTCATGGGATCTAAGTAACCCAGTTGGTCTCGGTTTCGAAATTGCCTCTGGTGAAAGAGGGAGTATCTATATTTAGAAGTTAAAAAGTAACGAGGAGAGGACAGCACCCTGCTGAATCCCTGTTTAATTTTTCTCAGCTTACTTGTATTGTTTTTGATATTCGTACGAGTACGAATGGTTGACGACAGCTCCGATTATACAAGGTCTTTCTCTTCATCTATGAAAGAAGTGAGTATTCTAGTAGCGTTGTAGACTGACAGTGTCAAAAGCTTTTAAAAAGTCCCCTAGAGTATTTCTCTAACAAGTATCCACAAGTATAATTCGTACTGAGGAAGGGAGAGTTTTCGTTAGGGCATTTAAATATGATGATTTGGTCTTACGGATGACACCTTAAACAACTGTGTTAGGAAAAGCAAGAGGTGGGAAGTTATTTGACTTCAGGTCTGTCTGTCCCTGGTCAGCGAAAAATTTCTCTTTGGGTTGGAGAAAATAGGGTCATTGAATTAGATTTCAACCCATTTATCGTGTCTTTTCGCATTGGGGATTTAACAAAGTCCCTAACTTTCCGGTGCTCTACCGATTTCGTCCACTTATGCAGTTGCCGAACATCAAATCATTATCACTGAAAGTTTCTTTGCTGATTTTTTCGGCTGAGAAATTGGGCCTGACTTCAAGGATTTTTCAAGCCGAACTGAAATGACCAGCAGCAGCAGCGATCATCTTGCGGAGTCATCACCTGGCTAATTGACCTAAGGTCGCGGTGCATACCTCGTCTATCACCTGGCTATCGTTTTATTATTTTTCGGAACTTTTTTCCCTCTTGTCCTGGCACAGTCTACTGCGATCAGCAACCTGAACTTCAGGCTTATGCAAAAGTTACTAACACAATTCTTTAGACAAAATAAAAGAAATCGATAAGTACTCTCCTGAATATACTTCATAAATTAATCAATATGAGCCTTCATCACTACTCATAACTGACTCAGCACTATTTCATCTACCGCCCATTTTTCGCCTCGCAGACAACGAAAGTAACAATGAACCTTGCCGATAGAGAGTAAACACGCATGCGCAATGCTTCGAGCACGTTATACACTTGCACACATACTCGTATATATGTACATACATATTTACTTACCTACTTATATATGCATTGATGAGTCGTGCAGGCGCGTGTGCATCGCTAATTGCTGACATCTCACGCCTGCTGTCAGCGCAAGACCGCAGCGAACTGTGTGCAACCGATTGCAGTCTCGTAACGGTGGCAATAAAATGTTAAGATGCAACTGCGGCGAATTGTCAAAACGTCAAACGTCGGATGAAATTTTGATTAATTGCCTGCTGAGGCGAAGGGGACCAAACTCAAACAAATACATACATATGTATATACAGTTATGTTTGCATGTGTGTGTGTGCAACTAATTGCCAATAAAAGTGAAAATAAACGCCGTGTAAATATCTCTTCTCTGAGACGTACCGTGCGACGCTTGCAACACACTCCGACAAGCAAAATGTTGCCAACATAGTGGTGCGCAACCATTTTTCGATTTTTTTGTTATCTTTTTTTTCAATTTTACTTTTTATTTGTTTATTTTTAGTTTCTTTTTTGAGTATTCAATCAAAATCAAATAAACAAGCTGCTTTCTTTGTACAGCGAATGTTAATTTTTTTTTTCAAACTTGGTGAGTGTCTTTTGATAGCTTTGTTTACGAGGCACGCATGTTGCATGCCACATGAATAACTTGCAACAGTCGCTGGAAAAGTTTTATTAATTTTCAATAAATTGATAGCTAAGGCATTTTATTGCCAACGGTAAGGAGACTTTTCAAACCATACAGTGTTTTCATTCTCATTCTGCTGATTGGCAGTCACTTTTACTCTGACGGATGTGCGCAGACAATTGAGATTTCAATAAAGATAGCATTATTAGATGAAATCCACTTACGGCGCATGCGCACTTTTGCTTTTCTAAAATATAATATCGAAGCAGTGACGTGGTGGAATGTGGTTAGGGGGCTTTTGGGGGTCCAAAGCCCTGCTTCGGAGAGTTAACATAATCAAAATGATTGAATACTTAATTTTAATGCAGATTTTATCAGAAGTTTTGGCATAGTATGGGCAGTACTCTCGGTTACAAATTTGTTTCCGAAGAACTTTACAAGAGCCCATATTTATCTCTTCTTCTTTTACGCATCTCTTGGGTGCCGAACTTAGAGTCAATGAGATGTTCAATCAGCCATGAAGTAGCATATTCTCCATTAATATTAATCTTCAGATAACCCAAAATATTAAAATATATACAAGGAATCTGGATTATTATAAAAACCCGTATCTGAACACTAGGATATCCTCACACACTTTGCCGTCCTGCCGGATCACTTAGTCAAGGAGTCGCCAAACCGAACTCTGACGGCTCCTTCTCTGCCCATATACCCACGAGGGAGTTATGGGTGAGAAGAATCCGTTGGAGGAGAGGAACAGTGAGCTTCTTTACGAATGGGTCAAAGCTTGGTGGGAAAGTTGGTTGAGTGGTTTTCTGTCTGGAGTTCTCTATCAACTCCAGTTTCAGACTTCCTGACTATTGTAGTGTCTTCCAAACCGAGGTTGCAGCCATTAAAGAAGCACTTGATCTGCTGCCACGGAGTGCAGCCTCCTTTAAAGAAGTGACCTCTCACTCAGTTAACAGAGCGGTTATACTAGCTTTGAACTAATTTGCAGTGCTTTCAGGGTTGGCCGAGGAGTGGCTAACCTCGTTATCAATAGCATCGAGTATCTTTGTGATAAGACTAGTATGGCTGTCGGGCCATAGTGGAATCGCAGGAAATTGTAAATCTGATTATCTAACAAAGAAAGACTCCCTAGAACTGATATCGGTAGACTGGGAGCGGGTCGGTGTTCCTTTATTCTCTTATGTTCTACTAGTAGATAACTGGCCAGTGCTGGGACTACATATACCAGTCCACTTGTGATCATCGGTCAGCTATCTCACCTAACCTAACCTAACTTAACCTAGGATAGAAAAAAAATGTATTTAATTTTCTTTGAAAAGTTTCATATGTTAAAAGGTGTACTGGGCCTTAATGAGGTCTACGGCTCAGAAATATATAATATCACTAAAATTGTATGCTTATCATTTTTTTCCAAAATTCTGTCTCTGAAAATTCCTAATAAAAAATCCTCCTCCAAACCTCCTAACGCCACTTAAGTTGTATATTGTGAAAATCTCCATTTCCACGCTTCAAGAACATAGGTATTCATTTGTGGAAATTGGTTCTAAAAATTCAAGCATTGTTCTCTGCCAAAATGATACGCTTTTCACGGCATAATTTATACATTTTCTATGTGCAAGACAAACTGGCCAACTATTAAGCTATAGATACACACATATGTATGTATGTATGTATGTATGCATATATAATCTTATATGTACATAAGTATTCTATTAAGTGCTTTACAAAAGCAATGAAAGTAGAACATTTTATTTCATTCTTTTATAGTTAAACAACATACAAATTGTTGTTGTTGTGATTGAAACTCGCTCTGAACTCTTTGCACTGCGCGCATGCGCCAAGCAACACTCACACCTCTACGCTTTCAACGAGGTGCAGAGGTGGCGAGGTGAAGCGCTGAACTTTTCACTCGCTTTCTCCGCGACGCGCGCCTCAAAGAGCCGCCTAAGCTGTTCTTAGTAGAATACTGCTCTTGATTGTATTTTATTGTTGTAGTTAAGAATTTTTATCGGCAACATAAAAAACTGTAATGAAAATGAAAAGATTTTGTCGTAACACTTTTTTTTGAATGGCTAAAGCACACAATAGCTTTACAATACAAAAATTCTAAATTGATCACTGTGAGAAGGAAAGGCCAAAAAACGCTCGAAATTCTTTTTGTTGTTAATAAAAACGCTAAAATACAATAACTTCTTTGTTTGCGACATCAAAATATAAACAAAGTATCGTAAAGCGCTTTAAAAATGCCACATAAACGTGAATGAATCTCGGACTAAGCTGTTGTCAATTATAGAGGTCACTTTCGTACTCTTGTTCTTTAGACGTTTTTTTAAGTTCTACATTTTCAATTCTAATTCGAATGTCGATCAAAATTTTCAGTGGCTGTCAAAGGTGATTTTTCATATAGAATTCTATGCGTAGCTTTTAGAAATCAAAATAGCATGGCCAAGTAAGAGCTAACGGTACTCCATGCTTTAAGTGCTGAGCTTGATTTTCTTATACTTATTGCTTTAAGAGAACTTTCTCTTTACCAAAACGGAAATAAATTTATATGAAAGATAGTAAACTGTGGTTATTTTGAATGAAGCTTATTTTAAATGAATATTGAACTTTTTGGGTACTGGCGAAAAAAGATAATGGCGGTCCGATAAATAAACGGCCAACGAAAGAAATACGAAAACTTTGGAAAAATGCCGATTTATGTCTCAAGGACTTGGAGTGTTTCGATAAACTTCTCACAAGGATGATCGAGCTTATTTATCAGTGTAAAAATTACGTTTTTAGTAAGTCGGCAAGATAGGCTTCAGCCCAAATTTTTGCCCGAGAAGTTTTTTTTCAAACTTGGAATTAAACAGAATTGCAAACATTTGAAGAATACTGTGGTAGCCTAATTCAACTAATTACACCATGGCGATAGTGAAGGCCAAACCGGTATTAAGGTGACACGATAGCACTTACCTTAGCCAAAGAAACTGTTTTTTTTCTGGAAATTGACGTTTAATCTCCTCGAAGATCCCTGTGAACATATTGTACTTGTTTAGGCAATCGATGTAGACCACTCCATAGGTTAGATTAGGTTAAATGGCTGATTGAAGATCGCATGTGGACTGGTAAATGTAGACCTTTGTAAAGACAGAAGAACTCCTGTGTTCGGACTTATAGACTAGCAATACGCTTAGGCTTTTGGAACAGCGCAATTGCCGATGGAGGCCCATCTATCAGCTACCTAGTAGCAGAAAAGGATGCAGGAGCACCGACTCGTTCCCATTCTACCGATAGCGGTTTTAGGGTACCTTCCTTTGGTAGCTCATCAGCTCTACAATTTCCTACGATTCCGCTATGTCCCGGCACCCATACCAGTCTTATCACTCTTATCACTCGATATTATTGATGGCGAGGTTCGTCGACCAACCTTGAACGCACTGTAAGTTCAAAGCTAGTGTCGCCGTTCTGTTATCTGATTGAGAGGTCACTTTTCTTACACTGCACTTCGGAGCAGCAGATCTACTGCTTCTTTAATGGCTCCAACATCGACTTGGAAGACATTGGAATAGTCAGAAAGTCTGAAGCTGGAGTTGATCAGAGCTCTTGACAGTAAACCTCTCCACCAACCTTCCCCCCAATCCTTGACCCATCCGTAAAGAAACTCACTCACGGCCTCTTCCCGGAGCTCCCTCGTCGGTATATGGGCAGAGAAGGAGCCTGCAGAGTTCGGTTTGGCGACTCCTTGATCTAAGTAATCCGATATGAAGTCAAAGTGTGTGAGGATATCTGAGTGTTTAAAACGTGTTCTTTTAAGAAAAGAGAGTTGGCAACTTTTCTAAAATTCGTCGAGAATATTGCTTACCACGCGTTCAAAACAAGACTACGAGTACGATTCGGCTGAAATTTGGAAAACCGTCGCATGAGGGTAGTACTTAGCAAGATTGTAATATTTCGAAAAGTGGCGATGGTTGTAAGTGCTTATCGAACCGACCTTGTTATATCTCAATAGCTCTTCATATTATTTTTATAAAAATTTAATTCAAATATATGTGTGAAAAATTAATGTAAAATATTTTTTCGAATTTTTATGTTTTTTTTTTTTAATAAAAAATAAATGTTCTACTTATATATTAAGCTGTCCTCCTTCTCTACTCCACACAGGTTCTACAAAGAATCGATGATGTGTCATTAATGTGCGACAAACGCATTGCGAGTCTCAAGAAGTTGGCCGTCAAACCACAAAGGCCGGTACAAACCGTTACGCCAGAGCCGGCAGTGCCCTTACAACCACAAGGCGGTGCACCGCATCTGCTGCGACGCAAACATAAGGTAAGTACAGCAAATGGAAATTGTTACAAACATAAAAAATAACAACAACAACAACAAAACAACAATGAGTAATAGTGTAGTCCAGCTATGACTTTCTAATATTAAGAAAAAACAGTTGCTTATTTAATTTAAAATTATGCAGAACAGCTGCAAGAACATAATAAATTAGTAGACACTAGCCTTTAAGAATATGTGTGTTGTAACAAAAACGCATAAAAAGCACGTGTTACATGTAGAGTCTACATTTTAGACCACAAACACACGCACTCATACTTACTACACACCAGCTTTTACAGACTTTGTGCCAGTGTGTTCTCTTTCCACGCTTCGGTGCGGCCACTGAACGCCGCTGGTGGCAAAAGTCAGTTATTTTTTTCTGCCACAAAATAAATGTTTACCATGCAGCCAAAAAGCATAATTAAATTTATGCACTGGTCAAATTAAAATTTTGTAAATTCATAAGCTCTCGGTACAATTTTAACTGAGATGCGTGCGAGAAGATGTGGCTCTGCAGCGAGTACTATTTGAAAGGCTATAAAATTGTTGTTCTATTTCCGCTTCGTGTTAATGTAACTACATACATATATGTACATATATCGAAGTGTATAATAGTCATACATACACATGCTAGTATAGTATAAGTACCTACAAAAACTTGGTTATGAAAATTTCTGCGTAATAAAAACACTTAAGATTCTGACCCAGTAAGCAGGGCAAGCAAGAAAACTGGAGCGTATGCTTCATTTGAACAGAAAAAGTATTTATATCTATATTTACATAAACACACAAGCATAAAATGTATACTTAAGTTCAGCAAAAAAAATTTACGGATAAAAATTAACGGAAGTAAATTTTATTATTCACGATTACCATAGCCTACGCGATTTTTTATGAGGCTGGTTTGTTGTAATGGCGTCATATATTTTTCAATTAGGTTTGGCCGCCGAGTACACAATATTTTAGGTCCAAGTACCAAAATTGAAAATGATAAAATATATATTCTACAACTATTTAAGTTTTTACTAAAGTCTCATACATATGCTCAAGAGATTTACAGTAACAACTACAGGCACAGTGACACTCGGTCTCTCGTCTAGTTGCTTATAAGTTTTAAGGGGGGAGATACCTTTAGAATTTTCAAAAAATTAAATTTTTTTTCGCTCTTATCAATTGAAAAACTATTCAAAAATATAGTCCCGAAGTTTCATTGGTTTACTCCGAATATTTTCGATGAAATAGGCCCTAGAACCATTGCACTTCATACTCCGGTCTATACAACAGGAGAACTTTGAGGCTCGTTTATTTAACCGCGCTTTTCCGAGAAAAATGGCATTTTGAGAGTTGTTTAAGTATATTGATCTCGAAAATCACAGGTGAAAATCGTACTTTTTACAAAATCCTGGCCTACATCCCCGATTTTTCGAAATTCTCAAACCCTTCTACTATGAACTTGATAAAAGCTTCCAGATTGAAAAAAATTTACTTTTTTCGTTTCGGATAAGAAGCCTAGCCAGGAAGTTGACGGCCGCAAAAATATATCATTCAACAGGATCGTTAATATTTTCGCCTTTTTTTTTTACATAAAATAATTTTTATTTTGTAGTTGAATAATACCTCTTAATATATATGAAACAAAACCAGATGTGATCTAATTTTATTCTTCCAAAATAAAATTGAAAAAAATTACTTTTTTTGGCGGTACTAAAGGTACCCCATTAAGTTTACTAAATATTCACACTCAGATTTTACAATACCATATTTGGTATATGAATCCATTTCGAGGTTTCTTACTTTTTTAAAGAAACACACAGAAACTTCAAATTTAATGGGGAATATTTACAATCATTCAAATTTTCGATCATTTCGACTAGTAATTGACGAATGACATGCGTGATGCTTTGCTCCAAGGCCTGAATCGAAGCGGGATTGGCCGCATAGACTTTAAACTTTACATATCCCCACAGAAAAAGTCCAACGGTGTAATTTCACATTATTATCTGCTCACCGAAGAGTTCCCTCAATAAATTCATTGATTGATGCTATGTATGGTTTCTACAACCAAAATGTCGCCGAGATTACAAGCTTCAATTTCAGGTATCAAATAGTTGGTTATCGTCTCGAGATAACGATCGCTATTGTCGGTTAGTTTCTCACGACATCATTTTGGAAGACTCATGGACCGATGATTCCACCGGCAAACCACATCAAACAGTTGTTCTTTCAGGATGAAATGCCAGCTCTTAAATCTATTCAGGCTGCTCTTTGTTCCACATGTGTTAATTTTGCTTGTTTACATACCCATTGAACCAGAAATGAACCTCATCTCTGAACAAAGTTTGGCTTGAAAACGTCTTGGAACTCTTCAAGAGCCCATAGATCGAAGCGTTGTCGCTTGTGAAGCTGTCTTTTGTACGCTTTTAATTTAAGATCTCGACATAAAAGGCGTCAAGTCGTTACATACGTCAGTCCGAGTTACGGCGTACGGCGCCGAATCGACTATTATAGTTGTTATCGAAAAAAAAATCTTCGTCCAAGTGTTTAAGAATTGTATCTCAAAGAGCTGTGTAAAATTTCTTGAAGACCGGTTGAGTAGTTGTCGAAAAGTCTTGCCAACTGACTTCAAAAATACAGTTTTGAGAAAAGCGCGTTTAAAGACGGCGCACTTAGCCTAGCAAGCCTCAAGCGCACAAGTTCTCAAGGTTGAATCTCCGAAACTATTACTCGGATCAACCTGAAAATTTAGGACAATATTCTAGAAGTATTGTAGAATTTCATAAGGCAATAAAAAATAATTCGATTTTTTTTAATTCGTAAACCCACATAACCCCTTAAGCAAGTAAAATGGGTTCCCTTATCGATATCAAGGCCAATAGTGCCTTTCATATTTAAAGGTTATGTTTCCTAAACTTAAATGAAAATGTTTCTTATGTTTATGTTAAGAACCAATGGTTTAAAGGCAAGCACCTCTTAAAAGCGCAAAAGAAATTCAAATTCTAAGAAAAAACTTTAGCGCTGCGTCAGCTTAAATACAAAATAAAAATCATTTTATTTATTTTCTCTTTCCACAAAGTGCGTAAATACTTTTTACATGGTACAGTATATGACATATATATACTATACATATATATGCACGCTTATGTATTTATAAGAATAAAAACGCAGATTTTTCAAATTCATGACGCACAACAACAACTATTACTGACCGCGATAACTTCTTCTTCTTCTTATTTTTATGGTTTATGACTAATACAAATTCTTCAATTGTTATTATTATTACAAATTATATTTCTATATTCATTCTACAAACTGCTACACACTTACTTAAGTAAATATGCGTGTGAACGAGCGAAAAAAGTGCTTACTTCTTAAAAGCAACTTCATTTCTTTTTGTGCAATATGTCACTGTAACTCGAAGATACTCATGCTGTGGCACTACAGCGGCCACTTTGGGTATTTTTTCACGGTTTCAGTGACTTATGCTGTGCGCCGTTGACCCAGTTAATAATAATAGTTGGAAGTGGTAGCCATATCTTGCAGACTCATATGTGATTTGAGAAATTTGTAAGCTTGCAACAATCATGTCTGTCAAACAAAATGAGCAGGCCAATTATGCTGGCGGTGGCTGTGGCGGTCAGTGACATTGCACATTTCCAGATACAGCTTTCTTGTTTCTCTTTTTGTTTTTCTCTGGACAATATGACAGCCCAATTTCAATGTTTTGCGCTTTGTTAGCGGCTTTTGGTCTCACTTAGTGATGTTTTAATAAAAAATTAATAGCCGAGAGCTATTGTTAAGCTGTGAAGAGTACTGCGGGAACTGTTTGGCTACATTCTACACTTCCGCACTTAAGCTTAGAAGCTGCTAAGACTGTCTGTCATGCTTAGTAAAGTTGTCAAAGGCGGTCATTTGGTCAATAAATGCTAGTGGTTTTTGAATAAAAGTCTTGAAGATGCTTCTTGTATGTAGAGGTATGTATGTGTGTACGCTTAAATGCATATATATGAGGTTATATACTAACTAGTCGAAGTTTCATTCATTGTTAGCCTTCACTTCGAGTAGTTAGTATATTATTTTTTTACCAAAACTGAACAATTATTGCTGCTTTCATCATCCAGCGACTGCAACATCAACATATACTGTATATATATAGTTAGTTACACATACATATGTACATATGCCTGCACATATTTTTGTCCCAAAAAAGTGTATACGATTTTCATTTTTCATAATTTACTCACAAACTGCATTTTTATATACATGTATATAGTATGTGTGTACATATATTTATGACGTCGCAGATTTCGTATATCATGTCAACATTAACATCATTACCACTTTAGTGGCATTATTATTAATTTTACTCACTCGCATTTGCCAGTCATTGCAATGGTAAGAGTTATTTGTTAACTTGAACTTTCAAGTGTCATAAGAAGACTCAGACATACTCGTACATATACTCGTATATAGTATGGCTTTTAAAATAAGCCAACTTATATGAGAGCTGCCGCCTGCCAGTGCGTGGGCATTTTCTGGCTTTCTTACATGAACTGTAAAATTTCTCGCCTCGAGGAGTGGGTATAACCTACGGATGTATGCGTGTGAAAATCTGGTAATTACCACAGATTAATGATAAGTACTTGAATGCAAACCTATAGTTGCACTTAAGAAGGATTTGTATGCATGCATTTAGCATAGCATTACTACTACCTTTTGCTACAAAACTTTGATTTCCTCAATTTCAAAAATGTTTACTTAAATTGCAGTGTTTAAGATAAAGACCGCCTTAAAAGTAGTATTTAACTACCCAATAGGATATTTTGTTTTTAATATAATAATTAAGACATCTAAAATTTCTAAAAGTTTCAGTTAAGTGTTGCAAGTGAAGAAGGAACACTCAACGCAGAATGCAATTTCTCTGACACTTATCTTTCAAAATTGTACCAAGCCACTTTCAAGGCTAACCTCAATTCTATATACGATCTGATAAAATTTGACCTGAACTATCATTTCACGTATTTCACGTACAAATTTTTTAAAATAGTGTCATTTTGAGCCAATACAAGCGAGGGAAATCTAATTTTCCATAGCCGTATTGTAAGCTTTAGTATTTTTAAGAAATTTTTGTTTTTTTTTCGGTTTCAGCTCGTTTTTGGAGCGCCATGCACTGCATTGTTTGACAGTTTGAACGTCATATTCATAAATCCACATTTCGTTACCAGTAACGATATATTTGATGAATGTGGGGTCGTCAACTACATTTTCCAGCATCTCTTTTGCGAACTCTACCCGTCATCGGTTTTGCAAAAGATTCAGATCTTTTAGTACAAATCTGACATACCCAAGTATTAAATAAAATATGTTGTTTGTTACTTAGGAGAGGTTGAGATCCCCTGCTGTCTCTCTGATGATAACACAATGATTTTCAAGTCCTGTAATAGTGGTGGATGAACGATTAGAATAAGAAAAGTGTCCGATGGGTGAACGGACCTTCACTGACTGATTTGTGCCAGTAGACTCCTCAAAATAATTCAACAACATTTTCAACAATTCCGTAGCCTTCTCGGCTTTCAGTTCAATTTTGCAACAATAAAAATTTTCGAGCACTACCCCTGTCGACCAACTTCTAAAGCTCTTCATTCTCACACATTTCTGCTTCTTACTCCATTTTGTCTGTATATGCGTCTCGCTTCCCTCTTCAGTTCTAACTCAACCGCATGTGTTATGGTCACAATATTGTAATGTCGTTG
Source organism: Bactrocera zonata (assembly GCA_037783105.1). NCBI lineage: Eukaryota > Metazoa > Arthropoda > Insecta > Diptera > Tephritidae > Bactrocera > Bactrocera zonata. The sequence continues at coordinate 319,337 of JBAWJQ010003668.1, forward strand.
TTCGCTTTCTCTCTCCGCGACAGTCTTCTTTGTACCAGCTGTTCTTTCGCATGCAGCTGTACGTAGGGAGCTTAAAATGCCGTCACACAGCTCTTTGTTCCCAAGTTGCTGATAAGTGCTCTCAGAGAACAAGAGTGCAAGTCGATTAGAAAGCCGTTTAGCTGTCGGTTGTGACTGCAGCTGATTCTAGCTGCTCGACCTCGTACCTTCCGTTTCTTTGTTGACGTGCCTGCTTTGCTGCACAGAGGCAGGCGCGTATCTTCGCTACAACAAGATAGTGGTCCGATTCGATATTAGGTCGAAAAGGTCATCTAAAACACTGGAGACGTCTTCCGTCTACCACAACATTTTTCCTCTAGTTTTGAACTTTTTTTGGACGATGGTAATGACAGCCTTTACTTTTACGAGGACAGCTACCAGCAAGGAAGCAGCACCTTTCTAATTTAGAGATCGGACATTCCAGGTGCATGCCCTTAAATCACAGTCCTTACTATGTTTTGTGGTGGTCGTCATCAAAAGTCGGGACTTTCATTCGATGCTGTTTTTTTTCTTTTTCTTTGAAAGGGGTATCTACGTGGCGAGTCCCAAACCCAACGCAATACCTCGCTAGGCGAGCAGTATGCAGTATACATTTATATCAGAAGCCGCTTGTTTCAAGACCGACGCCCGCTAGCAGCCGCACCTTTGGTGAACAGACGCTACAATTGTACTTCAACGAACCCTTAAATCGAATATGTCGGAGTGGCTCACTTCCGAGGCTTCACACGGGTTAGCTACTGCATCTTACCCAAGGATTGCTCACGTTTTCAAGATGCGAGGATGCAAGAGTAGAAATTGGGTACAGCCCTTCGACTGCAACTCACCCCAGTAGTTAATTAAACGAGTTCAAAAAAGAATAATTATTAACGTTTACGTTTACGAAGCACGTAAAACACGTCTGAGCCTAGAAAGCTATTTCAAAAAGTGGGCGACTGACTTTTATAACATGTCTTCTATCAGATGACTCCTAATGATATATATGTATTTAGTATATGAATATTTATGTATATGGTATAACTGCTTATCAGCATAATGCTAATTGTAAATTCAATGCCAAACTTGCGCTTTCAAAAGTGCTAATGAAAATACGCATGCGCCCGCTTGCTTCGAAGCAGTAACTAGGCTATACATATAAATATATTATATACATATCTATACATACAAAGCTAATACTAAGTGAGTACCAACAAAATTTGCTCTTCTGCAAAATAACAAATGACTTTATGCGCATCCCTGAATTTTCACAAATAAATTTCACTTTCAACTGCGGCAACATTTCACCGTTAACTACCACTGTGATCGAGCCCTTTACTGTGTTAAAGTATCTCAATTTTAGCTAAACAGAAAACAACAACAAATGATGCGAAAAATGTGTGGTGACAAATAATAAAAAAAGATTTAAGTTCGAGATTAAGTTAGTGGAGTTCAAATATCTGTCGGCCAGCAGGGTTACCACGAGCCTGCAGCGACTTCGTTTGCCCTTTATTGTTTCGCGCAAATATTTCTTCGCATATAAATTCGTTTTGTTTAAAATTTACGACTAACTGCTGCTGCGACCATCAGTGGTGGTTAAAATGTGTGTGAATATGTGCATGTGTATGTGTGTTAGTATTATATATGGCTGCCTTTAGCAAACTTTCTTTGTTTTTCCGCTGGCACCTTAAGCCTGCTTGTTTAGCATAAATACCCGCATACGCACATAATACTACACAATTTCCCACTGCACACTGGCAACACTCTCACTTTCGATTTTGAAAATTCAAACAAATATAGTTTTGAATATATACTCTTCTTCTTCTTTATTGGCGTAGACAACGCTTACGCGGCTATACCCGTAAAACTCTCATCCAAGGCTAATGTTTTCTTTTCATTATTTTACGCGGCGGATCCCAAATCCTGGGGGAAGATGGTTCGTCTTCTCACTTTGGCTCGCCCAGAAGATACTTGGTCTTTGACTGGAAATCGTGTGTTGGAGCCATATGTCAAAGAATCGTCTCTGGCCACTCCCAAGTAAATGGAACTCAGAGAACTTTCCTCACTTACGTAAACTTTTTCACATGACTCCATCCTCCTTGAATATATACATTTGTACCATGAACATTTATAGTCAGCAAATCCTTTTAACATTACTCATACATCAAGCAATTTTAAGTTCAACAGCACTCCACGGGCTACCCAACTCAATATCAGACCTTAAAAAATCAATTCAAATTTAGTTGTTTTTATTTTCCGAACTTTTACGCCAAGCTTCAACGTAAACTTCATAGCTGATTGATGTAAATTCGCTTAGGTTAGTTTAAAAGGTCGATCCTAATAGGAATCTCTCGGAACGTCAGACTGTTGTGATACCTAAACTCCCTCATAAATCCATAAAGGTCCCCTAGAAACACAGCATCTCACAAGCTCCATAGCTCCAGAGTTAGACCTTAAGAGAACAACGGAAAATTAACCCTTTCCCAATCCGATTTCAGTAGAACAAGATGCCAGCATTTTACGTGGGGAGTTCAGTCGATTCCACTATAGCCAAGCAACCGAACGAGTTTGGCAATGAAATAGCTTGATGTAATTGATAGTAATGAGAATCACCCATTCAGCTTTGATCCATCCGCGAAAAAGTTCACTTCGTCTCTTCTCCAGTGACTTCTGTCTATCCACACATCCCTGGTCGGTGTGTGAACGGAGACGATGCAATTTTTTTTTTTGTGATTGCAATAACATAGCACATTTGTTAAATGGTTTAAATTTGACAGATCATTCTTGAATCCATAATCTGTCAACATTCCTGGCAATAGACTAAAAGGTTCTTATCTTCAATAACGCTGATCAGAATTCAAATGAACAAAGATTTTTAAGAAACCTTGTTCCAAAATCAATTGTTAACTGCGGACCCACGCGATAAGACAAAATTAGGTTAACTACTGTGCTATCAGAATGATTTACAGGTCTTCTTTTTCTTTATTGGCGTAGACACTACTTACTCGGTTATAGCCGAGTTAACAACAGAGCGCCTGTCGTTCTTTCTTTTCGATATTTGGCGCCAATTGGTGATTTCAAGTGTAGCCAGGTCATTTTCCACCTGGATTTTTTAACGGAATGGAGGTCTTACTTTTCCTCTGCTTCTGCCGGCGGGTATTATGTCGGATATTTTCAGAGCTGGAGTGACTCTATCCATTCGGACGACATGACCTAGCAGCGAAGCCGCTGCTTCTTAATTCACTTAACAATGTCAATGTCATCCTATATCTCGTACAGTTCATCGTTCCATCGAATGCGATATTTAAAGGGCCATAAATCTTCCGCAGCAGCTTTCTCGCAAAAACTCGTAACGCCGACACATCAGATGTACCATATAGCTCGAAGAGGATGATGAGTGGCTTGTAGAGTTTGGTCTTTGTTTGTCGAGAGAGGACTTCACTTCTCAATTGCTCAGTCCGAAGTAGCACCTGTTTGAAAGAGTTATTCTGCGTTGGGGTTAATACTGGTTCCAAAAGAGATGAAATAATCTACGACTTCGAAGTTATGACTATCAACAGTGACGAGGGAGCCAAATCGTGAGTACGTCGGCCGTTTATTTGATGACAGGAGATATTTCATCTTCGCCTCGTTCACTACCAAACCCATTTACTTCGCTTCTTAAATAAAAACATCATAGCAATTCGTTGATCCCTAATGTTCTACGTTGCAATAGTATTTGCTTTCTAGAATTGTATCTTTTCTGGCTTTGGTCAAAAATACTTGTTACACTCACTTTGGAAGTCGTTCATTTACATACAGTGACAACTGAAATGTGCTCTATACCCAGCTGGAGGAAAACTTTGGCCTATCAGCTGTCATAATCACACACAAGACCCGCCAGTCGCTTTCTTAATAACAACGCAAAATGAAATATTTGCGGAATTTCCATACGCTGACGGAAGGATAGTCAAAAATGTTGCTGATAACGCCTTTCATTTCCGTATTAATACGAAAATTTGGACACATCCCTCATCAACAGATGACAATGGTATGTTAGACCACCAATTTTCGTTGCTTTAAAAATGCATAAGTGTTGCAAGATAGCGAAGATTAAGTTGATTGCAACAACGATTGACAGCGGCGCTGAGAGCGGCACAAGAAACACCACTGACTTACTTCCACGCCCACAGCGAACTACAAGTATGCATATTTATGAGTTGTAGAGACATACTTATGTATCGAAGTGTGTCTTTATGAATCAAGGTGTATACATTAGGGTGATTAAAAAAAATTTTTTTCGATTGGTACTCGAAAAATAGGTTCCTAGACACCTCTAAGGAAGCCTCTCCAAAAACCTATGAGTTTCATCATTCATAATAATTCTTTTCATTGAGTTATAAAATTCAAAAGAAATAAAAAATGTTCCCAAAAATAATCAAACTTCAACCGTTAATATCTTTTAAACGGTTGGGTTTACGAAAAAATCATAAGAGATCTTTTTTGTAGAGCATTCAATTTCCTACAAAAGCTAAGGAACAAGATATTTTTTCAAGTAGCTGTAAGCGAGATATAAATTTTTCTATCTAATAATAAGAAAACATAGAAAACTGTATGTAGGAGGACCTTCCCGTTACAATTAAAAACTCATATTTGGAGAGGCTTTCTTAGAGGTGTCTAGAAACCTATTTTTCGGAGTACCAATCGAAAAAAAAATTTTTTTTTAATCACCCTAGTATACATACATATATGTATATATAATATATATATGTATATATCTTTCGAGTTGCATCTTTATGCGGCGTTGACAGTGAAAGGAAAAAGTTCGCCGTAAGTCATAATGACACAATGAGCGGCATAATTAATTACAGCGAAAAGGGAAACCGGAAGAGGCCAGCACTTTGATAACTGTTGACTAGGTCGCACGAGATTAGATGGCTGTGTATACGTACATACATATATGTATATATAGCGCGGCAACACATCGTGCTCGCTTATCTCTTGTTGTGTTGCTTATCTGCTGTTGTGTTGCATGTCTAGGAAATGTGCTGAATGGCAGATGCGGCACCGTTGCAAATCATAACTTTAACAAGCCGTTATGTAATGCTGCAAGAAGGTAATAACAGCATAATACATATTTACATGCAGTCATAGAGATATAGAGACATACATACATATGTACACATATGTTTATACATATTGCACAAATACCTGTAAGTTTTGAAAAATATAGGCGAGTGTGTTGCCACACATCCCCACATATACTTATATATGCACTGATTAATTAATTATAACCTCACTTTTGCTGTTGCATGTGTGGCATATAGTATGTATGTACGTTTGTATGTATGCCTGTGCTTACAATTTGTTCAATTTTCACACCTCTTCCTTGCTTTGTGTGGCCGCCGCAATTGGCTTTAAATAAAAAATTAAAAATTAATTTCCGCAGTAGTGCTATATACAGTTAGCATATGCTTAGACACACTAACCAATTGTGGCAGGCCGCATGATTTATGCAGCAATTTACACACATAACACAGTTTTCCTCGCATTTCCTGCACCGCCGTTACGCTAACACAGTAGAAGCGGTCTTTGGGCCTTAACTATTCTATATGTTGGCATTTTCTACATTTGCTTTTACTAAAATTTTCTTTTACTGACCAAAGCGGTGCGTTTCGGTACCTCTAATGGTCGCCCTTAACTGTGCGGCGTCGATAGCGTCACTGTTATCGCGTTGTTGCAAGTTGCAAGCCGCCGGAACCGATTTGCAGAACGTGTTGCATGTTCATTGGCGTACAGTTTTAAGTGGCAACATAAGTGCATGGCATCCATATGCAACATACATACATATTCATAACTCAAGTATGCTTTCCGATGCTACTAAGTACAGCTGTGGCCGCCAAAGTCCAATCAGGTGTGGCTCGTGGTTGCAAGCAGGAAGAAAATTCTTTACCGCAAAGTGCGCACAACTGTTGCATGTGCAACAAGCGGATATATTTTACCTTTACATAACGCTAATTGTTCACATTGCCGCAAGCGCACACAATAAAACTGTTTGAACGGGTTTCATAAATCAATCGGCGCTTTGCCTTTATTTGGTGCATGAACATACGACTGCTTTTTGTATTACATTTTTTTAGAAATATTTACTTGCAAAAAAAATTGTTTGCAAATAACATTATTAACTGTTTTTATTAATGGTTAATTTAAGTTTCAATTGAAGTGCATTGTTTATGTTATTAGGTTTCTGTGTTGGCTCCAAATTTCATGGCTTCCTCAAGTTTGTGTACTTGACTTTTATATGGCAGCCACATGTTGTTGTTGTTGGTTGTTCGAAGCACTGAATTTGAAAATTTTAAATTAAGTAACGATATGCGTTCCAAAGCCTTCAGCAATATTATATGCAATTATGGGTAGCTTATCCAAAATTCTTCTTCTTCTATAATAGAGCCGAGTTTACAACAGCACGTCAGTCCAGGACCTTCTTCACATAATCTTTCGAATAGAGTGGAGGTCCTTCTCTTCCTCTGCTTACCCCGGCGGTTACTGCGTCGAATACTCTTAAAGCATTCGGACGACATGACCTAGCCATCCTAGCCATTGTCTTCTAATTTGCCAAACTTTGACATTGACATAAATGTCACCTTATGTCCCCTACAGCTCATCGTTCCATCGACTATAAAGGAACTATAAATCCTCCGCAGAAACCTTTCTCTTGAAAATTCGTAACGCCGATTTATCAGCTGTTGTCATCGTTCATACCTCTGTACCATATGGAAGGACGATGATGATGAATGACTTGCAGAGTTTGGTCTTTAATTGTCAAGAGCAGACTTTAGTTCTCAATTTCAAACTCAGTCTGAAGTAACACCTGTTGACAAGATTTATTCTGCGTTGGATTTTGAGGCTGACATTATTATGACGACGACTGTTTGTTTGATGACAGGAGATATTTCTTCTTGTCTTCGTTCACTACCAGACCCATTTGCTTCGCTTCCTTATCCACTCTGGAGAAAGCAGAACCACCGGCGCGACTGCTGAGGCCAATGATATCAATATCAACGGCGTACAATCTTATTAAAGATTTTGCCTTCTCGATTCGGCTCTGCAGCTCGAATTATTCGATCCAGCAGTAAATTGAAGATGACGCACTATAAGAAGTCGCCTTGTCTGAAACCTTGTTTGGTATTGAACTGCTCGGAGAGCTTCCCGATCCTGACGGAGTCTTTGGTATTGCTCAACATCAGTTTAACACAGCCTTTTTAGTTTTGCGGGGATACCAAATTTAGACATAACAGCATAAAGGCCTTTTTCGTGCTGTCAAAAGCAGCTCTAAAATCAACGAGAAGAGATCGTGCGTGTCGATCCTTTTTTCACAGATATTTTCCAACATTTGCTACATGGTGAATATCTGTCTAGTTGTTGACTTTCCAAGCCTAAAGCCACACTGATAAGATCCAATCAGTTTGTCGACGGAAGGCTTTCATTTTTAATTATTTTTAGTTTAATTTTAATCACATAGTACACTCGCCTTATATGCGATCGTGAGGAGTTTTATCCGACGGTAGTTGGCGCAGATTGTGGAGTCTTCTTTTTTGTAGGTTGGGCAGAGCACGCTTATATTCCAAGCGTCGGGTATGCTTTCGTCAAACCATGTTCTACAAAAAAGCTGATGCAGACTCCTTATAAGTTCTTCATGGTCGGGCAATGAAAGTCTACTCCATCGTCGTCGATTTACCGATCAAAATTAAGTTCATGTGTGTCGAACTTTTTTAGTCGTGAAGGGTTATAGCTTCGTTGCAACGTCTTTTCTTGTATTTTTTGAATTTTGTTTCGAACGCAATACCTCAATGTTGTCCCTTAAAAATATTTGGCTCATCCGAAGCACAATTGTGATGCTATTAAATTCCATTTGTCATTTTTAATCGCAATGTTTCCCAACTTTGCAAAAATCATGAAAATGAAAAAGCAAAAACCAAAAACCAAAACGAAAATTCAATAGGAGGCACCTTAGTGTAACTTAATAAAGCAATTTGTTGACCGCGGTATCCCCACAATTTAGTCGCAGCGTCATAAAACAAAACACCTCCATGGCATACACACACAACGCAGCATTTTTTATATATTTTATTTTGGAGGATGTACGAGTACTTCGCGCTGTTTGTAGCATATTTGTATAAGTGTATATATATGTGTATGTAATTGCCAGCGGAAATTGTGTAATTCGCTTAGTGGGTAAGCGTGTGAAATGGCATTCGCATGACCACACCATATCACCAGCATGCCACCAGCAGCTTGATGGCCCTCAACATAACGACAATTATGGTGTTATTACTTGCATTGTTGTTGTTATGTGTTGTATTTACATCAATACCGCTTTTGCTGCTGGTAGCTGTAAAGATAGCGCAAATTTCCCCTCCAGCTCCGTTGATCAGTTGGGGTGCTCTTTGCTGGTGGTTGTTGCTGTCGCTGGCCACTAATCGCCGCTGTTTGTTTTTGCTATTGTCTAACGGCTGACACTTAAGCCTAATGTCATGTAATTTCGCCGTGAAAAAAATGCAAAATAATTGTCATTTGCTGTAAGTTTTGCGCAATTTGTATTATTTTGCATTTTAACGGTAAAACTAATGCATATATTACTGTGAGTAAGTGCGAAACATTAGAGAAGCTGGTTGTGTTTATAATATTTTGCACAATGCCAAACAAAATTTACTGACCTAAATTCGAGTTGTTGGTGGATACTTATCTATACTTGTATGTATATCATATTCATATACATTTCTTTTTATAAATTTTCAGAATTTGGTTTATATTTTTTACCTGAACACGAAAATACAAAGGGTGGGCCATATAAAATTTTAAATTTAAAAAGTCTATAAAAAACGGCTTGATATTTTTCAAAGGTCTAACATTTGTTTAAAAGGCTGTTTTATGAAATTTATTTGTGGAAAACAATTTCGGACAAATGACCACCACGGCTGAGTTTACAGTAGCTTATCCGATCCACCCAATTTTGGAGTACTTTCTCGATGGTTTCAGGCCTTATGGCAGCTACAGTAACTTGAATCTCGTACTTTAGATCTTGAATTGTTTCTGGATGGTTGGCGTAACATTTATCTTTAACAGCTCCCCACAGAAAATAGTTCAACGGAGTTAAATCGCAGCTTCTGGGAGGCCAATTCACATCACCTCTTTTGCTGATTATGCGATTTTCGAAGATAGGGCGTCAAAGATTGAGTGTAGCGTTTGCTGTATGGCACGTAGCGCCGTCCTGTACCCCAAATGCGACAATTCTGCTTGTTAACGTAACCATCGAGGTGGAAATGAGCCTCGTCCGAAAAGATGATTTTTCGGTACAATTGACCATCCTCGGTTTTTTTTTTCAATATTTCCCAGTTTTCTTCTAGTGAATAGCGACCCATTTCGTAAATTTTAGATTTTTTACTGAATATCTGTCACTTTCCGAATGGTATTTGACGTTTCCAATATCGAAATATAGATAATTCAAATTTAAAACGTTAGATGGCCCACCCGTTATATAATAACTAGTGGATCCGGCCACACGTTGCTGTTGTATACATTTTATAATATAATTCATAGAATAAACTATTCAAGACAGTGAAAATTTTATTTAAGAACAAAGGCGAAAACGTTTGAGGAACGAAATAACGAATTTAAGGCTGCTTTCTCAATGTCTGGTTAGCAGTCTTTCTGTCCAGTTAATAGAGATGTCCGCTTAATAGAGTGTTCATTTAATAGAGCTCTCACTGTATTTTGTATTTGTGAATTATTTTTACTATCCTATCTTCTAAGTTGGTTTGAACTGGATACAGTGTGACAAATTTTGCTCAAATCGGTTCAGTAGTTTAGGAGTCTATCGCGGACAAACGTAATTTTATACATAAAGATATTAATTGTAACAGTAACATTTTTTTTTTTGCAAATTTAAATATCTTTCAGTGTTTCTGCTTGTTATGATAAACCTTTTTTTGAAAAAGAGATAGGCAACAACATCATCTTCATAATATATTACTCAATTTCAACTGATAGCACATAGGTAAGATTCTAAAAGCTACCTCAGTATACCAAGGATATTTTCATATACAGTTAGAAGGCCGGAAAAAGCGAATTTTTCAAACTTTTTTCTGAAAAAAGTTCTAAATTTATTGGTCCGAAAATTTGTACAAATATTATGGTATATTTTAACTGTGTTTTAAAACTTAGTATTAGTAAAAATATTTATTTCGAAAGGAACTACAGCTGATCTCCCGTAGCTCCTCTCAAAACAGACGTTTCGCAGTGACCACAATATCTCTGAACTGGATCCTCTGAAAATAAACAACCAAACAGATTTCGTTAAAGTAATGTTAAATCTAGTAAAGCAATTCAAAGAATCAAAGGCAAAATAATATTTTTTGACAAAATGGCGGTTTATCAAAAAAAAAAAAAAAATTCACCAAAATATCGACCTTAAATTGTTTATAAAAAAATGTATCGGTGAGAAAAAATCTGTATTTAATAACTAACTAATGTGCCCAAAAAATAAGGTGACATTGTATTTATTTTGAAAATTCTTTATTTTTTCTTCCAAATCAATTTCATTTCCTTCAAAATAATCCCCTCCCGATGCAATGCACTTATGCCAACGGATTTTCCAATCTTCGAAACACTGGTTGTAGTCACTTTCCGGGATGGCCTTCAGTTCCGTCTTCGCTGCGGCTTGAATCTCCTCTATTGTATGAAAACGGTGTCCCCGGAGCGGTCTTTTGAGCTTGGTGAACAGCCAGAAGTCGCACGGCGCAAGATCAGGTGAATACGGTGGTTGCGGAACGATATGGGTTGAGTTTTTGGCCAAATGATCACGAATTACGAGGGCAGTATGAGATGGTGCATTATCGTGGTGTAAAAACCAAGAATTGTCTTTCCACAATTCCGGCCTTTTTAGGCGGATAGCGTAACGCAAACGACGCATAACGTTCAAATAATATTCCTTGTTGACTGTTTGACCGATTAGAAGGAATTCATAATGCACAACAGCACGATAATCGAAGAAAACAGTCAACATGACCTCGATTTTGGAGCGACTTTGGCGCGATTTTTTTGGTCTCGGTTCTCTTTTGGCACGATATTCGCTCGATTGATCGGTTGTTTCGGTATCGTAAGCATAGATCCAAGTCGCATCGCCAGTTATAATGCATTTCATGACACCCTGGTAGTCGGAAAGCATCGTTTCACACACTTCAACGCGACGCCTTTTTTCCAAAAAATTCAATGTTTTCGGTACCAGTCGAGATTTGACGCGCTTGAGGCCCAAAACATCCTTCAAAATGGTATTGGCTGAGCCTTTCGATATGCCAACTTCATCAGCAAGGTCTCTAATTGTTAATCGACGGCTTTCAACACCAAATCTTTGATTTGTTGAACGTGAGTTTCGTCGGTTGAGGTTGATGGTCGCCCTGGACGCTCTTCGTCTTCGACACGTTCACGGCCGGCTTGGAACTCACTATACCACTTGTAAACATTTTTCTTAGACATAGCCTCGTCACCAAAGGCTTTCTGCACCATCCTCAACGTATCCGCAGCAGAAAATTGATTCCATAAACAAAATTTAATGCAAATTCTTTGCTCAACATATTTCGACATTGCAAAAAACGAAAAACTCACTTTTAGCAGCTCACAAAACGACACGTATCTCAAACACTAATGAATATTTTGACATGAAATTTGGCTTAAATGTGACTGACAGTACTACCAACCTAAAAAAAAATCTCCAAATCCTTCGACGCGCGCAGTTTAAATTCAAATGTCACCTTTTTTTTGGGCACAGTAGTATTTAAGAAGCTCGTGTTTAATATTGAGACTAATAGGTATAGCCGTTTTCGAATAATGTTGGTCACTGACTTAGAAAACCATTTTGAGAAAAATGCGTTTAAACTTCGAAAATACTCTCCGTAACGATATGAAATTATCTGTGTGTATTCTTAAATATATTTACATTAAAAAAATAAAATAAAATAAGCGATGTTATGTTCCTCAATAAAAATCATACAGCCAGCGCTTCACCACATCGATACATTTCAGCTATGCTCCAATTAAAATCGTCGCAGAGTTTAAGGTCTTGAAAAAATATAGTCAGAAAGTCATGTATAACATACAGGGTAGGCCATTTAAAGTTGACCCATTTGTTTGTTTGCCAAAATTAAGGCGTCGCGGATAATCAGCTGGGTTTAGTTTTTGTGCCATTTGAATTTTATATGGAAACATCTTCAAATCGTTATGAATTATGCGTCGGAGAGTGGTGCGAGAGATGTCTAATTCCTGAGTCGGAGTCTCCTCAATACTGGCTCGTACAGCTTCGATATTTTCATCAGAACGTCTTGTGCGTAGTCTGGATTCATGACTGGCATTACTGAGATTACCGGTGTTCACAAATTTTGCGTATAAAGACTTAATTGTGTTCTTAACTGGAGCACTTTTCACTTTATTTTTTTTGCGAAACGCACGTTGAGTTAACACAATTGAAAAGTTATTTTGAATATAAAGCTGAACAATTTCAGCGCGTTCTTTTGGAGTGTACTGTTCCATGGTATAAATTGTCTTCGAATGACGCTTCTAACGCGGTATGACATTAGCCGATTTGTCAGCGCTGTTAAAAGTTACAGCGTTGCCAGATGGGTCAACTTTAAATGGCCTACCCTGTATGTGCCCTTGTAGACCAAGAGGAATCCCGTTGTAGTCCGAAGTTCTGACACTCACCTGACATTCACCTCGTAATCCTGAAATCAGCAATTTTATAGCAAATTTTCGGGATTTTAGCGCTGATTGTCGCACAAAGCACGTTCAAGCAGATATTTTTCATTAAATTTTTCAGCGATATTTTACAAAGTCATCATAAAGTGTAAATAACTTTTATATCTTTTGTTGTTGTGTGTAAAAAATTTACTACAGCCATTTGCTCTTGCTATCACTGTCACAAATGCAGCAATATTAGTGTTGTTATTAATGTTGTTGTTATCGCAATCATTATGTTGTGCATCACCTGCGTTGTTTACAACTCTAAACAATTCAATTTATCGACGCACGAAAGAAATGCAACGCCAAAGCGCGCGGCCGCGCATGCGCAACACATACGCGTTCCATTGACAAATCGGCGCGCTGAGGGCAACGCAGCAGAAAAACAGCTGTCAGACACCATCACAAACAATCAGCGCTAATTTGGCGAACAACAAGCATGTACATACATATACATATATAAATGGGGGTATATGTGTGTGATAGAGAAAGGTATGGCGACTGACGTATTGTGCGCGCGCATGCGCAAGCCAAATTCACACATTGTCGCCGTGTTGCAGCGTCGATTGTTACAGTTGTTGGCTGTCAGCGCGTCGCTATTGTTGTTGGCAACTTTCAAATTGCATGCAACATTGTTTACATTGGCGGTAGGGAGGCGCAACACCACGCTGCCCGCATTGCATTCGCTTGCTTTTCGGTTTGTGTGTTTTGCTTTGCAGCGCTCGTCTGCTCGACTGCGGGTTGACATGATTTTTCAGACAAAACATATGTACATACACACGCCGGCGGCGTGTCAATGCAAAATTTTCTCAGCGCTCAAACATAATAGTCGCGTAAATTCGTAATTGAATGCCGGCATAACAAAGCAGCGTTGATTTTTTTTCACTGCTTTTCGTCTCTATTTCATTTGATTTGCGGGTTTGCGGCGCATTCACACTTTCATAATGCATTTGCGGTTTCGTTTTGGCAACAGCGTTCGCACTTGCACCGCAGAAATTCGCACTTGTTGCACTCTTGACATGCTGGTCCAGTGCTCCGTGCGGCAATAAAAAATTACTGCTCATAAATTAAGATTTATGCTTGTGTGGTATTTTGTATGCATACATATACCCCCCACATACACACTGACAGACATTTATGCATATTTATAATCCACTTTTTTAGCTTTACGAGTTCGCTGTTGCCTGTTGTCACGATGGTGGTCGACTCATCGCCACTTACAATCGCTGTTGTTGCGAATTTATTGCACTTCTCTCCATCCATTTACGATTGTGTTTATGTGTGTGGTTTTAGTTTTTATACCCTGCTCAGGGTATGTTAAGTTTGGCACGAAATTTGTTACGCGCAGAAGGAAACGGTCGGAGAGCCTAAGAGAGATCACACATAGATGGTGCTACTAGAATTATATCCATATGATTTTTAGTTAGCCCTAAGCTTCAAGAGGCGCGTGTATAAGTTTAACAGCTGTCGGGTCATTAGCTTGTAAACTATATCATTCAATAAAAATACCGCAAGACTTTTTTTGACAACATAATATTCACGAATACTTGGATATGTGAGGGATCTGTGCAAAGTAGGTCCCATGCGAGCTCCCTTCTGGCCAAAAACCACGATGAGCTGATGATTCGAAGCATTGTTTGGAGATGTTCAAGCATAATAAAGTCGAGTTTTTACCAAAAAAAAAATGCTTTTTACTATGGTTAGCCGGGACTTTTCAATTGACCTGTCATAATATATATTTAAAAGACCCGCTTCCCGAGCTGAGTCTATTCAGCCCCTTCCGTCTGTCTGTCTGTCCGACTCTATATGCATTATAAGTTGTACAGTATGTAGCTGCCACACAAACTGACCGACCACAATCAGTACAAAGATTTTTTGATACCATTCTAAGCCAGAGGAAATTCACATGTGAAGGGTATTGCTGTTTCGGTGCAGACGAAGTTAGCGTGCTTACTTGGTTTTGTTTTTAACCAGTTTCACCAACATTCATTGCCCTTTTCATTGCGAAAATTTTCGCCAACAAAAGTTTTTTAGGCTCCTTTGGCGTTTGTCTTTCACTTTTGTTTTTATGTTTGCCTCAACAACAACAACAAGCAGTGCAAATTTTGATGCTTGCTGTTCGCAATCCGTTCGGTTCGCTCTAAAGGGGCAAGAGGGCAATGGGCTTGCCGCAGTTCTGCGGTAATTAACCTAAGCATTTGCATTTACACAACTGATAAGTCTGAAATCATTGTTGTAGTTATAATGAAAGCGAGATCATTCAGCAAATGTATATGCTTAGACAAATGCGGCTTTACGATAAAGTAAAAAAACAAATTCTTTTCTGTCGGCGTGAGATATTCATCTTTAAGGGTTAAGCATAAATTTATGCCAGTTTGGCGTGTGAAGTGAAGTGCGTTATCACAGAATTTATGTGACAAAACAGCATAAAATTTATCCAATTGTATTCAATAGAAGAGAGTACGAACGCTCGTTTCTATTATATTTCGAATTGATTATCAGGCTCTGTATCGAACTCTACGACTTAAAGCAGTGTAATTTCTTGTTATTATATTCCTACTACTATAATATGCCAAGTTATGTGGTTTATACCAGTTTTATACCATACTGTTCGAACCACCATTCTCGAAAATAATATCGTAAATACTGTTGTAAACAAAGATACGTTAAAAGACCGACCAATTTTTTGGCTTTTAAAGTGAAAATTAATCAATAATTAGATATTTTTAATGATATAAGTGTCGTTACCACCCAAATTCTTCTGCCCGAAATTTTCATTTGCGAATCACTGGTAAACCGCAAGAAAAGCAATTTATTTTTGTAGCGAATGTTACTGGTGATGAAAAGTGTATCACTTATAGCAACGTCTGTTGCGTCTGTATTGTCAAATCATTGAACCGTCTGAAATAAAAAATAGCCCAGAAGTGGCCAGCTTTGGCTTTGGAGGGGGAATTGTGTTCTATCAGGACACCGCCAAGCAACACACACTTCTATAGAAACTCCCCAGAAGTTTCAGGTGGTCGGTTTGGTTAATCTTATGCATTCATCTTATTGTTTGGATCTGGTACCAAGCGATAACTACCGGCTCCTGTCTATGTCGATGTTCGAAGAAAAATTCTCCTCAAGAAAAATTTATGAAAATTGACTGTCCCAGTTTCTGCCAATAGGGACGGGGGTTTCTGAGAGAGTGATATTGCAAAATTACTTTCAAAATGCCAATAAGTTACATATATATCGAAGAAACCCATGCATATTGGGTTCGGATAATTCTAACTATGCTAAATAATAAGGGGTGGTCGATTTTAAGGTTCCCTATTTTTTAAAGAAAAACCACAGAAATTCGAAGGAACATTTTTGGTATTTACTTTTTGAAGATTATCTCTTTCAAATGTTGGCCGCGGCTACGTCTCAGGTGGTCCATCCATTTACAATTTTCGATGACTCGTTCGAGGATTGCGTTATTGCGAAATTGTCGGCATAGACTTTACATATGCCCACAGCAAAAAATATAACGGTGTGATATCACAGGATCTTGGTGGCGAATCGACAGACCCAAAACGAGAAATTATCTGCTTACTGAAGTGTTCTGTCAATAAATCCATTGATTAATGATTTTTTACTCTCTCAATTTAAGATCTCGATGGAAGATACGCCAAATCGACTCTCCACGGCTGCTATATTTTCTTCACTTTGTACTGGACGTGGTCTATTCGCTCGAATATTATTACTTTACGGAACGTAAATTTTCGTAATAAAATTGAACAATTTGTAAACGTAGTCCAGTCGTAAGTCTTTCTATGGTTAAATATCAAGTTAGTGAATGTTATTGTTATATGCAAAGCTTTGCTTTCAATGTAACAGATCTTTATGACATCTATAAAAGTATAGAAAAGAAATATCTTTAGTCGATAATAATGTCTATGTGCTCTTGAAAAGTTCTTCGTGGTCTCAAAAACTGGTTTAAATCCAGGAAAAAATCTTAGATAATAATGGTTTGGTTTCTTGTGTACTTTCACTTAATAATGTCGAGGAAATTTCTACTAGAACTTGAAGTTGGAGGCGACTTACCGAATTGTAAAAGATTTTCTGTTTAGAATGCCTCGCTGAACTACCGAACTTCCCGTATGAACCACTTAAAAGTATGGAACTAAATTATCTTATATATATCTTTGCTTCCATAGTTCTCTCGTACGTGAAGTAAAAATATCATTCCACTGAATGACGCTGAGGAGTGTAACTAACTCTATCCTGGCTGCTGGAGGCAGCTACGTATTTTAATGAAAGATTGCCAGATTTCGTGCAAATCAGTTATTCTTGCCTGTGCTTTAGCTCCGATTTTAATATTTACTAATTCTATAACATTCAATGTGCATAAGAATTAATGCTTAAAGCTTCTTACAGCTGCACTCGTCTGAAAATACGTGCATTTTTCTGTGCATTCGTTAAAATCTGATTTTACCAATAGGCTCTTAAGAGTTTCGATAGGTTCACTTAAACTTTTATGAAGGGGTGAGGCCGAAGGTGGGTTTTATATTATAAATTTTATCCACGTTGCATATTTAATTTCATATTAACTCTTATTTTGTAATTAAAGCCCAACAATAAGGCGCTCTACTATGCGCTATGGAATATTAAAATTAGCCGCCAAGGTGTTATTAGCAATAAACACCAATGTGCCAATGTGTCTGCTCGTTTCAACTTTCTTTTAGTGGGTCATGGCCATTTCTGTGTTGCGAAAAAGCGCAAAAGGCGACAATAAATTTAGCAAGGAGAAAATATAGAGACAAAAAACTGAGCGTAAGATACAAACTAAGAAGCTTAAACGCTCTTCAAGTAATTACGGTGAAATTTTTGCATAAGAAAGCCCCTTAACGACTAGCCTCGTGTCCAACTGGCCGGCAGCTGATGAGCTGATGACCAACAGTTGGCACTTGATTGAAAGGTTAATGAGCATACATACAGACCTATGTACATACATAGGCGGCACGTAGTCTAGCCTCTGAGCTGCTCATTTTTCAATGTTTTCTACAGAAAAGGTAACACTTTCATTGCGTTTCGGTGGCAATTGTCTGCAGCGACCCAAGAAAAACCAAAACAGAGCTACAGAAAAGTGTCTCTACTTGCTAATGGCTAATGTGTTGCATTCCTTTGGAGTCATATGCGCACGCCTTGCTTGGTACGAGGATGGTGTGTTATGTCAGTGAACTTTTTTTTTTGGGTGAAAAGCATTTTATTTCAAAATTATTGCATATATTTTAATTAAAACATGTTGAGACTTTTACTGTTATTATTTTCAAGCAATGAGGGTTTTCGGGACTTTCAAAATATGTATTTTTCTTCGTTTGACTAACATCTCTTGTCAATAAGACCCTAAATCGAAATTTGGAAGGAAAACATTATCGAATGCTTACTGATCGCTTCCAAAAACCATTGGCCACTCTACAAGTCACTTACTTTCAACCACAAAACCACATTTCAACCATATTTTCTTAAAGCACGCGCCTTTCAGCTCCTCTCTAGTATTGCGAAATGCCTTTAATAAGTCCCGCAAGAGGTACCATCTGATCAAATTTGACCCGGACTGACAAAAAGTCTGTTTCTATAACTTTTTCAGACATTTTTAAGCTCATCTACAGTATTGCGGAAAACCTTTAACAAAGCCCAGACTAGTTGGTGATCAAATTTGACCCGGATTGACGAAAAGTCTGTTTCTATAACTTTTCTAGGCAGAGATGAATAGACGACTTGCATGGGTCAAGTTCACAATGACTTTATGAACTGCACTGAATGCTTTGTGGCACTCAAATAATTGGACTAGTGATAAAGTACACTCCCCAAAACGCGTATATAAAATTTTCAACGATTCCGTAGCCTCGATCCTAGTAAACTCTCGGTTCCATTTTTCTTCCGTGATAAAAATCCTCAGACAAATCTTTCTTGTCCAAATCAACACTTATTGCCATATAGAGCCCAAGCTTAGCTTCTTTGGAAATGCCGGTTCTGCGACATGGAGCCTAAAACTCCAGAACATCTGCTAATTGATTGCACATGATGATTGCTCGCGCAGGATAAAGGCCTTTGGATCCATGTTTCCAAATAGGGATCACATTGACTCAATAGCATCTAGCAGTATATAGAAATTTATCAATATGCTGGGATAAGTGAGTCGTTGTGACTTATTAGAGGCCATAATAGACTTTAGGTTCCAGTGAAATCCTCATTTATTTATCTATTGGAGTTCAAACTTCATACGAACATTAAAACTGTATTGGCTGTTCCAATCTCGGAACAAAACTTATCGCTTTGGTTCGAACGCGCAGAGTATACGGACTAGTCCGGTTCAAATTTGATCAGAGGATATTTCGAAGTTATTACACCGTTTAACTTATGGAAGAACAAATTTTCATATTCAAATATTGCGGACCAGTCCGGGTCAAATTTGATCAGAGAGTATTTCGAAATTATTACACCGTTTACTTATGAACGGACAAAGTTTCATGTTCAAATATTACGGACCAGTCCGGGTCAATTTTGATCAGAGGGTAATTTATTACACCGTTTAACTTATGGAGGGACAAACAAAAAATTTATGTACCCTTCAGTTTTAATTCTTAAGTCTCACCTTCCTACCCAATTTTTCCAAGTTCTCAAAAGCCTGGATTTTTTTGAGAAAAGCGTGTCAAAGTAGAAAAAATCATTCTAATAATTTTCAAAACTAAACGCGCCTTTCTTCAATGGCTGTCAAACTGACACTACTTTACACAATAGGCTCAAACGTTGACAGCTATACTTTACTCCACTGGCAAGCGCAGTATTGCATTTCAAATCGCCACGCGGGAAATGCAAACGACTGCTTATAGACATATCCGATGACGCTCGTATATGCCTGCTAATATCTCTACGAGTACTAGGCACGTACGTATGTATGTGCTATATGTATGTATATTTTATATGTGTTATAATAAACACGCAAGTATTTTTGCATAATATTTTTAATAATTGTCTGAAATACATGTATACATATACCACATTTACAGATACCCATACATATCTGTTTTTGTTATGCGCAGCACGTCATATGCTTTCCTTCGAAGCTTCTGTAAAAAAGCGCGTCATAGGTCCATACAAAGTTCACATACAAACAAAAAAAAAATATGCTTTTCCAAAATACACACACGCTTACATATGAAAACAACACATACACAAATGTAAGTACATACATACGTACATATGTATGTAAGTACTCGCCTGTGCAGCGACACTTTCGTCACGCCGAACCACTGTCGCTTTTGCCGCCAATTATGTATGCACCGCTCATTGAATTTTTAATTACCCACAGTCACTTAGTTGCCTGCTTAGTTAGTCGCTTGCGTGAAATTTTGCCTGCGCCAAGCACATGCATACCTGCATATGTCTGTATGCGTGCATGAAGCATTCGAATTAAAATTATTTTAATAATTTAGTTTGTAGCGCAACGACAGCGAATGCCATCTGCCGTTATTTCTAATAATAATATGAAATTATTTTCGAGCAAAAATGTGGAAATTTTGTTGTTGCACTCATGTGGCATTTGCTAGCAGCGCAAGAGTGCTGCGAGTTGTTCGCTTTTTACTGCTATGTACATAACAACAATAATAACAACAAACTCCCAGTTGGTTATGTGAATTACGAAAACATTTGCAGCAGTTGACGTTTTCGAGAGTTGAATACTTGAATTTCACTTTCAATTCTGCCTTGCGTACTTGTTTTTGTTGTATTTGTTTATGAATTTTAATGAAATATTTTTCGTACGTAATCTCTAATTTGTACATAATAAGTATTACTACACACTTGCACATGCATTATTAATATTACAACATGCATGTCTATGTATACTACATACATATTTATGCGGCAATAATAACAATAAATACAAATATTTGATGAGTGCCGTCACTTGCCGTCACAAAAATAAAGTCATACACTTAGCACAGAAAGTAAAAATAATTGTAGAAATAATATTTTGAAAATATATTTAAAGTCCTTTTGTTAAGGATTCTATTACACTTCAATTATGGATACCTAAAGGTGTCCTTAAAAGTTCAAAGTAGTGCTCGAATCCCTTGATTATATTCTGATTTATTTGGGAAATCCCCACACTTCTGTATATAGAGTCTAAGGAGTGTAAGGTCTCCTATAGCTTATGGCTTTACTAACATGTTTCAGAAGCTTTTCTTCAATATTTATTTTCTTAAACCCTAAAAAGGGTATATTATAGCTTGTAAAATCCAGTATAAAATATAGGATAATCTCTAAAATACAAAAAAAATGTAATTTAAACTCCTCAAAGAAATAATATTTCAAAACAATTGTACTTTGCTAAGTTGGTTGACCTAAAGAGAACTCAGGATCGCTTAAGAGTACGTTCGAATGATATTATTGAATATTTTGGGTATGAAACGCGTTCTTGCTCGCCTCGTACTGATAAAACTGAATTTTTTTCAAAAAGAACTCCGTAAACAAGTCTCTTTGGACCACTTGATCGTGCGAATTCCGAATTGATGTAGAGCCGATGAGAGATGGTTTTGTGAGTTTAACAAAGAAACAACTCAAAAATCATCGGAATGGAGGGGGAAAAGAAACCAGCCGAAATCAAAAAAACCATGCCAAAGCCGGTTTGACTCCGTGTGATTTTTTTTTTTGTTCCCCAAACGGAAATTACCGCTCCGTGCAACCCGTACAACTCGATCGAAGAGATCGACAAAACAAAAATCGCTGCAGGAGCTGATGGCCATCCCAAAAAATGCTTATGGAAAGTGTTTCGGGGACTGAACAAATAAGTGTGTAACATCTGGTTATCAACCATGCTCGTCTGCCTGCATATATTTTAACCAATACCTCTGTTTTTGAGATATCGATTTGTAAATTTCCACACTTTTTTTCTCCAGTTCTCATTTTGCGGAACAGCAAATATCATACAACTATATTATATAGCTTAAATGCAAACGAACGATCGGAATCAATTGCTTGTATTGCTTTTCATTTGACGCTTCGAACTAAAACAAGATTCGTCATTTAAAATCACCAAGAAAATCTTTGATCTAACTAAACGGCAACTTTTCTCTATAACAATATTTTTCCTTTTGTTTTTTCTAAACTTCCCTTTGTTTATTGTTCTATTCCACGCATCTCATCAAAATTTATATATTATCTTTGTCTACGTTCGACAAGAATCGGCTACAATTAATAAGGCCACAATGAGTGAAAATATTATTCCAAAATGTCATGTTATAACACATGGCTGAATAATTTTAATCCGCTTTCAAATTTCTTTGACTGATCCTGTACTTATTTTGTCTTGATGTTTTTAAAACATCACTAAACAACAGAGAGAATGTTGATGTAGCTGGGATTCCAACCCACAGTCTAGTAAAGACACGCACCTCTTTACATCTACTGCCTCATTTTTACCTCAAAATGATCTCTAGCTCATTAGCTGTTCTTCGAGTTATACCAAGAGTTTCTAAACCCAAAATGCAAGTGCGGCTTCTGAACAGCTGTCTTTGAATTGAACTACAAATATCAAAGCGAAGGCGAAGCTCATAACACCAAAACGAGAACTTAACATTCAAGTGTCTAACAAATAAGTTTTGAGTAAAAACAGCACAACAAGTTATTCTTTAAGCGCTGTGTGATTTTAACTTCACTTTTTCAACAAAATATAAGAGAACACTTTCAACAAAAGTGTGGAGATTACTTCGACTTCTACTGAGCTTCCGCCGCTTAATTTCATCTTTCTAATATTTAACTAGCATATCTTTTCACTTTCGCCTTGTGAATTCATAAATCAATTTGCAACTAAAAGTATGAAGAACTTTCTTCAAATTGAAATCTGTAAGTGCCCAGACGAAGACAGAAGGGACTAAAGTTGTATCGCAGACGAGTCAGATCACTCGCTCTTCTTTATGGCCTACAAATCAGCGGTTGACAAAAATTTCAACATGATTTATAGCGACACAAGTAGTTCATTTCTGGCTTGTAGCTTGATGACCATTGGCTTTATGCTTCGGTCTTAGTTTAATAACAGTCACGGTATAATGAACCGTTGCTTGATTTAGTGCGCGCTAAATGATTACAGTGTTAATTTGTGAAAGAAAATGTAAACAAAATAGAGGAGGGAAAATATTTCTTTTCCCTTCCGAGTAGGAGGGAGGCATGCACTGAAATTAAAAAGATTTTCTGTCTCTTTTTTTCAAAGAACTGTGAGACAATTAACGAATTTCTTCAAATAAAAAAACAGTTTAGGCTCTGTAGTATATAATTTATTGCATGTTCATATATATTTCTACTAATAGTCAAACCTATAACTTATTACCAAATCCCTACTACCTTTTTTTAAAGACTTCTCTCTCTTCTCTCTCTTATTTCATTAACGTCACTCTTAGCCCGTTTCTTGGACCGCTTTATATGATCCAACAATAATTCGGCCAAGAAAGCCAAAAAGGCGCAAGTTATACCTAACAACCATAGCAACAACATGCCCACAAAATTCGACATGCCCAACTTAACCGGTCCAATGTCATCCAAGTTCGAATATTGCGAGGCCGTCAGCTCCTTCTGTATGGCGCCATCCAAATTGTCGGCAACAATGCGCCACTCCCAAAACTTGTCCAAACCTGACGAATGCCACATGACTACCATTTCATTGAAACTCTCTAGCAAAGGCCACATGCGCGCGGTAAATGCAACCGTGTACTGGAAATAAATATCCTCCACCATGATTTTCATTTTGTTCAAAACGCTACGCGTCAAGTGCTCCTGTACGGCGAAGTGACCTGGAAGAGAACATATCTTTTACCATCGAGTTTTTAGAACTTTTCATTTAAACTCACCGAATGGTAGGCGTTCAATGGTGAAACCCATCTCTTCCGTCTGCGCCAACACCATCAACCGTTCAGCGCTGTAAACATCGAAATTGCGCAGCAGACCTTTCATGATTTCCTACAAAATCGAAATTCAATGAAAATCAAAAGCTTCGCTGCTTTAGCAAGCGAAAAATTACGCTCTCATCGTCGCGTATAGCCGCCACCCAGGCCTCAGAGTCCGCGCCCCATTTGAGTTGGAAAGCGTAGAGTCGCTCCACCGAATCGGCGGCTTGGCCGAAGCTATACACAAATATTTTTAATAAATAGTACTCAAATATATATACAAGTTACCTCGGCACGGTGAGTATGCTTGACAGTCCACCGCCATAAATGCTCGTTATAACGATGTCATTCAAGAAACTCGCGAATAGCATTAATCTCAGTGGCGTGAAATTCACCATGGTACCCTTATTCGATTGTGAGACGAACAGCAACATCGTCGTCGAGAAGGCATACTCGAAATTGCGAGCCCAACTATTTTGCTTATTCTCTGAAGCGCGCATCCTTTCACTCAACGCCATAATTATCGGACGAGCGTGATCTATGAAGAGCAACGCTATGATTTCCACACACAAACAAACGAATACGAAAGCCCAAAGTGCTGGCTGAAAGGGTTCAATCGGCAGCCACAAGCTTGCCAGGCGCCTGTTGAAAATAAATGAAGAGCATTATTGAAAATACGTTCCACAAATAATTGCATTTACTTAGGCGCTGGCACTACACAGGTGACACCCGAACGTCCAATATACATTGACATATCCAGCGCAAGGTAATCGGCGTACCTATAGATCTTTCATGTAATATTTATTTTTGAGAATATCTTTATGGTATACTAACCAGGTATACATGGCACTCATGCCCACCTCTGCCTTGCCCCTGGCTATCATACCCAAGGCTGCCTCTCCAGTCATATTTCGATAAGCAATGCCCCAGTCATCGGCTTCAGCTGTCATAAAAAGTACAAGGTAAATGAGAGGAGATGAAAAGAGAGAAAATGAGTAGAAATTATGTTCCAAGACGCCAAAATATTGGTGAGATTTGTATTATCTGCCGTTTTTATAAATTTCGAAATTTTCAAGAACCAGATTTATAATCCTAAATTCTCAATAATTTGAAAAGTGGTGCGAAAAATTATTAAACTTATATATTTTTCTCGGACATTTCTATTTTCTAACAAATTGTCACACATCTTCACTTGTCAAAAATTAATCCCAGTCTAACCTAACCTCTCCTAACCCATCTCACTGAAGGTTAATATTATCTCCTACGGAAATAAGTTCTTTAAAAAAGTTCCCAATTCAAGAGTCTTAGAACAAAAGTTTATCGATTTTTGTCTCTTGAAACTCAAGAAAATGCCTCCTTCTCATCTAAAATCCAGCTTAAAATCCAATTTTTCCCCCAGATCATATATTTTTTCTTAATATCAGCTAAAGAAAGCTATTTCAACTTTTCTTTTTAAGTTTTTCTCTTGTTCTTCTTACTTACACGTATCAATATCTACTACACAGTTATGCTTTTCACAGAATGTTTTTAAAATCCTCTCTTCCGTGCCGTCCATTTCCACATCGCCACTTGTATCATTGGGTGCAAAGGCTCTGTCACGGGATGGCGCGCCAGGATACTGAAGATAGAGTATATAAATATTATAAAAAAGTTCATACAGTGCCAAATAGTCGCAATTAGTGAATCTACTCACGTATCTCAAAACCACATCCGGCCTATAATCAAAAGCAGCCAAAATTACTTCTCGACCTTGTAAATTGGAGAGCTTATCCGGAAAGAGATCATTGCCCTGAAGAAATGTATTACTTTCGGCACTAAACTGATCGAGTATATACAATTGCTTCGGGTTCTCAGCTCGTGGGCCGACAAACTTATTTGTTTTCAAATCGAAAATTGACGGATCGGTAACAGATCTTTCAATTAGGAGTATGCCAGATTGATCTGTATGTATACAGCATTAGTTAGTTGTTTGCAAAAGGTATTTATATATATTTGATCAGTTAAGCCAAACCCACCTTCGAAAAAGCGATGCTCGAAAAGCTCGTCCAGCAAATCGCCTTTGTTGTACACAAACAGAAATTTATTATTTGACGAACGCCAAATTGAAAAACGACTTGCATTTATAACGGCATCAATGAAAATTGGTACATCCAATTGAAAGGCTATAAAGTTCTGCAGAAGGATTGCAATTTTAATTTGCTCTCAATGTCACAATTTTCTATAACTCTTACTGGCGCATAGCGCCTCAGAACACACTATTTGTTTATACAAACCTGACAATGTGACTTCTCTATTGACAAAGTCAATTTCTCCACGAATGGATTCAAGACCACATAATCATTAAGCAGCTCTTCACGCTTGTTAGCAAAGTCTACAACATCTTTGGCGAAAGATTGCTCCAAATCACGCAGCCGAATATTTATGATGGCGACGTCTGGCGGTTTGGCATGCTGCCAGCTAATGGAAAAGTCCGCATTCTCTGGCCAAATGATGCAAGTCGTGGTGGACAAGAGATAGCTTTGCACTGAGAAATATAATTTTTTGATAAGGAGGATGTTGAACACATTTATATAAATACTTACTTAACACATTAAACATGCGTGACCAATAGAAACTGTTCAGTAAATTAGCTGGCAACATTTTCGAAAATAAAACATAGAAAAGGAATCGTATCACTATTTTTTTAGCGTTTTTTTATAAAGCACCCACGTTACAAGTTCAAAATACTCGTTTGAAATACCAACTTATTCTTTGCTTGAGTTCCTCAAAATATCTGTTTTTATATGAATGGTAGTAGACAAGAAATGTCTTTTATTTACTAAAAAATTACTAAATTCTTGCGAGTCCTACATTATTTGTCGCTAATAAAGTAATTTGCAATTTTGATGATTGCCAAATTGCAGGGCAAACAAACGGTTAGCGTCTACTAATGGCGTACTCAGGCTATAAAACAAGCAGCCAAACACAAAAGCATTACACTGTACATATTATATATGTAGTACATAGTATGTGATGAGAAGGTTTGAAAGAGAAAATAACTTTAAATAATAAAATTATATATATCGAGGTTTCCTACTTTTTTTAGAGGAAAACACAGAAATTTCAAATTTAATGTGGAATTATCATTCGAAAGAACATTCTTTGGCATTAATATTTCTTTCAAATATTGGGCATGGCTCAGATGGTCGATCTGTTGAGTTCGATTTCCGAATGTCTATCGGTGTGATATCACAGGATGATGGTAGACAAACGTTCGGCCCAAAACGTGAAATTATATGTTCATCAATGCGTTCTCTCAAAAAACCCAAGCGGCGCCGTCTTCTTGAAACCAAAGGTCATCAGCTTGACGGTGAAAAAATATGGTGCGATTACTCCACCTATTGTTTTTTCTGAATGAAATAGCAGCTCTTAATTCTCTTCAGGTTGTTTTTCTTACATAAGTATTGAACCAGAAATGGTTCTGATCGCTGAAAAAGATTGGCTCAAAAACGTCGGATCTTCTTGGAACTTTTCAAGAGCCCTCAGAGTGAAGTACTTCAGTTCTTTCACAAGCTGTATTTCTATTTAAGATCGCGACATGCACTAAGTCGTTCCATACGTTATTCCGAATTGCTGCGAACGGAGCCGATTCGACTTTCCATGATCTTTGTGTACACTCATCCGAAATCTATTAGCGAAATAAAAAATTAGTTGCATTATACAGAGATCCAAGATGATAGCCACTCCGCAGTACCAGTTTTTGTTCTCCATGCTCATAAAGCTTACAATTTCGCTTCGGAACCTATACAAAAGAATGTGAGATCCCCAGTTGGTTTGATGTGCTTCCGTAACTATTTCTCAATAGAGACGCTATACTCGTAAGAGTAGACCGATAGGGATAGCAAACGATGCCATATTTTTCTCGCTCTTTTGGCATTTCTCTTCAGTAAGGTTTGCCATTTCATCATGGAAGGATATGCGATCTAACAACGAATCGAAATTATTAAAGTACCCTCTACTTTAAGAGTTTCGGTGCTGTAGATGATTGTAATTGAAAGAGAATAAAAACGAACAGCACAAAAGATATTTTTGAAATGAACTTCAACTTTTTTTTGCAGTATAAACTTCTAGGAAGAAAACTACGACTTACTCCTCCTATCAACCTATCCGATATTTTTGCCACTAGGGCTTCTCAGCGACGTATTTTATGTAAATTTGGTTCAATGAAATGTCAGATTTCTTAAAAACAAGACAGCACTTGTAAGGTGTGTTCAAAAAAACAACGAGAATTTTTTTTTTTTTGATAGATAAAAATATTTATTCAATTGTCTACTCTCTTTATGTTATTAATGCCTTCGACATAGTCCCCATTCGATATTGTTTACTTATGCCAGCGCTTCTTCCAATCTTCGGAGCACTTGTCTTACTCGATTTTTGGAATAGCCTTTAGCTCTTTCACCGATTTTATCTATTGTCACCTTTATAATATATAATATATTCAACACATACATTTTTATTAATTATAACCGAAGCCCCTTGCTTTATGATTACAAATCCAATTTTTCATTACATTCATGTTTTCCACCACTTTTTGAGCAACCCTTAGATACATATTAAATACTCTACTTAGTGACATCACGGACGCGAACTTTTTATCAGTAGTCGCAATATGTTTATTGGTAGATAAAATGAGTTTAAAATCACGCATACAATAATACATACAAACACATTAGTTTGATCACATGTGTGTGTTACCTAAGATGATGTTTGGATTTCGCATCTGATAAACGAATTGTCAGAGCAACTTTTGGTCTACTAACATTCTCTTGAATCTGTTAGTTAGTCATGTATCAAGTTTCTTTATTAATGGTTTATGTAAAAACAATTTCCGACACAAAGAAAACGCATGGAAAAGTGAGTGAAGAATTTGTGAATATAAAAACGATAATATTTGTATTTTTTTGGAAGAAAATATTTAAGAAATTGTAAAATCATTATAAAATAACTGCGTGTTTTGGTTTCTGTGTTGCACTTCCTCCAAGCTAGCTTTTGGTATTAACGGTATAACTAATAGCTTTCTAAATGTGTGTCTGTGAGCCAAAGTCTTATAATTTGTTGAGAAACCGATAATATTTGCAACTTTTACACATAAAGTTACATTTACACTAAGAAATTCGGCATCTCAAATTTTCTTTTAAAAATAAATTTATCACGCTACCCTCGTATCAAAACAAACATATGAATATCACTAAAACTAATTAAACAGAGCGCTGAAGCATAATTTTAATTATATTTTCACCATCTTTTTGCTTCTTCCGCAAAAATTGGCCATCTGTAGTCATAGACAGAAATTACGCAAATTAGAAAATCAATAATTTCTCTGTTCATTATACTTTTGTGTTCAAAACATGCTGCTAAGTGGTGTGATTTCGGAATTCAAAGTGATTTATCATTTTTGTTGAGTAAAAGTAGTTTGTTTATGCTTTCGTATTATAATTGAGCATTTAGTGTGATTTCACAACTATTTAAATAATTTCTACATAAAAAGAATTCCTAGTGACATACAAACATATATATAACACATATGTAGCAAAGTATATAGGGCACCTACTAAACTTAGTTGTAAGGTTAGGACTCCACTTCGGGCTATTTGCCATAACCCAAAAATGTTTGAATTGAATAAGAATTGTTGGTGGTTTCTTTTGTACTAAAAAGATGTTTAACTGAATAGCGGTTACAAGTCGATTTATTAAAGTGTTTCCAGGAAATTTTGGTTATTAAGTGATGATTTTCAGTGAGAGACAATATTGGAATAAGCTTTTCAAAGAATGTTTAAACATTGAGTCAAATTGAATATATTTCAGATATGAAATGGATTGGAAGCTACCACGGTTTAGTGGGTGGGCCAGTTACTTAATCTGGAAGAAAAATTCCATTGGTTCGAACTGACCTGGTTGACCTTTTATCTTAATTCGAAAAACAATTTTATTGGAATTATTTTCATTTTAAAAAGTCAGTCAAGATAAAGAGATGAAAAATTGATGAGGGGCATACTTTTGCCTTAATTTACGTAAAGGTTCGAAAAAAATGTTGTACTTGAGTTCAGATCAAAATTTTATGAACAGTCCACTTAATCAGTTAAATAAAAGCATTTTGTGATTGAAAGTCCATTAAATCAGTGTTGGTTGTAAGAGTCGGTTCAAGTTCGGGAAGTTATTTTATACCAAGCGCCGTTATATAATTTTCTGTATATAGGTTATGTTATGTTAATAACCCTAAGATTTTAGGTGTAAAACTCGACAGCCTGTGCCTCTTCACTCCTCACACGACCGCGATTATAGCCAAAATGCAGAATCGCAGCAAAATCCTCAAGTCGCCAGCTTGAATGGGGTCAACAGCACACGAGGAAACGTTGTTGACAACATGCAAGGTAATTAGCCGGGCAATCCTTTATTACGCCGCACCAATATGGTCGCCTGGATGCAGTGAAACGCAGACGAGGATGCTACAGAACACTTCTCTCTGGACTGCAACGTGATGCCTCCTGATGTCTTCCATTGAACATATGCACAGTAAGGCTCGCATGGTTCCAGTTAAGGCACATAATGAATTCCTTCCAAAGTAGTTTCTGCTGGAGTGTTTTCGTACAAATCATCTCTACAGCGGAACCGCCTTCTAGGTGTATCAAGGGGTCATTTCTCAACTAGGTCGAACACATAAGACAATAGACTGATCAGACTTTGGACGCAAGAAGCTTCAGACATGAACTGACGTCATTCACAGTGGTGTCATAAACACTTTCAACGACTCCCTCTCTGGGAACGGGAGTAAGACTACTATCCATTGCAGACGACGAGCTCGAATTGCCGCGAGAATTGAGAGGGATAATTATGCAGTTTGGTTCTGGATCGACCCCGTCATATCGAACAAATGTTCAGCAAAAGGGGTCCCCACATGACTCAAACCACCTCTTTGCATGTCCAGCTAACCCTATACATCTGACACCCTTTCGGTATGGTCCGACCCCGTGCTGTTTCCCTAGGGCTACCGTTAGATGACCTCGCTGACAACTTAGCTGAACCTAACCACCCTAATGGGGACTAGATAACTGTTAAGACAACAACCTGAAGCTAGAAAAAAACTAGCAACCAGCAAAGTGTTTTCCTTTGGATGCATATCGTTGGTCATTTACGTTTTCAGATTTAGTTACAATATATATTTTTTTTTTTTTTTTGCTTTGAAGCCATAGACTATTTATAAATAAAGTTATAAATTCCAAGCAAATAACATGCGTAAATCGGAAATTTGTTTGTGAAAGCCGCAATTAACTAATCAGCCAAGTAAGAAATAGTAACATTTACTTGAAAAGAAATCGGCAATTTGCAATCAGTAAACCCAACACTAAAATGCTTAATTGTCGGCAATTATAAATTCGTCATTAAACGGACAGTTGTCAGGCCAAAGCAGCAATTGCTCAAAACAAACACGTTGTAAAAGTGTATTAAATATAAGCATAAAAACAAAAAAAATAACTAAATCTCGCTGAAATTTTTCCGCAAACGCCGATTGGTATACATTTGTGCATATTGCAGACATATTCCAAAGTTAATGAAGGAAAATAATAAAAAAAAAACGAAAATCGCTAGCTTCACAGCTTAAAATTATCAGAGTACACACAAACTCTGCTTTATTTGCGTATTTCAAATTTATGGGCACTTTCGCTGAATTGGCGCGCACACAATTGCCGCGCTGTGTATGCGGTACAGATGCGCATGCGCACAAGCTGCGCCATAAAAAGGGTTGGCTGGAGGAGAGGCTGCCGCTTTGTATGCATTTAACACGTTGTAGCGCAAATGTTTACTTAAGTCATAAATGAAAATATAAAATACGCGTATACGAGTATTTATGAGCAACAACTCACAGGCTGTGGCCAGTGCGTCACGTGGCTGTCGGTCGGTAGCTCGGTAGCGCGCAGACACTTTACAAAGCGCTGAATGCGCCATTCATTGCGGCATTAAACTGAGTTATGGCCAAGAGCAAACCAAGGTAGTCTTGAGTATCAAATTGCAACAACAACAACAGTAAATACACAACCATTATTTTCGGAAGTAATCAGTAGACACCGATTTGCGTTACAATTTGATGAAGTCTCTTGTTGTTGTTTGTAATCTTTTTTGTTTCTTTGTTTAATATCTGCCATATCTTCGAAATCGACGTAATAATTAATTTTTAAATACTAGAAACTACCAAAATAACCTACCGAGTGGTTTGCGTTGTTTGCGCGCAGAGCGAAAGAAAGGGAAAGGGTCATTGCTTGGTAAGCAGCAGCTCAGCGGCAAATAAAGCACTAAAAATATGAAATTTACTGCTATTTTTGACTTTCAGTTTCAACCAATTATTTTTATTATTAACTACACTTGAGCTAAGAAAAAATCGAAAATATAAATTTGACAGCCAGAAAAATTCAAAACTACAACAATTACTCACACTTGCCGCAATTTCACCGGGCCTATTTGCGTTATGGCGCCAAGCGAAATTTCGCCGGACAAATATTTTGTAAAATGTACTTTAATGTGTATTTTTGCTGCCAACATATATATTTTATGTACGTTCGCTTTTGGAAAATTGTATACCATCTGATCAAATATGACCCGGACTGGTCCATTTTTACTGCGCTTTTACACGAATTTGCTTGAAATTTTATAGATATGACATCGAAACTGTCACACAGCCTTGCGAATAACGTTTCAAAAGTGAGCCGAAACCGAAAAGCGAAATTCCGGTGAAGACTGACGGCCATCCCTGCTGATGGTTATAACAAGTGTCTGGAAATTGGATTTGGCTTTGAGATACTTACATTGGCTCAGGTGCCTATTTTAAAGTCAAAAATAAAGATTTGCCTTAAAATAAGTGAAACTGTATAAATTTTTTGTCAGTCCAGGTTAAATTTGATCAGTTGGTAATAACTAGTGAGAAGTTGGTTGTACTTCAAAACGCCCGTTTCCACTAATTAACGAAGTATTACGGAAATAATAGAGAATAATATAAGAGGTTATGTTGAAACTTAATTAAAATTTTTTACAAATTTATAGTTGCTTATACAAGTATATGTGATTTATGCCAATTGTTTGTTCGATTCGCCCTTCGCGAAGAAAATGACATAAGTATGAAGGCACAATAGACCTAAGATTGCGGTGCATTCCTCGTTTATCATGTGGAACATTCTTTAAATGGGTTTAAATGCTTGCTAACCGATTTTGCTAGTTAAATCCAGTTTGCTTTATCGATTCACCACACTCAAAATTCCAAAGAAAGCATCATATCTTTTATACTTCACATATTTCCATACTGCGCAATTGTTTCATATTTTTTCGCTCTTTTAATATAAAATTATTTTTTTGGTTGCCACTGTTCTCGTAAGTATTTATTTCATCAAAAAGTTCAAATAAAACTAAATTATGCTATCGATTGGTTTAGTCATTTTTATATCCTGTACAGCGGTTTGCCAGAAAGTTTGTTGTAGGTATTGAAAAGCAGACATCTAAGACCGTATTCAATATATTTATATGCAACTTTTTTCCACATTTCCATATTTTTTTCGATATTCTCGCCCATTGTTTGATATTGGATAGAAAATACTGATAGGTAGTATTTTTTAGACTATTTAGAATCTCATATTTATATTTATAAATATTTTTGAACTTATTATATCAGATATCAAATATATAATAATAATATACCGCAAAACCATTTTTTTTTTCGAACCTAAATCAAATATATTAAAAGTAATTCCTTAATTTTTCGAAATTAGAATCCGAAATCAATGTACTTTCTTTCGAAGTTCGAGATGAGGCTTATATTATCACCTAAAATGCAAAACAACGTAACATAAAAAAAAAGTTAAAATCGTTGTCAGATGTAATAATCAATATATTATCATTTTATAGCGAAAACTCTAATTTTTTTTAATATTAAGGGGGTATTCTAGTCTAGGAGCATGAATTTCAGGTAATTTTTAAAATGTCGTAAAACAAAGGCAATTAATATTTTTACTATCTATTTCTTTATTAGAATTTGTTAATTTTAGAAGAGTAGAGAAAAAAATTAAAAACTAAAAAAAGTAAAAATTTCCTCGTGACCATACCCACAATTTCAACCCTCCTAGTTATCTGAAACCAAAAAGAAAAAAAAGATTATTAATCTAGAATAATGTCGCAATGGCCGGAATTACGGAAAAGTGGGAAAAAAATATTTTCACAAAAAGGCGACTGCCTATGAAAAAAGTTTTTTTGGATCACTTTTTTTGACTATTTCGATTTTTTTTTAAATAATGAAAATAAAAATTTGGGGATGGGGCTAGTTCCAACCATAGACAAAACTATAAAAAAGACTCTATAAAAATTTCAAGTAAATCGGTCCAGTAGAACCTGAGAAATCGTGGGTATCGTTCCGAAAAAGTCAGTTTTGAGAAAGACGCGCTTAAAGTTTCGCGTTCCGGCCGAACCAGTTTGGATGACGGGTCAGAAAAATGCCTATATCTCCGAAAATAATTTAAATTTTGAAAAATCCTCTTGTACACATATTTTTGAATAGTTAAATTTTCAAAATATAAAAAAATTTAGATTTTTTTAAATTTCTAGACTATAATACCCCCTTAATGGTTGCTATTGTGTCATTTTTCCTTCGCCTGTAAACTTATGAAAAGTGATCTTACGTTATTTTGAGTTATAAGTGACGATATATTATATACATATATATGTATGTGAACTGAATCCACTTTTTTAATTTTTTTCACTTATTCACTTATATCAAATTTCTATGACAGTTACGTTATGAAAGCAAAATTGTTTTTTCGTAGAAATAATATAATTCGAAAATACTGTCTCGATTGTTATCACTAATAACATTGAATTTACAAGTACCTAAACAAAGACATTTCAACTTTCGTTCTTTCTTTAGTAAGAAAAGCTCAGCTTAGACTCTTAATTAAATTTACGCTTTATCTTACACACCTAAAAATCATCACTCCAAATAATGTGTATAACATATATGTTACAAGGTGGCGCCGAGGTTAACATTTTTCCAAAAAATCATGATAAAAATCATTTATTTTTCTGCCATTCAGACACAATATCTATTTAAGTAGATATATAACATATTTACAAAAGCCAAGAGTCAAATTTCATTCAAGCAATCAAACTACTTAACTATGGTTGGAATTTTCATTGATATAGATAAGTATATATGCGAACATGTAAATATATACCACTTACGCTTTGATCGTTCAAGCCTATAAGTTGTATACATATGTACGTATTTTATAGGCATGAATGCGATCACCGACTGATAGTAAATTTAAAAGATTTTCATCACATTTCAACTGAGGAATTATAATTATAAAAGTCGGAGAAAAGGCCACAGCTACAGTGCCACTTTGTAAAGCAGATAAATATATATGAAATATATAAAGGTAATAACAGCGCAATGACAGCAGAGCTGCGTCGCTGCTGCACTTTTCAATTACCTACGGCCCACAGTGAAAAGCTTAGCATATCGGCAGCTAGATCTTTTTCTGAAAATATTAAATTAAATGTAAAGCCAAATAGTGTAGCATAACAATATATGAATGCATGTATGTATATACATATATATGTTTGTGATATATACATATGTATATGCTACGAGTATAATTAATTTTTGGCCTCAAATTGATAGTTGAGATCAACAGTTCGTGGATCGCTGCTTGCAGTCAAGCGAAGTTGGTACTCTGTCTAGCTGTGAGGCTGAGTTTACTTATCTTGGCGTGGTTAGTTAGCAGTCACAACAAATTACTTTCATTTGCGCATTGACTAGCTGCTAGCAACACTTGTGCATACATACATATATATACATAATTGTTATTATTATTATTATATACATATTTATGTACACATACATATGTATGTATTTACATCGATGCTCAAGTCAGCTTATTTGCTTGTCTATGGTATTAATTGTATAAATTCTACAATCGAAAATACACAGTAGCAACTTTAATTTAGTAAGTGACACTATGAGCTGATTGTGGTATTAGAGCTACCCTGTAGGAAATGTTAGCTTGAGTTGCAATTGTTGAACTTGATTCTTTGCTGTCGCTAAATGCATGAATACTATTTCAAGAAAGTGTACATTGAATCAGAAAAAAAAAAATATTTTTTTTCAAACTCCAAAAAACCCCTTACTACATATGAAGCCGTTGAACAGTTTTCTTCCTCTCTCCTTTCATATCGCTTTACTCAATGGTCAAATGCTCGATTTCCTATTGGGTACCCGCACGCATGCCATTGTTTATTTAATTAAGCACATTTGACAGTTGAGGTGTCAAGCGTGACGTGCATCACTGTCAGGCTGGGTGAGCGTGCTGAGGAGGAAATGTATGTGGTACATACTTACCTACATTTCTACATATATAAGTGTTGTTATTGTGCTGTAAGTAGCAATTGCAGTAAATACACAAGTTTTCTAATCGAAAATGAAAGTTTTTCTCCACCTTTTTTGTTTTTGCTAGCTGTTAGCTGAGTATGTTTGTATATTTTCTTTAGTTACAAGCCGTCATTTGTCATTTCTTATTGCTTTTATTGCCTGCTATTGCAATATAGTCGTGAAAAGCTTGAATGAAGTTGAGAAGCTACGCAATTTTTATGATTTTCTTTCTTTATTTATTTATTTTTAATGTGTGTCAGTCAAACGCTTTGATGAGATTAATCCTTCACAGAGTTGCTTAGCAAAATTTCCTGATTTCAAAACTAATAAACAAGTCGTGGTGCAAGCACTTAACTTGAAGCATGAAAATGCTGGAAAATGTTCGTGCTTTACTGCGTGGAGTTGTTAATCCCGCAGATACCTTAATTTAACCTTATGGAAATGGCGCTATTTTCTATCAAGTTATAAAATAATACTTAAATGTGATTTTTAAAAATACTTTCATCACCATCATCGCTTCTCAGTAAAACAGAACACTTGTTTCAGCTGTTCTTTTTTCCTCTCAATAATTTTTATGTTTTGCAAAACAGTTACATTCTTGTAGCTGCGTTTTGGAGTGCCCGAGTAGAGGATAGCGATGATACACAGAGAAAAGCAAAGCGAAACAGTTGTCTGTGACAAATAAGTCTGTTTCCACACTCTGAAGAATTTATATCACATTTTAAGACAGCGCGTGAATGTCTGGTATGCAATTCTTCAGCTGCTTGTACTCGGTGTTTGTAAAAACAAATGTATTCGTATAAAGAATCTTCAGCAAGACAGATGCTGGAAATAATATCAACTTCTAAAACAATCAATCCTGAGAATGTTGGAAAAAATATTATGGTCCGAAGTCTTGAAATTCATTTCCTTGAACTTACTCAGAACACTGATGTTTGTCCGTCCGTCCATCTTAGAATACATGTTTCTTTGTAAAAAAGTACGGCGGAGTTCGTAGTTGTCGAAATCGCACCACTTTACAGACTATTAAATATATCAAATCAGTTATTAAGTCAGATTTATGGTATATCATTAATGTCTTCCAGTAAGTAATTACTTCGAAAGAGTAAATGATCTCATTGATTCTCTAGACTTTTGGTTAGGTCAGCTACCCATAATGGTTTATTTGTCTCCTACTCTCTTCTCTCAATTATTGCCAACATACTCACTTTATCCTTATTAACATTGGACAACACTCTATTAGCTTCAAATTTCTTTCTCATTGAAACTTAAAGCAATCAAAGTCCATGTTTTAAATGTTTCCGATATAAAATCGCCAAGAATATGAATATGAGGTTTGGCGAAAAATAATAAAAAATGTAATTAGATGTTGCTGACATAATTTCAGAGTGTTCACTAAGCCATTACCACCCGAATAATAATAACGAACATAATACCCCGGTTTTCGAGGAGGACCTGTAATTTTTCTGGTCTCACGGAGTGGTAATATTTCTTATTACAACACTCGTTGTGTCTTTACTTGAGTACCTGCCGACGAGTGCCTTACTCCACGGTACTTAAAACCACAGCGGATTAAAACAATTCGTTGATTAGTCTCCCCAAAAGATTAAGACTCCTGCCAATAAGTAGATTGCAGCGAATTCCAAGGGCTAACTGTTTCCCGTGGTACAAGATTTAAGTCCCCTTTTGCAACATCCAGCACCCATGAGCACCTCGCAAACTCAGAGACTGATGACATTTGTCGCTTGAACTTCAAATCTCCTTTTCATTAGTAAGAATATCACTCAAAGTCTATAATAACCGTTCAATCTTAGTATTTTAGCACTGTTTCTGACAAAGCCTATGCTGAAAGACTATGTGCACATGGATTTTAGTCGCCTCTTACGACAGGCATACCTTACCGCGGGCAAATTCTACCCCCTGCACGCTGGGTGAAATTTCTTGTTACAGTCGGTTTTGTGAGCAGAGACGTCAGGAGCTCTGAATCTTTAACTAGGATGCAGGGAGACAAAAATGTTATGTGGAGGATGGTACAGCCACTCGCTTGCCATGAAATCATGAATTGTTGATTTCAATGTGGAGTAGATCATGCAGACAGAATCGAAAGTTCTCGACAAAATTTTTTTCAAGAAAATAAACAAAAAATTTAATGTAGAACCCAAAAAGAGACGATAAAATATATAAAATATTATTTAGAATACATTTTTTGTCAAAAGAAATGTCTAGTTCTATAACTCTTTTATTGCATTAGAATGAAGTTAGATAAGTAAGACTAATAAAATTTTTAGCGAACAGGAATAATAAACTAGCAGTTCGCCTTGAACTTGGCAAGTACTAAAGACACAAAGTGTTGCTCCCAGTGAACTGCTAATATAAAGATAAGAAAGAGTTGAAGACGAAACAGTTTAATGAAATAATAGCTTAGACTACCTAGAAGCCTACTTGGCATGAACAGCAAAAGGAAAGAAGAAGAGAATTGAAAAGCTTACTTGACTTAAACCGCCAAAGGAAAAAAGAAGAACAAGGGAAATAACTATAGAGTATATTTTTTATTAAATCCCAGCTTCATACCCCTTCTTTGCCCAATCTTTGGCAACTTCTTCTGCACCAATCGAACTTGTGCCAGAGAACATACAAGAATGCTCCGTTTGAGCTCCATCATACTTCGAACATGTTCGATCAAACACATGCGCACCGTTTGTTCGCTTGCTCCATCGCTTTAGAGCCAAAACTGCTTGAGACCACAAACTCGGCTTAGTGCAGCAAACAGTTTAAGCCGAAACATTGACGAGTTAACAACGATGAGCGGTTGAAATGGTGTTGGTTATTGTGGAAACTAAAAAGTGTTGTACACAGCTAACAAAAACAACAATGATGGGCAGAAATGAAAGCAAATTAATTGTAAACTATAAGTGATGAATGCGCTTGCGCCAACGGCAACGGGCAATAGTGGCTACTCAAAATTATTTTTATTATTATTTCGAAAAATAAAATGAAATAAATAAATCCTAAAACAAAAAGAAAAAAGTGTGTAATATTATTAATGTTGAATTTTGTGGGACAATGATGCTTGGTTTCTATTATTGATTACCTTCAAGCCGAACCAAATTTCAAACCGTCTCATTGAGCTTTATATAATTGTGAAAATATTGAAATAAACGTATTACTTGTTTATTGTGTTGAAAGTGATAAGCAAAAATTTTACGATTAAAAAAATCAGCCTAAACGAAAACGAAATCGATAGAAAATAAAAAAAATATAATAGAAAACCGAAGTAGAGTACGAAGTGTGTTAGTATGCGGCGCCGCGCAGGCGCAAGCCAAAGTGCAAAGTGTAATTGCCATACAATGAAAATAATAATCAATTAATTGCAATAGTGTGCAACGTGAGAAAATAAATATGTAAATTGCATGCGCCAATTAAATAATATAAAGAATATCAAAGTGCAAGAAACTAGTGCAAAGCAATAAAAATGCCACACAATAAATTGCAGCGCAAGCCGTCCAGCGAGACGCTCGCCAGCATGGCATTGGATAGCACGCTGGACTCGCGCATGTCCAGTGCCGAAATACCGCAAATGGAATTGCTCAAGGTGAGCTATGTGCAACAGTGCAAGGAAGTGCGCATGCCGCGGCCCACCGCTGCAACGGCGCAACAAAAGCGCCACGCGCTCATGGCTGTAGGCGCCAAATATCCCGGCTACAAGGAGGCTATTGACAGTGCTCACAGTCAGTTTGCTGGCGCTAAAACCAATATAAGCAATCAAAGTAAATCAAATGTGGGCGCGCTCAATGCACTGCAACGCGCCGCACCGCTTAAGAGCAATATGTCAGCGCGCACAAAGCAACCGCTGCCACCGCCCACCATTGAGTCATGGCAGTTTTTGCAACATCAAATGCCGCAAGTAAAAACTCAATATCCGCAACAACAAAAGCTGGCGTGCACAGGCACTCCCCCCAAATTGCAGGCGCAGCAAGCGCCAACACATGCCACTACTAGCGCGAACAAAGCTGCGCACTCCGATGACGATCAAGATTATGTGGATGTACAGTCGTGTTGCAACTCCTCCTGCGAATCCGCCACGCTGTCGTCAGCTTCCTCAGATGAAGATTTAGATGATGGCGCATGTACGGTATATCCTGATTGCGAGAAATCGCATAGCTGGAACTACCGTGCGCGCATCTCCACTTGTGATATACGCCGTGATATTGCGCGTGCTGGTATTAAGTCGCGCGCCGACCGCATAGCGCGCATTGAAAAAACTGACGCCGAGCCTCAACAACAGCAAAGCGCAACGGCTGGTTTAGTTGCAGGTAATAAGCAGTCTACAGCACAGACCGCTTCACAGCAGTGCGGCGGCAAGCCAATACCGGCAGCTGTAACGCAAATTAATCGTCTCTTCGAGCAAGCTAAGCGCCCGGAACAGCGGCGTTCAACAAAACAGCACCGCGCACCAGCACCGCCGCAAACAAGTAATGCAACGCAAACTGCCACAGCTGCGCAACCATTACGTGCGGCGCCAACGCCCATAAAGGAACCCAATATGCGCATGCGCGCGCGCGATCTGTTGCCGCGCATTGACGAGCGTGTGAACCGTTTAAGTAACTCAAGCGCGTCTGGCGACTGCTATGATTGCATGCTGGAAAGTAATAACAACGCAAGTGAAGATCAAAAACTGCGCGTTAACGCTGATGCAGCGCGCTTACCGCGCTCGTCACCTGAACAACGGCAACAAGTGTCGCGCATACCGAAGCCCATAAGTGAAGCGCTACAGCAACAAACACAAATACAACAACAACAAACGCAGCAACAAATACAAAAACAGCAAATGCAACAACAACAACCACAACAGCAGCAACCACAACAGCGACTCTCCACCAGCTCCGCGCTACTCTATAATGAGGCAAATGAGCAACTGCAACGGCGCATACGCCAAATGTTCGATCATGAGCAGGCG
The DNA here is from genome assembly GCA_037783105.1 of Bactrocera zonata. Taxonomy (NCBI): domain Eukaryota; kingdom Metazoa; phylum Arthropoda; class Insecta; order Diptera; family Tephritidae; genus Bactrocera; species Bactrocera zonata. The sequence goes on from JBAWJQ010003668.1 coordinate 360,425, forward strand.
CGCACACATCAGCTCCAGCGACAGGTTACCGACGAGTTTCGCATGCAATGCGCGGGTGAGAAAATAAAACTGCGCGCCACCAAATCGAACGCGCTCGAAGCGGCAGACAAGCCTGAACGCGGTAATATGCGTAAGTCTGATAGCTGTGATGAGCTCGATAAGATCGATAAGCACCTGTCCAAGCAGACGCGCCAGCATGTTGAGACAAATTTTCAAAAGATCAAAATGGAGCGCGTGCATATACGTAAGAAACGCCAACCGCTGCTGATAATCAATCAGCTCAATGAGTCAAAGGCTGATAACAACGACAGAACATTGGACGAAAGCGCGCATGAAATGCATGAAACGAAATGCAACGTGCTACACAAGCCAACGAAGGAGACAGCTGCGAAGCCTACGCACGACGCCAACCGACGCACATGCGGCTACAAGAACTGCACCTTCACCAACTGCCCCATGTCGGCCGCGAGCAAGCCAGCTGGCGGCAGCAGCAGCACGAGCACGCCACAGCAATCCGATGAGGAATTGAATACGCGCAAGCGCCTGTCGCTCGAGAGCTGCTGCTCAGACTCTGGCGTCTCCTCGTCCACCGATATTAAGGAGCGCAAAACGAAGGAGAACAACATGAAGAATATCGAGAAATGCGCGGACTGCGTGAAAATACTGCTACACCAAACGAGCGCTGACACAACCGTAATGCAACACAAGCTGAACCTAACCACCACTGCGCCAGTGCCAAAGCTGAAGGAACTGGATGGTGACTTGCAGAAGGAGGGGCAAATTAAGATACGCGTCGGCAAAGCGCCCGGGGGCGATCCGAACGATTTGCAAAATTTCGCAAAAAAAAATCTCACAAAGGCCACTACGGATGAGCTATTAACCGCGGCCGTGGCGAAAAACAACATGTGCAACAAAGTGGGCGCCGCTGATAAGTTGTCTAACCGGACTGTGGCCGCAAGCGCCAGCCAAGCCGCCAACCACACCAAACAGTGCAACATCGAAAATGACCTCAAAATCAACGAACAGCGCATTTACAATAACACCAGTTGCTGCAGCAGCAGCAGCAACAACAGCAATCACAGTTGTGCTGACAACAAACACAACGGTAGTGAACGCAAACCGTTATGTGCCACAACAATAAAAATCGATGACAATTGGCTGCACGAGCAACAAAATACCTGCGATTTGGACTCGTTGATGGTGCCGCCATCGCCGCCGCTGCGCGTCTCATCTAAGGCGGCCAGCGCGCGCCAACAGTACACGAGTAACAACGGTAAACACAGCGCTATCGGTGATAATGATAAACACAGTGTAAAGATTTTCGTGCGCAGTTCCACCAACAGCGGCGGCGTGGGCGTGAATCCAGCGCGCGCCTCATCCGTATCTATGTGCTCATACACTTCGCAGACCTCGGGCTGCTCGCTGAATTCAGAAGCCTCCGCGCTCACTAGCGCCAGCAAAGCGTCAACATCTGGCAGCTCCTACACAACGATTTCGAGCAGCGCTTCGAGTAGTGAGGGCAAATGTAATTGTCAGCGAGCGCGGCGTAACGCCAACGCGGTGGCAAAAAATCAGTTAGACGAGCGAGCAGATGAATCCGAGGATACCGACTACTATTGCAGTTTAGAGCACATGCGCAAAGCAGGTATTTTTTACAATCACATCTCAGGCGCCGCTAAAAGTAGCCGCGGCACACAGAGCGACACGCTTCGTGCATGCGCCTCCTCACCGACGCCCTCAATGGGCACCTTCAGTGAGGTTAGCTGCGTTGCGTGCGGCGATGAGCGCGAACAGCAAGCAAAAAGCCGCCAAAGCATTGGCAGCAACGGTCCTATTGATGGCGTCTTCTGGAATAACACATATTTTCAGCAGGACGCTGATGCAACTTTAGGGAGCGCAGGCTGTGCGGCGCATAAAAAGCGCACATTAGCAGGCGGCGCTTCAGTTGAGCACAGCGAACCGAATAGCGATGACAACGAGCATTGTTGCTGCAGTCTAACAAGCTGTGATGACGACAATTGTTCGTATTATGAATGCGGTGGCGGTGCGCAAACGGATGATGATCATTGCGTGTCGCGCATCGAAGTGCACGCCAGCGTACATACGCCGAGCGGCGATAGTGAAAGTAATAATGATGATTATAAAGCGGCAGCTGGCAATAAAAGTAAAAGCGTTGTGGCTGCTAATAGCGTTTGTAATTGTGACGCGCGTCATTACTGTGCGGAAAAAACTAGTGCAAATGATAAATATGCGCTCGAGGTGGAGCGACAGCATGCGCGGGAGCGTGAGCGCTGCGCCGCGCGCCAACAGCAACAGCAGGAACAGCAGTGGCTGCGGCAGCGCATGCGCGAACGCGAGCGGCAAATGCAATTCATGCGAAATAGCAGCGCTGAGGAGATTCTGATACGCAATAAAAAGTTGTTGAGGAAGGTAAGTGTTTGGCGCGAAAACTGCTGCTCATTTTTGCAAGCGCTTTTGATTGGTTTGGTCTGAGAATATTTTGAAATGATTATAAAATGCTCATGAGTAGTTTTATATAACACGCTTAAATCAATTTTGTTATAAGACCTAGGAAAAAATGCATGCACCTCCATTTAAATCGCACTCAATTAAAGCTGTGTTGAATCCAAGTATTTCAGCATCACCTCTTTGCCGCAAGTTGCGAACAAGTTCTAGTTTTCCTATATCATACACCTGCCTTTGCATTTGTACCCACAGTTGGCACTCCGTTATTTCCATAAATTCTTTACTGCAATTAACACCAACAACTATTAACATACACACCAGCTACTTGCCGCAAAGCCAATAATTAGCCGTTATTTTAAGGCAACGGGTACTCAAAGCGCAGACTCGTTAAACTATTTATCACCTTGAGATATGCAAATCAACCTGCGCATTCGAGCCAGTTTTACTACTTTTACTAAATGCCAATCTTTTTTCCGATTAATTGTACTTGGTTGCGTGTTTTTTGTACAACAAATTCATGAGCGAATGAGTTTTGGATGCCGCACCACGCGACTATTAGATAATAATTTTCAACAGGTCTGCATAACGTCATTGAAATATCTTCAGATGTGCATGCTTACCTACGCACAGGGTGCGCCAATAAGTATTATAGCGTTTGCAGGCAGTGAATTGCGTAATAAACAAAGCACTTGCAATGTTGGCGCCGGAAGAGAAGCCTTCAAGTGTTTAGAAAATTGTTTACAAGTATCTCTCTGTCATCACATTGAAATTAAGCGTTGCGTAAGAGAACAGTTTATAACAATATGAAATTAGTTCAAGTCAAGTTTGAGGTTAGTTTGGGAATATTTTTCGTATAACGAACAAAGGTATACACACTAAAATACATTAATAAAAGAGCCATACCTTCTAAACTTCCTACTAATTGTTAAAATTATTTACCGCCGTTTTTGACTGATATTTTTAGAAAGTATAAGTCCCGATTTTTATATAGGAAACCACTTAATAATATTATTATACTAATTTCTTAACGTTCGAGGTAAAGAACAAATGTTTAATAATCAATGATAAAAGTAAAAACACAGTATTCAAACATTCACCAAATAAACGTAATAAAGTCGACCAGACTTGCATAATCCCATAAAAAATTGTTTTTTGACAATTTAAACCACTTAAGTGAGGCAAGAATAAGAGCTCTTCTTTTTCTAACATTGTCATTGCTTTAATAAATAAATATCATATCAAAATTCGTATCTAGCTTTCCAAACCTGGAAGATACGCCACACTCTTCTTCACTTTATGAACCAATAAATTATTTAAAACGCATAAACTGGTATAATAAAAAATAGTTCGGATAGAAAGTGATTATTCCACTTTAAGAAGGTAAAAATAAGAGAAGAGCTCTTCTATTGCATCATATTCTTGTTACTTTAATATGTAAATTTCGTACCTGGATTAAATTGAAAATTTGTCACTGTCTTCTTCACTTCTTCAACCAATTAATTATACCCAGAAAATACATAAACTGGTATAATAAAATGCGAACAGAAAGCGATTATACCACTTTAATTCCGCAAAAACAAGAACTCTTCTACCGAAAAACTTTTTTTTTGTTTTTTTGCTGTCACATATAATTTTTTGTCAAAAGAGTCTGAAACTGAAGTAGCAAATCAATTGCGAATCGATCAGCTATGACGACAATGATAGAAATATAGCTCCCTCTCGTATATGATACATATTTTTATTTATATTTAAGGGGGTATTCTACTTTAGAAATCAAATTTTGGGCAGTTTTTTGAATTTTATTTAAAAAAAAAAAATATTTTTACCTTCCATTTTTTAATGGTGTTTTTATTGATATCTTAAGAATAGAAAAAAAAAATTTACAAAAAAATATTAAAAATTAAAATAATTAGAAGGGGGGAGAGACAGGTGTAAAAAAAATGGCGCATCCTGATGACATTGATTCTGACTCTCCTGGTGGTCTGAAAAAAAAATCAAAAGAAATTCCTAATCAGTAAAGATGATGTTATAGTCCGGGAACACGAAAAAAAAAATTTTGAAAAATGGCGACTGCCGGAAAATAAAAATAATTTTTTACGTTTTTTTTTTGAAATTCCTGAATTTTTTTTAAATATTAAAAACAAAAAATTTTACACGATGCTGTTTGGAACGATAAAGGATTATATAAAGAAGGTTCACACAAAATTTCAAGTAAATCGGTTGTATAGAACTTGAGGTAATGCCGGTACCGTGTGGAAAAAAGTAGTTTCGAGAAAAACTCTTTTAAAGTTTAGGAGACAATTCTAGTGAACACGGACGCCACCTCACAAAATCGGCTGTATCTCCGAAAATAAGTCGAATTTTGAAAAATCCTTCCAAGGTCATATTTTTGAAAGTCTAAACTTTAAATATATCAAAAAAATCGAATTTTTCAAAATTCTAGAGTAGAAAACCTCCTTAATATTCGAAAAAGGAGTTACCTTTCGAGCCAATTTAAGTTGGGGATAGATTTTGTTATACTTGTATATCTTGTGTAGGTGTTTATTAGAAAATTATTTTAAAAGTTCGAATTTGTATATATTAGATGAAGAAACCACTCAGAGTAAAATGACAGCGGCTACAAAAGCCTTAAATTTATTGTTTTACTAAAGAGATTTGCCTGAAAGGAAGTAAAACCAGCCTTTCTTGAAATACGATTTGGATTTACTTCGAGTTTGATTATTTTACATTTTAGCGACCTTATCCTCATGCTACATTTTTCTGGTCAAACTCCCTTCTGGAGTCGTACCACTTTTGCTATCTACTCTGACACAATGGGATTTTATGATTATAATATGAAGTGTCTTGAGGACTGAAACTCAATTGGTCATTGATCGCTAAGGCTATCTTCTTAGCATACTTCCAAGTCTAGATGGACAACGAAAATGGTAAATTAGATTATAATTTTCCGGTCGAACTCTCCTCCGACTTTTAGCCAACAGTTGAAGAGTACTTAAACATTTGGGATCGACTTTGAAACTATTGAAACTTAAGATCAGTTTTATCAGGACAGTAACTCAGTCGGAGATCTATAATACGAGTATAACTAGTATAGGGAATTTCTTCTTGGCATACTTTCTTAAATAGTATTTTATGTATTAATTTCCTGGTTGAATGTACTGAAGAACTCCTGTGTTGGAACTTATAAATTAACAAAACGCTTAGTAGTCGATTCGGTGGGTTGTCTGAAGGTATGCGCTCCCAAGTATTTAAGTCTTGACCTCCCAAACGCGGGGCGGTCAAGAAGAAGGTGTTGAGATGTTGCTACCTCATCTTCTTCTTCTGCAAATGGCGTCTGGTAAGATTCCCAGTCTTACAGCAGGGACGCCAATAAAGCCTTTTAAAGGCCCCACAACAATCTAAAATATAAAATTTAAGTTTTAGAAAAACATTCCTGAAGATTTCAATGTACACATATATTTTAATAAAGATGTCTTTTGCCATTAGAATAATTATTATTTTTTATCGATTTAAATTTATGTCGGACAACATCTACCGGAACTAAATATTATACGCAGCACTTATATAACAAGTGCTATCACATGTATTAAAATGTATGGCAGATTCCCAGGCAAAAAATTTACGCTCTGTGACTTAAATAATTGAGCCAAAATTAAATGAAGCAAAACAGCTATAAAATTTTACGCAACATGGCATAACAACAACAATATATGCTGAGCATAGTGTTTACTATTTTGAACAATTGAGAAAAAAATTGAAAAAAATCCAAAATTACATAAGATGAAAAGCATCTAAATTCGTATGCAACAGATAAGCATCACTTTCCAAACAAATAGTGGAAAGTTGAATTTATAAAATATTAAACAACAACAAAGTAAAGAAGTAAAAGTACGTAAGTTCAATTACTGCAATAAAGTAAATGAAGTACAGCAAGAGCGTAAGCAGTTTTCGGATGTGCTTCAAAGTAAGAAAAAAAATTGAACCGGAAATCAGCAAAATTCAAATTTAGTATGCAGTGAATAAAAAATGCCAAATTTAAAGTATAACGAAAGCGAATGTGAAGAGTGTGCAAAATTACCAATGCTTAAGCAAATAAATAGAAATAAAAAAAAAATAACAATAAAAATAAAAAAACGTATATATTTATAGAAATGCATAACACATAAGAAATAAGAAGCACGACGTCGCTAAAAATATAAAAAGTTTTGCCAAAATTAAAAAAAGACTCTGGCTCGCATTGCGCTACCTTCCACTTTACGGGAAGTCTGCAAAAAATGCTAATCGCGTGCTAATAATATATTGCCGCTGCATACGAGTCGGTTATGTGTTTTATAGCCATTTGCGTATTTTTATGCTTAACTAGTTTACAACTATGTTGCTTTCACGAATCACAAGCGCATCAACGCCGCGCTGTCTGACGGCCTGACAAATAAGTCAGTTGGATTAAGCGGCAGTGTTGTTGCTGTGCGCTATGCATGAAAAATAGGATGACGCGCATGGCTTATGAAATCTGTGAAATCTCTAAAAGGCTAAAGAGGCGGATGGTAGCATTTTTTCTATTTTTTCCTACATAAGTTTGATTTGTTGCTATTAAAGAGAGGTAAAAAATATCAATATACAAAAAGTTAATTAACGACAACTTTGCATTTTTTTTGCTGTTCATGGGATCAGAGTCCCGTATTTTTAAACACTGATTCTTATGTAAAATTTAACGAGGAATCGAATGGAAAAGTCAATTTTGAAAAAAAAGTTGGTGGAAAAGCACAAAAAACCGGATTTTTGGGAAAATAATGTTTTTTTTTGGATTTTGAAATTATTTTTGGATTTTGAAAATATTTTTATCAGAAAGCTGAGAGTTTTTTACATAAAATTGGATAACTTAAAAATTTTTTGAGGTCGTTAAAAAATACAAGAAAAAGTCATTTTTTTGTTTGATCTCAAATTGAAGTGCGCGCCAAAAATCAATGGAGCAACTTTGACCACTAAAAAGTTAACAGATATTCTTCTATTGGTCTATATTATGATATTCTAAAGTTTGGTCAAAATCGGGAACCACGGGTACAAAACCATGTCGCCAATTGATGGAATGGCCCATATTTATGTACAATACATACGCACCATACGAAAATTCGAAGTTTTATCCGGGTTTAATGCTCTGCTGAAGCTGTGATCAATTCTAAAAAAAATGTAAAAAATGCTTAGAGAGCAAATCAAGTAAAATTATATTGATACCAGAATTAGTCAGTAGCAAAAAGAACTATACACTCATGAAATAATTCAACTGCTTTAAAGAGCTGCTAGGTAGCTAATATAAGTTGTTAGTATAGGCTATATTCTTAATTAGACGGCCTAAAAAATTAAAACATCAATTGTTATTATAACATGTACATAAGAGTAGGTGAAAAGTAAATTTTTACCTTTTTTAAATATTTTTTCTTAAGGGTCAGTAGGGTAATCTGGCCGTTTTTTTTTTTTTGAATTTTTTTTTTTATAGAAATTTTTATTCTGCGATAGAACTTTTTTCACATATTATGAGGTATATCATGGAATGTAACAAATTTTTTCGGAATTTTTTGATGACATCTGTCGGAGAAACGGCAGGGTAAATGAGATGCGTTTTTTCACTGGCGGACATGTTTGGATCATCTGAAACATAAAAACCCAATTTATTCTTAAAAGGTACGTGAATAGTTATGGCTGGTTATCATGAAAAAATATTGATAAATAAAAAAGTAATTAACGTTTTTTCTTATATTTTTTAAATAAATTTTGTCATAACATTGTCAATAAAAATTATGAATCTAGTAAGGACGATAGCCAAGAGTTTTGTGAACATTGAAACAAAATTAAGCAGATCGGTTGAGTAGTTCGACCGGAATATTGTCCGCCAGTTTAAAAAAGTGTGTGTTTGAGAAAAACGCGTTTAAAGTTTAAGATGTGCCGAAAGCTCCGAACGTCGAACGGTATTATTATTTTTGGGCCTTTTTCGAAACCTATGGTAAAGGGGGTTTCTACATTAATTTTAAGGGTATAAGGGAACAGAAAATGCAAAAAAAAAAATTAAAAGCGATTACCCTACTGACCTGACCCCTTAACTTTATTTCTGCTTTAAAATTTTTATTGAAAAAAAATTTAATTTTATGTTTTTTTTTATTATTTTTTTAATTTTATTTTTAAAATTTTTGAGTTTTTATTTTTTTTAATGTGTTTTTTATTTTTTATTTTTGAAAATATTTATTTTAAAAATCTTTCATTTAAATTTATTTCTAAAATCTTTTAATTTTTTCTCTTTATTTGCTTTTTTTTAATTTTCTTTAATTTTATTATTATTTTTAAAAATTTTGTAATATTTTTTTTTTTAATTCATCTTTATTCAAAAAAAATAATTTTTTTTTAATATTCATTTTTTTCATTTGGTGCTCTGAAAAATAGCTCTCACCAAGTATAATTTCTCAATTTTAACGGGGAGGTCCTCAACCTTACAGTTTTCTAATCTTTTTCTTATTATCAAATAGAGGAATTCATATCTCGCTTTCAGATTTTTTTTTTTTGACCCACCCTGATATCTAAACATATTTTGACAATACACAATAATATTTTTGAAGAAAAAATTAAATATTCTTTCGAGTTAAACAAGATTTCTGACGACGCCAAACAAAGACCTTCACTGCTACAGTGAATTTGGCTTCTCCATAAACGATACCTAAACGCAACTGTTTACAGAAGATGTTATCCGTACAATGATCTACGATCGATATAAATTAAAAATTTACAAAATGTTGCCGTTTTAAATGAAGTATAATTTTAGCTAAAGTTTTGGTGGCTTTTGGACCTGCTAAAACTCGATTTTTGATAAGATCACAGTAAAATTCTTGCAGTATAACGATAAGGGTTTATGGAAGCTACTGCATCTCAAAATTATTTCCAAGTTTAAGTAATTTAATTATCATGTGTAATGGAGCTTATAGTTTTTACATTAACGCTGCAATGTAGGCAACAGTTCCCATAGAAATTTTCAGCTATATAGTCTACAAAAATCTAACTCAGGCAACTTCGATTATTACTGAAAGATTCTAAATTTCAAAAACACAATCGAGAATTAAAGTAGTTCGAGCTGATAATGAGCTCAGAATTTTCATATGAGAATCGAAATGGAGGAATCGATTGCTATTCAACACTTGTGCCTTCTTAAGGCTTATGTTGAAGTACCTGTTTTAAGTTCTTGATTTGATTGCTGCGGGGTTTTCTATTACATACAAAATAAATTAATTATTTGTTTGGGATCGATTGCTTATGGAAACGACTAGATATATCTAACTATCGGAAAATTAAGTTATTGGAGCTGATATTGAGCCTCTAATTCTAATCTCGCCAAAATGTAGGCAATCTTTGCTACCTCATTGTTCTACCTTTAAGGTATATGAATATTATTTGTCATATTTCCATTATGATTTATATTATTTCATAATCCCAACTAATTTGTGTTTCTTGACCCTTCATTCGCTTAATTTTCCACTATATATTTTTTCCTTTTTTTTTTTGTTTGTTTGTTATTATTTCATTGTTCCATCTATTACAGCACTATTTTCACATACATAAATACTACTGTTGTCAAATAATAGAAAGATTTTGTTCATAGTCTATCAACCATCAAAACTGTAACGAAATGCGGTAAAATTGTCATTCAAATATTACGAAAAATTTTTTTTTTTTTCTAAAGCCATATGCACATCGAACCATGAAAAAAACTGACCGCATTAAAAACCGTTTGTTGCATATGCCGATAACACATTACCAATATGCAATATCAGCCGACGTTGACACCAAATACACACTGCGTACACCCATACAAGCACACACATTTACATATTTACATAAATAGCGGTTCAACGACAGAAAGCCCACTTTGTGCTTGGCCCATTGAGTCAGCAAATTAGTTTCTTTTTTTCGTTTTTGGTTCGGATTTTCAGGCAACAAATATATGTATGTATGTGTGTACATAAATATCTATGTATGTTTGTAAAAATTTTTGTACATATTTTTTGTAGTCATTTATTTGTATATGATCGCACGGTCAACAAAACTAAATCAGCACACACTTTTATTGGCGTCGTTCGAATTCCAACGCATTCGTTTGTTGGTGTGTGTGTATAATATTTTTTTGTTGTATTTTTTTGGCTGTTGCAATTCGTCGCTTTGAAAATATAAATTATAACGCAAAAAATAAACCAAAAGCAATTCAACAGTGATCAATTGTTGTCGCCGTTGACAATAGTTTATCATATGGTTGATTGCTGAAATTATATATTATTATATACATATGTACATATGAATGTATATTTACACATGCATACACACCTTTTCGGTTGCTTTGTTGTTTGTTTATAATTTCGCTATTTAGTGTATCAATTTTTTTGGGTTTTTAGTTAAAAGCATTTACTGATTGACAGTGTGAAACATATTTGTGATGCTTTCAAAACAAAATTAATATAATTATGATAAATATAAACTGTTTTTTTTTTTATTTTTTCTTTCGATGTGATAACAGTTTTTGACCAAACAAGAAAAAACGTTAACTTCGGCTGCTCTAATACCCTTCATAGGTGCACTTTTATAGCATGAAAGCGTTTAAAGGGGGTTTTATCTGGAATTTGATTAGTCAGTTTGTATGGCAGCTATATGCTATAGTAGCACGATCTGAACGATTTGCATGCAGATTATAGCTTTGCCATGGACAATATTTTATGCCAAGTTCCATGCAGTTTACTTTTGAAGTTGTTCATACAAGGACTTCATTTTGATCGATCACTTTGTATGGCAGCTATTAGCTATAGTAAGTCAATCTGAACAATATTCTCGCAGAGTATAGCCTTGTCTCAGACAATGTTTTATACCAAATTTCGTGAAGTTATCTTGTCAAATAAAAAAGTTGTTCACACTGGGAACTCATTTTGTTCGCTCAGTTTGTATGGCAGCTATACGCAAATGTAGTCCGATCTAAACAATTCCTTCAGAGATTGTAGCGTTGCTTTGTGCAATAATACGTGTCAAATTTCGTGAAGATACCTTGTCAAATAAAAAAGTTTTTCTTACAAACACTTGATTTTGTTCGCTCAATTTGTATGGCAGCTATATGCTATAGTCATCCGATATCGGCGATTTCATCAATTAAGCAGTTTTTTGATGAGAAAAGGATGTGTGCAAAATTTCAGGTCAATATCTCAAAAACTAAGCGACTAGTTCACGTATATATAGACGCACAGACAGGCGGACTTGGCTAAATCGGCTCAGCTCTTCAAGCCGATCATTTATATGTATACTTTATACAGCCTCTGATGTTTTCATTTAGATGCTACAAACTTCGTGTGAAATTACAATAACCTGATCAGAGTAGATAAATACCTCTATACTTCTGGACTGTGACAAATCGGCAAACAACACAGAGTCTTGCGAAAAACTAAAAAAACAGAAAACAAATATTGCCAACAAGTGACAAAGCAGAAACTTATTATAATATCACTAAGGTTGTGATTGCACAGTAGTATGCTTTTTATACATATATATATATATACCTTATTTACATACATACATACGTTTATATGTGTATCTGCGGTACTTGACACCGCCATGCTGTGCTCGCACTGTTGGGCCCTGCCCTCACAATTATGGACCGCGTGACACTAGCATAATTTATTATTACCCAAAACCATAAAGACATATTTACACACACACGCACATACATACATATGTATTTATATAGATCGCATGCGCACTGTGCGCCTGCGCAATTACTGTCGCTCGCAAACGAAAATGAAATCACACAAAAATGCAAGTGAAATATTTATTTATTTTTGTTTGCATATAAAATCGCTGACCAAAAGAGATTTGACTGACTTCAAGTACGCCTTTTCACCTGTCTGTCGTTGTGTGCGGCTGCTCCACTGACCATTGCGCGCCAGTGTGAAGGCGCGCGTGACCAGGCGCGGGTGACATTGCCAACTTTCATTATTTTTTTTGTTATTGTTTTTTATTTTTATAGTGGCGTAAGTCAAAAATTATTATTATTATTGTTTTGCCTGTTTTTTTGTTTTTTTTTTTTTGTCATTCACCGCCTTTAAATGTCAAAGTAATGGAAATTAATTACTTACACTGTAGTGAACCCTGGGGTGCATTATGCCCCTAGCCATGGTGACGTACTTGACTCTTCAATTGTATGGTTAAGAAAATGTATTTAAAAAGCGCTAAATCACTGAGCATCTCGCTGTTCAGCAGCTGGTCAGCACAGCACCACATGGCGAATGCATTGTTTTTGTTTTTTTTTTTTTGCCTGGCAGCGATTGTTGAATATGAATGATATTTCGTAATAATTATTTACAACTTTTATGAGATTTTGCTTTTAAAAACTGAAAAAGCAGTTTGACTGATTCACTAATCGTGTGAACAGATTTGTGGAAACACAAAATGTTAATTAATGCTGTAAGCACTGTAAATACTATAAACCTGTACAGTAAAAGTAACGAGAGAACGAGTAATTTGAGCAATTTTTTGATGAGAAAAGAAGGTATGCAAAATTTCAGATCGATATCTCAAAAACTGAGGGTATAAAAAGTCATCTGAAATTTTAAGTCAACCAATTCCGCCGTTTCGCAGAAATTTTGCTCATCGCCTCTGAAAACATCGTTTTCTATAACAAAAAAAAAATATTGAAAGTGAGAGTTTATAATATTTTACACTCATATCTCAATGAAATATCTCTTCTACACGAAGCGTAACACATTCTAAGATTTGATTGCCAGCTTTGCAGCCACCATTGAGTTACTAATACTCCGACTTTCTAATCATTTATATATATATGTATACACATATATATTTTTTTCTTCATTTCAGTTAGCGTACTAAGCTATTAAGCATCTTAATTCCAAGTTGTTAATTCAATTGTCACACTAATTGTTGAAAGAAAACATATATGCACAGATACATATGTACATGCATTTACAACTTCTTTCTACATTTTTTTCCTTCTACATATATTTATATGTATGTCTAAAGGAATAGAGCCATAAACCAATTATGTTACACTCTGGTGGGCATTCAGCTTACGCCGCTAGATCTTGGCGAGGCAATAAACACTTCTTTACTTTATCTTCTTTTAATTGTACGCCCATCTACTTGAAGATTTTCACTAACGCATCGACTGTCAACAAAAACATTAGCAACAACTAAATTAGCTCAGCAGTACATAATTAGATATACATATGTGTATATATTTAGGTATAAATTTATGTACTCGGATAGGTAGGCACGTGCTTTCAAGCTGCAGACTTATACATATTTGTTATTCGGTAGTAAGCAAAATAAAAGTAGTAAAATCTAAGCTTCATACATACATAAACATATACATATTGAGAATATAAGTATACGGTATTTGTGCTTTCTATTGTTTACTATTTACTACTTTTCGGTAATTAAAAACAAACTTACTTTCTGATAAAGACTTTAGCAAAGGACAGGCCAAAAAAGAATTATTTTTATCAAAGAAATTTGATTTTAAAAAGGTATTATTCTATTTATAATTACTAAAATATTTAAAAATATATATTTATAATATATCTACACCAAATCGCTATCTTTTGTACGCACCGTAAATACCCGCTACCTAATCCATTAGAATGATAATAAATATAAGAAGCATACTAGTCTTGTAGTATTTTAAATTATTTTTTTGTTTTATTTCACCTTCTAAGTATGATATAATCGTTCTTCAATTGCAACCTTTTTGTGCGCTTTTGCCATTTATGATCGTAATAATCCTCCATCTGTGCTCGCTATTCGTCGAATTTTTGAAAATTTCGAGCGCCAATTTTCTTTGCATAACCTTCAAGTACCAATCAGACAAGGAAACGCTCGAAATAATGAAAAAGTGTAGCTGAAGATCGCAATTTTACGATACCCAAACGTCCTCAGGTATTGAGATTGGCTCAAATCACAACTTGGCAGATTTCAAGAGAGGATTTGGGCTAGCATCCATTTGAACTTGTTCCCACTCAAGCCATGGGACTACTGTAAACTTCGTGAAATTGCTGATTTTGCCCCTGGAACAACTTGAAAATAACAATTTTTTTTAAGAAAATCTGAGCCTCACTTTCATCTGAGTTGAAAATTCACAAATTATTCATGAACAACCATTACTTTCACCTAAACTGACAGTTTGGTGTGGTTTTTGGTCTGGTGGAATCATCGGTCCGTACTTCTTTTGAAATAAAGCTGGTATCACGGTGTTTACTGTCAATGGAGAGCAGTATAGATCTATGATAACTAACTTTTTATGGTCGCAATTGGAATAAGTTGATATCGACAACATCTAGCGAGACCATGTGCCATACAGCACGGGTAAAAAACGAATTATTGCGTGAAAAGTTTGTAGATTCGATTTTTCACGAAATTTTTACATTGAACGGGCTACAAGAAGTTTTGATTTAAAACGATTAGACTATGTCTTTTGGAGTTATTTGAAATAATTGGTCTTTAGCGATAAACCAGACTCTCGCCAAGCTTTAGAAGTCAATATTCAATGTGCTATCCATGGCATCCAACTTGATTTAGTGGTAAAAAGTACTCGAAAATTGTGTTCATGGAATTCGTTCCTGCAAAAGAAGTCGCGGAGGCCATTTGAATGATGTTATATTTAGAACTTTTCATTCGGCTACTCTACCTTACCTGGAGACAGCTTGCTTTGGAATATGTGGAAAATTTAGTTCCAAGTTGCCACCGAAGAGGTACGGTTATAATAAAGCTCGCGGCTGACTGGAATAATAACATATCATTATAAAATGCAAAACGTAGAATCAAAAGATCAAATTTTCGTTTTTTATTGCTTACGATTCACTATATCATATCACATATACATAAGTATGTAGTATAAAATTTTCAGCTTCCGCTGTCAAACAAAACCAATATATAACCATTTTATAACCAATATATAACCAACATGTAACCATTTTATAACCAAAATTCAAATTTTGTTTCAAAATGAATGGTTTCTAATATCTAACCAATATGTAACCAACACATAACCATTTTATAACCAAAACTCAATTTTTTTTTTCAATGTGACTGGTTTATGTTATAAAATTTTGCCTTCGCCTGTAAACTTAGTAAAAGTGTTTTTACGTTATTTTGCATTTTAGGTGACGATATGGAGTTCAAACTTCACAAGAACATACATACATACTATATGTATATTCCGTTTGCGTGCGTAGTTTACATAGACTTGTCCGTGTCAAATTTGATCACTTTTTCTGTAATCGCCGGCTTATTGATATATAAGAGCAGTTAATACAGTTAGAATTTTGTTTTTTGTGAATTTGTTCATTTTGCTTTACGTTCCAAACTTATTTCAGACTGTTGCATATTTTTTTCATTCTTGATTTTCTATTTCATTGTAAGCCGCGCTCACCACGACGTGCGAGTAAGCAACTAGTTTAATGATTTGACGTTGCTTTTGTTTTCATTTCCTAGTTGGTTTTGTTGTTATTGCGATTTTGTTGATCTCATTTTTAACCATACAAAACTAAAAATAACAACAACAACATCAGTTACGTACAATTTGAAATCACAGCTGAGGAAATTATTTGCATACATATTTACATGCAAAGAAATAAACTTTTATGTAAATATACCTGGATATAAATATGTATGTGTATGTATAAGTATGAAGTATATGCATGTATATAAAAATATATAATTCATATAATCTCACTGCTATAATGCAGACTTAACTGCTGGTAGCCATAGCCATGAGCAGCAGTGAGGTGTCAGTAGTCATCAACGCCATCGGCAGCGAAGTTAATGACGCCGCTGTTAGCAGCTGTGATTTCACACTGAACATACAGACAGACGAAAACATTTCTAGTATTGCCCGCGGTGCTACGAGTGGTATAAAAAAAAGGTGTTCAGCTTTTGAATGGCTGACTTACTCACCTACTGATTTGCTTATGCTCACTAGTATGTATATGGTATTCACGACAGCAACAAAAACAACAAAAAATAAATTACAAAAACCAGCAAATAAAAACATACATTACAAAAACAAAACAACAAAAAACGTAAATTACAAAAACAAAACAACAAAAAATGTAAATTACAAAAAAACAACAAAAACTTAAATTACAAAAACAATAATGTGCGCTTCTTAAGCAACAACAAGCTAAAAGCATAACTCACTTTGCCAATATTTCTAAGAAATAAAAACTACAGTGTGTGTTTATGTGTGTGTGTGTGCGCAACAAAGGTGAGGCAGAGTGGCTTTTGTACGCTTGTGTGCGTATAGGCCGGCAAATCGCTTGTTTCGACTTTTCTACACGGCGGTCATTAAGCGAAAGTGGTGCCATCGCAACATTGCTGTTAGCGACGAGTAAATTGTTGTTGTTGTAGATAAGTAAATATGTGTGTAAAAGCAAAACGGCTAACAGACAACAAGAAATACAAAAAATATATATCGCTTTGATAAAACAGCTGCGGCAATACGCAATAGTGAAATACGAGTCCAGCAAGAACAACAACAACACACAAAAAACACTAAAGATAGATATAAACACAAAAAAAAATAAAAATAACAATAATAATAGTACGAGTGTGTTCTGCATAACAAAGAAAAAAACAAAAAAAAAAAAAACAACAACAAAAATTACTATAAAGCAACAACAAGACAAAAAAAATAAAATAAGAAAAAAATAAAAATAGCAACACAAAAAATAACCGTTTTTCACATAAAAATTTAAATATAATTTCTTGATCATTATAAAGAATTGTTGATATGTATGTATATAACTAGTTCCTAGTATCTAGACTCAGATTTTGCCATTGAAGATCACTGTACATTGAAGCAACGAAGTAGAAGTGTCGGAAACGCGGTTCTTATTGAATGAAAGAAACAACTTAGGCGGCCCTCACCCAGCACTATCGGTTGCTAAACGTTGCTTTTGTTGTTTGAATGCTTAGTAATAGCAAAACGCGCAGTCGGTCAGCCATAAACTCAACAGTTCACCGGCTAGTCATTCCACAACTGTATCGAAGCAGTCTGCTGCTTCTTTACAAATGTTCAGAGCGAAGAATCCAAGAATCTATGTCAACCGTTGTTTCTTTTTGTGTTTCAGATTTCTGTGGGATTTTCTCTAACTTTTTTCTGTCCGTAAAACAGTATTCATGCGCGCTTAGAAAGCAAAGAAACGAAACTGGAAGATTTTCTATATGTTTTATATTTTTAAATAAATTTTTTAGAAAGACTTGCTGCGTGCCAAATTCAGCGCTGATCTTTATTAAATTGCGATTAAAGAGCGGAAACTTTCATTCGCTAATAGCAGATATTTTAATATATTGTTCTCGAAAACTTAATAGCGATACGTGATAACAATACATGAAGATTTCAGAGCCTCTTCAGTAACCAAAAAATTAAGCTTTGTAAAAAAAGATTTAAAAATTTTTAATTTTTATTCCCATAAATATATGTACAATATTTAATTAATTTCATAAAAAATATATAATTTACTAATTTTTCTACATAATTATTTTTTATATTTTCAGGCTGATTTAATACATGAATTTCGACCGCGATCGATGGATGGTGTCATTGACTCATCTTCGGGCTCATTAAATGGTGATACCACCGGTTCAAGTCCAGACAGTGCGAGTCATTTACAAAATCAGCAGGTAAGTGCCAAAAATTATATGAAATTAATTAGGTTGATTGACATATTGGTTGTCTTATCTATAAAACTGTATCTGAACCACTGGTAACTTCTAGACTAGATAGATAGACAGATAGATAGAAAATAATTGAAGTTTTGCACTGCGATCTTTAGTCAATTGTACCCTCTCCTGCCCTTGGTCACAAAGGTCCAGAAGCTTACTGGGCGCGATAGAGTAGCTGGGCGTGGCATATTCGTGTTGCCTGCTGTCAGTGGCGCAATGCATGATTCTGGTCCTATCTTCCTGGATCCACCGCAGAGCGGACTAGTTTGTTTGCCCCAGTACCCAGATCATGTGTACATGGCTGAAAACTTATAGCCGGTTCAGCCTTCATATACACTCCTTCACTAATAGCGATTTCACTTCATAAGCTGAGATCGCTTTTAATGCCGCTTGAATATCACTGAATGTACCGATAGTTGCGTTAGCGATCGATACTTGTGCACTGACTTACAGCAAAGACTTCTGCTTAAAAGATGCTGGGAAAACATCCCATTGGTATGGACAGTTTGGTATGTGGTCCCGTAATGCCAGCTCCAATGCCTTCCGGTGTTTTCGAAGACTGCGTTGCCTTTGATGTCCAAACAACCACTCATGGTACACAGCCATCAAATGATACCTGGCTTGCAGTCCCAGGATCTACCAGCTAGGCGTCTGCATGTCATGAGTGACTTGGTGGCTCTAGCCAATGTTAATTCCAAATGCCTAGTACTCCGTAAGGTTGAATTTAATGTGTGGCCTAGGAATTTGACCTCTTTAGACACCTCCAACTCCCTATCACAAAGTTTTAGGGGCCTCAAGCACGGAAGACATTTTCGCTTTGTGAAAGGGATGATGGTTACTTTTGACAGGTTGATGCTTAACCCTACTACATTACATTAAAGAACTCCACCCTGTGAGCAGCCCATCGTAGTCTAAACTATAGAAAACATACATAAAATGTTGCTTAGAACATCTTATAAATTAAATGTACTATATATGCGTAAGTCTTAATATCTAAGATCAGAAATATTTCTCCCAAAGGAATATGTTGCATTGACACCTTATCCAACCCAAACGCTCTAAGAAAGCCCAGCAATGCATCTCTTTGCAGATATATTGTTTCTGCCGAAGAGTTTTCTAACCTAACCAAAATTTAGATTAGTATCTCTCATATTCCACGTGCACTAAATTATATAGAATAATTGCATGAATTAATAATTGAATCGAGCTCTACTCATTACTAAATATTTGCTATTCTTTTTCCAGGACGCCGAAGCGCGACGCGTACATCGAGGTCATGTACTCACCGAACTACTGGAAACAGAACGGATTTATGTAAATGAAATGGCCTCTATTCTAAAGGTATGCGCTTAGATTATACTTAGATATTTACAGTGGTATTATAATTACTGCCTTATTTTCTTAATATAAACTTATTAAAGCAGTATGATAACAATAATAGAAGGTGTAGTAATTGAATAACTAGATGTTAGAAAATATTTTTTGTGATTGGATTTATTTATATTTTCTTTGAGAAAACAGTTATTTTATATGCACAGAACAGCTCTTTGCGTTTAATTGATTATGCAGTTAAACTATATTTATAATCGATTCTGGATGCCAGTACTCCCTGTTGTTTCTGAAAACCATTTTCAGGTCTTTCACATATTCAGTTACATGCAAGTTTAGTTGATTTGGGCGCTCGATCGATTTGTTTTAGCCCTGGGTTTATGTACACTTAAGAGACGCTTCACTCTATAAACATTCAATTGTCTTAAAAATAATTTCTAGATCGAAACCATACATCTTTGTTTTTCTCATGATCCCAAATAAATTGTTTTAAGCTGACATTGAAAAATACCAAAAGCTCCATCAGGATCGGGAAGGTTTCAAACAAGGCGAATCCCTATCGTGCGACTTCTCCAATCTACTCCGGGAAAAAATTATTTGAACAGATCTGAATAGGGAAGGTACAATCTTCTACAAGTGTGTACAACTGTGGGTGTACGCCAATGACATCGATGTCAACAAGCGCGTCGTTAGTTTTCTCAGACTGGATAAGGAATCGAAGCAAATAGGTCTGGTAGTGAACGAGGGCAAGACGAAATATCTCCTGTCATCAAACAAACAGTCGTCGCACTCGCGACTAGGCTCCCACGCCACTGTTGACAACAGTCGAGAGTGTTTTACGTGGGATCCTACCTACGAAGGTCTAACTCCACGGTGCTCAGAAGCACAACGGATCAATACAATGCGTCGATCAGCGCCCTGAAAACCGGGTAACCATTTTCAGTACCAATCGGCAGTGTGGCATGGACACACTAACCACCTTGGTAGGGTTCGAGGCCCATCTAAAACCTCTTCCGTACTATGTGCACGGCGCCAGGTTGCAATGCAACTTCACATTTGAACTGACAAAGTCAGTTCTTCCCGCGATTTGGGTTTTAACCACAGCCACCACGAATCTCCACAAAGGGCCAAACCCAATGAGCAGATTGGAGTTTTACCTCCAAGGGCATTACTGCTCCCCGTGGTACCAGGTTAAAGTCTCTGGTAAGACCTTGTAACCGAAGTTACTACCAGTTGAGTTTCCACACAACTCTGGACTGGCGGCCAGGATCTTAGTCGCCTCTTACGACAGGCATACCTTACCGCGGGTATATTCGGTTCCCCCCCTGCACCAAGGGGGTCCCCCCTACCCGCAGGGGGAGCCACTGTTGATAGTCATAACTTCGAAGTCTTAGATAATTTCGTCCATCTTGAAACCAGCATTAACACCCACAACAACGTCAGCCTCGAAATCTAAAGCCGAACAGCTCTTCCCAACAGGTGCTACTTCGGACTGAGTAGGAAATTAAAAAGTTAAGTCATATCTCGACGTCCAACAACCAAACTCCTTAAGTCACTCATTATTCCCGTCCTGCTACATGGTGCATGGACGATGACAACTGATGAGTCGGCTTTACGAGTTTTCGAGGTAAAGGTTCGTCGAAAGGTCTATGGTCTTTTGCATATTGGCAACAGCGAATACCGCAGTCGATGGAACGATAAGCTGTACTAGATATACGACGATATTGATATAGTTCAGTGAAATAAGGGGAAGCCGCTGTACGCTGACTAGATCATGTCCTCCGAATGGATGAAAACGCTCCAGCTCTGAGAGTATTATACCCGCCGGGGGAAGCACTCCGTTGGAAAGATCAGGTGGAGAAGGATCTTGCCACACTTAAAATCTCGAATTGAATCCAATACAAACCGAATTTACATCAAACCTAATAGTGAGGACAAATTAAACCTCCTTTTTGAAGGTTTACAGTCTTCTCTGAAATAACCAAGATATTTTATATTTCGACATTTCGTTTGATTATTTAATATCAATAATAAAGAAGAAGGATGGACTTCCTTAACCAAACAAATGCTACAAACCGTGGTCCTATTGTAGCTTCTTCAGCAATGTTACTCAATAGCTAGACCTCGTATCTTGTTTTTATATAAGAAAACGGACTTGCCGAGGCTCATAACCGATTATGTGGCGGTTAGCATAACAAACTGAAGGAAGCCATGATCATGACCATGACCATATCGCATGCAATTAATTAGTCAATATTTGTGGCCATAATGCAAGTTGGTCAGCAACCGGTCGGCCGAAAACATTGCTGCACTTACAAGTTTACAAGCAGACCGGCGGAAAAAATAACAAAAATATAACGGTAAACACCGCTTAACCACGCCGGCAAAAGCCCATTAAGAAATAATTAAGTCAACGCGGTTATTTTTTCTCGCCAACTTTATTGGCTTCGCCTACAGTTAACAGTTTCTGCCACAGTTGAATGCCTGCGGCTGCAATTAGTGCATTAAATATGAGCATAATTTTCCACTTGCCACCGGCAAGCAATTTGCAAAAGTAGAATTCGTTTACGGCAAAAATTGCCAAGCACACAATAATATTGAGATCTAAGGCATATCTGATGAGCATAAGTATTTTATTTCGCATTTAAACACCGTGCCGAACAGTCGTACCGAGTCGGAAGTTGCTATATTCTAAATATTAATAAAGTTCTTGCTTAGTACTTTGGCAAACAGGTCGTAGAATTCATTCGATAAATACAGCGGCGCCTTGCAAAAATATGCGTTACGGCGGTTACGATCTACGTAAGGCATCAAAATCGAAATCGCCCTCATCGCACGGCTCCTTGCGGCTGAAGAAAGTACAGAACACCGCCTGCAACATAGTCGGGCGCTTCAATTTGAAAATCAGCGATTCACTGAAGGCTTTGCAACGCCAGCGCACGCATTCGAATTTCTGCGAGTCGCCCGTGTCCTTTCGCGGTTCACTCTTCGAACAACACGGCAGTGCGGGCAGTTATCGTGCCACGCCCACAACCAGCACCTACAGCATCAGTTACAAGCCCACTGAGCCGCCTACGAATCGTTATCGTTACGCACGTTCTTCAGCTACAGACGACAGCCACTCGGCAGACAATAACTCGCCGCAGAATTATATTTTCGGCACGAATTTATGTAACTTCTCAACGCACAATCTACTTAACGGCAAATCGACAATCAAAATCATAAACACCTTTAAAGAGCTCGAAGCACAACAGAGCTTAAGCGATAGCGCGATCGTGTCGAATAGTTTGCAACGTTTGAAGAACGATCGTAAGACGATATTTAAAGAGCTCATCGAACTCTCGAGCTGTGACGAATCGCTCGAATATCGTCTGGTCAAAGACTACTTGGAGTACAACACGTACTCGGAGATCGAAAACGACGCGGAGTTCAAGGAATATTTACAGCGTAAAAACTACAACGACATACTGGATTACCTAGATGAGGCGCAGTCGCGAAGCCTCACGTCGATCTCGTCGTCGGTAGCACGCGCTCAATCGGCGTTGAGCAAGCACACATTGAGCCGCACCAAATTGTTAGCCACACCGAAGTCATTGCATTTCACTGACAGCGATACATGGCAATTCAAGGGAAAACTTTGTCAGTCCTGTCGCACAAGTGTGGACTGCAATGAGGCGCTTAAGTGGTCAACGTCGCGTGCCGCAACCACCAGCAACACAACATCGCGTAATGCGACAAATGAAAGCGCAGAAAAGCAGAAAACTCCAAAGGGCGTTAAGGCGCAATTTGGCGAGCCAAACTTTTTCGCCAATTCCTACAAAGAGACTTTGAAATTTTGTCAGGAATTCTTCGCAGAGAGTTTGCAAGGAAAGTCGGGCTTCAAATTACCAAAATACAAGAACACGAAGTTCGATCAAGCGAATTATGAGCGTGTCTTGCGGGAATTCGTCGGTGCGCAGGGATTTACGAATGTTGACGAATATGTTGAGGCGAAATTCGGACAATTCTTTAACGCCGAATTCGATCGAATAGTTGAGGATAAAAATTGCAATGCTGAAATTAATAAAAATATGGTATACAAAATTTAAAAAATTAATTGAACAATTCAGAATTTCCTTAAATTAAAGACTTGAATATAAATATTCAATATTTTTTGTTTTAGCATACTTTTTAAATTTTAAAAACTCTTAGTTTTCAAAAAAAAAAACTAGATATAGTCTAGCCTTCCTTAATTTATATATTTCTCTTCTTCTCTTTTAGGGCTATCGTGATCAAATGCTATCTGAAGAAATGATGCATCTTGTACCCGCCAGCCTGCAAGGCAAAGAGGATATATTGTTCGGCAATTTAAACGAATTATATACATTTCATAATGAGATCTTCCTTAAGGATCTGGAAAACTGTATATCAACAACAGAGTTGGTGGCGCTATGTTTTGTTCAGAGGGTAAGTAGAACGGAGTTTGAAATATTATTGAAAACTGAAACGCTTTCGAACTTTTTGGTGTTGTAAACCATGAACAATTGGAACTGTTACAACTCTTAGAGGTATATACTTAAGACCACGTGTTGTTGTGATCTGATATTTAGTGAAGGTTTATCTTTGGATAGTAAAGGGTAACTAAGCTTTCGGAACCGCGAATTGAAGAAACTTGGTTCACTGTGGAAGGAATTTTTGCATTTATGAATTGAAATGTGAAAATTAGTATTTCCAGGACTTTCCGGGAGACAATCCTTTGAAATAGTTAAATTGGATTGCTTAAGCATGGATACAAACAAGATCTATTTAGAGCTCCCTACTACAAAAACTAAAATCGATCAGTGTATCCTGAGTTTACAGTGGATTTTTTTAATACATGACTTTACTCATCTATATCTCGCGTTGTATAAGTTACTAATGATCCTGGTACTGTAATAGCCAATCCTAAGTTGTTTTGGTGCAATCGCTTCCGTTCGGGTAATTTTGAAGTCAAAGAGGCGTCACTATCTGGAGATAAATTATTGAAAATATGACTTAATTATGGAAACCGTCGAGCTTGACCATTGTGAATGCTCTATTTCGGTTGTTCACGAGCTAAACATTGTACAAAATATCATTTGGATCCATTTCAAGAAAACTGGCTATAAAAACTAACTAGAATTTGGGTACCAGAGGAGTTAACTCAAACAAATCTTATGGACCGCATTTTCAAATCCGTATCGCTGCAAAATCGGTCGATTTTTGAAGCCTATGGTTTTTCTTCCTCACTGGCGTAAGATGGAGAAGTTCACGCAAGTGAGGAAAGTTCTCTGATTGCCATTCACTTGGGAGTGATCATAACCGATTCTATTACATATGGCTCAATGAGTTCACGACTTCCGGTCTTAGGCTAAGTATCTTCTGGGTATCCAAAGAACATCCGTTTGAAGGTGAGCTAAAAAGAGAAGGCGAACCATCCCTCCCAAGACTTGTGTGCTGAGTTTTGACCCGCCACGTAAAAAACACCTCCAATGATAACGAAACCACAGCCTCGAAAGGGAAGCGTAGGCTTACTGTTGATGTATGGTCATGACCGAATCGCGGTAAGAGGTGTAAACGGTGGCCAAGCCAGGATTGACGGTCAGAAAGGTTTTGTTATATGTTTGGTGGGATTGGTAGGAATCATCTACTGTGAACTGCTCTCCTATGACCAAACTCTCATGCGTACCTATATATACTCACAACATTCCGTCCGAAAGAAGCAATCTTCTAGAATCGGGATTGATTGATTGATTAATAAACGACGAATACACCGCAACCTTTTCTACATCACAAAGACTCACCTAACCCCAACATATTGTTAAAGTTCTATATTTTACTGGATTCTAGAGAACGATGTGATCCTTTCTTGGAAACATGGGTCCAAAGGCTATTAACCTGCGTCTGCAGATTACTCTGCAGTCAATTAGCAAGTGTTCTGGTGTTTCAGGCTCCTTGTCGCAGAACCAGAAATTTACGCAAGAAGCCATCCCCATGTTGGGTAAGAGCTTCTTCAGCTTGCGCGGTGGCCAGTATAAAATCCGACCAGTAGTCTCAGTTAACAAGTGCGACAAACATTAACAGTAACTCTGGAGGTTGGGTTGAGAGATTCTTATGCATCCACCTTATAGACCAGATCTGGCATCAAGTGGTTACAACTTGTTCATGTCTTTGAGGAATGACTTTTCTGGGAAAAAAATACATTATTCCCTGCTTTTTTATATTTAGTTTCATTGTTATGTACTTCTAAGTCCCCTTGTTTCTAAGTCTCCTCATCTCTATTTACAGCGCGACACCTTCTATCGTTTGTACTCTTTCTACTGCCAAAATATACCGCGCTCCGATCGATTGCGCGAGACGCTCGTCGATACACATCTCTTCCTGCAAGAATGTCAAAAGCGTTTGGGACACAAACTGCCATTGGGCGCATATCTGCTGAAGCCCGTGCAACGCATTACCAAGTACAAATTACTGCTCGAGAATTTGCTCAGCTCCAGCGACAGCGGCAGCTGTACCAAAGAATTGCAAAAAGCCTTAGATTGCATGTTGATTGTGTTGCGTTGTGTGAACGACTCGATGCATCAAGTGGCTATAACGGGATTCCCGGTAAGCAAATTCGCATAGCTGCCTGCTTGAGCGCGGAGTAACAATTTCTTATCACTATTTTTTATTCCGTACCTTACAGAGCAATCTTTCGCAACAAGGCGAACTGCTGCTGCAGGATCCCTTCCAAGTGTGGACCGAGTCGAAAAAGGATTTGCGACTGCGCAAGAAACCGCAACAACGACACATATTTCTCTATCAAAAGTCGATGATTTTCTGCAAGAAAACCTCAAAGCCCGGTCACAACAAGAGCACTTATCAGTTCAAGCATCAATTAAAGGTACGCAAAGGGATCTAATGCTTATTTGAATGTTTTACTTTGATTGACAGTTTTTATTACTCTCACTCTCTTTCTCTCACCAACTCTCTTTCACTCACTTTTAAATTTTCTTTCTCTCTCTACCACTCGCAGATGTCACAAATTGGGCTCACCGAATCGGTACGCGGCGATTCCACACGCTTCGAAGTCTGGCTGCAAGGACGTCAAGAAGTCCACACGATACAAGCGCCGGGCGAGGAGGTTAAAAACAAGTGGGTCACAGAAATCAAACGTCTGCTACTCAACCAGCTGGAAGAGCTGAAGGGTGAGAAAATCAAACAGTACAGCATGAATCATCACGGCCTCAGACAGACCACCTCATGGGACACGCCCAACATACTGCTGGGCATGCCACAGCGCGCCGTCAGCTGCGATGCATCTTCGGAATCTTCGAATCGCAATTCCAACTGCAGCAGTAGTGGTGACGATGCTTACCCGCACGGCATGCCGCAACTGAGCACGACGACGGGCAATGGCCACGCGCATGCGCATGCTAACGGCGGTAGCGGCGCGGATAAGGAACAGCAAGAAGCATGCGGCTGGAGCTCGGATTACTCGAACAGTGAGGACGAAATGTCGATCATTGAGGATAACAGCGCGCCGGTAAGTTAGCCATGTTCCGTTATAAGCTTAAGGGGGGCGGCAACATAGGTGCGCAACTTATGTTTGTAAATTCTGCTATTTCTATACATACTTCAGCAGACAATTTAAAAACCTGCAAATACATTTTTGAAAAGAGCGAAGTTACTTTTCCGTTATTTTTTATTTATTTATTTGAATTTTATAAAAAATTTTAATACAAAGTTTTTCTTATTATCTTAGAGATTGGTATATTTTTGGTTTCGGTTTCAATGTAAATTTCGTTATTTCATTTAAAATTTATTATTTTAGTTTTGGTTTTGTATTATTTAACTGCTTTATTTATGTAATTTTTGTAATTCGTTTCTGTTTTTTTTTAATTTTTCTTCTCGCTTTTTGTTTGTTTTATTGTTATTTTTCGCATATTCATCCATCATGTTGCATAGTTTCTTCTACTATATGTTTTATATTATTTGTCTTATTTAATTTTTTTGGGTTCTCTTTTTTACTTTCATGCACAAAACACTTTGTCTTAAAATATTCCAATAATAATACCCACAACTGCAATGCAAAATGCAACCCTGTACAAATGAACATAAAAATGGTGTCGTGCAACTTGTAACAAATGTCTATACAAATGTTTGTATGTAAAAAATTAATTACAAAAAAAATTATTTAAATTTTTAATGCACTCGGTATAAAAAAAATTTAAAAAATTATAACAAACTATAAAAAAATAATAATAAATATATATAAAATTATAACAAATTAAAAATGTATAAATAATTATTAAAAAAAATTAAAATTTTTAATTAATTTTTAATTAATTTTTTTTTTTAATTTTTTTTAATTAATTTTAAATTTTAATTAACTTTTTTTATTTTTAATTAAATTTTTTAATTTTTTAATTAATTTTTTATAAAATTTTTTAATATCTTTTTTTTTATTTCATTATTTTACAAATGCACATAAATTTAAAACATATTTTCAATATGTGGATTTAACAATTTAAATTATATTAATTTTGCGAAAAATATTTAAAAAAAATGTGCAAATTAAAAATTTGAAACGAAAATTTTTCATTTGTGAACACCATAATATTTTAAAATATGCTGAAAATACTTTATAATATAAAATGCATATACATATTTTTATTTATTAAAATTAATATTATTTACTGAAAACAAAAATGTTTATAAAAAATCAAAAAAATAATTTAATATATCATAAATATCTCATTTTCTAATTTAATATAAAATATTATGCTCATATATGTATGTGTAAATATAAATAATTAAATTATATAACATAATAATAAAATATAATAACATTAAATAATTTTATAATAAATAAAAAATTTTGTTGAAAAATAAAAATTCAAAATAATAAAAAACAATTATTTTCAAATTGATATTTTTTAATGTATGAAAAAAAAATGCAACAAAACAAATTCAAAATAACAACAAAAACATATTTTTAAATTGAAAAAAAAATAAATAAAATATAATAAATAAAAATATATATAAATAAATAAATTTTTAATAAATAAATAAATTTGGGAAACAATTAAAAATACAATGTAAAAACTTAAAAAAATAAAAAATAAATTTATAATAAATAAATAAATAAATAAAAATAAATATGCAACATAAAAAATTCAAAATAATAAAATAATTTAATAAAAAATTACGTTTATATGCGATTAATTAAATATAACGAAAAAAAAAATATTTCAAAAACATTAATTACATTAAATAATTGCACCAAAAAATAAAATTAACCTCCTTTGTTTACAATTAATTTTTTTTTATAATTTCTTTATATAAATAATTATCACTAAAACCAAAACAATTCTACAAAAAAAATTTTAATAATAATAATAATAATTAAAAATAAATATATTTTCATTAAAATAATAACAAAATATATGTAAATTAAAAAATATTTTAAAAAATATAACTAAATTAAAAACAAAACCACTTATTCATAAAATAAAATTTTGTTTCAAATTAAAATTAAAATAACAAAATTTGACAAATGAAACAACAACAATAAAAAAAATTTATAAATAAAATAAAAATGTAATTTTTTTAATAATTATATTGAACAAAAAAAATAA
Organism: Bactrocera zonata; assembly: GCA_037783105.1. Taxonomy (NCBI): domain Eukaryota; kingdom Metazoa; phylum Arthropoda; class Insecta; order Diptera; family Tephritidae; genus Bactrocera; species Bactrocera zonata. Next base: position 389,587 of record JBAWJQ010003668.1, read on the forward strand.
AATTCAATAAAAACTAAATTATATATTAAATTCATAAATTACAAAATAAAACAACAATAAAATAAATTATACCGTGCTTTTACAAAACCTGCGAATTGAAAATCCCACAGCGTTTTATGAATTTTCTGTCTCAGTGGACCTACAATGCCGATAGTAATGGTGGTGGCTCTTATCCGCGTAGCAGTAAGTCAAATTCCAAATTCTATGTCTCCGTCGAGCATTGAGCAGCTGAGCAAGTCAGGTTCAAGAGCAGAGAATTTCGAAAAATACAAAATAGCATACAACAACAAAATGGATGGCGAACCAACAAATTACCAAAACCAAAACGAAAAAAGTACGAAATACCAAAAACAAAAAAAAAACTATAAAGTAAATAATTAATTACTAAAAGTAACGCAACGAATTAATAGCAAAAATTGTAAATTGAAATCGCTTAATTTATAGTACAAAGTAATAATTAGTTCTATGAGTAAATGCCATAAAAAACTCACGCTAAAAATAGTGTAGCAACGAAAAAAAAGCAAAATAATTTAGTGCCTCCGACAAACTCCTTAAGAAAAAAGTACTTCCAAAAGGCATAGTGTTGTTGCATAGTGTGCTTATGTATCACAAGTAAGAAAGTAAGGTGTAAAGAAAGTAAAAATAGAAATGCATTAAATAAAATTGAGCTCATTATATAAAACATCGCCCACAAACTACATAAAAGTGCACGCATTAAAAACAGAAAATCGCCAAAACCGTTAGAATCAACTAAAATTGTTCGAAATTTAATTTCCGCTCATTTCCGAAAGCTTAACTTACACACCGTTTCACTGCTTACCAGAAAAAGTTCAATACAGTAACATCTCTCTCTCACTCACACATACGCCATTTCTCTATTTGCGCTCTTCAACACTCTCTCACTCATACTCACTGCTTGTACAAATCCCGTAACTCATACGTGTCTACATAATTTGCTCTCTTTCACGCACGTGTGTGTATGTATTACAAAAATCGCCCGCTCGCTTCATGCGTATATGTACATGTGTATGTATGTATGTGTGTTCGCATATAGAACTGTTCGTTGTACAAGCGTCTTCAATGAATGCCTGCCCGTCTTCTGTCTCACTCTCAATATCGCTATCGCTCTCTTTCTATTGCTACCTCGTCAACCCAACGATCGTGTTCGTAAACGTATTCGTAATCGCAATCGCTCATCATGCTTGCGTGTCGCCATCAACCGTTATTTCATTACATGCATTATAAATCATCAAATATATTATAATCTCCGTTTACAAAAACAAAATGTTAAACAAAAATGGAAGCAGTCTGTCAGTTAAATTCTGCGTAAGTTTTTTTGATTTTTAAATCAAATGATTAAATAACTGTATGTTTAAGTTAAATACTAGCTATTTTGTTGATTGAAAACAAGCGGTTGTTGTTTTTTAAATACACAAATGTTTGTTGTTGATTTAATTCAGAAAAATATGAAATTTTTTAAAGACATGAGGATTTAATTATAATTACACAAATTAAATGAAATATTTGCAGGAATGCCACTAACAAATGTTGCCATATCAGGGCATTTTTGTCAACTCACAACAAAAAAATTCGCTCGCAACAACTAACGCACTCTCACACCGCTCAAATACTCAAAGAAAATCAGAAAACCCGTCACAGGCGAAATATTTTTTAAGCGAATGTCGTAAGCTTTCCACAGGAGAAATTCTTATAATTTTATGATCGGCTGCAGCTGCGTGTTTTAGATGTTTTTTGTAGAGTGTTTGAAGTTCAGCGGTTAAGTTCACACCGAAATGCACGAATTTTAACAAGAAATAATAATATATGTACATGAATACTAGATAAAAAGAAAAGTCGAGAAGTTATATTATACACACATACATAGAATATAAATTAAAATATAGCATAGTGTAGATAAATTGTATTACATGCAAGTATTTTCTGCGAAACATTAAACATCAAACAAAGAAATTAAGACCCCATAATATATATGGTTTGTAAATGATCAGCGTAAGCCTTTGAAAATAACCCTCCTTATTCCCTAAATTTTTGAGTTAACAATCTGAAATTTTACACAAGTCCTTTTCTTTGTAAGAAGTTTCTCTCATATCAGAATCACCGATATCGAAGCACTATAATATATAGCTCTCATATAAACTGATCGATCAAAATCAAGATCTTATATGGAAAACTTTTGCATTTGACGAGATATCAGCAAGAAATCTGGCACGGATTATTGTCTAAGGCAATGCTGCAATCTGCGAGAAAAATTTTCGGATCGGATCACTATAGCATATACCTGTCACACAAACTGGCTGATCAAAATCAGGTCCTTGTATAGAAAACTTTTCTAGTTTGTCAAGATATCTTCACGAAATTTGGCAGAAATTATTATCCAAGCCAACGCTATAATCTCCGAATAAATAGTGCAGATCGGACAACTATAGCATATAGCTATAAGCATGGACGATATCTTGCTCATATTAAGCTTTCACTTTTTTTTTTGGGATTAAGACATATTAGTATATTTTACCTACTTTACTTCAATTGTTCCAATAATATATTAAGAGATCATTCGAACCCACAGCATACTGAAAAAAAGCATAAAAACGACAGAAAGTCTTATACCATTGTTTATACGTATACTCCATGCAGGGTAGCCCATGCGTATGAGTAACATTTATGACCTTTGTGTGAAAGGATATAACAATAATTGTTTGCAAACACAAAATCGCCAAAAATATTTCAATTATTAAAAAATAATAATTATTTATATATTTTTGATTATAAAAAAATAGATCGACTTACATAATTTTTTTTAAACATTTTTCCTTAATTTTTGCGGTTAAATTATTTTTATTTTAACGTAATGTTAAATTTTTGATAAAGAACATATTCTGTTTAACACTCATATTTTTACAAAAAAAAAATTATAAAATGTGTATTTTAATTAATTTTTTACTTTTTAAATGACGTTTCAGAGAAAATGTTCAGAAAACAATATTTATTAAAGGCAATTAGGTTTTTCACAACGGTGGTAATGGCAAAAGTATTTCGCAAATATTTCGAAAAATAATTTTTTATAAAAAAATTTAGTTTATATCGTTATAGTTGCCATCTGCTTATGATGACTTTTTGAAAAACATTTTTTTAATATATTTTTTCGAATCCGGTTTGATTTCTAGAATTTTTTTATTTTATGAAATTTTAAAGTTTTTTTTAAGTATAATTTTCGATTCCGGTTTGATTTCTAAAATTTTTCAAATTTAATCAGCCTAGAAAATAAAGAAATAGCAATTGTTTGGGAATGTTTTTTAAATACATGTTAAAATTAAAGCTTTAAAAATCATATATGACAGCTGCTTACGATGACTTTTTAAGTAATTTTTTTTTTAAATATTTTTTTTAATTTTTTTTTTTTTTTTTTGATTTTTAGTATTTTTTATATTTTAAAGTATTTTTTTGATATTGTTTTCGATATCGATTTTGTCTGTAGTGTTTTCCAATCCGCGAAGAAAACAAACAAAAAATAGCAATAATTTGGAATGTTTTTATTTTAAATATTTAAAAAACGAAATTAAAGATTTAAAAATTCATATTCGACATTTTTAAACATATTTTAAGCAATATGACAATCTATATCTTATTTATGTGTGTATATATTACTAAAAAAACCACAATACAAAATAGTGTTTTAGCGAGAAAAGCACTGCTCCAAATGCACAAACAACAAAACGAAATGTGATACCTTAATAAATCATTCACCAACCACCAACCACCATATTTAATACATACATACGCACCCATCCACAAAAGCACACCCACAGCAGCACAAACCCTCACAACCATGCACAGAAGTCGTCAAGCGTTCACGCACCCCACACACACATACATACATAAACAAGCATATCCTCAAGTGCATAAATTTTTGCTTATAGATTTTGTTTCATTTCAATTGAATTTCGTTGATTTTCGTTTACTTAGATATTTATAAAAAAATAAAAATATCCAAATTATAAAATATTAATTAAAAAAGTAAATAAAAATGCTCAAATAATTAATAAGTTGTGTTGACATATACGTTTTGCGCTTATAAATAATGCTTATTTAAACAATAAACAATAATTAATTATATACTATTACAAATGTATGTATGTGTAAAATCGTATTTGCCTCAGCGGCATTCATTGCGCATTTTTACTAGTTCTCCATAGTTTTTGCATTACGCGTTTGCCTTGCGAACACCACGCCATCGTTTAATTTAGTGCAAAGCACTGCCAACGCCATTTTTCATTTTGATTTACATAGTGTTTCACATAAGTATATACATATATATAAATAAATAGTAAATGCTGTCTTGTTGCAGTAACGCTTCTTGTTAACGACACAAACGCATTTCTTGCAATCCTTTCGCTACAAAATTTAAAATTATAAATTTAATTTGGTTGAAAATTATTCGCAAAAAAGCGCGTAGCTAAAGGGTTAAGAGAATTTATCAGCAATTTTATGCTAAATTTCACCAGAAACACAAAAAATTCGACATTTGAGAAATTTGACAAATTTGAAAAATGCAACGTTGCTTAGTTTAAGTAGCGTTTAAGTACAGTTATTGATAAAATTTCGCTTAAATCATGGCGTGCATTTTTGTAAAATAGTTCATTGTATATTTTAGGGCAGTAAATTTGTTGCCCTTGCCGATTATGCGGCTATGGGACACTCGGAGGTCTCAATGCGCGAAGGTGATGCGATTGAATTATTGAAGGTGGGCTGTGCTGGCTGGTGGTTTGTGCGTGTTTTAGGTAATTCAATTGTATTTTAGTGCCATATGTATATAAATGTATATGAACCAATATTACATAAGTGTATAATATATAAATTTGTAAATGTTTAGCACATACATATGTAAATACGATAGAACCAAGCACCAGTTTTATAGCAAGTATGACTGGTTAATATGATAAACGCATATATACTTGTATAATAGTATATGTATATTTGTTGTGGTGTTGGTGCTTCTACGCTTTTTTATTAGCATTGTATTTATATGTTGATATTTTATATATAAGTATATAGCAAAGAAAAATGTCCATCAAACGTACCATCTGATCAAATTTGAACCGGATTGAATTTCAAAATAGCCTTCAAAACATACTTCTAAATTCTTCTGCAACATTTTCATGTCTGATCAAATTTGAACCGGATTGACGAAAAAAAACTTCAAAATAGCTTTCAAACGTGCTCCTGAACTCTTCTCAAACATTTGCATGTTTCGTCTGATCAAATTTGATCCGGATCGACACAAAAAAAAATTCAGAATAGTCCTCAATACATGCTCCTGAAACTCCCATGAAACTCTTCTGCAACATATTCAATGATTCCGTAGCCCTAAGACACAAAATTCCAAGCGAACTGTAGTTTAACTCTTTTTTCCATGGTAAAAATCGCCGGACAAAGAAGCAGCTGGCTAAGCCAACACTTATTGACAAAGGAAGAGCAAACCAAAGCACCAAAGAAAGTCTTGCATGTATTCCGAGCAAACTTCGCACGAACATAAAAAAGTTGTACAAACTAAGAAACAATTTTTCTTTTTCCATTCGGTTTGCGGACGCTGTTTAAACTGTCTCTTTTATACGAGTCAAATTTGATCATATGTATGCCAATATACTGGGTCCTCTAATTCTAGCAACAGATATTGAGCCTTAAATTTTTTTAACAATTATAATTTTTTTAAGTAATTCCTAAAATTGGCGCTATTTGTAAATCTTAATGTCAAATGTTGCTAATCAATGTTGCCGAAAAATTTTTAACATAATTAATAACTTGTTGCCAAAACGACTTAATTTAGATGGGTGCATTCTTATGTAAATGTTGCGCAACAATGTTGCTATCAATAAATACTACTTTAGCAACATGTTGACAGCGATTTTAGTGCTGTATTTTCTATTTCAGTAATAAATATTAAAAGCTTGTTTGACAAAATATCGGTTGTCCATTATCTAACTTTTAATCGCACTCTAATAAGTTTAGCAACATTTGAATGCTGCCGAAAAATGTTTAACATCATTAATAATTTGTTGCCAAAACTATTTAATTGTGATAGGTGTGTTTTTATGTAAATGTTGCGCAAAAATGTTGCTAGCAACAAATATTGGTTTAGCAACATGTTGACAGCGCTTTTAATGCTGTAATTTCTATTTTAGTAATAAATATTAAAAGCTTGTTTGACAAAATATCGGTTGTCCATTATCTAACTTTTCATTGCACCCTAATAAACATTAATGTGTGCTTGATAATCGAAAAAAACTGATACCATCGAATATGTGTTTATATCACATTTGGCTGATTTATTGCTTGGTAATGTTGCTAAAGATTAGGATTTTTAGTGATAGTTAGCCACATGCTCTAACAGGAATGATGCCAGAATATAATAAATATTAAATAAAAATGTAATAAATACAATTTTTTTATGATATACAAGATATTTTATTAAAAACTGAATTAAGCTTATTCATCCGAACTTTCTCGATTTTAATGATGCTAATGAAAAAAAAAATTTCTACTAAATTATAATATTTTTTATTAATAAATTATTGTTAGACATTTAAGTAATATTAAATAATTTTATTACAAACTAAATTTAGCATGCATTTACTATAAATGTTAAACAATTTTTACAAAATCTAATTTTTCACTATTTTTTTTTCTTCAACGCTTTTCTCATTCCCACAGAAGCCAATGCAGAGGGTTGGACTCCAGCGGCATATTTGGAACCGCTCAATCGAAAATCTTCTCGAAGCTCGAGCCGCAATCAGGAGCGAATAAACTTAACCAAATGTGCTGAGTAAATTAACAAACAACAAAAACAAAACATATCTAAATTTATTAAGCGGTAGGAAGTTAGAGGATGAAAGCGGAAAAAACGGGCCTTTGGAAATTTTTGCAGATTCTTAGAATTGAAGTCGCATACAGATTTATACATATACATACATACAGGAGTATTTAACATTTATCAAACAACAAAGCAAACCTAAACAGGAATCCAATTGATATTAATGAAATTAACGGAACAATTCAAAACAATTTACATACAAATCTCACTTTTGAAGAAATCTTTTTTGATTTACATATGTATGGTACATAAATAGCTTGCTAGCGTGGACAATTGTATTGAAGTCAAAAATATTTATTATATACAATATTAAAGCTTTACATTTATATATAGTACGTGTGAAGAAATACCATAAAAATAACGCCATAACCTACAAAAATTGAAATTCTAACAAAATTTAGCTTCAAAATTGCAGGGGTGAAATCAAAAAATTGAGAAACTGTGCATACGAGAATATTGAAAAAAAAAACTAATTTATTAAGATTTATTTTCTTTATTTTCTATATATATTTTTTTAATTTTAATTTTTTTTTTTAACTTTCTTAAATTATTTATTAATTAATTTTTTTTTTTATTATTTATTGAATTATTTTTTTAAATTTGTTTAAATGACTTAATTTATTGAAATAAATGAATAATTAAATTAAACAAATTAATTAAATTAAGTTTCTTAAATTATTTATGAATCAAATTTTTTTAATTGTTTATTTAATTTTTTTTTTGTAATCATTTTTAATTTAATTTTAATAAAAAAATTTATATAAATTTTGTTATAAGCATAAAAAATAAAAAATAGCATAAATAAATAAATTTAATAATTAAAACAAAAAAAAACCAATTCATTATTTTTAATTAAAAAATTAAAAAAGTAACAATTAAATAAATAATTTTAAAAAAATTTAATTTTAATTTTTATTTAAATTGCTTAATTTTTTAAAACTATTTTTTTATTTAATTTATAATGTATTTATTTCTATTTAAATAAATTTAAAAAAAATAATAATTAATAAATAATTTAAGAAAATTAAAAATTAATTAATATTCTTTTATTTTTTTAATTATCTAATTTTTTAAATTTATTTTTTTACTTAAAAAACAAAATTTTTTTTAATTTTTTCTTTTTTCAAAAATGCTAAATTAAATTAATTTTTTATACAGAGTTTCTTAACATATTTTCATGTAAATTTTATTTTTTCATAGTGTATATCTATGTATTAGAATTTAAATTTTTTTTATTTTTTTTTTTAATTCTGATTGCAGACATTTACTTTTTTATAAATTTTAAACACCAATGATCCTAATTATTGTAAAAAAAATGTATAGTCTCTGTTAATCCTTATTTATTTTATATTTTTTGCGCCTTAATTTCCTATTAACATATCATTGAAAATAGTTTTGTAGGAAATATGAAAAATGTACACCAGCTGGTAAAAAAAGAAATTTTTAATAAATATGTAAGCAAAAGTGAAGTATGGAAACAAAAATAAAAATTTATGCATAAAGGTAACTAAAATAAGTACCGTCGTATATACAATTTACTTGAATTTCTTTGGAGGCCCAACAAACTTCTAATCAAAATATTTATATAAGCAAACAATTGCTAAATTCTAAGCATATTTATTCGCAATACTAAAGATATAATAACGGGTGATTTTTTTGAGGTTAGGATTTTCATGCAGTAGTATTTGACAGATCACGTGGGATGTCAGACATGGTGTCAAAGAGAAAGATGCTCAGTATGCTTTGACATTTCATCATGAATAGACTTACTAACGAGCAACGCTTGCAAATCATTGAATTTTATTACCAAAATCAGTGTTCGGTTCGAAATGTGTTTCGCGTCCGTGTCCGATGAGCGATGAGGCTCATTTCTGGTTGAATGGCTACGTAAATAAGCAAAATTGCCGCATTTGGGGTGAAGAGCAACCAGAAGCCGTTCAAGAACTGCCCATGCATCCCGAAAAATGCACTGTTTGGTGTGGTTTGTACGCTGGTGGAATCATTGGACCGTATTTTTTCAAAGATGCTGTTGGACGCAACGTTACGGTGAATGGCGATCGCTATCGTTCGATGCTAACAAACTTTTTGTTGCCAAAAATGGAAGAACTGAACTTGGTTGACATGTGGTTTCAACAAGATGGCGCTACATGCCACACAGCTCGCGATTCTATGGCCATTTTGAGGGAAAACTTCGGACAACAATTCATCTCAAGAAATGGACCCGTAAGTTGGCCACCAAGATCATGCGATTTAACGCCTTTAGACTATTTTTTGTGGGGCTACGTCAAGTCTAAAGTCTACAGAAATAAGCCAGCAACTATTCCAGCTTTGGAAGACAACATTTCCGAAGAAATTCGGGCTATTCCGGCCGAAATGCTCGAAAAAGTTGCCCAAAATTGGACTTTCCGAATGGACCACCTAAGACGCAGCCGCGGTCAACATTTAAATGAAATTATCTTCAAAAAGTAAATGTCATGAACCAATCTAACGTTTCAAATAAAGAACCGATGAGATTTTGCAAATTTTATGCGTTTTTTTTTTTTAAAAAGTTATCAAGCTCTTAAAAAATCACCCTTTACATAGAAAACTAGTTACATACAAAAAAAATTGATAACACCAAGAAAATAGTAAAAAAAAATTAAAAAAATTAAAAATAAATTATAAAAAATTAAATTATAAAAATTTAAATTAAAAAATTGTAAGTAAAATAAAAAAAGTTCTAAAATATTAAATTAAAATAAACAATGTTGAATAAAACAAAAAAATACAAAATTAAAAAGGAAAAAAAATAAAATAAAAATTAAATATTATATAAATAAAATATATATACATACATATATACATATTTATGCAGATTAGTTAAAATTGCTAAGTATTTTTGTACAATTATTGAAAAGCAAAAAATATTGCATATGAAAGTGCGTTTCTTTTGAATTTTTAGTTGTATAAACATATGTATATTTATAATTTTCATTAACGTACTTATTGTAATTAGCACATGAAAAGCATTAGTTTCACATATTTATGTATATAAGCATACAAATATGCACTTACGTACGTACATAAATGTATATGAGCGTTTACTACATGCTTACATAACCTTAAAAACAATTTGCAAGGGTTAAAGTATAAGTTTTTTATTTATAAGTAGTAAATAAATGTAAAGAAGTGTTGGTATAACATTACACAAAGAAACATTTATGGAAAAAAATATTTAAAAAAAAAACATAAATTATTAATTATAGTCAACAAATATGCATAAAAGCGCTAGTAAACGTTTCGACAGGCATACGTATGTATATTATATAGCTACAATGCTTATATAAAAAAATAACTATGATTAACTTATTGTAAAAACTGCGAAAAATTTATCGAATTAAGTATGCAAAAATACCTGCTTAAATATAAATATTTCTAAAGTTAATATCATCTATTATAATATATATAAAATATCAGAAACGAAAGGCGTCTAAAATAAAATATGTTCGAAATCCAAATGCGCTGTTGTTTTAATAAATATTGAACTAAAAAAACGTAAATTTAAAATTTAACGATTTTTTTTTTATTTATTTTTTAATTTTTTTATACCCTAAACAGGTACACTAAGTTTGCCATGAAATTTGTCCGCTTAAATTAAAACATTATACTCGTAAATTATTATGTCTGTCAGTCCTTACATCTGACTGCATATAAGCGAAGTAGTTCCCCAGTTTTGTCATCAGATAATCCACATACATATTTGTCCGCTCTTCCGTTTCGCGATTTGGGTTTGGATAGCCGAAGTCCCTGCCTTTTCGCTACCTCGGGGTACCACTTTCGGTTAACAGCGCTAATGCCCTTCCTGTGGGTGTCATCATGCCCGCGGGGGTTGCTGGCTGGCGGTAAAGGGAGCAATTGGCCCACCTTTTCCTTTTTATACTCTTTCTGTGAGCACCATTTAAGCAAATACACTGCATTATTGTTGTTGTTGTAGCATAAAATACTGCTCTGTTTTAGTAGAATGCTGCCGATTTGACAGTTGTTATAAAACCCGAGGTTCAAGCCAATTTTATTTTAGATTTTAAAAGCTACAACTTTTAAAAATTAAAAAAAAAACACACACGCCCACCAGTAACAACACACATTAGAATTTTTTTTTTTTTTTGTTTTTTCTAAGTTTTATTTATTATGTAAATAATATTTATTCAATATACACTTTGTTTATAGAAGTTTAACTTTTCAAGATATACAACACTTTCACCAGCTTTTGCGGTGTGCTCCTTATACGGATTATATATGTATGTATGTATCAATCTTTTTCAAGTATTTACTATATAGTTCTATATTTTTTACTTAATTTACAAGTTGCTATTTAAATTTACAAGAAAACAAATATGTGAAAAATACAGAAAAATGCACAAATTTTTACGCAGAAATTGTAATAGTTAACGTCACGTTACTGTACACACAAACACACACACACATCGAGGAGACTATAGACAGTTACGGAAATTAGCTTGCTGATGAATTTTGCAAGACAGTAAAACTATAAACGCTTTCTTCCAAGTAAAAAGATGTGCATTTATCCAAATAGCAGTCAAACGAAATTTGCAAATTGTAGCATATTTATATTTAGTTATTATACAAGTGGCGCAAGCTTGTGCAAAGTGTTGAAGTAAAATGAAATTGTGACGTCCAGCGAAATACACTCAACGCAGAATACAAGTAAATAAAAAGAATACTTTTGCGCACATTGCTAAAGCAAAGTGGAAGCAATACCAGACAGCGAATTATAGCAGACATCAATTTGAAAGAAATAATAATAATAATAATTTCGTAAAGGATTTGGACGATTATGGAATGTGTTTAGTTTAAGATGAAAATTGTCTATTAATGCTTGGCGAAAAACTTAGCAGCATACAGAAGGTTCGAAATTAAAGAACATTTTGTTTACTGAAATTTCCACAAAACAAAATTATGTTCCGTTATTTACATCAACTGTAAGTACACAAATAATGTTAAAAAGTTACTCAATGGTTTGGTAAACTATATTCTTGCATTGATAACTGCAGACACCGCTTAGTAAGATTAAAAAAAAAATAAATCAACAATAACGACGACGCTGATGAACTTGAGGTGACACACTGTGTTGCAGTACTCCATATTTGCTCCCACTTAATGTCTACACAATGCTTGACACAACCTGAGCTGCGTTTTTTTATTTAGAGATGGCTGCTAGCTACAACTTCAACAACATAAGATGACGGTGGCGCAATTTAGAACATAATACGTCAATGAACAAAACAAATGGTTGTAGTTTTTTTTAGGTTTGGTAGGTTTTATGTTACTCGGTCTCTTAAATTAGTTGGCAGTTGCTCTGCTGTTGACATAGAATTGTTGGGCGGACAACAACAGAGTCAGCACGTAGATGCAGGCAGCAATCCAGCAATTGTAGGCATTCTAAAAAAACAAAATTAAAATTTAGTGGAAGGTAAACGAAATGTTAAAAATGTAGGCTAAATAAAGATTCTAAAATGGTTCGACTGTGATGTTAGCGTGATCAAGGTCATGAGCACATATCACGAGTATATGGAAGTACGTGTATGTCCAATTAATTATTGCACTATACCTGGTTATACGCAGCATTGGCTGCAGTATAGAATTCTTCTACAGATGTATATTCTTCACTGATAGGCAAATCTTCAATTAGCGCAACACTGTGTATAAAGAAGAAAACACCCATCAACACCTGAAACAAAGAAAACAAAATTTTGCAATTATTTGGAGTTCAAGAAAATAATGCAAACTGCACATGTAAATTTACTAAACTATTACGTAGTCACATATTTTACAATAATTTTGACATTATTATCTTGTAAAGCTTATCAATTTTAGAGGAAATCACCAATAACTAATTTAATAGTGCTGGTTACTCACCAATTGTATGATTCCCCAAACGGAGATGATCAAACCGCAGAGCGACAATTTTGGACCACAAATTTTCATTTTCGCTGATTTATTTGTTTATGTTACACTGAAGGGTATACGGTGACTTTTCTTCTTGAAACTCGTACAATTTTCCACAAGGAAAACTTACAAATTTTCAGCCGTCGTCGAATTGAAGTTGAAGAAATTCGCGAAGAAAAATGTCAGTCAGGTGAAAAATATAATCACATGACAGCTTCGACCAGTACGACGAGTGCTGTCAGACTTTAACGATTGACATTAAATATTTTTAATGGATTTTTGCAATGAATTGAGGGATTTTTTTGCTGACAGCCAAAGAAGATGTAAGTTTAATATTTCAAAGCTTAAGTAAAATCTTGTGAATGTGAGTAAGAAGCGTACGCAAAACAGTTAAGAAAAAATAATTTATACACAATAAAATAAATATTTTTCAAAATAGCTTTGATTAATAATAGTTCCACATAACGCGTTTTCCATCACTGTTGTAATTTTCGTTTCACAATAACGCATGCTTCCTCTTTTTAATAGTATGTAAGTCACAATTAGTTATACAAAAATCATGAATGACTTTTTAGGTGCAATACAATTAAGAAAATAAATAAAAATATAAATAAAGGCGACGGGAACAACAAAGTTCACAAAAAATTTACGCACTGTAAATAAATGCAAATTAATCAATGAGATATTGACAGCTAAGTATCATAAAGTAGCCAGTGAGTGCCCGATAATGCCAACAAATATTTACCACGAAAGACAGACGCGTCAGCTATGCGCGCTTCATACGCTCAATAATCTTTTCCAAGGTAATATATTCTATTATTCCAACATTTTATATTAGAAACATCTATTATAGGTGAACAGTCCTACACGAAAGAACAATTGGATCAAATATGCAACGACCTAAGTCCAAATGTTTGGATCAATCCACATCGCTCCCCGTTGGGTTTAGGCAATTATGACATTAATGTTATTATGACGGCACTACAATTGCGGAACTGCGAAGCAGTTTGGTTTGACAAACGCAAGTAAATAAAAAATAGTAATTAAACAAAATTATTTGCTTACAACATTATTTCATTATATTTACACATGTGTAGAGACCCGTCCTGCATTGATTTGAATGCAATTGTCGGTTTCATTCTTAACGTGCCTTCGGACTACAAATTCGCATTCGTCACATTGCCATTGCAAAAACGTCACTGGATAGCCGTACGTCGTATCGATGGCAAGTTCTACAATTTAGACTCTAAATTGCGGGAGCCCGAATGCATTGGGGGCGAGACTGATTTACTAGCCTATCTGAGAGCACAACTAGAAACAAACAAGCGGGAATTGTTCGTTATAGTTGAGAAGACGTCAACGTCTAGCGAACAACAAAATGCGAATTGGTTGAAATCTGAGACAATAGCGAAACCGCCAAGCGACAGAAATGGCTCCGGCCATATAGCCTGAAGGAAGATTGAGACAATTTTGTGTGTTCTCTAGTCGTTTACATCTTATAAAAATGTTAAGTAAAATGCGATAGCTTAAAATGTCAACGGCTTTCGTGCAATTCAAATGTTTTCTCTCAATGCTTGATACTATTTTCTACATGTAATTCTTAAGGATTAAGGATAATATAATAAGTCTCGAACAAACTTTTGCGAAACCCCAGAAACCAATAATGTACAAGTGTGGAACAAAAGCGCAATGTCAACTATACAAATATTTCGTATTATTCAATTAATTGAATTAAAACTATAACTGTATATATAAATTTGTATGTAAAAATCTTTATTAGAGTTCTGTAAAAATTATATATGTATAAAAGACAATTTACGAATATAACAATGTATAAAAGACAAAAGTTTATCGTGTAATCAATATATATATTTTCTTAGATTTTTAAATTAAAAGATATGTATACTCATACACATATTTATTCGATACGGACGTATGATGTTTATAAAACATTTTTAGACATTATATAAACTTTGTAGATACTTGTACTGCAGTAGAAATACTAATTGACTAAAAACTAGACGTAACATGGAATGATTATTGGCCATTTTGCCGAACTCACTTAAAAAATGGACGGATTTTCAAGATTCATGTTGGTAATTTAAATTTTCTGTTTTTTTAGTTTACTGAAATATTTTTCAGATGTCTGTTTGTATTCCGCCTGGTTTGGGTAGTGCAGCAGCTGCTGCAGCAGCAGCGGCAGATGTACTCTGACCGGGTGGTGGACGCCTAGGTCTAGTTGGTTCCGGTGCAAAATATTGTTGCGCCTGTTGTTGGTAAAACTCATCTGTGGGACCGCCATATTCACTTATATCACGATTACTAATTTCATTTAAATGACGATAACGTTCACGACGTGCTTCCACTATATATAATATACCGGCTGGTAATAACATGACGCCACCAACTACAGCTAAAGCAAATGACCAACCCATATCATTGTTTTGCCATCCTGGCATCCAATCACGGGAGTCTCCTTTCGCACCGAATATTACAACTGCGATAAAACCGAATATTGAAGCTAGTACTTGGAAGGATCCAATAGTTAACAATAAGAACACATAACGGTCGTCGTCACGAGAGGTACGCAAAAATGATAATGTCAGCGGCAAAGCGATGAGACACAACACAAAGCAGAGTGTTGCAAAAACTTGCACAGCAACATAGAAACTTGGTAGAAGAAAATCGTGTATAATGTAATATTCTTCCTCGAATACCCACATGCATCCATTAAAGACGGTATCGTAGAATCGATGTATATCCTGGAAATTTCGGAAACACACTTCCCATAGTCCAAGATTTGTAAAGCGAGGATTGTCAATACGACCATCTGTAATTAGCCAGTAGGGTGTGACGAATGCAATTAGAAACAATATAAATGATACAGCCGAAATTCCAACTGCTATGCGTGTTGTGCGATTACTGGCGCCCATGATGGTTATATACCACAAACTTAAAAAATAAAATCCAATTAAATATGCTACAATAAAGTTATTAAGGAAAATTAAAATCTCACTAGAAAACAAAATTGTTTTTGTTCCTTTTCCACGCCCAAATCAAAAATTGAATGACACACTGGCTTCAAGAGTTGCCACATCAGCAAGCTGATGTTTTATGTTTAAAAATGTAAGCGTTCTCTTGTTTTTGTCTTTATATGTACAATATTTTTAAGAAGCATTCTGCAACATTTTTTTGATTTATTTTATATTTATTTTACAAATATTTTGTATTTGGCGCCCACTCTCCAAAAATCAAATGAAGAAACTCAAAAATCACGCAAAATTTTTAATATTTTTGTCAAACTTATGGCAGCTTGTCTTTGTGTTTTCTTTGTGTACTCGCTTTGTTAGAGACGCACCTGAAGTTTTTGCTTTTATTTAAGGTATACATTTGTGAAAAGTGAAAAATGTATTTTTAATAAAAAAAAACATTGTTCTTTTTGTATATTGTAACTAAAAGGGTTTAAAACAACGAAACCAAATTACTGGTATCGTTCCGGAATATTAAACACTTCGAAGGTGGTATAAAACAACCTTCGATATCTGCCAGACTGTTTTGTGCAAACACACAGATTCACACGCATACAAATATACGTAAAAGTAGTCCATTCAACTTTGTCGAGAATTAATTCAAAAGCAGAGTAAAAGGGATAATGGCTTCCGAAATTGAAGTTGTAAATCTCAACAACTTTGAGAAAATACAGAATTTTCTAAATGACTCAGCCTACAAGGAAATATTGGAAAATAGTGAAAACTTCAATACACGATTGTGTATCGAACGTCGTCTACGTATGCCATTTTTGGATCCGCAAACTGGTGTTGCGCAGACACATTGTGCTTTATTCATGAAACAACGTCAACGTATGCCTGGTTTTCGGGACGGCCAAATATACACCTATCCATCAGCACGTTGGCGCAAACCGAAACGTCAGTATCTGCTTAATCATCACCATAGTTACCGGGCCTACCAGTATCGTGAACCACACTACCATCAATCCACTGGCAATGCCTCAGGGCGCGATCATTATCAAACAGAAAGTGCAGGTAGGCATATTTATGGTATATTTATAACTTTTGCAAATGCGTTGTTATATTGAGCCCATTGCAATGGCAAAAAGCTGAATCAATGAAACTTGCCAATAAAAGTGCTTGCTGTATTTGTTTTGTAAATAATCGCTTTAATTTCTACTTATCTAAGTAATATTATATGTATTGTTTTTGTATTTATATTATCACTTTTATACTTGTTAGCAATCGTCGCCGCAGATGGTAATTCTATGAGTGCTTCAGGTGATAATGACAGCAAAGATTCGCATGCCAATCCAGAAAAGGATTGGTTCCATGAGGACATTGACATGTCGCACTATCACCATGTCGATGATTTCGAGGAAGATTTTGAATCAGATAATGACTACGATGATATAGCGTATAGCAGCCGTGGTAAACGTAAGCGCGGTTCACGCTCTGCTCGCAAAAGTACAGCAACTGCTGATGGCACGCCAAAACGTGGCCGTAAAGGTGGCGGTATGTTAAATTAATTTAAATTGAATGAACTTCAAATGTTTATATTTACATTTCCTTATATAGGCAGTCGTCGGCGCAATAACGCAGATGGTGAAGGTGGTGGTCGTCGACGTGGTGGCGCCAATAACGCCAACAACAACAATGCAAATACCGCAGCGGCAGCAGCTGCCGCGGCTGCTGCTGTGGCGGCTGCAGCTAGTGCTGTAGCTTCTAGCATGGAGATTAGCAACTCGAACTCAGCTTCGCCGATCGGTACGAATGATGAAACTTCGCAATCGGCAATTGTAATGCCAACTACTGCTGCACCGAGTGCGGGCACAACTTTCGATAAAACCATAAGCGAACCGAATGTAGTGGCTACTACCGCTGCTGTCACTACTGATGTTGTTGCGCCCGTGGTACCCAGTACAAGTGCTGTTAGTGGTGTTACAAGCGTCGTTGCCGCACCAACTGTTACACCACCTGTGACAGCGGCTGCAAGTGTTGCTGCGCCAGTTATTGCAGCTGGTGGTGCCGTTAAGAAAGATCTTAAAAATAAACTCCGCACCGATCGCGAGGTAGCTACGCCATCAACTTATTGCGATTTCTGTTTGGGTGATCAGCGTGAGAACAAAAAGACAAATTTACCCGAAGAATTAGTGTCATGTTCGGATTGCGGACGTTCCGGTCATCCCTCTTGCCTACAGTTTACGCCAAATATGATTATCTCGGTGAAACGTTATCGCTGGCAATGCATCGAATGCAAATATTGTTCCATATGTGGCACTTCGGACAATGACGATCAATTGTTATTCTGTGACGATTGTGATCGCGGCTATCATATGTATTGTTTGTCACCACCACTAATAACGCCGCCCGAGGGTTCATGGAGCTGCAAACTTTGTATGGATGAGTTTCACAAGGATGAAAAATAATAAAGCTTAAACGCAATGGCCAACGAAATATAAACAAACATTATGAATACCACTTCCAGTAAATAGCAACAATGGAAATAGACTGAGTTGAATTAAGAGCACGAAATTTGTTTAAAGCGCAGCACTGCGACTTGGTCTTATACAAATATATAAAGTTGTCTCATTTATATTTTCGATTTAAGTTAAAAGTGCAGTATTGTCGCATATTAATTACTTAAAGTAACGTCATATTGCATTGTTTACATTTTTTTTATTACATTTTTCCTTTTAATTTAATTGTCAAATGTCAACTGACAGCGTCACAACATTTTTAAGCGCTTTCATGTAATTTTTTCTTATTTTAACTTAGTTTAAGTTCAAAAGATTCATACAATGGCAACTTTTTGTGTTTTAGATTATTAATTAGTCATATAATGCCCATTATGCCGCCGTTAATCTAAGCACTTAATCAACTTTTAACCGTGAAGTATATAATAAATAGTATGTATCTGGAAAGCCCAATGGCACGATACGAGTATTTTGCTTTTACATGTTTCTATGTGCATATAAATTAAAATCATATTGAATTTGGCTGATAAATCTATATATGATCAGTAAAAGTAATGACAAACATGGTATTGCAATTAATCTCAATTTGTATTTAGTTCAGTAAACTTGTAAGTGTAATGTGTGCTCTATGCGCAATTATAAATAAATATAAATTTTATAAGTTTGTAACTGTAATTTGCTAAAATTCAAAATATCTTCCAAATTTTGGGCAATAATTGCAAATTGAATTATTGAAATTAGTTTAATTATAATATGATAAATATTCAGCTGTACAACCATATACCAATACATATAAACATTTGAAAGTACGCATAAATGGGTATATAGTGCAACTCATTAATATTTATTGCAATATGCGCTCACAATTATCGTCATGATGAGCTTAATAAGAATAAATCCTTACTTTCAACACAATAAGCTGGGTTGTTTTCAATTATTACAACTTGAGTGGCAAACTTTGTTAAGGGTATACTAATACAATACATACACATACACAATATTGCTTCATTAAAAATTTTGGAAACTATTACAATAGCAAATCATTATAAGTAAGTCTTTAATGAAAAATTTGAGTCGAAAAATTTTAATTTCAAAACTCAAAATGTGATTGAGCGCAATTTTCCATTGGGAATACACACAAACAAGCACGAAATGCCCTGTAATTTTTTTGTTGTATTATTTATACTTTTCACCGTTGAACTCGAACAATTTTTTTTTACATTTGAAAAAATTGCTTTTCATGAACTCAATTATTATTTGTGTTGTTTAATTCTACACTTTTTTTTTAAATAAAATCAACAAAAAATTCGGAATACAAATATTAAGCAGCTTAGTTATTATGGAAGACGAAACGCAAACACAACAACAATTGCAACGGCATGAAGAACAGATATTGCAACAAGCACAAAATGATGACCAACAAGACGACGGGCAAACAGAGGCTATGAAAACTGTAACAGCAGAGACTTTAAGCGACGAAGGTTGTGTAACGGAAGCCGACTCTGCCACCTATATGTGTGTACAAGAAGAAGAGTATGAACAAGAGAGCCTTGCTAGTGAAGCGGATGCCTTGCAACAATTGGAAGTTCAACAACAGCATGAGCAAGCATATGCACAACAGCGCAGTCACAACCCAGCACATCATCGTCCATATAACCCGAAGAAGAGCGTGTCCTTCAAGACGCTGGTCGACATCTTTCAATTGAGCGACGCCTGGCAATTGCATGTGAAAAAGAGCAGTTTGAAAACGGAGGAGGATCAGGCTAAACGGCGCATCTTGCAGCGCAACTATTAAATTGTAGTTATTTAAACACACACACACACATGTAAAGGCGGTGCAACAATGTTTATGTGTAATCGATCAATGTGTTTTGTCTTTAGAGTGTGAACAAATCTCAAGTGTACTATATTTTTTAATGATTAATAGATAACGCATGTTTTCTCCACTTTGTCTAGAATGTCTGCAATGTTGCAATGTGAGTGTGCAGTTGCGCATGCGCTCAAACACACAGCGACTGTTTAGCTAGCTTTTTTTCTGTTTTCATCTCGTCAGGGCATACTGTATGTGAAAATTTACTAGTTTGAATGCTCGCGAAAATAAATGGTGGCATAAATGTAACAAAAACAAAAAAAAAAAACAACAACCTAACGCTTTTTAATCAACATTTACTTAGGCAGTGTTAAATTTAAGTGTTGGCCCAGCAGTCAGTAATGCAGTAAAAGCGTCGTTTAGTGCGCAGGTGTGAAGTCATTTCCATGCAATTAGCATTCTCACCTTGGCAGCGTGATGTTGCATCCCATTTCAGCATAAATTTATGCATGTTTATGCATGAAATGTGTACAGAAAGAAATTCTGCATAGAATCTACAAATGCAATTGGCTTAGCTGCGGCTTCAGTTGCCTTTAATTCTTCACAATGGTGGGTTGTTCTCTATGCTTTTGGCTTTTTGTCTGTGTCGCACTCAACAACAGTAATAATATGCTGATTGACAGCACTAAATTACTCAGGAGTAAGCGGTGGCTGATATATCCGCGACAAGCGCCTACGCGTTTGCTTGTAAGTAATGAACACACACATTTTAATAACATCAACAAGCAGCGAATATTATTAATTTGAGTAAATATTACACTTTTTTAATGAAATTTTATATATTTAGTTTATTGTCGGCATTGGCGTGCCAGCGGATCTGGAGTATGAATCTGTTACCGTCGGTTATACCCTGAAGGGACAATATTTTCTGCCCTATAACGCTACTACTTATCGTGAAAATCCATTTTATCCCGAGTATAAAAGTGAATACAATGCTACACATCATGGTAGCCATGGTCCTTATGGCTGGGAATCGCGATCATCGAAGCTGCGTTGGAATTTGTATTCGTGTATTGCTGAACGACTTGATAGGTAACTTTACAAAAATTTTATAAAAACAAGAAAAAAATTTAACTTCGGTTACACCGAAGCTATAATACACATAAAGGTCATTTCTTGTAATAAATGTACCATAAAGTGGTATAAAATGGCGCCGATCTCAATAAATTCATCGGAGATTGTGGTGTTGCCTTGCCTTGGGCAGTTCTTCTGATAAATAAAAAGTTTTCCATATTAAGACCAATCTTTATCGGTCAGTTTGTATGGCAGCTATATGCTATAGTAGTCCGATCTGCATAATATTTTTGGAGGTTGTAATGCTGCTTTAAGCAATAATTCGTGCCAAATTCGGTTAAGATATCCCACCAAATAAAAAGTCTTCCATACAAGAACTTGATTTTGATCGCTCAGTTTGTATGACAGCTATATGCTATAATGGTCCGATATCGGCGGTTCCGACAAATGAGTAGTTTCTTGTGGAGAAAAAGAGGAGTGTAAAATTTCATATCCTTTTCTCAAAAACTGAGGGAGTAGTTCGCGTATATGTATACAGATTGTGATGGGAATCCCAGGAAAAATGCTGTATCGATGGCGTCGAATGTCTTGATGCTCCTAATAGGCGGCTCAACTCTAAGCAGATGATTGCCTACGCAGAATAGAATTGAACATAACCATAGGTTTGGTCAAATTCGGGAAGGACCTCTTCGAGCCATTTTATACCAGACGAGGTTTTAGACAGTGCGGTCCCCTCTTGCGCTTCTTCAATATTATGCTGAAATAAGTAATACGCGTTGCTAATCTGTACCGCAGTGGCACTATTAAACCTAAAAAGACAATGCAATTGATACTGACTTCGTACGCCTTAAAAACAGAGCCGTCAGCTCAGCCTTTTCCAGCCGAGATAAATAAGTAGGTAAGAGGTTGGTCAATTTGTGAACGAGGAAGCTACATACCAAGATCCCAACATAAGTATCACAAGAAAACTAACTCTGAAGATCAAGGCGATCAGACAACTTGCTGCCACTTTTGTATCGGTAGACAATTGAAAAGATCTTTTTCTCGAAAAGCCAAAATTACACTCTATAAGTCTCTTGTCATTACCGTCCTATTATATGGCGCAGAAACATGAACGATGATGAACATCTCAGTTCACTTGGAGTACTCGAGGGAAGTGTTTATCGCATAGCCTTTGGAACCATCCGGGTAAGCGATGAGTAACGAAGAAGATGGAACGACAAACCATAATTCGGATCATTCTGAACAACTTTACCTTAGTGACAATGAGTCTGAAACCGGTTTCGGGTCAGCGATTTTTAAGGCGTAATTAAAAAATCTGATTGCTCGGTTGTAAAGATGTAAAGAGCGTCTCTAACTAATCTAATATTTGTAAAACCTGATCCATATGTAATGCAAAAATCTAGTTTTATTTTTATTTTATATTAATTGTTTTTTTTTTTTTTTTTTTTTATTAAAGCTACGGCTATAGCGGCACTGAATGCGTACTTAAAGCGATATGTGAAGCGAGCTCGCTGAGTTTTCAACGACTTCATGGTGTCTTCGAACAGATTGTGCATATTTTGCTGAGGTATTTAACTTACGTTTTTTCATATACCATAAAATGGTGAAATACCAAGTCAGATAATAATAAAAAAATAATGAATTTAATGCTTATCTAGCCCTAGTAGCTCCGTTGACCAAGCGACGCCGCAAAGTGTACAATACATAGAAGCAGAGAAGTTCGGCAGAAGTTCCGGCGATTGCAGGTTTTACAACTGTAAAATTAGTATATTGGATTGGATATCAAGTGTACTCAAAGTGGAATCGTGAAAATGTTAAGATTTAATTTCAAATTTAGTGCAAAAGCCTAAATTTTATTAAGAATATTTTAAAATTAGTATTTTAAATAAATTCATTTTGAGACATTATTAAAAAATTATATATAATTTTTAACAATGCAAACTTAAATAAAGAAATAACCACAATAAATTAAACACAAAAGTGCTAGAAATATTTATTTACATATAAAAAGGAAAACATGAACACTGAGTCGAATTGATTATCAGACAGCTGATCAGTTGACAGCTGTCAAATTCACACAAATTTTCAGAAAACAATACTGCATATTTTATAAAATAAATTTCGTTTTTTTTCTAAATTCACTGATTCCTCTTTTCAAACTCTTTTTTCCAATTTCACTTTAATGATATTTGGTGTCCTTATAACCATGCCGGCTTGGAGCTTTATATCTTGATCCTTCATTAGAGGTAAAATTTTAAATTTCTTTATGATGTTAACCAAAACCGTCTTGAGCTCCAGCATAGCGAATTTTTGTCCTACCGAAAGATATATAATTTAACATACATACATACATATTTGAAGAAAAGTAGAGCCTGCAATACATACCGATGCAATTTCTTTGTCCTGCGCTGAATGGCACGTACGCGTAAGGATGTCGACCGGCTGACGCTTCAGGCGTGAAGCGTTCCGGATCGAATTTATTAGGATTCTCAAAGTACTTAGCACTTCGATGTATATCTATGATATGTATGAGTATCTGAGAACCTTTCGGCAATATTAGGTTATTGGCAAGCTGGGTGTCATTCGCAACCTCACGCCCTATAACCGGCACTGAGGGGTATATACGTAGGGTCTCCTTAATGAAACACTCCAGATACTTCAGTTTGGCCAGCTGCTGTATGTCCAATTTGCTCAAATCATCTGTTGGCGAATGAGAAATAAACTGAATGACAATTTGCAAAGACACAAATAAGCAAAGGGGGGTACGAACCTTCAACATGTTCAAGTATTTCCTGATAACAGCGTTCTTGCATTTCTGGATACAATGAAAGGTTCATAAGTGAAAATATGAGCGCCATCGATGTGGTGTCGTAGCCTTCAAACATAAATGTGTCCACTTCCTCACATATGCCCACATGATCAATGAGTCCATCGCGTTCGGCACGCAGCAGTGTGTCCAACATGGCGTAGCGTTTTTTCGTATAGAAGCTGATGCGAGTATAAAATTGTTGTTATTTTATTAGTAGTTTGTGAAATTTTGTTTCAAACCCACTTACCTTTGGTTGTCATCCATCTTGTCTTCACTATGCTCTGGCTCTTCCGCGAATACTTGACGTCGCTTGTCAATAATCTCACTGGAGAAATTATGCACAATTGAAATGTGTTTTGCAATTTTAGGCGCTAAAAATACTTTATATAGGGAATCGATGATATAAAATGGATTACGGATGCGCATCAAGAATACTTCCTCGATCATTTTGAAGCTGGCGCGATATTGATCAGCATTCATTTGCTCATCCAATTTGACACCCAATGCGGTCTCTGTAAAGCGAAGCAAAGGATTGAAAAAAAATGTACACATTTCACTCAGTAAAGCCTAAATCAGAAATGATCTTTTTAAGGGGGTTTTCTAGTCTAGAAATTTAAAAAAAATCGAAATTTTTTTTGTTTTATATTTTCAAAGTTTAACTATTCAAGAATACGTGTACAAGAGGATTTTTCAAAATTCAAATTATTTTCGGAGATATAGGCATTTTTCTGACCCGGCATCCAAACTGGTTCGGCCGGAACGCGAAACTTTAAACGCGTTTTTCTCAAAACTGACTTTTTCGGAACGATGCCCACTAATTCTCAGGTTCTACTGGACCGATTTACTTGAAATATTTACAGAGTCTTCTTTATAGGCTTGTCTATGGTTGGAACTAGCCCCATCCCAAAATTTTTATTTTTATTATTTTTAAAAATTCGAAGTAGTCAGAAAAAGTGATAAAAAAAAAAATTTTTTTTTCAGGCAGTCGCCATTTTGTGAAAAAAAAACGTTTCCCACTTTTCCGTAGTTCCGACCATTGCGACATTATTCTCGATTAATAATCTTTGTTTTTGGTTTCAGATAACTAGGAGGGTTGAAATCATGGGCATGGTCACGTGGAAATTTTTAGAGACCCTCCACTTCGTCAGCTCATAATTTCTGAAATTTTTTACTTTTTTTAGTTATTAATTTTTTTCTGTACTCTTCAAAAATTAATAAAAAACTAATAAAAAAATGGATAGTAAAAATATTAATTGCCTTTTTTTACGACACATTAAAAATTACCTGAAACTCATGCTTCTAGACTAGAATACCCTCCTAAGAGTAACTTCAAGCTACGTTTCGATATACAAAACTCTAAAAATATGAATCCACAACAAGTTCTAGGACCTTTCGAAATATGCTTATTGAAAAGCATAACTGTTATTAAAATTATTGGAGGTTAATTTGGAGTATGTTCTTTAAATTACAGAATAAGTATCTTTCGGGTAATTTCTGGTATTAAAATTCATCACCAAAAAATATTTGAAGAAATGTATGTTGTTTTAAAGCTTACCACAAATGGAATTGAGTGTAAATTTCGGTATAATTTCGTTTAAAGTTACAGAGCTTAAATCGCCGGCTTCCAAGCTCTCCACAAATTTTTTACTCTCTTCTCTGAAACAAATGTATAGACATATATATAAATATATATTTATTTAGATTAAATATATTCACACTAACAAAAACTCACTTAAAAATCTCTTCGAATTGTCCAAGTATATTAAAGTGAAAGGCTGGAGTCAGCATTTTTCTACGAGAGTGCCATTTTTTGCCTAAAACATTGGAGAAATTAGCAAAGTATTTAGCCCAAATAACATATTCTCAAATAAATACTGTACCCGATGACGTCAGCAGTCCTCTATTTAGGAACGGCTCCAAAAAATTATAAATAATCCCCTTAGTGGTTAGATTGTTTTGATCGTTCATCACTAGTTCAGCATCCTCAGCGGTGATTATGTTGTAAAAAGGTGTGAATAATCCATATAGCACATAACTACGTTTCATTTCGGCAGCAAGTTTGCGGGAGAAGTCGAACACTGTCGGGAAATTTAAAACATGTAATGAGTTCTATACATATGTACATGCAAATTATGGATGACCAGAGCCGCGTGACTGTCTGTTTATCAGTCCATTCGTCTGTGTATGATAACTTGAGCAAAAATTATGATGTTTTAAAGAAATTTATTACAGGTATTCCTTGACATCTAAGAATAATTGGTATTGCAGTTATGAGTCGGTCCATTGCACAAAAATGTCATTGTGACGAATTTATAAGATCAAATTGACGCAAGAACTGAAACCACTTGACCACCAGAATCGTCGTATCTTCGCGAATTGGGCTGAGCAACAACTTGAAAATGATCCGGATTTTCATCGAAAAACCATCTTCAGCGATGAGACTCATTTCTGAGTGAGTGGCTTCAACAATAAGCAAAATTATTGGTCAGGCAGCAATCCACACGTACTCCATGAGTCACTATTGCATCCCAAAAAAAATACGGTTTGGTGCGGTTTATGAGCCAGGGGCGTCACTGGGCCGTACTTCTGTACTGTCTGTTATGATCAAGACCGGCACATTACTGTGAATGGGAATCGCTACCGCTTAATGGCAAACGAATATTTTTGGACTGAATTGGTTGATAAGAATTTAGACAATATGTGGTTCTAACACGATGGCGCCACAAGCCACACAGCGAATGTCACAATCGATTTATTGAAAAACAAGTTTGATAAACGTGATATCTCACGAAATGGCTCAGTCAATCAGTCAATTGGCCGCCTTGGTCGTGCGATTTGACGGCGTTAGAGTATTTACTGCAGGACTACGTCAGGTCTATGGCCTATGTCAACAAGCCAAAGACGGTTGAGGAACTTCGTACGAATATCGAACATGAAATTACAACAGAATCTGCCGATTTATGCTTGAAAACCGCCAAAAATTGTGTTCAGCATGCAAAAGAAATCGATTTCCATACATAAAGGCCTCGAGTGTGCTTTGACGGGAATAAAGAATTTCATTGGCTATCATTATTTCAAACCATTTTTGCTTAAAAGTCTCTAGTATATCTGAGCAAGGTCGATGCAAAAAGCTCAGACTTTTCGCTGATCTTAACATAGTGAATAATTCACCAAATTTTATTGTAAGCCATTAACGGTTTCGTCAAATAATGATTGTAAGCTTACACACACAACAGCTTTTCATTAAAGCTTTGTCAACAGGTTAGATTATTAAGTTTTCAAACTTGTTTTTTCGAATACAAAACAATGCCAATTTTAATTACAGTAATCAGCGTGTAAAATTATAGAAAACACAATGGATGATGATGTAATGATTCAATTAAAAGTTACATATTTATATACATACATATGTATGTACATCAACTGTATGAACTTTGAACCAATTACTGAACAGTGATGAAGACACCCACAATTACTATAAATTGTAAATTTAACGCAATATTAAAATATGAACAATAAAAGCAAATGAAATGTAAAGTTCATGTAATCACATTAATCCACAAAAACTATATTTATACTATATATTAAGAGTATTTTTTAAATGTTAAAGTCTGCGAATTTGTTGAAAAAAGTTGAAAGTGCCGACTCATCTTCATTCAAGTTCAATAAAAACTCAGTTACTCAGCAAGTATTGGTAACCGTTATGAACTAACAATGCACTCTACCGGTTAATCACAATGCAGTCATTCCTTAATGACACAGCAATTTCTGAAACATTAAATAAACACCCAAACTTACTGTTATCAGGGGATAAAGAGAAATCGAAGGCATTGCCAAATATTGTGCGTCCCTTGCGCAGCGCCACTGAATTCTCCAAAGGCGTGCCGTCAACTGTTTTCACTCGCTTAGTAAATAATGTCAGCACCACATAATCCTTATTTAGTTTGTAGAGCCAAGCGATTATGATCGCACCGATCACTAATGTCCAGTATACCATGGCGTATGCGTTACAATTCAAATTAATGCAATTTTACAAGTCCAACAAAAAATGTCAATAAACAAAATTACTAAAAGAAAAGCCAAAAAAAAAGAACATGTGCTCGCTTGGAAGGCAAAATTGCTACTAAAATATCGCATAGAATTAATCAAGTGTAGTGAGCGCTAGCAATGAAATCAAGAGCGTGCCATTGTTTATCAGCAATCAGAACATTTGTTTTTACTTTGGTATGGATAAGCGTGCGAGCATATATATATATACGAATGTGTGTGTAAAGTCGTGTGACTAATATACAGCTCAAAATATTGTAAAGTAGATATATACATTTATATGTGTATGTATATATGTATGTTCGCTTTATGTTTCATATGTTTTCTCCCACTGCTCAGCCGGTTATACTGACTGCGCGATGAGTTGCAATTTTGTAAAGTCGTTTAACACGTTTGTTTACTTGATTGGAAGCATTAATACATTTTATGCCGTTAGTTCAAAGTCTCTTGGAATCTATAAAAGCCTAAGTCGAAGCTAATACATATTTTCTTTTTAAAATAATGCTTCCTGAAGTTCTCAGTGCGCGTGTGCTGAAAATTTGGTGATAGGAAAATTGTCTACTCATTGTCATGGTTCGAAACAATGAACATAAATGTTTTTGAAAACTTTTATTGAAATTTTTAATTCAAAACCACAAACATAAATGTTTTTGAAAACTCGTATGCAAATGCGTAATAACGGCAATGTTTACAGCGTCCTGGATATCGTTTTTCTAATGGATATCGGAAATCGAAAATTTCCACGGTTTGTTATGTGTGTGTTCATTGACAAAAAGCGATTTGTGAGAACTTGCGAGATTTTTATTCGAAACCCTATTTTGAGAAACTGTTGGTATAGTTGATTTTCAAAAAACATTTGAATCTTTCCACATTTGGTTAGCTGGGTTATCCAACAGTACATACTCACACGAATTTAAAAATAGAATTCAATAAAATAACAAAAAAATAGAAGCAAAATAGACGCATTTATGAATTGCAATGCTGTTTGTAGCTTAGTATTAAAAAATCGAAATTCTATGTGAAATTATTTTGCGGAACATTCCATTTACAACACGTATCCTCTTAAACACAAAACACTATTTTCTTAAACACGTTAGGAAGGGTTAAGTTCGGGTATCATCCTAACTTATATAGTATACAAGTTTACGCTTCTTCTTTATTGGTGTAGACAGCGCTTACGCGGTTATAGTCGAGTTTAAAACAGCGCGCTAGTCGTTCATCCTTTTCGATATTCGGTGCCGTTTGGAGATTCCAAGGGTATGCTCCGGTCTTGAAGCTTTTTATTAGTCTCCGCATCTTTTCGTAGAATTTTCGAACACTGTGGCTGTCGGCCAGTTTGTCAAGCTCTTTTCATATACCGAGTTGCTGATGAGTGATTGCAGACAGCAGGAGAGCAAGTCGAGTAGGAAATCGTTTAGCTGTTTCCTTGTGTTTGCAGCATTGTTTGCTGCAAAGAGGTCGGTTTGGATCTTAGCTGCAACAAGATAGTGGTCTATCACAACGTGATCGATCTGGTTGGTGGTTTTTCGATCCGGAGACAGCCAGGTATCTTGATGTATCTTCTTATGCTGGAATCTAGTACTACAGATAACCATATTTCGGGCCTCGTCGAAGTTAAACAGCCTTAACCCATTTGGGGATGTTTCATTGTGAATGCCGAATTTACCGACCGTTGTGCCAATACCTTCTTTGCCCACCCTGGTGTTAAAGTCGCCAAGTACAATCTTGACATCGTGGCGGGGCAGCCTTTATAGGTGCGATCCTTTCATAGAAGGCATCTTTGGCCACATCGCCCTTCTCTTCCGTCGAGGCGTGGATGCAAATCAGCAATTTGTTGAGAACTTTGCTTTGATGCGGATTGTGGCTAGACAGTACTCGGTGACAGAATCTCTCTCCCACCACGAATCCAACACCAAATTTGCGCTCTTTTATATGGCCACTGTAGTAAATGCCACAAGGACCTACTCTCCTCAATCCTTATTCCGTCCATCGCATTTCTTGGATGTCGGTGATGTTAGCCTTCACTCTAATGAAAACATCAACCAGCGGGACAGCGTCACCTTCCCAATTAAGAGATGCATGTCCTTAAATCGATATGATGGCGTTTGCCATGGTCGTCATCTAAAGGGGGTTTTTCATCCTAGTGGAGGCGATGTTTCGCCTTCTCACTTTAGTTTGCCTTCAAACGTATGTTCTTTGGCTACCCAGAGGATATTTGGTCTAAGAACGAAAGTAGTGAGCTGCTTGAGTCATATGTAAAAGAATCGTTTCTGGTCACTCCCAAGTGAATAGCAATCAGAAAACTTTCCTCACTTACGTGAACTTCGACACATGACTTCATCCTCCTCTGTTACTAATTTAATTATTGATTTATCGCAATTTTAGTAGTTTTCATCATAACCATTATATTGGCCGGGTTATCATTCGACTTCATACATTTTTACAGTGTTTGAAGAAATGCTAGAAAAACTTCTTCTCAGCAAGTTAGGTTATAATAGCTTTAGAGGTATGCACATTAATGCACATTAGGCGAGACCAACGTATTTTGATGGTTTGGTTCGATACCACCCTTAAGCAATACCAATAACCTCATTAAGGACCACAAAGTTGATCTCAATTTTTACTCAAGTTATTGTTTGCACAGACAGAAGTACCGAGGACGGACGGACAGAAGGATGAACAGTCAAACAACAATAATAATAATAATAAAGTTGAATAGTTAAGTGGGCGTGGTCATTTTCATAATATATAAACGATATTATTCCGCTAAAGATCGAATGCTTATCAGATCTGCCAATTTGGTTAACTTGGTTGTATTCAATTCATACATTTGTTGGTGATTAAAATATATGTTGACTTAAATAAGTAGTAGGGTAAGCTAGGTGATAAGAGAGCTCTAAAGTTAGTAGTTTGTTATTAATAGGTGCGGAAGAGTGTGACAACAGGTTTTAACTCATTATTAAGTTCCGATAACAAAAAGCACGATTTGCTATTTTATAAATTTTTTCTTACTATTGCAAGATGTTGACACAGAGTATAATAGTTTTTTCGCCTCACGGTTGTTTGTATTACCTAAAACTAATCGACATAGATATGGAGTTATATATAGTATATAAATGATGAGGATGGTGAGACAAGGTGAATACCGAGTGACTATTGATCAGTTCGTTTGTCCGTCCATGCAAGCGATAACTTGAGTAAAAAATTAGATATTTTAATGAAATCTGGAAAAATGTGGACCAGTTCGTAAATGGACGTAATCGGCGTGGTACATATTTTGTAAAATTGAGATAGCGTACTTAGAGTGAATAAAATCGGGTGAAAATTCGCCCTAGACCCCATAAAGTAACTTACAACCCTTAAGCGGGTAAAACTATTTCCCCGGCATTGATCCTGGCAAGTTGCAAGAACATGAAATATTCGGTTACACCCGAACTACGCTCCTCCTTACTTATTTTATTACATATGCAGACTGCCATTCATATATTTGCATATATGTATGTGTGAATGCCGGTTAGTATAATATTTACTCTTCAACTCTATTTATGTAGCATGTTTTATCAGAATGCATTCACTTAACCCTTGCTATGCCGAAGTAATATAAAGGGTGATCCATTTCGAGGTTCTATACCTTTTAAAAGAAAAAATCACAGAAATTTGAAATTTAATGGAGAGGGTTTATTATCATTCAAAAAACCTTTCTTTGGCATTAATTTTTTGAAGATTATCACTTTCAAATATTGGCCACTGCTACGTCTCAGATGGTCCACCCGTTGAGTACAATTTTCTATGATTCGAACGGGCATTTCGCCTGTAGCTGGCGAATGACACGCGCGATCCGCATAGACTTTACACATTACCTATCCCCGCAGGAAAAAGTCTAACGGTGTTATATCACACGATCTTGGTGGCAAATCGATCTCTATAAATCCATTGAATGATGCAATAAGCGTTTCAATTTCAGGTATCAAATAATCGGTCTCACCGACATCATTAACGACTCCTCACTGTCATCGTGTACACTCTCAGCTACAGCTGCTACATTTTCTTCACTGTGTGCTGGACGTCGTCTATTAGGTCGAATATTATCCATTAATGAATGCTGGGTTTCTGGATGGCTGATGGTGTTTTAAATAGTACGCTCACTAGACCGATTATGTTGATCATAAGTTGAGCTTCACAGAACGTAAATTTTCGTAATAAAGTTGAACGATTTGTAAATGTTGTTCAGTCGTAAGTCTTTGCATGATAAAATGGCAAACAAAACTGAGTAAAAATAACATGAGAGTTTGACACGACTCATGCATAATCTGTCAAACTACTATTGAAAAAAGTACCTCTCTTGGATCATCCGTTATATACCTTCTTCCAGCTGCTTTCAGGTGAGTTTCATTTTAGACAGAATTAAATAATATTTAGTAAGAAAGACATGCAATTTTTTTTTAATTTTTTGGGAGAAATTTGATATGTATATGTAGGTATTTTTCAGAACACTTCAAAATAAACAATAAAACCAAATTATTTTTGTAATATTTTTATTGTATTATTTATTTTATGTACAATATATGAATATTACGCGAGGTACGAACAACATTTAATGAATACTAGCAGCGTTATAAAAATCGAGCTTATTTCCAGAAGAACGATTCCTTAACAGACAGCTGAACAGCTGTCAAAACCTTACAAGTGTTTAAAAACAATACTCAATAATTTAGAGAATTAAGTAGCAATTTTTCAAAATTGATTCTGAATATTAACCTTTTCAAATAACTCCTTTAAATAAACGCAGCATAACATACTTTTTATAAAACTTTAAACTCTCTTTTCTAACTTAACTCGAATGGCATTTGGTGTCCTTATAACTATGCCGGCTTCGAGCTTTATATCTTGATCCTTCATTAGAGGTAAAATTTTAAATTTCTTTATGATGTTAACCAAAACCGTCTTGAGCTCCAGCATAGCGAATTTTTGTCCTACCAAAAGATATATAATTTAACATACATACATATATATTTGAAGAAAAGTACAGGCTGCAATACATACCGATACAATTTCTTTGTCCTGCGCTGAATGGCACGTACGCGAAAGGATGTCGACCGGCTGACGCTTCAGGCGTGAAGCGTTCCGGATCGAATTTATTAGGATTCTCATAGTACTTAGCACTTCGATGTATATCTATTATATGTATGATTATTTGAGAACCTTTCGGCAATATTAGGTTATTGGCAAGGCGGGTATCATTCGCAACCTCACGCCCTATAACCGGCACAGAGGGGTATATACGTAGGGTCTCCTTTATGAAACACTCCAGATACTTCAGTTTGGCCAGCTGCTGAATGTCCAATTGGCTCAAGTCATCTGTTGGCGAATAGAAATAAACTGAATGACAATTTGCAAAGACGCAAATAAGCAAAGGGGGTACGAACCTTCAACATGTTCAAGTATTTCTTGATAACAGCGTTCTTGCATTTCTGGATATAGTGAAAGGTTCATAAGTGAAAATATGAGCGCCATCGATGTGGTGTCGTAGCCTTCAAACATAAATGTGTCCACTTCCTCACATATGCCCACATGATCAATGAGTCCATCGCGTTCGGCACGCAGCAGTGTGTCCAACATGGCGTAGCGTTTTTTCGTATAGAAGCTAATGCGAGTATAAAATTGTTGCTATTTGATTAGTAATTTGTGAAATTTTGTTTCAAACCCACTTACCCTTGGTTGTCATCCATCTTGTCTTCACTATGCTCTGGCTCTTCCGCGAATACTTGACGTCGCTTGTCAATTATCTCACTGGAAAAATTATGCACAATTGAAATGTGTTTTGCAATTTTAGGCGCTAAAAATATTTTATATACGAAATCCAGGATATAAAATGGATTACGGAAACGCATCAAGAATACTTCCTCGATCATTTTGAAGCTGGCGCGATATTGATCAGCATTCATTTGCTCATCCAATTTGACACCCAATGCGGTCTCTGTAAAGCGAAGGAAAGGATTGAAAAAATGTACACATTTCACTCAGTAAAGCCTAAATCAGAAATGATCCTTTTAAGATGAACTTTAAGCTACGTTTCGATATATAAAACGTTACAAATATGAATCCACGACAAGTTCGAGGGACTTTCGAGATATGCTTATTGAAAAGCATAACTATTATTAAAATTATTGGAAGTTAATGCGCAGTTCATTCGTTGAATTGTATATTTTCTACTAAGATCTAATCAAATTTGACGCGGACTACTTCAAATATCGGTTATAACCGCGTAAGCTGTGTCTACGCCAATAAAGAAGACTTCAAAGTATCGTTCATTATCTTATACGAGTATGTATGTGTCCATGCATTCTTTCATTTTCCCACGCATAAACATAACATGTTATAGGAAAATAGCTACTTTTCGGGTAATTTCTGGTATTAAAATTCATCACCAAAAAATATTTGAAAAAATGTATGTTGTTTTTTAAAGCTTACCACAAATGGCGTTGAGTGTAAATTTCGGTATAATTTCGTTTAAAGTTACAGAGCTTAAATCGCCGGCTTCCAAGCTCTCCACAAATTTTTTACTTTCTTCTCTGAAACAAATACATTATATTTTTATTTAAATTTTATTAACACCAACTAAAACTCACTTAAAAATCTCTTCGAATTGTCCAAGTATATTAAAATGGAAGGCAGGAGTCAGCATTTTCCTACGAGAGTGCCATTTTTTGCCTAAGACATTGGAGAAATTAACATAGTATTTAGCCCAAATAACATATTCTCAAATAAATACTATACCCGATGACGTCAGCAGTCCTCTATTCAAGAACGGCTCCAAAAAATTATAAATAATCCCCTTAGTGGTTAAATTGTTTTGATCGTTCATCACTAGTTCAGCATCCTCAGCGGTGATTATGTTGTAAAAAGATGTGAATAGTCCATATTGTAGATAACTGCGTTTCATTTCCGCAGCAAGTTTGCGCGAGAAGTCGAAGACTGTACGGAAATTCAAAACATGTATTGAGTTCTATACATAGTATGTAAAAATGATCAGGATGACGAGATCCAGGTGATTGTATGTCTATCTGTCCGTTCGTCTGTCTGTGATGAAACCTATTACAGGTATTCCTTGGCATCCAAGGTGGGTTGGTATTGCAGCTAGGAATCGGTCTAGCTGTGGCCTGGAATTTTGCAAAAGTGGTCACAACTTACCAAGGCCCATAGATACCGAATATGTTGACCTGCGACTATCTTTTTACCGAAAATAACGATCAATATTTGCGACATAACAATGAAACTAAATATCGTATTTTCCTGACAAGTGTTCTAGTTCAAAAAAGGGTAAAATAGAGACAATTTTTCCAATAGCCCCTTTATACCTAATATAAAAATTTGACTCCATACATATCGATCATATCGATCAACACGTGAACTATCTTAATGAAATTTAAAGCGCGTGGCTTTCTAATATACAAAACACTGTGTCCTTGTATCAAAAGTAGATAAAGTCGAGTGAATGTTTCCTGGCTTCGAAGTACCTAAAATAAGAATTTTTACAGTTCCGGTTTGCTTTATAATATATATGTACTTATGAGGCACATTTATCAATATGTATGCTATCTTATAGAAGGATCAATATATTCATTTACTCCCATATAACTTATGTAAAAGTTTCAATATTTCAACGGACATTATATCGTATATATCGGTCAATATACTAAATATAAGTTTCCTTAGCAATCTTAAGTAAATACACTATATAATATTCGATATACTAAAATTTAATGCTGACAATGTATCAAATCGGTTCACATATTACTTTAGCACTCATTTAGAAAAATAGAATAATAGGGACAGCAAACGAAGCCATATTTTTTCCCGCTATTTTGACATTTCTCTTCAGTAAGGTTTGACATTTCATCATTTAAAGATATACGATGCAACAACAAACCGAAATTATTAAAATTTACTACCGAAATTCGGAGTCAGTGGCCTCAACTTTAAAAGCGCTACGCCCAATTTATGGTCGTCCTAATCGCCCTGTCAAATCAACAATTCAGCGCCTAGTGGAAAACGTTGAATCCACAGGCACAGTACAAAATGTTTCCGTGGCAGTGGGACAAAGGCGCCTTAATTCGGCTCTCAAACGCCGTTCTTAAATCAAAAAAAAAAAAAAAAGATCAAATTGAGGAACTGAAACCGCTTGACCACCAGAATCGTCGAATGTTCGTGAATTGGGCTGAGCAACAACTTGAAAATCATTCGGACTGTCATCGAAAAATCATCTTCAGTGATGCACATTTCCGGCTGAATGGTTTTGTCAATAAGCAAAATATGCGTTTTTGTTCAAGCAGCAATCCACACATACTCCATGAGCCACCATTATGTCCTGAAAAAATTACGGTTTGGTGCGATTTATGAGCTGGCGGCGTTATTAGGCCGTATTTCTTCTATGATGATCAAGACCGGCACGACGTAATGGTAATCGCTACCGCTCAATGATAACCAAATATTTTTGGCCCGAATTGGATGATGTGGACATTCAACAAAATGGTGTCACAAGCCACACAGCGAATTTAACAATTGATTTATTGAAAAACAAGTTTGGCGAACGTGATATCTCACGAAATGGCCCAGTCAATCAGTCAATTGGCCGCCTTAGTCGTGCGATTTGCCGCCGTTAGGCTATTTTCTGAGAGGCTACGTCAAGTACATATATGGTCTATGCCAACAAGCCAGTGACGGTTGATGAACTTCGTAAGAATATCGAACGTGAAATTATAGCAGTATCGGCCGATTTATGCTTGAAAACCTTCGAAAATTGGGTTCAGCCTCTGGACTTCTGTAAGAGTACCCGTGATGGCCATGCAAAAGAAATTGAGTTTAATTCATAATGGCATAGAGTGTATTTTCACAGGAATAAATAATTTCATTGATATCCCAAACCGTAGATCGTTATAGCGATCTTATTGCAAAACCGATTACTACAAGTATGTAGAATGATTCTTATTATTCTAACAAACCTTATGGCGAATATGTTGGTCAGTGTGCGAGTTGTTTTATTTATAAATTTTCAATATCTATTCTCGACTATGTCAGTGTGATTTCCGATATTCCAGCCGTCTTTTTTTTAAACTATGCAATTATATCAATGATTTAGCGGAGTTGGTATATACATAGGTAGGTCTGAACCCCATATCCCAATAATGGTAAATTCCGATTCTCTGCTTGAGCTTTTCATCGTTTATATCACATACTTATAATTTCAGTAAATTAGGTCCATTTGGCTATGAGTATTTTGGAAATGATAATTTAGCGATAAAATTATATTGACTAGACTATAACCTTAATATATTGAATAAGTTACCAAATTTTATTGTAAGCCATTAACGGTTTCGTCAAATAATGAGTTTAGGCTTACGCAACAGTTTTTAATATAAAGCTTTGTTAACAGATTAAATTATTAAATTTTCAAACTTGTTTTTTTTTTTTTGAATAAAAAAAAAATGCCAATTTTAATAGCAGTCATCAACGAGTATAATTAAAATACCAAAATCGATGATGATGTAACGATTCAATTAAAAGTTACAAATTTATTTACATGCATATGTATGTACATCAACTGTATGAACTTTGATTCAATTTCTGAACAGTGTTGAAGACATCCACAATTACTATAAATTGTAAATTCAATACAATATTAAAATATGAACAATAAAAGTGGATGACTACTTCATGTGATCACATTAATCTACAAGAAATATGTGTATGTATACCCTTAAGAGTATTTTTTAGCTTTTAAAGTCTGCGAATTTGTTGAAAAATTTGTTGAAAAAAGTGCCGACTCATCTTCATTCAAGTTCAATAAAAACTCAGTTACTCAGCAAGTATTGGTAACCGTTATGAACTAGCAATGCACTCTAATCATAATGCGCTCATTCCTTAATGACACAGCAATTTCTGAGATTAAGTACTTAAAAATGCAAACTCACTGTTATCGGAGGATAAACCCAAATCGAAGGCATTGCCAAATATTGTGCGTCCTTTGGGCAGCGCCACTGAATTCTCCAAGGGCGTGCCGTCAACTGTTTTTACTCGCTTAGTAAATAATGTCAACACCACATAATCCTTATTTAGTTTGTAGAGCCAAGCGATTATGATCGCACCGATCACTAACGTCCAGTATACCATGGCGTATGCGTTACAATTCAAAATAATGCAATTTTGCAAGTCCAACAAAAGATGTCAATAAACAAAATTACTTAAAGAAAACCAAAAACAAAGAATATGTGCTCGCTTGGAAGGCAAAATTGCTACTAAAATATCGCATAGAATTAATCAAGTCTAGTGAGCGCTAGCAATGAAATCAAGAGCGTGCCATTGTTTATCAGCAATCAGAACATTTGTTCTTACTTTGGTATGGATAAGCGTGCAAACATATGTATGTCACCCTTTTCACCCACTGCTCAGCCGGCCGGTTATACTGACTGCACGATGAGTTACAATTTTGCAAAGTCGTTTAACACGTTGATTTATTTGATTGGGAGCAATAATACATTTTATGCCGTTAGTTCAAAGTCTCTTAGAATCTATAAAAGCCTAAGTCGAAGATAATACATATTTTCTTTTTAAAATAATGCTTACTGAAGTTCTCAGTGCGCGTGCTGAAAATTTGGTGATAGGAAAATTGTCTACTCATTGTCATGGTTCGAAACAATGAACATAAATGTTTTTGAAAACTTTTTTGTGACATATTTAATTCAAAATAACAAACATAAATGTTTTTGAAAAGTTTTATGTAAATTCGTAATAACGGCAATGCTTACAGCGTCCTGGATATCGTTTTTCTAATGGATGGTAGAATGGTTTCTAATGTGTGTGTTTATTGACAAAAAGCGATTCCTGAGAACTTGCGAGATTTTGAGAAACTGTGATAGTTGATTTCCAAAAAAAAATTTGGATCTTTCCACATTTGGTTAGCTGGGTTACCCAACAGTACATACTCACACGAATTTAAAAGTAGAAGGCAATAAAATAACAAAAAATAGAAGAAAAATATACGCACTTATGAAATGCAATGCTATTTGAAGCTTATTAATTAATCAAAATTTTATGAGAAACTCTTTTGTGGAATATTCTATTTATATTACCTATAACCTTACCCTCTCAAAACCAAAACACAATTGTTTTAAACACGTTAGGAAGGGCTAAGTTCGGGTATCATTATAACTTATATAGTATTCGAGTTTAGTCTTATTTTTCTTCTTTATTGGTGTAGAAACCGCTTACGCGTTTATAGTCGAGTTTAAAACAGCGCGCTAGTCGTTCTATTTGGCGCCGTTTGGAGATTCCAAAAGTATGCTCCGGTCTTGAAACCTTTTACTAGTCTCCGCATCTTTTCGTAGAATTTTCGAACACTATGGCTGTCGGCCAGCTTGTCAAGCTCTTTATATTCACGCGTTTAGGTCTCTCTTGGAATGCCGCCACACCGTTCCCTTATACCGAGTTGCTGATGAGTGATCGCAGAGAGCAGGAGGGCAAGTCGAGTAGGAAATCGTTTAGCTGTTTCCTTGTGTTTGTTGACGTGAGTATCTTACTTGCAACAAGATAGTGGTCCGAGTCAATGCTAGGACCTCGGAGCATACGCACGTCTAAAACACTGGAGACGTGTATTCCTTCTATCGCAACGTGATCGATCTGGTTGGTGGCTTTTCAATCCGGAGACAGCCAGGTAGCTTGATGAATTTTTTTGGGCTGGAATCTAGTACTACTGATAACAATATTTCGGGACCTGGTGAAGTCAAACAGCCTCAACCCATTTGGGCATGTTTCATCGTAGAGGCTGAATTTACCGACCGTTGTGCCAATACCATCTTTGCCCGCCTTGGCATTAAAATATCCAAGCACGATTTTGGGAAAATTATCTTTGGACATATCGCCGTTCTCTTCCTGCATCGGCGCATATCAGCGATATATTGAAGATATTCACTTTGAAATAGAATAGAAAATCACATTTTAACCATTAACCACTCCCCGTGTTCACCTGATATGGCACCGTGTGACTTTTTCCTTTTCGGAAAAATGCATCTGCTCATGAAAGGAAAGCGTTATGCAGACGTAGAGGCCATATAATAGGCTTGCACCGGCATACTGGCGGCCATACCGGCCAACGAACTAAAACACTCGTTCGACATGCTTTTGGATCGTGCAAAAAGGTGAATGGAAGCAGAAGAAGACTGTTTTGAATAAAATAAATTGATTTTGCTGAAAAAAAACCATTTTTTCTGATTTTTTTAAAGTTCTGTTTACTTTATTTTGATGGCTTGGTCCGATACTACCCTTATGCAA
This sequence comes from Bactrocera zonata, assembly GCA_037783105.1. NCBI lineage: Eukaryota > Metazoa > Arthropoda > Insecta > Diptera > Tephritidae > Bactrocera > Bactrocera zonata. The sequence goes on from JBAWJQ010003668.1 coordinate 429,977, forward strand.
TACCAATAACCCCATTAAGGAACACAAAGTTTCATAAATTTTTTCTCAAGTTATTGTTTGCACAGACCGGTGTACCGAAGACAGACGAATGGACGGATGAACAGTCGAACAACAACATATTAATCCGCTAAAGTTGGCATGCTTATCAGACCTGTCAATGTGGTTGTGGTTCAATTCATACCTGTTGCCACAGAAATTAAAATATAAAACTGTAATTTGGTACAGTGGATTGCAGTAGCAAGGATAGCGTGTGGACTAAAAATACATAAAAGCGGCGTGGCCCCGCCCTCTAGTAGGTTTAATCTACATATATACTAAACCACTAAAGCTACATACAATAAAGAAATTCGTAAAGGATAAATCATATAAGAACTCCTACCGACCACGTGAAAATGATGTTGGTGAGGTCTTTATAGGAGTTATACCCCTATTTAGGTGAAATAACATATCTCCTGACCAACCGACCAATTTTAAAATCGGTACATAAGACAAATTCGGCATTCCCCCCTTACAGTGTGAAAATCGGAATTCCAACCACACCTACTTTTCATGCAGCACAATTTAAATTCTATATGATTTTTCCTTTTCTAGTCACAAATCAAGCACCAATGCAATCAATTGCCAACTTTAACCATAACTTTTCAAGCTCACAATGTGGACCCGAATATGTGGACTCCAATGCGTATGCACCACATAATTCTTATTTAGTTTGTAGAGCCAAGTGATTATGATCGCACTAATCACCAACGTCCAGTACACCATGACGTATAAGTTACAATTCAAATTAGAAGGACAAAATTAATATCAGTAAAAATAAAGTGCTCCTTAGAAAGTCGAGATTGCAACTAAAATTGGGGGGAACTAATAACATCTTATGAACGCTAATAATAAAAAAAAATAAATAATAAAATCAATACTAATAATATTGCATTAAGAATATAAATATATGTAATGTGGTGCTAAATATGCATTTTTATGCAATTTTATAATGTTGCCGAACTTTTTTACTTATTTGGTATAATACTTATTAATCTAGTCAGTGCCGAAAGTTCAAAGTCACTTGTAATGCTATTTCTTCCCTTCACAAATATAAAAGATTCCATACAATTGATTTTGATCGCTCAGTTTCTGGAGAAAATAAAACGAACTTTAGAGCTAAAGAGACAAGGCACAATCTTCTATTAGAGTGTACAGTTGATGCCGTATGCCGACGATATTGATATCATTGGCTTCAACAATCGCGCCGTTAATTTTACTATCTTCAGACTGTCTAGGGAAGCGATGTTTATGGATTTGGTTGTAATCGAGGACAAGACGAAATGTCTCCTGTCATCAAACAAACAGTCTTTGCACACGCGATTTGTCTCTCACGTCACTGTTGACAGTTGTAACTTTGAAGTCGTAGATAATTTCGTCTATCTTGGAACCAGCGTTAACACCAACAACAACTTAACCCTCGAAAACCAACGCAGAATAACTTTTGCCAACAGCTGCTACTTCGGACTGAGTGGGCAATTGAGAAGTAAAGTTCTCTTTCGACGAACAAATACCAAACTCAACAAGTTCGTCATTATGCAAAGGCAAGAACAATAACATCATCTGGAGAGCAGGTGAAGATTTGCGATCCTTTGCGCGTTGGCAACGGCGAGTATCGCGTTCAATAGAATCATGAGCTGTATGAGATATACAACGACATTCGAATGCTGGCTGGAGTTGGCTAGGTCATGTTCAGCAAGAAGACTTCAATTCCGTTGGACAGATGAGGTAGAGAAGGACCAGGTTGAACTTGGTAACATGAATTTGAAAAAAAATATCACTAGATACTAATTTTCTACGGAGACCGTCAAAAAGAGACAAGAAGTCACCCTAGCGGCTGTGACATGACATAATTCATCAGATCCTGGCCTGTCATATGCTAAGCACTGGACAAGCCAAATGCGATGGAGAAAGTATAAGAATAGCTCACCTGATAGCAACACGCAAGGAGACAATGAATTAAAATTCTACTCAACAGGAAGAGCTTTAAGATTTCCTGTTCAGGAATGAATCTTAATCGCCTAAACCGGCTCATTAAGGCAGCATTTGACATCTCCTCAAACTGGGTGGACATTCTCTGCCTAACTTTCGATCCGGAGAAAACAAAAATCAGTCTTTTTACAAGAAGGACAAACATGTCGAATTTCAATCTCTCCGCTTTGAGGTGTAGAACTAATGTATTCTCGAGCTCTGTCAAATAGCTTGGGACTATCATAGTTAAAAAATGCTGGACTGAAAAAAAAAACTAAAAACAGGGCTTCTAAAGCCCTCCGAATCTGGAACTACTGCAGAAAAGTAATTGCCCAAAGAAGTGTTATCCGTTCCATGCTAGCATATGATGCGGTTGTCTTGTGGATGGCATTATCAAGTAAGTGCCACACTAAGGTAAGCAGCTGGAATAGGTGCAACGGGCATGTTTTCTGGAGTTTGCGGGCGAAATGAAAGCTACGCCAATAAAAGCTCTGGAGGTTAACCTCGATATGCGGGCAATACTCGTACATATTCAAATGAGGTATAAAGGAATGCATACAACCAGGCGGCTCTTCATTTTAGGCCATTGGAGTCAGAGTCGGCGTCACTAAGGGCATGGTTTCATACTCGAGTTTGTTAATGAACTCGGGTTAAATTAGCAATGCAACCGAGAAAAATTAAGAGAAATTGAACACAAAATTTTAATTTTCCAGTAGGGAAGAATGCACCAATGTTTTTGTGATCGACGTATCAAAGAGTCAAATAGGAATTGAAGCGGGCTTCTTTTGTAGTAATCCATTCATCAAATTAAGTAACTACAATTTTACATTTCAGACTGAAATTGTGGGCATAACTGAAAATGCCAATTGGGCTTCTGCTGTAACCAGCAAGTTCATAAACCTCGTTCATAAACCTTAAGTATCCGATCTGTGTACTGGGTTGACTAAGTCATTTGTAATTCGTAGATTTATCGATGAAAAAACATACATATTTTAAACGAAGTAAATATACTCGTATAGTAAAAAATTGTTTTGAAACTTGTTAATCAATGGGTGCACAAGAGCGTGACAATAACTCAGTATTGAATACTGAGCTCGCTTTACTGTTCTAAACATTTCAATTACATACCTATGTATATAGCGCTATTAATATATAAGTATACAAGTATGAATGCTGATGAGTAATTTCTTACTGTTGAAGATCATTATAGTAGCTTGTTTTAGCAGAATGCATTCACTTAACCCTTGCTAAATTTAAATAACATATGATCAAAATTTACTCGGATAGGTCAATATAAATTGCGCGAGGAAATCGAATCTATAAGAAAATGGTTTCTAAATTAGTGAAATCTTTTTTATGGTCGAATGAAGTTTGATCTCCACATGTCAATTAGAGTGTTTACGAAGCGAAAAGTTCGTCTGGCGCTTTTGGATGATGGACTTCAACGAGTTAGCTTGAAAATTTTTTGTTTCTTATTAAGTTATGAATTCAGAATCGTTGAAAATGTGGTCTTAGGATTTTGACGACTTTATTTCTATCTACAAGTATTTGAGTCGCATAAAGCATTTGGTTAAGTCGTGAAATCATCGAAAAATTGCTTTATGAGTGTCGTCCATTCAATTCTGTTAATGACTATAAGATCGAAAAGGTTAAGGAAATACTGCTTGAAAATCATCCTGTTGGCATCAGGAAGACAGCAGAGAAGCTGAATATCTCTTATTAATCGAACTGACAACATTTTGGTTAATGTTTTGGCTTGAAGCATTGACACTCAACGAAAAAAAAATCATTATGAATGATGAAACTCATAAATTTTTGGAGAGGCTTTCTTAGAGGTGTCTAGGAACCTATTTTTCCGAGTACCAAATGAAAAAAAAAGATTTTTTTTTTGAATCAACCTACTTTACATGCATCAAACCCGTTATTACTGGTGCCGAGTCATGGGTTTGTGAATATGATATCGAAACTGTTCAAGAATATAGCGAATGGCGCTGTCAAAATGAATAAAATAAATTAAGCATTTGAGGAAAGCACTGATTGCTATCCCAGCTGAAACATATGTATAGTAGTGCATGGAAATTTGGATTAAATCTTGGCATGCTTGTATTGGCTCAGCAACCTTATTCGAAGACGATTGTAAAGATTCGTATTAAAATACATGAAAACATAATTTTTTTTCAGTCCGGATCAATAGTCTACCGAGAGTTATTCTGCTCAAGAACTGAAAATGAAAAGTGGAAAAAATAATTACAAACGGTATAAGATCTGGATTTATTTTTTTACTTGAGTCATAAGTTCTAATTAATAACTTCACTCAAAAGTAGGTGCCACCAAAAAATCTCCGAAAGAAATCATCCAATATGAGCAATTAAATATTTATTTCGGATATCTAGAACGATTTTTTGCAATATTAGTAAAATTATAGAAGATTTACCAGCGCTTAAGGGTTAAATTTTTACTAATGTACTACTGTGCCCAAAAAAGCTAAGGTGACATTGTATTTATTTTGAAAATTCTTTATTTATTCTTCCAAATCAATTTCATCCCCTTCAAAGTAATACCCTCCCGATGCAATGCACTTATACCAACGGATTTTCCAATCTTCGAAACACTGGTTGTATTCACTTTCCGGGATGGCCTTCAGTTCCGTCTTCGCTGCGGTTTGAATCTCCTCTATCGTATAAAAACGGTATCCCCGGAGCGGTCTTTTGAGCTTGGTGAACAGCCAGAAGTCACACGGCGCCAGATCAGGTGAATACGGTGGTTGCGGAACGATATGGGTTGAGTTTTTGGCGAAATGATCACGAATTACGAAGGCAGTATGGGATGGTGCATTATCGTGGTGTAAAAACCAAGAATTGTCTTTCCACAATTCCGGCCTTTTTACTTTTTTGACTGTTTGACGGGTTGAAAGGAATTCATAATGCACAACACCACGATAATCGAAGAGAACAGTCAACATGACCTTGATTTTTGAGCGACTTTGGCGCGATGTTTTTGGTCTCGGCACGATATTCGCTCGACTGATCGGTTGTTTCGGGATCGTAAGCATAGATCCAAGTCTCATCGCCAGTTATAATGCATTTCATGACACCCTGGTAGTCGGAAAGCATCGTTTCACACACTTCAACGCGACGCCTTTTCTCCAAAAAATTCAATGTTTTCGGTACCAGTCGAGATTTGACGCGCTTGAGGCCCAAAACATCCTTCAAAATGGTAATGGCTGAGTCTTTCGATATGCCAACTTCATCAGCAAGGTCTCTAATTGTTAATCGATGGTTTTCCAACACCAAATCTTTGATTTGTTGAATGTGAGCTTCGTCGGTTGAGGTTGATGGTCGCCCTGAACGCTCTTCGTCTTCGACACGTTCACGGTCGGCTTGGAACTCACTATACCACTTGTACACATTTTTTTTAGACATAGCCTCATCACCAAAGGCTTTCTGCACCATCCTCAACGTATCCGCAGCAGAAAATTGATTCCGTAAATAAAATTTAATGCAAATTTTCTGCTCAACAAATTTCGACATCGCAAAAAACGAAAAACTCACTTTTCGCAGCTCACAAAACGACACATATCTCAAACACTAATGAATATTTTGACATGAAATTTGACATAAATGTGACTGACAGTACTAGCAACCTAAAACAAAAAAAAAAAATAATAATTCTCCAAATCCTTTGACACGCGCAGTTTAAATTCAAATGCCACCTTATTGGACACAGTATATATTGTATATATATATGTATATATTTACGGGATTAAATAGTAAACAATTGTTTTTATAGTGTAATATATATAAAATACATAGTTATTTGTTGATAAGGAGACTAACAATTTATTAATCAGTAGAGTGACAAGTGTTTGTCAACAAACGGATACACAATATAAGTGAGTGATAAAAGCGAGCAGAGAATTTACTATTTCAGACATTTAAATTACATACTACTTGTATATGTACACTTACAAACATATGTGCGCAAATGCCGGCCGGTAAACTTTATTTGCTTCCTAATTAAGTAGTCTATAGATTGTATATGCTTAACCCTTGTATATACTACTGTGATCAAATTGAAAGATGAATTTTGTCCAGTTCATTTCTTTCACTTTTCGAAAAATGTTTTAATAATAACGATAGAAAATGTTTGCCGATAAATCTCCTTATTTCATTGTCTCCTCTCTGACCACCTCGTGCTACCGCAGAAATTAATCAGTGCAAAAAGTACTGATAGTTGTGGTTCTTTTCATAAACAAGGCTCTACAGTCGCATAGAGAATGTTCTAGATTTACCTTCCGCAAAAAATCCAAATTAGGGATTGACTCCAACGAGACTCAGCTATATTCATAACATCGTTTAAATATGTATGTATATACAAGTAGTCAGATATATACAAGTTCCCTATTTTCTGGAGTCTCAATGTGAAGTGGTGCCTGTTCTGGCTAGTTCGTCTGCTTCACAGTCATCAATCAGGAATACCACTATGTCCTGGAACACCTTGCAGGTTTATCGTGAAATAAGATGTTAGATTTATTGAGATATCCAGACATTCTTTTACCAGCTTTGACGAAACTCTAAGAGATTTCAAAACCTCTTGTCTATCTATATATAAAAATATATTCCTTGTTGTGAGCTAAACCCCGTACGTGACCTACGCTTGGACATCACCTCCCACTCAGTTATCTGTTTTGGATCTATCCGTAAAGATGCTTATCACTGGATTCCTCTTCTCCTCAGCAATATTGGGGACTGAATTTCTCTTCTAACCTCTAGGTAAATCTTAAATATCTCGGGATCTGACGATTTTGAGCAGTAGCAATAATTATTAGGTAATTCTATCGAAGGGTTCTGTATAAGTATACTATATATAGTATAACTTGATGCAAAAGCTCAACCAATGACCAAATTTTGGTAGGGAGTGCTTGATCGAAAAAAAATTGTGGCCGGTTTGCGCAGATCCCGTTATTGCTTTTCACTTCCACTTTAGATCTCAAACCAAACTCCTACTTCAGAAATATTACGAATATCCTGCCCAACCTCACTGCTGCCAGTCATAACTTCGAAGTTGTAGATCATTTCATCTACCTTGGAACCAGCATTACAATCAACAATAATATCAAGCTCGAAATCCAAAACAGAATAACTCCTGCAAAAGGAGCTAATTCGGACTGAGTAGACAAAGGAGAAGTAAAGTTCTCTCTCGACGAACAAAGACCAAACTCTATCTAACTCACTCATCATCCCCGTTCTGCAATATGGTGCAGAGGCATGGACGATGACAACAGCTGATGATTTACGAGTTTTTGAGAGAAAGGTTCTACGGAATATATATGGTCCTTTGCGCATTGGCAACGGTGAATACCGCAACCGATAAAAAGGTGACCTAAACGAGACATACGACAACACATGACATAGTTCAGCGAATTAAGAGACAGCAGCTTCGTTGGCTAGGTCATGTTGTCCTAATGGATAAAAACACTCCAGCTCTGAGTGCGTGGAAAGCAGAGAATGGAGAGGAAAATGGCAGCACTTGAAACTTGAAAACTGTGAAAAGGAAGAACGATTTCCGCGCTGTTATAAACACGGCTATAACCGCGTAAGCGATATCAATGCCAATAAAGAAGAATAAATAAACAAAACTATTTTCAAATATTGTATTTTTTATTAAATCATTTAATTCTTCGTCCATTCATATGTTCTAAGATGGTATTAGGAACTTGATCGCTTCTGCAGTTTCACTTTGATCGCGTTTGGTGTCCTTAAAATAATACCAGTTTCAAACCGCAAATCTTTTGGATCCATTAAAGGCAAAATTTTAAACTTCTTCAACATATAAACCAGCAAAGTCTTTATCTCCAACATTGCAAATTTTTGACCTGCAAAGAAATTAAAACTCAAAATAGTACTTGATGTACAATAATATCACCGAATAAACCACAGTAAACACACCAATACAATTACGTTGCCCGGCGCTAAAGGGTATATAAGCGTAGGGATGCCTGCCCTCCGAGTTTTCCGGTGTAAAACGTGTTGGGTCGAACATATTTGGTTCCGGAAAATACTTGGGATCGCGTTGGATATCAAAAATGTGTATGGAGATTTGTGTGTCTGCGGGCAAAAAGACATTATTGGCAAGACTGGTATCGCGCATCACTTTGCGCATTATGCCCGGCACTGAAGGATAGAGACGTAATGTCTCCTTAATGAAACAGTCCAAGTACTTCAGTTTGCCAAGTTCATTAACATCAAGCTTATGTAAATCATCTGCGTGTGAGAGATATAGAAAACATACGTGTATATATATTTGGTCTATGTAATGCCTAACATACCTTCTATGTGCTCGACTAACTCTTGATAGCACAACTCCTGCATTTCTGGGTACAGTGAGAGGTTCATCAGTGTAAATATCAGCGCCATCGAAGTGGTGTCGAAGCCTTCGAACATAAATGTGTCCACTTCCTCACAAATGCCCGCATGATCAATGAGTCCATCACGTTCGGCGTGCAAAAGTGTGTCCAACATGGCGTAGCGCTTCTTTTTAGTAAAACCGAAGCTATATTGAATTAAGAATTGTTATAAAAAAATAAAAGGTAAAAGCGCATATTTACTCTTCATCCTTTGCCTTTTTAACCGGACTTTGCTCCAACTTTGCGGCGAATAACTGACGACGTTTGTGTATGATGTTGCTGGAGAAAGTATGCACGGTTTCCAGATGTTTCTTCATTTTAGGTGCCATAAAAATATCATATATAGTATCGATCATATAGAAGGGATTACTGATACGCAAAATAAAGGCTTCCTCAATCATTTTGAAACTCGCGCGATATTCTTGATCATCGAGTTGTTCATCCAGTTTGACGCCCAAAGCGGCCTCTGTAGGGGGTTAGAGTGCGAAAAGACAACTATTATATACGATCTTTAATATTTGTTAGATCTTTCACAAACACAATATGTCAATAAATAAAATATTCACTAACCACAAACGCTATTCAAAGTAAATTTTGGTATAATTTCATTTACGGTGACTGAATCGTTATCTATGGCTTCCAGTTGGTCCACGAATTTTTGGCTTTCCTCTCTAAAAATATAAACAAAATACAAAAGTAATATCGACCAATTTTTATTATTATTGTAACGTGTTTTTCAATAAGAGCGCTACAAAATTTTTTTAAATAAAACAAAAACGTTTTGGGATATCAAGGAAATTCTTTATTTCTGTGAAAGCGCATTCGATGACATTATGTATGGAACCCGACTCCTTTCACATGGCTATCACGGGCACACTTGCAGAAGTCCAGACGCTGAACCCAATTTTCGAAGGTTTTCAAGCATAAATCGGACGATACTGCTGCAAATTCACGTTCGATATTCCTGCGAAGTTCATCAATTGTCGCTGCCTTGTTGGTATAGACCATACACTTGACGTAACCCCACAGGTAATAGTCTAAGGGTGTCAAATCGCACGACCGAGGCGGCCATTTGACTGGGCCATTTCGTGAGATAGCACGTTCACCAAACTAGGTTTTCAATTAATCGATTGTGGCTTGTGGCGCCGTCCTATTGAAACCATATACTGTTCAAACCCATATCATCCAATCCGAGCCAAAATATTCGGTTATCATTGAGCGATAGCGATTTCCATTCACAGTAACGTGCCAGTCTTGATCATCACGTCCGGCCCAATGACGTCGCCGACCCATAAACCGCATCAAACCGTAATTTTTGTATTACTGCTTGACCAATAACGCATACTTTTCTCATTGACGAAGCATTCGACCAGAAATGAGCCTCGTCGTTGAAGACGATTTTTTGATGAAAATCTGGATTATTTTCAAGTTGTTGCTCAGTTCAATTCATAAACCTGTCAGGCGCTTCAACTCTTGCGTTAATTTGATCTTTTAAGAATGTCTGCCAAGATCTTTTCGCCAAATTCTACAAAACGACGTCACAGAGATGCCCAAGGCTTGAGAACGACGTGTGAGAGACTGATTTGGTTCGCAACGGCAGCAATATTCTCGACACTACGGGAACTTCTTTGTCTGACTGGCAGGGGAATATTTTGTACTGTGCCTGTGGATTCAAGTTTTCCACTAGGCGCTCAATTGTTGATCTGATAGGACGATTATGACGATCATACGACCGAGATACGAGTTCGGGCTTGTCAACAGTTCGTTCGTCTGAAGGATGTACTTGCTCAGCTGTGACCAGTGGAAGCAGCATTGTGTTCCACAAGCCAATGCTAGGCCATACACATTGATAGTGGCTCTTCAAAAGCTCAGGGACCGTAGCTGAGAGTGTACACGAAGAACGTGGAGAGTCGATTCGGCGTCGTTTGCCGTTCGCCAGACTGATGTATGGAACGACTTGGCGCATTTTACGTCGAGATCTTAAATTGAAAGCGTACAAAATACAGTTCGTGTAAGAACTGAAGCCGCTCAACCTTCCCAAGCGGCATCGAAAACAAGCAAAATTGCCGAAGAGATTCATGAGCTGCCATTTCACACTTTGGTGTGGTTTGTGAGCCAGTGGAATTATTTTGGCGACCGGTAACCACACGAAACCGTTGTTTTTTCTGGATGAAGTGATGTCCTTTGAAATGATAATAAACATTACCCATTGAATTTGAAGTTTCTATGAGTTTTTTTTTAAGTTAGGAGCCTCGAAATGTATCACCTTTAAGGTCTATTGTATACATCTAATATTTAATGAATCATACTAACTTAATCTTTTATTGCAGAAGGAATATTTGCATTCATTTCACTTTATCTACGATGTATCACTAATTAATGATTATAGTTATTGTTTTATGTATTTATAAGTAGATAATGATTATATGTAATATATAACTGTTCTATGGACTTGTTAGTAATCACTTACTTGAAAACCTCCACAAACTGTCCGAGTATATTGAAATGAAAGGCAGGTGTTAACATTTTTCTGCGCATATGCCATTTTTTATCTAAAAAAAAATTGTTTTGGATAAAGTTTAGAATTTTTAATAAAAGAACAAATAAGGGATAAATAAATATTTTAATTAAAATTTACAATTTTATCACACAGTCGTTTTTTATCATTATAAACACACTACTTTCAAGTAGTGACTTTCAAATTACCTGTTGATGTCAATAGACCCGTGTGCAGGAAGGGTTCGAGGAAGTAGTATGCAATACCTTTCGTTATCAGATTCTTATCATTCAGCAATAATTCCGCATCTTCGGCGGTAATCACATTGTAGAAAGTGGTAAATAAATTGTATTCCACATAGCTTTTGCGCAGAGTGGCCGCTGAGATGCGACTGCTATCGAAGAGCACAACTGGAATTTTGTTGATTATTATAATTATTATCTATTGTTCATAGCGTATACATTTGTATGTATGTATGTATGTGTGTTTAGTATTCTAACCATTATCAGCGCCAAAACAATCGAAAACATTAGCGAATATTGTCTCTGCCTTCGCCTGCGGTACAATGTGCTCCAACGGTGTGCCGTCAACGGTCTTCAAGCGCTTGGCAAAAAATGCCATTACACAATAATCCCGATTTAGCTTGTATAACCAGGCGGAAAGAAACGCCAAAGCGACGATGAATACGTAGAGCCACATTGCACAAACTCCACAATTATCTTACTTGGCACATGTAGGTATCTATATACGAGCGCAAGTATGTATTACGAACTCGCAAGCAAAGCTTCGGAGTTTGGCTTCAATTAAATCTCTTCTTTTTTTTAAGGAGAGTATCAATTTTGTTTAACTATGCGCCAGAGCTATCAAAACATAACTGAGCTCTTAGTTTTAGAAGCTTTGCGGAATTGCATGAATTTTGAGATAATTCGTAACAGTATGTACGTATGGGTGTTTGTATGCCTGTGTATTCATTCGTTTGTATATTACAGGTAATAAAAGCTGGCGTGTGTATACTATGAACGAATGGGGCGGTTGGGGTGTGATTGCTCTATTTGAATATTAGATGAGTTATGACTGACAGTTGGATATGAAGACAGGTACATAAGTATATATGTGTGTATGTAAATATTACGGGCATTGATATACGTAAATACATATGCAAAATTACCTTTATTTCTGTTTATTTATAATGTGTTTATTTTAATGTAGTAATAAAGAAATCTAGAAGGCCATCCAGCCAGAAGGAAAGTTCGAAAACCCTATAAAGTATACATATGTATATAAATGAATAGCACGACGAGCTGAGTCGATTATATAATGTTCGCCTGCTGTAACATTTAAAAAACTGAACGTTGCTGGCATAGAAACACGAAAAACGCGTCTGTACTTTCTCCGTTCTAGTTGAGAAGTGGTTTATCACTTGTCTAGTTGGCTGCTGGGTATGGAAAGGTAGCTCACGAAATCGTTTATTTAATTTATACCCATCAAATACAAATTCTAATAAAAATAATTTTATTCCAAGTTTAAAGCTTAGTGCCCTTTAGTAATTGGCTTTAAACCGGTTCTTTCTTTGGGTAATTATTGACTACCTTCAAGGAATTATTTGAGTGGAAGGTTCCTAAAAGAACACTTAAAACATAAATAATAAAAATTCTCTTAATTTTAAGCGATTTGCTGGCAGTTTTTATACCAGAAATACATATTTTTATATAAAATTTATTAACATGATTTCTATTACCCAAAAAAATCACACACTATTTCTATAACAATTTAAATGTATGTACATCAATTCATGACAAATGCCTATTTTGAACAAAAAAAACTAACAAAAATTGAAACATTTAACCATTTAATTACTATTCCCACTATTTTTCAACCCAAAAAGCTGTTGTGCGCTCAGTTTCACTTTTATAAAAAGTGGCAACACCCGACGCAGCGGCAACGCAGCTGTCATTTCACTCAAAACAATAACAAGAATTGTGAACACAAAGCGAACTGTCAAATTGTCGAAATATCAACCTCCCGACCGTAGAATCTAAAATAGTTGCTTTAAAGCAAAACTGAATTGTGGTGTCTGTTGGAATTTTTGTAATAGTTTAGCGTTTAAGTAGTTTGACACAGAAGTGAAATAAATGTTTTAATTTATATAAAACTGAAAATGCATGTTTCCGTTAATGTGTGAATTGGTGCTGAGTTTGCTAGTGTTTTAGATGCTGTGTATCGTGTATTCCACGTTTGTCGCGAGTATTTACTCCGGTGTGTCGATTTGTTAAATGTTGGCGTTTCTATGCGGTTTTTGTAAGAAGTGTGAAAAAATTGCATTTGCAGCAATTTAAGAATTTACAATGTACCAAGTTTTTCAAATCACGCCAACGAAATAGAAAATCCTCGCAACCATTATTTATAAACGTAATAAAAAAGTTCGATCAAGCGCTGTGACGGAGATTTCATCTCGTGCCAAATTACAGCAGCCTTTGTTTTTGCCTAGACAGCAATAAAAAGCAAAGCCACAAGGATATAATTGCAAAAAAACGGGAAGTCCAGCAGCGGAGAGTGCCTTTAAAGTGTGAGATTTTAGGATATGAAAAACGTCTTTTGATTGCCTGCCTCAAATTGACTTCATTAAGGTGAATATACAAAATTGTATATCTTATATGCATGCGAAACCTTATTCATTTGTGTTTCACGCCCGCAACTATGAGAAGTGTGAGGAATGGAATATTTTTTGACGATGTATAGAAGTAAAAAGATGTATGCGGCGGAAGAAAAGCTGTTTTCTTCTTAATTAATATTGTAACAGCACAAATCTACAATTAGTTTTGCAGTTGTTGGATATTACATATAAATTAATGGCACAAGTGAAGCACTAGATGACATTCAATACATACAAAATATTGAATTGGTATGTAGTTAGTTACCTACTTCGACAGAGAAAATGAAATAAATAAATTTATAATGTTCAAATATTCTATAAGTATATATTACAAAAGTTAAAAACAGTTACTACGTAACATCGAGATAATTAGCAAACTTTAAAATTTAGTTAACTGAAAATTTCGAGTTGTAAGTGATTTATGCATTTTTAATTTTGTAAGTTTTCAACTAATGTATGCATACCGGGTCCTAATATTAGTATAAATCATTTTAACGCATAGCTACTTATTCAAAGTAATGATTAGCTGATAACATGTAAAAGGCTTTGACTTCATTATTATTAACTAGATTGCAACGTGCCTTTTCGTTTAAAATTTTCCATACAAATATGTATACATATGTATATTGTACATGCATATACATATAGTGAATGTGTATATACATATAATAATAATAGTAAGGGGTGATTTTTTTGAGGTTAGGATTTTCATGCAGTAGTATTTGACAGATCACGTGGGATGTCAGACATGGTGTCAAAGAGAAAGATGCTCAGTATGCTTTGACATTTCATCATGAATAGACTTACTAACGAGCAACGCTTGCAAATCATTGAATTTTATTACCAAAATCAGTGTTCGGTTCGAAATGTGTTTCGCGTCCGTGTCCGATGAGCGATGAGGCTCATTTCTGGTTGAATGGCTACGTAAATAAGCAAAATTGCCGCATTTGGGGTGAAGAGCAACCAGAAGCCGTTCAAGAACTGCCCATGCATCCCGAAAAATGCACTGTTTGGTGTGGTTTGTACGCTGGTGGAATCATTGGACCGTATTTTTTCAAAGATGCTGTTGGACGCAACGTTACGGTGAATGGCGATCGCTATCGTTCGATGCTAACAAACTTTTTGTTGCCAAAAATGGAAGAACTGAACTTGGTTGACATGTGGTTTCAACAAGATGGCGCTACATGCCACACAGCTCGCGATTCTATGGCCATTTTGAGGGAAAACTTCGGACAACAATTCATCTCAAGAAATGGACCCGTAAGTTGGCCACCAAGATCATGCGATTTAACGCCTTTAGACTATTTTTTGTGGGGCTACGTCAAGTCTAAAGTCTACAGAAATAAGCCAGCAACTATTCCAGCTTTGGAAGACAACATTTCCGAAGAAATTCGGGCTATTCCGGCCGAAATGCTCGAAAAAGTTGCCCAAAATTGGACTTTCCGAATGGACCACCTAAGACGCAGCCGCGGTCAACATTTAAATGAAATTATCTTCAAAAAGTAAATGTCATGAACCAATCTAACGTTTCAAATAAAGAACCGATGAGATTTTGCAAATTTTATGCGTTTTTTTTTTTAAAAAAGTTATCAAGCTCTTAAAAAATCACCCTTTATATATAAAACATACCGATTTAATTTTCTATTAGTCCAAATGTGCTTCTTTTAATAAAGTACGAAATTTATTATGTTATAGACTACAAACAAAAAAAAAAAAAAAAAAAACAAGAAAAGAAAAAATGACAAGAGTTCGTGCGTTTAAGTGCTGGTGACTATTTCGAATAGTTGTACAGTTATATTATTTTAAGATGTTTTAGACAGTACAAATACATATGTGCGTGTTAATTTTTAGAAGCGTTTAAATTGTTAGTGACTTTTTGCTTCCAAAAAAACGGGGCAAAGGCGTTTTAGTGAGTACGGCATGCGATAAGTTCTCTGGTTTTTATTTTATTTTATTGAAACAGCTTTATTATTTAAAAAAAAAAAAATTGTTTTTAATTCCTTCTGTGTTCTGAATACTATTCTACACGCATACTATTAGAGAATTAAAAAACTTGAAAAACCATTTGCAAATGTGATATGCCAAAGAATAGGAATGAGCACAAATATTTAAATATTATTGAATCCAAAATTCATTTTGTATGCGAGCGGACTTAACAATTATCAATTATTATTCACTTTAGAAATGTCGCGTGTTTGTTTATTTTGTCATTCATCAGCTATTCTGCTGTATTCCTTATACAAACACCTGCAAAAAAAAAAAAAAAACGCACCAAAAATAGCTAACAAGCGAAAAAGCAGAAAATAAAGAATATTTAAAATCTTTAATATACATTCATAAGAACATACAAAGTAAAAGCTGATTACACTTGAAATACTTAATTTTGTATGCCTTTATCAATTATATTTACTTCATAAATAATAGTGTTGCCATTAATTTGAACAACCCTGTATCACCAAATCAAGAAAGAAAAAAAGTAAACAAGTATTTACTGAGTTTTTGGTTTTGTCTTTGCCTTTGTTTACCTCTTCTGCTTTTTTCATAAATACTTACATATTGCATGTAGTTCATTCAACCCAACCGCAGCGGAATGCTAATAAAGTTGACCGCTTAGATAATAACATTGCGGCTTTATAGTATCTAATCGCTCATAAAAATAATTACAGGCAACAAAAAAAATTTGGTGAATTTTCGTTTAACGCCAATTGAAGCGAATTGTGCATATGATTAATCATTCCGTGTGATTTAATTACTCTATAAAAATATGTTTAATCATTCTGTTGGTTCGATAGTAGATTGGACCAACAGGAAGTGTTGATTGTTATTGTTAGTGTTTTAGCGGTTATCAGTCCCTGTTGGGATAGTGAGGGTTATCAGTGTTGTCGTCGACGTCATCTAACGGGAGGCCCAGGAAACGTGCTATTTCGACGGGATCGGACCAAAGGGAAAAGGGTGTTAGATGGGTGGGGTCGGTAGGGCATGCAAAGAGGTGGGCAGTGTCATGCGGAGACTCGTTGCATGCAGGACATATGTACGTGGGGTATGTCAGGGTCAATTCGGGATAAGTAGGAGTTTAACCTGCAACAATATCCAGAACGTAGTTGCGCTAGGGTGTTGATTGTTATTTGCTCAATTTACTTAATATTTTGTAGTTTTATTCTACTTAATTGTTAATTTTAATAAAACAATATAGTGGTCGTCTATTCTCTTATATGTATATGTATATTATTTGTGTGTGTTAGTAGGTCATTGGTTCAGTGGTTTTGTTGAGCGAAATTAAAAAAAAATGCTTCTACACGAGAGATTATTTCTCACACAGGTAAAATAGCAATATTTATACACAACTGCATGGTTTGTTATTGATTTGATATACTTTAGCACATATACCCTACACGAATAAAGGAGATAAAAAGTATAGCAAATGAAACATTATACATTTATTATACTTTTTCCATATTTTAATAATTTTAGAAATCTTTAAATATTTATAAGCTACAAATACGCATTTTTAATATTTCTGCAACAAATAAATGCAATTTATTCGTTCATGTTTACATTATGTGATTTATATTGCTGAAGGCATACTTGCCTATATTATATTGTTCCAGATAAGCTTTTATTTATTGGAATTTTGTTGCAATGTCTCTATCGAACATTGCAATTCTAAATATGAACACAATTCAAGGGAAAATAGTTATCAGCCGGAATATAAAGGGATTTAACAAATGCTATAAATTTTATTATTTTTAAATTTGAACAAATAGCCCTTAAGGAAAAAGGAGAAATTATTATCTGATAAGATTTTTCACTCAAGATTGTATTTTTTTACTGTTTGGATTTCATTTATATAACAAAAATAATAAATAATGCTCACAAAACAGAAGTAATTAGTAATTCTTATAAACATTTTTTTATTGCACAATTTATGTTTTTTTTTTTTAATTTTTTGTTTATTTAATCATCAACATGATTTTGTGTGATTTAAAAACTACTCATATTCAGTTTTCTCTAAAAAAATAATTTTTATTGACTGGAATGCTTGAAAAATAAATACAAAACAAGCAAAACAGCTGATATTGGCAGTATGAGCTAAAATATTTTATGCAATTATTGTTGTTGGGCTATTGACATAACCTTTTCCAAGGTTTGTTTCATAACTGCAAGTAGCTGCAAGCTGTTAGAGAGAATCAATCTAAGTAATCGACTAGGACTGTTAAATGGGTACCATTCCTCGAAACTACTTTCTTCAGCGATGTTTTCTGCCGCTACAACAACAACAAAAAATAAAATTTTCAGTGTAAAATAACGAAAAAGTAAAAAAACGGAAAACCAAACAAAAAAATTACATTGTAAACTAAACAATCTTGTGACATGTGTTTTAACAGCTGTTTCTTCTAGCTATTTGCTGTTTCACTAGCTAAAACCAACAAGTAGCTAAAACCAATACCTCTTTCTGCTTTTACTCTTATTTTTTTAGGTTAAGACACGTTTTTCCCGCAGTAACTTGGCTAGCTCGTAATACTTAACACCTAAGTAATAAGCCTTCAATTGAATTATGTTTGTGTTTGATAATATTTTGTTTTTGACAGTTGTAAAATAATGAAATTTTTATATCTAAATAAAACAAAAATTTTCAAATTCAGGCAGTGAAGTATAAATATAAACCAAACATGTGTTTTAACAGCTGTTATTTTGTATGTCAGTAGCTATTTGCTGCTTCATTAGCTAAAACCAAGAAGTTGTAGGTAAAACTAATAGCTTCTTCTGCTAGTTTTTTAGGTTAATAAACACTTTACCAGCAGAAACTTCTCTAGCTAGTAATACTTAACAGCTATGAAACAAACCTACAATTGAATTATGTTTGGGTTTGAAAATATTATGTTGTTGACAGTTGTCAAATAATGAAATTTAACTTTAAAAACCGAAAACTTTCAATGAAATGTCAGACAGTGAAGTAAAAATTATAGTTCACCAACCGTTCAAAATCCAATCCTTGTATTTTTTTTGTCCGGATATCTTCACGAAATTTGTTATCTATTGTTATCCAATAAAATGCCACATTCTACGAATATATTGTTCAGTTGAGTTCTTATAGCAGCCTAAATTAGGTTGTAATGCTTGGAAAGTTATAAAAGGCATATATAAATTTGAAATTATTTTTTATATGTCATTTGCAACACTAATAGTTGTTTCGACTTCTTGCAAAATTTCTCAATTTGTTTTCTTTCAACCCAACAACTTTTCGCCTTTCTGCGTGTGCGGTATAGAACCCCATCGGTTATGTGCTCGCTTTCTTGCTAATCTCTTTTCAACAGCTACCAACTTTCGCTCTCCACACAAACATACATACATACATTCATAATTATGTACTAATTGATCTTTTGCTTCACATGCTTTGTGCTTTTGTTTTTCATTTCAGTCGATATTCATTTTTTCCTGCACAATATATCTTTTACTTTTCAATTGCAAATTTATTAATCCATTTTTTTCTTTGTTCAGCTATTTTTAAATTGTGCCAGTTTGACGCCCATACAAATGTATGACTTGTACATACATATATCAATGTACAAACAATGCTTGTGCGTGTATGTAGCTTTGTGCCTTGCTGTGTAGTGATTATACGATGAATTGCAACGACGCAACATTTAAGCCCACTTGTCCGCACTAGATATCCGACGTACATACATCTCTATGTGTATTTGCATGTACATATGTATGTATGTTTCGAATGTATATACATATATGATGTGTATATGAAAATGTGTGAAAAACATGCCGGCAGCCGTACGTTCGGGGATTTATTAGCGCCAACAACAGCTGTCGCCGTTGTGACCAACATTGTGCGCGCGTCCGCTCACCTTATTCGAGCGTATTTATTTGCCCACCCCAGACGGCGTTGTGTGGCGGCGTTTGTGAGTGGCTGCTGCAATGACGACACGGTCGCTGTTGGTGTCTATGGCAGCGGCAGCGCCAAAGTTAGCATCGCGCAGCTGTGTCCGTTCACTTTGCGCCACTTTAGCACTGAGGTGTTGCGGCCATTGGTGGCACTAATAGAGTCGGCCGCTTTAGTGCCGCATCATTTTGCCAACGTTTCAGTTCAGTTGTAATTAACGTGCGAATCCAATTGGTAGTGATTGTCGTTGTAACTACTTCCTCAACAATGGCACTTCGTCGTAGATTTGCTAGTGCATTGATAGCTCATTGCTGAGCTGACCGCATGCATTCATCTTTTGTCGTGTTTAAGTTATTGTGCTGCTGCATGACGTCGCTAAATTTCAGCTAACTCGGCTACGATTGCTCGCTGCTTTATTTGTGTGTGTGTGTGTGCTGTTTTTTGGGGAGCGCTTGCGAAATTTTCGGCGAATACCGGCAAGAAATGATGAGAAAAATGCTGCTGGCGCGAAGGTAGGCAGAAAATATACAGTTTCCCATTGCATGTTTTTGTAATTGTGTGATGAAACAGCTGATCAATCTGTGGAAAATGTGGAAATGGAAAAAATATACTTAAAAATAAAAATATTTTTTATCGAAAAAGTAAAAAATACACGTACAATATATTTACTGAAATTAATGATAATCGGAAAAATAAATAAAATACATAAATTAATAAAGTAATAATAAATTATTTTATTTATTATGTATGTATATGTATGTAATTTTTTAAATGAAAGAAATAATAATTAAAAATACAAAAAAAAAAATAATAATAATAAATAAAATAGTTATAATAATAAGAAATAGTTATTAATAACTGAAAATCTTACAATTTTATTGTGTTTAGAAAAATAAATTTTGTTGACCACAAACAACGTAAAGTTAATAAATTAATAATTTAAATAAAAAATTGTACTCCTACATTGAGTTAATACAAAAAATTATCCGAAAATATATTTTTGGAAATAAAGAAAAGAAAACAAATAATAACAATAACAAATAAACAAACAAATTTAAAAATATTCATAATTGAAAATATCCAAAATAGATTTACAAGAATTAGTTTAATTAATTAAATCAACAAATCAAAAAAAAAAATACTTAATAATATTGAATTATTACTCAAAAAATTAAAAATAATAATAACACATATAATAAAACACATATTTCTTCTACAAAAAAAAAAAAAAAAAATTATTTGATAATAAAAAAGTATTAATAACCGAAGCTGTCAAAAAGATAGTTAATTAATTCAAATAACAAATAAAATAAATTAAATTACTTAATAATATTAAATTATTACTGAAAAAGACTTAATAATAGTCTTGATAATACATACATATATTTTTTAAAATAAGAAAAACAAATTAAGTTTAATAATATAAAAAATATTGGTAACCGAAGCTGTTAGAAATATATATTAACAAAACTTAAATCATAAAAAATTGAATTGTTGCTTAAAAAAACAGTTTTTTTTGGAATAAACAGCAAGAACAACAAAAAAAAGAATACATATAAATAAAATAATAATAATAAATAAAAAATAATAATAAAAAAATAGTAATATTAATAATAAAGAAATAAAAAATAATATTAATAACAAAAAAATATACATATGTTTATTAATAACTGAAAATATCAAAAATATACATATGCGCATTTCAAAAATAAATTTCATTAACTAAAACCACCATAAACGATTGGCGCGCTTTTGTTAACTCGGCTATAATCGCGTAAGCGGTGTTTACGCCAATTAAGAAGAAGAAGAACTAAAACCACAAAAATATTTTAAAATAAATTTATTATAATTTAACAACAAATTGTAGTCTCGTATTGAATTATTAAAAAAAAAACATTGAATTTACCTTTTTTTTTTGAAATAAGAAAAATAATAAATTTAATAATAAAAAAATATTGATAACTGAAAATTTCAAAAAAATCTTTACTAAAATATAATTACAAAAAACAACTATTCACTTAAAATAAATTAGTCCATTATTTTAGCAGTATTGATGTTATATTATTGTTAAAAAAATACCACTTAAACCTATTGTTTGAAAAAAAATAATAACAAATAAAAAATAAAAAAAAAAATAAAAAATATTAATAAACGAAAATAGCAAAATTATATTTAGAAAAATAATTTTAATTAACAAAACCAACCAATAGAAAAAAGTGAATTAGTTGATAAAATTGAATACGAAGTTATGATGTTAATGCTTTTGACAGTCTAATAAACATGTGTTTATAAATAGACGGAATATGGGAAGCTGAGAATTTCCAGAAACATTTGGCGAACTACAGATTTCCGAAAATTCAGCAATATGGGTCCTGAATCTTAAATATTTATTAAAAGACTACCAAAATACCCTGAGATTAAGTATTTGTAAACGAAAGAAGTGAAACAGAATTTTTATATAATTAACTGTGATATATTATGGCAATGGTAGTGCGAGAGTTAAGTTTCCTAAAATGGTTCATGAATGTTTAAAATAAATTTTTCATACAAAACAAATACTATTTGTATTAATAAAAGTAAATGTGAATTAATTTATGTAAAAAATAATTAAATCTGAATTATCTGCTTTATATTACAGACTGTTCATGATATAACGCTTATTTTTTATATTTCCAAATCTGGTAGCATTGCTATATTAAGGGGTTATACTCGCTGGTGAATTAAAAAAAATCGATTTGTTGTTGTTGTAGCCACAAAAATCTGCCGAGTTGACAGTCATTGGCCACATAACAATCCGGGTCCGTTCCGGTTACGTAGACCCGACTGTCGGGGGAAATAAAAAAGAAAATATTCATCTGGAAATACGGAAAGCTTGTAGAACATTTTTTGAATTTTTTTTAATACTCTTTTAAACATATTGTTGAAGAGTTAAACTTTGAAAATAAAAAAAAAAAAATGATTTTTTACAAAACCCCCCAAATAAATCTTTTAATTTTATTTGGCAACCCTCCAATAACTTGACTTGTCTGAACAATGATTGCAAAGATGATATTTAACGATTTTGGGTTTAAGCTTATATTTCTTTGTGTCCAATATTGTACATATGAATATGTATGTTTTGCTTATGAGCTTTTATATAAAGGTAGATAATAAATGAATACACACATGTACAGTACTTCATATACTTATGCATGTATATGTATGTATGTCAAATGACCCACCATGCATATTTCATTAAGCCGCATTATGCAGATTGCAGCAAGATATCGTATGCACCGCGTCTGCCACAACGCCACAGCCCCATTGTATTTATTGTTATTTTTGCTTTTGGTGCACCCATTGGGTTGTACGCGTGGTATGAGTGATTGGCTGTGTCATTGCGCCGAAATATTACACACAAGTGAGCTGCAGGTTATGTATACGCCATGGCGTACCTTTCCACAGCCACTCAAACAGCAAAAAAAAAAATCATAATAATCGTAATAAAATAAAAGCAAATACAATGAAAATCCGCTTGAGCGTCTGCGCGCTGACAAGCATGTTGCATGCATTAACCGTTATAATGCTAACGGCACTACATATGTACATCTGTATGTTGGCTGCATTGTATGCCACATTATGCATTGGCTTATTATCCTTGAAAGGATAACTAAAATTGCTGGCATGTGCATTGTGTTCAATTTTTTCTGCTTTTCTTTTCGTCACATTTGTCGTGTGCGCGGCAGCAGCTGCACCTTATCACGTACCTGTGTGGGGGGAAAGATTCATATGCATGTGTGTGTGTGCTTGTACTTGGTGGCATGCAATCATGCGCGCACGGCCTACATTTCAAGGTTGCAGCACCTGTGTCCGCCAGCGTCGCTGCTACGTCGATTTAATTGTCTGCTAACAACAACAACACCCACTAAGCTAAGTCCGTCCGTCCGCTCGGCTTGGCTGTGCTCCCTGTTAGCCGGCGACACCTGCACTTGGCACACTTACCCGCTCGTATGTTATGATTTTCTTTGCATGTGGCCAAATCAGATTCATTAGAAACTGGACAATATGTGTTGGCACAGCAAAGTCATGTGACCCTCGTGTATTCGCTTTCCATGTGCTTTTGTGTGGGTGTGTGTCACGCACGCTCGCTAATACTCTGCTTTGTGCTGTGCACACTTGTGTTTATATTTTTCAGATTTGCTGCCATTAACCACTAGACAGCGCCCAACGTCTCGCAGAAATATGCAAATGAATATGCAGATGGCATGCAAATGAAGCGAATTAGATTTGTGGTCTCTTTTACAGCACTACAAATGTAAATATGCACATCATGGTCGCGTTGTGTCGGACAACGCATAAACACGCAAGGCGCTGTTTCGCACGCCTTGGCCAACTTAACATGTTTTACTGGTAATTTGAATACAGGGTGTGTTGCAATGCCGCTGCGGATATTTTTCACTGAATTAATAAATAAAAAATATAAAAGTAAAAGTTGTAATGGAAAATAGTTAAAAGCTCTATCTTTCTCTTGAATGCCAATTAAAAAAATTTAAAACTATTCAACATGAATTGCTGTTGTTTTAATAAATCCGTTGTGAGATTGAAATCTAATGGGATTTTAATAATTCCATTGTGAGATTGAAATCTGCTGGAATGGCCTTCAGCTTCTTCGGCGAATTTTGAATTATCTCTTCAATCGACAGAAAACGTGCTCCACGGCGCGGCAATTTCAGTTTTGGGGAACAAGAAAAAATCACATGGAACCAAATCTGGTGAATAAGGTGATTGATCCATGATATTCATTAT
Source organism: Bactrocera zonata (assembly GCA_037783105.1). Classification (NCBI taxonomy): domain Eukaryota; kingdom Metazoa; phylum Arthropoda; class Insecta; order Diptera; family Tephritidae; genus Bactrocera; species Bactrocera zonata. The sequence continues at coordinate 454,218 of JBAWJQ010003668.1, forward strand.
TCACTTAAATTCAGTTACAATCGTGGCTCGATGTACATGGTTTATTATCATCCCATAAAATCCATGATTTGTTCTTCCTCAATTTCGGCCGTTTTCAACGGTTCTTACGCAAACGCCTCAATGCGGCTAAGTAGAACTCATTATTGACCGTCTGTCCCACCGAAACTAATTCATGATGCATCAAACCATGAAAAAATTAATTTTAGAGCGTCTTTGGCGTGATTTTTTTGGTTTCAGCTAATTTATTCCCCTTCAATCCGATGATTGTTGACTTGCTTGCATGTCAAACTCATAATTCATGTCTCATTGGCAGTTGTAATGAATGTGAGATCGGAATTTGCCCGATAAAGCATGTCCAAAGAGACCTGTTTACGGTACTCTTTTTGAAAAAAAAAGAAATCACCGGTATCATAACGAGAACGCGTTTCATACCCAATATATTCGCCAAAAATTATTCGAACGAACTCGCGAGAGATGCCGAGCTCTCTTGCCATCTCTCTGCCACTTGCCTCACGATTTTCAAGCACCATATTCTTCACTTTTTTAATATTTTCTTCAGTTAAAGAGGTCGAAGGTCGTGCAGAACGAGGCATCTCTCGACCGTCTTTGAAGGCTTTGTACCACTCGTAGGCTTTGCGTTTGTCTTGAAAATAATTCAAATATCACATGATCTGCTTATACATATTTGTTAGGTTATGATAAAAAATAAAATTTTTGCTAATGATTTTGATGTGGCTTCGAAAAGTCTGAAGTCAAAATTTTTTCATGAAAATCGACATTTTTCGGAAACCAAAATTTTGACAAGTCCTTTGATCATCTATTATATAGTTATACTAATTTTTTGGGGGTTTTGAATTTGAGATAATTTAAGCAGAAAAATCTTCTTCACTGACAGACCCTTTTTTTTGGAGGCCATCCCGGAAATCAGTTACATGATCAAGAGAAATGAAGCGCCTATGATTTAAGGACATTCTGTTCCGCCCGAAAGCAGAGTCTACTTATTTTAAGTATTTTATATTATTTTGTAAATTAATATTGAAAATTTTAATTAATATTGCAGATCTCATTAAGTCTTAATGTTTTCTGTAAATTCCTAAAACTGCAACTTTTTATAATGTCCCTCTTTTAAATTAACCGCCATGTTATCAAAAAATAGAAAATGGATTTTTTCAGTGAATAAAAAATCATATGAAGAAAGTGAGACAATTTGAAAAGAGAGCTCCTTATGTTGTTTACAGTAACTTAAAGTACTCATCTCGACCAAAAAATGCCAATTCACAACTGTATCATATAGTTCGACATTTTTCATGTTATACATACTCAGAATGTTTTGACAGACGAACATTTATTGTGTTGTTTACAGTAACTTAAAATATTCATCTCGACCAAAAACTGGAATTAAATCGCGAATATTTTTGCGCTATTATTTTATACAACATTCGACTTAATCCATGTCAACAGTGCTTCCATTAACTTAGTTCAATTTTTGACGTTGAATTGAGGTTCTGGATCACCGCAAGATGAATTTCTTGAAGGTCGCCAAAATCAAAGTAGCGGAAACTATTCATACTGTGCACAAACGAATAATGCGAGATCGTCATGTGACCTATCGTGAGATTGGACCAACTATACGCATGTCTATTGGACGAGGGAAATGTAAAAAAATACGATAGTGCTGCTTCAAACACGTCTAGAGAGTATATCAAATACGTTAATTTCCGCAAAAGCTACAACCGCAGATTATTTGTTCACTATGTTAATTATAGGTCCAACCTCACGGTAATCGCTACTTTTGTTTTCTTAAAAACTTTGCTCAGCTGCACCACCCTGTATCTTCATATGTGTTCACTATGAACACTATGCAATTACTCGAGTACCCTTCTCAGTCGACGCCACCCACTGTGCCGCTCAGTGTGGTAGCTGCCACGCAAAATCGACCAACAACAACCAACACGTGCTACATAGTCATACATACAAATATATATGTATGTATATGTTCATGTGCATTTTTGTATGTACATATTTAAGTCGATGTAAGTATATTCCCATTTGTTTACTCAATATCATTAGTTGACAGTCTTCATATGCCGGCGCTAATCCCCCACACACGCTACACTTAACAAATAAACGCTTGTGCGGCGCTGCTCACGGGAATAAATACATCAAAAGCAAACGGTAATTATGGGTTGCACTTTTCCATTTTAAAAGTGTGGCAGATAGCGGCATTATCGATTGACTGCCATTCAAGCTTGGTGTCATTAAGCAAAATCGATATGACATACATAAGTATCTTTGTGCCTTTTTACATGCTCAAATGTGTATACATTCAGACCAGTTACGCTGAGTCTATAATGATGCATCAATACCCCTGATTACTCATATACAATTTTTCCTAGATTTTGTTTTACAATTACTCATATGATCTCGATGGCGATAAATTGAGATTTTCAATATATTCGAAGCTCAGTCTTCTCAAAATATCATTTTCTTAGCTATTGTAATAAACTGGAGACCTCTTACGTTAAAAAAAAAACTCGATTGATGTTTTTATCGTATTTTGGTTATCGATTAGTTGTCGTACATCGATATTTCGATTATCGCTATCTTTAATATTCAGCTATAGCTCACTACTATATTATATTTAAAAATTTATCGCTTTCATGTACCGGTTATCGTTTATAGATCGTGAACCTGATTGACTGTGCTCTTTATCGACTTCGATCATTTATTATCGATTTTTTATACTTCGTATCGGTTGTTTGTGCCTCTTTTGGTAATTATATAAAAAAAAATATATCAGTAAAATGTATCGATTAATTAGCATATATCGATATTTCATTTATCGATATCTAATATTCAGCTCTACTTTATTATATGTTATAAAAAATTTATCGGTAAAATTTAACGATTTGAGCTGCCTGTTATCGTTTATAGATTCTTGATACTGATTGTATGCTTATCGATTTTTTATACTTGGTACGTGTTATGTGTGCCTTTTTCGATATGTATATCGATCCTAATTTAATCAGTACAATGTATCGATTAATTAGTATATATCTATATTTCGTTTATCGCTTTGTCTAATATTTAGCTATAGCTTTTTATATATTACATTTAAAATATAATCGATGCAGTTTAACGAGTTAAAACGCCTGCTATCGATTATAGATTCTTGGCAAATCGATCCCAATTTTAGCAGTACAAATTATCGTTTCTACGTATTCGTTAAGGGCTTTAGATACTTGTGCAGATTGTAGTAACTTTTCAGAACTTATCCTTACACTTGTTCAATTTTGCTCATTATCGGCTTTAAATATTTGTTATCGATTGAATTAATATCTAATTTATCGTTTTCAGGTACTCACATTAGAAGCTTGGATTGCTTTTAGCGATTGTATGTGCTCTTTTTCACTGAGTCTAAATACCATTTATCGATTTTTTAAATTTTATCGATAAAATATATCGATTTTTGACACTCGTTATCGACGTTCGATACTTCATACCAATTGCATGCACTCTTTCTTGCTTTCAAATATCAAAATGTATCGATAAAATTATCGATATGTAGCACTAGTTATCGATTGTAGATATTTTATACCAATTGCATGTACTATTTATTGCTTTCAAAAACTTGCTCTGGATTTTAGATAAAAACATTTTGACCTGAATTGCTCAGTATTGGCCTTAAATAGAATATTTTAAATAAAAATTATTGATTTTTTCTTGGTTGCAGATATTTTTTTTTTTTCTTTATTTTTACATTTTTTTTTGCTAAATATATACTGTGTATTCAATAAATCGCATGCACTTTTAGTGACTATAAAATATATTTTGACTTTTTCTCAATTAAAACTAATAAAGCACATCTGTCTTTTCATTAAGCAGCGTCAGTACGTTCACACATAGCCACTAGATTCCAGCTTTGCGACTGCTTCATAGGTGGGTAACCCTGTCTGATCGATGATCTTACTCATATCGACCCTGATGATGCCGCTATTGGCATTTAGAACATCCAAAGTATTATCCTCGGGTGAATTAGGCAACGAAACATCTTCCGAAACGGCGCTTGTGGCTGTCTCGTTGTCAGCGTTAGACGCGCCCCTGGCGTTGATTGAAGCAACAGCTTCAGAATTCGCATTTTCGGTCAACTCCATGTTATGTGCTGCGACCAGGCTCTCATTCTCGGCCACTGCCTGGTCATTTGCATTTTGATCGATCATTTCTGTGGGGCTTTCAGCAGCCGTTTCGTTGCGCAACTCATTAGGTTGCGCATTTGGGTTGTTAGCGGCATTAATTCGAACGATGCTGCTGTTGTTATTGTTGCCATTACTATCGCTATCAATAATTACAGTGGTTGGGGATTCCAAAATATTGACGACGCACGCACATTTATCCAATCGTTCATGGCCCAACGTAGTATCTGCTCCACTTGCGGCCATTCGGCGTTCACATGCGCCCCTGCCGTCCTTTAAAACCACATCGTCTAACGCAGTTAGCTGCTGACAGCTGTCACCTAACCGCAAATCCCGGCAGACGCTTGCCTCACCATCCGCTTCATTGTCATTAGCAGCTGCTGACACCACCGCGCGCCCTGCTGTCGCTGCCGCTGTTGATGTTGAAGTGGTTGTGGGCACGTCCAATCCACTCTCCACCGACAGTGTGAGTGCATCATCGACGTCATAACGAAATTTGCCACAAAGTGGGCAACCGCGACGATAATAAGTGCTTTGATGTGCGAGGTAACGACGTGCGCCCGACTTTGCTGTGAATTTCGCGGGCAACGTCAATGGCAGCGGCAATGATTTGCGCGCCAACAACATCGGCGATATGTGACTGCGGCTGTTGTTGTTGTTGTTACTGCCATTGCTGCTTCCGACTGCATTGGCCGCTGCCAGACTGGCGGCACCGCAGGGCGAGGATGTGGCATGTGAGGCGCGCACCGCCACTGCAGCCGCGGCTGCGTTCCACATATTCTCGACCTCGGCGCGCTGCAGCGAGCAGCATGACTGTGCGTTCAGCGCTTTTTTCATGTTAAAAAAGGCCGCACTGTTACTGTTATATCTATTAGCCGACGCCGTGGGCTTGCCGCAAGCGAAGAAATTGCTGCAGCTGTTGCCGCCAATGCTGTTGCCGCTGATGCTGATGTTGCAACTGCTGCTCAAATTGCCGTTGCTGTCGTTGTTCAGCGTGTCCATGGCCATGTTGCTGGTTGCGGCCGATGCGGATATGGTCGGTGTTGGCATGTCGTTGACGGTGAGCGTGGAGCGATAGCCGGGCGGCGGCGAACTGTGTTGTAAATGCATTTGCTGTTGTTGATGTTGCTGCTGCTGTTGTTGTAGGCGGCATTGTTGTTGGTAGAGTTGATGCTGCAGCAACTGTTGCTCTTGCATGGCCACCACGGCATCGTATGAAGGTGGCGGTTCGTGATGCAGTGTTGCTAAGGTGGTGAAACCGTCGCTGGACTCACCCAAAAATAGCCCGGAGGTTTCGTAGCTCTGTAAAGGAACAAAAAGATATAGTTAAGTTATCTTAGTTTAAGGCATATATAGCTCGCATAGTTTTTCTTAAACTGGTTTTTAAAAGTACTTTCAGTTTGAGCCAAATGCAACCGGTCTGTTGAAGACTAGTTCTTAACCAGTTAAAATAGATTAAGTTATTTAAGTTTGAGGAATGTATATGTATCTCTCATAGATTTTCCTAAATTAGATTATATGTAGTTATGAAACTACTTTCATTTTGACCCAAATGCAACCAGCCTGTTGAAGACTAGTTCTTAACCAGTTAAAATAACACGCATTCTTTTAGAATCAAATCAGTATTTGGCTTTAAAAGTAATACAGCTTACAATCTCTGAAGGAATTGTTCAGATCGGACTACAATAACGTATAGCTGTCATACAAACTGATCGAACAAAAGCAAGTTCTTGTATGGAAAACTTTTTCATTTGAAGAGATATCAGCAAAAAATTTGGCATGGATAATTGTAAAAGGCAACGCTACAATCTCCGAACATTAAGTTCAGATCGGACCATTATGGCATATAGCTGTCATACAAACCGACCTATCAAAATCAAGTTTTTGTAAAAAAAAACTTTTTTATTTCACGAGATATCTTTTCGAAATTTGGCTATGATTACTGTTTTAACCCATAGTACAATCTCCGAAGAAGTTTTTCAGATCGAGCTACAACTGTACATAGGTGCCATATAAACTGATGGAATAAAATCAAGTGTTGGTGTGGAAAACTTTTTTATTTGACAATATATCTTAACGATAAAAGATTTTTTCTACACTTTTATGCTATAAGAAGTACACCTGTAAAGGGTATTATAGCTTCAGTGCAGCCGGTCAAAGTTTTTTCTTATTACTACACACTTACTGAGCAAGCGAAAAGTGTGGAAGCACACAGTAAATTATTTGATTGCATGAAAAATAGATAAATATTGTCTTCGTACGATTATGTGTGTTATTATTTGACAAACACAAACCTAACTCGACACCTTCATTGGCTGTAAATGAGTAAATATTACTAGCAGTGTGCTGGCTTGGTAAATATTCAAAAGGTGCTTACATTTATTCGAAGCGATGTTCAACATTGTTGTTTATTTTGCCATATTTTCAAATTATTTTTACTTATTGATGCGACATATGTAAATTTAAATAACGGTATGACTTTTAGCAGGAAAATTCTGTTGCTGATTTAATACATACATATATGTACATACTTAATATAGTATGTTAGTTAGTCCACTTTTAAATTAATGATATGAATGAATATTTAATATATGGCATATCAAATATAAATTTATCTTTGCATTTGCCAAAAAAAAAAAAAAAAAAATCGAAAAAAATTAAAAAAAAATATGTATAGTGAATTATGTATTAAAACTTATTTATTTAACTGCTTTCACTGACTTAATTATTATTCTTTTTATTTTATTAATTATTTTATTTTCTGTTATTTATATGACATATTAATAAATCATAAATTTCTGTAACATATTTTATTGCCATATTTAATGTCAATTGTAATATTTATCATAACCAATCTACTAGTATGCTATTAATCATGCCTGAGTAACCTAAATACCCGAAAGTATTGAATACCTGGTTAAATTATCACATAATCGCAGAAGTATGACCATCAATCAACCAAGTAATTGGACCTACTTAGAAAAAAATAACTCTTTTACTTTTATACTCTTTTTTATACACATACATACATATGTATGTATGTATGTATATACATAACTAAATATATATTTTTGAAAACATATATTTATATTGATCAACTAAGTTATAAGTTCTTATAAGACATCGTTGCATATTTCGTTACTGTTGTTGTTGTTGTTATAGCGGTCCTTGGCCCGCTAAAAATCCGTGTACGTTCCGGTTACATAGACGCTACTTTTGGGAGAACGGAAAATTTTATTTGAATAAGCAAATTTCGTTACTCATACGCCCTGGCATCCTTTAACTACTGGCTAAGGAATATTGGTTATTTTTATTTCCTAGTTGCTCTTTCAACTTTTTGAAGGAATCAACATTTCCTTATATTTACATATTTACAGAAACTGTAAATAGTTTTTGTTGCATGAAGCTGAATTGAATGAATTTTCTTTGGTTGAACTGAGTTGAAAACAGGTATGGCATGGAAATTATGATATTTAAAACTTTAGTATACCAGTTGACCTAATTTTCAAACCGTCACCTAAAATGCAGAATAACGTAACATCACTTTTCATAAGTTTACAGGCGAAGGTAAGTAGCCACTCATATTGAAATAAAATGTGAGTTCTGGTTATGAAGTGGTTATATATTTATTATATACTGGTTATAAAATGGTTATTTATTGATTATGTCTGAGAGCAGAAGCTGAAATTTTAACATATACGTAATATAATGCAGTGAATCGTAAGCAATAAAAACTTATTATCGACTTTTTTGATGATACGTTGTTTTGCATTTTAGGTGACGAAATATATTTCTAAGAAAGTTTTAACAAATTTTCGATAAGGAGGTTGCAAAGGCCTGACACCAGAGCTGAAGCTACTACCTAAAGGCTACTACCTTAAAGGCTTCAGCTCTGGTGTCAGGCCTTTGCAACCTCCGTCTGGTAACTTATGCCTGTTTTCATGACTTCTTTGGAGAGTGGTTTTTTATAGGAAAATAAAAAAGAATTATCTTAAATACTTAGAGTGTTTTTATTTACATATTGAATATATAAAAAAAATGTATTTGAAAAAATTTAATACTTTATTACTATTAGTATTGTCACCCGAAGTTGGAACCTCAACAAAAAAAAAAAAAATGCACGTGGGTGGCCTGGGTGATTTTGGCTCTTGATGTTATCTGAAAGCAAATATCATTGTTTATTCTTTGTCTATAGACATGCCATTCTGGTCGGAACTACTGAAGTAAAATTTCAATGGTAAATAACAAAATGGCGGACTTTGAAAAAAAAATCCTTTTATTTTAGCAAAGAAAGGGTTGTAAAATATAAAGTTAGAGGTAAAAAAAATTCTCGTTAGTTCCGACGAAAAAAAAAATTGAAAGCACTCGGTTCAGTAGAAAAAAAGTTAGAACCCGGGCCGACCAGAAAAACAATGTTTTGAGAAAAACGCGTTTAAAGTTCGGGCGACCTTAAAAGTTTTACTCCGATGCGCTCTAGGAAACTCGTTATAACTCCCGAAATTTTTCGAATTTCTGTCTAAAATTTTCACAGTATATTCTCAAGACGTTGTACTTTCAAATTAAGCAAAAAAAAATTTCGATTTTTTTAACATAAGCTACCAGACTACTACTTTAAATATGGAACAAAGAAAAAAATTAATAGTTGGCAATGAATATAATTCACAGACAAACTGATCACTCTGATTTGCATGAAAAAATTCAAATAACCAAGCATTTCTCTATTGAAATCTCTACCTTTTGATGATATAAAAAATTTATGGCATGCATTGTTACTGTAAGTTTTCTTAGAAAATGCAAAAAAATACCATACCAAACGATTCAAAGCTGCTACTACTCGACTACATATCGCCCGCAAATTAGTTTTTTCTTTAAACTTTTGTTACTATATATTCGACTTCATTCCACAATCATTTTTATTTTTTTTTTGGTTTCAAAAATTATTGCGCCCTTTTTATTTCGGTTATAGAAGTTATTACAGTGTTTCCTTTATATGAAACTACACAAATTTCAGCATTTCAATTAGTTACTTAAACTCACCACTTACTAATAATTTCCCTACACAGTTCTACTTTAATCAATAAGGATATATAGCTCTACCTTAATCGATTTCAATTTAGTGTTGACATATGAAACTTACAATTTATATGAATGCATGTGCGTAACTGTAGTTGTCGTGCGATAAGTAAACAACAAAAAAGCAAGTATATTACATTTTACTTGCTTGTGCTATTAATTTACTGATTTAATGATGGCAAATGTCCGATTTAACCCAAAAACTTATCACAGCAACTGGTGTTGACATGACGCCGCCTTTAAAGGCAAAAGCAAAGGCAAAGGCAAACAGAAATGTCGCATAAAACTTAATTATGTTTACTTAGCAGATATGTACTATCAATAAAGTCGAAGAAAGACAGCTCAACTTGCAAGAAAAGCGCTTGATTTAATGCCGTGTGGTTTGTAAAGAACGCCATTTCGACGAATTTCGCTGACCAAAGTGAAACGGTAAAAAGTAGTGACACGTTAGTGCGGCGGACCGTCGTAAAGTCTCATTAAGGTAAAAGGATATACGTCTGTGTGAATTGGTGTGGCGTGGAACTCTAAACTAATACTATTTGTTATGATTCACTGCAATTAGTTGCGTTCAACTATACCTTTCTCAGCTTTAATTATCACAGCGTTAAATTTCCTATTACTTTCTTAAAATATAATTACAATTAGTCGCAGACATGGTCTAAAAAGCAGAGTAAACTATATAAATTATTTACGTTAAGTTGTCCCTTATTACCTGCCGGACATTATCTTCTAATCCACGCATCTAATTTTGTAAGTGACCAGTGTCCTGTCACATTCTATACTTAATTAAGTTTCTGCATATGAAGTGAGTATTGATTACATATTTTTTGATGGTCGCTGGCTATTATTAAACAGCACACACTGGTGGAACGGATGTATGAACATTTATTTCGGGGTTCAGCTGGCTAGTTGCGGCCTAAATACGATAATAGTTTGATAAGTCAGTGGATCACTCAAACAAAAATACGATTTGAGACGACCTTCTAAAATATCTTTTTCTCTTAATGAATGAAGTGAGAGGATTTTTGATAATAATTTCGAATTTTCAAGCCACTCTGAAATATAATGTTTTGCACAAAAAAATACTTTTTTTCGGAAGCCACTATTTTGCCAAAATCGAGCATTTGACAAGTCTTTCCATCAATACCTATGTATATAAATCCATAGTAATAAAAATTTTGTTTTGGATTTTGGACTTGAGATAATTCCAATTAGAACAATTGAGGAAAAGCTTAGTTTGGGCTTAAGGGTTACATGGGTTTACGGGTTTCAAAAAATCGATTTTTTTGTTATCTTAATAAATTCTAGAACACCTCTAGAATATTGTCCTTAATTTTCAAGTTGATCCCAGTAACAGTTTCGGAGATACAGCCTTGAGAACTTGTGCGATCGAGGCTAAGTGCTTCGTCTTTAAACGCGTTTTTCTCGAAACTGTGCTTTTGTAGTAGGTTGGCACGATTTCTCGAAAACTACTCAACCGAAAATGAAATTCCTGAAATTTTACGCATGTCTTCAATTCTTGAAGACTTGGACGAAGGTTTTTTTTCGGTTACAACTATTTAAAAAAAAAATGTCGCGAAATTTTCATTTGTTTTGTAAAAACGTCTGCTAAAAATCCAATTTTCAGTTTTTTTCCTTCGTCCAAGGTCTAAGTTAAGGTTTTAACTAAAACAGTTTTTTTTTCACTTTAGATGATCCTGTGAGGAGTTACCCTGCCAACGCTGGCGCATCTTTTTTCCGATTGTCACCGAAAATGGCGTCGCAATGGCCGAGTTAAATTTTTTTTTCATGAATTTCAGAATTTCTTTGTTAATAGCGTATGTTTGTAACAATAAAAAATTCTAATAAAATATTTAATTTTTATATGAGAAAAAATTGTTGAAAAAAGCCTATTTTTACCAGCGAAAACCCATGTAACCTCTTCAAGTAACTTCTTAATCTAGAAAATAATCATTTAAAGCCCACAAATGATAATTTGTGATTCTCTACAGGATACTCATGGTATTTACCGTTAGTAGGTTAGTACGTTAGTGATTAACTTACGTCATTAAATCGGAAATAAAATGACTTATCCAACTGCCACTGCCTTTGTAACAACTATTGTCAACTATTTTAAGAAAACACCTTTTCCTTTCCACTGAGCACTAACCCAACAAATTACTTACAGGCCTCACTTACACACACATCAATGTTCATTATTTTGATATCCCAAAATCTAATATTGATTACTTTACCTTTGAATAATAAAAATAAACTATTTCCTTGCTTTCTTATGAAATGTGTGGCCACAAAACAAAAATATGCACATATGCAAAGGATCGATAATAGTTTCACTTTTATACATACATATATACGGGTTTGTATAGCATATGATACACATACTTAATAAATAATTAATATTTGTATATACCGGTTTCTTTCTTTCTTTCTTGCATCAATATACTTCATGACAAAATCAATGTGTTGCAAGTGGCAATTTTTTTTCCGAACTTTGGTAATTCGCAAGCAGTCTAGTGAGTTCCTCTCCCTCAGCAAAATTTCCATTCTTCTAGTTGAAGAGGGTTTTAATCAGTTATTTTCTAATTGACATTCTCATGATAAGTTTAAAAATATTACTGGATACCAATTGTTGAACTGCTTTCGGGAAATTTGCAGTACAGTGTGAAATATTATGGATTTGACGCCATCCAGGTAAACTTGCGTATCGGAATAAATCGTCTAAGCATATTGATGATTAAAATTATAAATGGCAATTTTCTTCTGGCTGCAGATAGTTCGCTAGTGTGTTCCTGGTTCTCAGCAAAGTTCATTGATTGCAGGAGTTTCATTTATCGGGCCATTTGTCCAAGTACTTTCTTAGAAAATGAGATAAACTCGTCTTAACCCCGGGAACAACTTCTTGGAACTGGCACTTGCCATCGAGGACCAAGGACTAAGCACTGAACTATCGCCTAAGCATATTTGTGATCGGTGCAAGACGCTTTGGCGTTTGGCGAAGATGGGTTCATTCGGGCCTTTTACGATATTCTAAATAACAGTTACGTTATGAAAAGTAACGAAGACTAGAGTGTGGGTGATGTTAATACCGAAACCCAATTTAAGCAGAGCTGCTAATAAAACAATACGCTTTGTTTCAAACTAATCATAATTAGATTCCTAAATAGTTTCTGCGGGTTCGAAATTGTTTAAATTTTTGAGAAATTTTCCAGTTTATTTAATTTAGAGATAACCTTTTTACTTGGTTAATAGTTTCTATAAAATCAGTTCATTTAAGCTATTAAAACTTAAGTCGACCTAATTTGCTTTGACCGGAACTAGGAACGCGACCAGGTGCTTCATACTGATAGCACGCACCTCAAACCACTAAACCAGCACAGCTGCTAATGATTACAAAAGGTTAAACTATCTATTACACACTGCAAACTCCCCTAATACCCAATTAAAAAAAGCACTGCCCCTCATTAAAGCGTTTAAGTGGCAACTTACCTGCTCCACACTATATATTTCCATGTTCGGATCGCTTTCCAGCCATTGGTGTTGTTGGCGATATGCCGCTTCGGTGCGCTTCTTTATGTTGCGATGGCAACAATAACAAACAACGCATAAAATGGTGGTAACCACTGACAGCATGGCGCTGCAAGAAAAGGTCAAATACAAACAAATAAATATAAGAAAACAGAAGAAAATGAGGAAACTTGGAGAAGCAGACGAAGGCTACATTAATATTAAAGCAAGAAATACAGTTATTTCGTTTATTTTCGGTTAAAGCTGTTAATCTAATGAATATGCAAGTACTCGTAGTGACGTCATTGACTTGATGTGACGTGAAATGATGGATATTTTTGCTGGAAGAAATTTTTGATATCCACGAGGGTTTCGTTCGCTATAAATAACCACAACGTGGGTGTCCGAAAGAAGAGCAAATTTATACTCGCATTTGAAATGGTTTCCGGATTAACGTTTTATAATATTTATTGTTTCGCACTTATGCACTTCTTTTGTTTCTCATAAATATTATAAACGTAAAATCAATAGAGTGACCAACGTGAAAGCGGCACGCGTGTTCGCGTGACTTCTGCTTCTCTTTGGGTCAATCGCATTTAACATGCAACTCATTTAAGTATATACTCGTAACTAAAATATATACATATGTATGCATATGGTCTATGTAAATATGTACGTAATGCATGTATGTTTCCAATTTCGGTAAATACAAATAAAGTTATTGAATATTTAGGACAATTACATTTATATTTATGGTCCAAACGAACAGTCATTAATCGGTCATTACTCTTGAGTATGGGCATAAGGTGGAGATATGCTTGAAATATAATGGTTGCAAGTTGTCAGTTTCAGTAAAAATTGCATTAATTGTGCTTTGGTATAAAGATATTGGCTACATTTTCCATTTCAAACGAAATTATAGCAAAAATAAATGCGATTGCTTTGTTGAAATGGCAGCTAGGTTTGCTTTGTAGACACGTGATGCATTTGTACAAGTATAAGGGTATGTGCGCTCATGTAATTTAATACAATTGAAACAGGCAGATATTGCTATTGTCACAATATCCTTATTGGTTTAGCGGACTATTATTGTGGTCATAAAATACGGTAATTTACAGAAAAATGTACTAAATTGAACTAAACATACTGACAGACTTGTAAATGTGTATGCCAAATACAGGATATATCATACGGATAATCCTGAAAAACTTTGCCTAAGAGACTATCGATCTAAAACCGTTTTTGAGTCAGTGGTTTAGAGGTGAAGTGTTTTAGGGATCATAAAAATGTGTTTGGCAGTTATTGAAGTATCCAAATGAAGTTTTATATACAAATCCATTTTGATATTCTATTGATTATTTGTCGGAATCGGCCAAATCGGACAGCTATATTACGTACATACATATCTCCCACCAACCAATTATTCAGATTTTTTTAAATTAAAAAATATATTTAACTAAAATGAGCTGAAGATATCGATCAATACAATTTTTGAAAAAAAAAAAAATTATCGCATAAAAATTATCGAAAAAAATATTTTAACGAAAACACAATATTTGTTAGAAAAAAAATTAATTAAAATTTTATTATCGCAAAAAAAATTTATAAAAAAATTACTAAAAAATTTTTTTCGATAAAATATTTATTATTTTTTTATCGCAAAAAAAGTTATAAAAAAATTATCAAAATTTTTTTTTCGATAAAATATTAATTATTTCGTAAAAAAATTATCGGAAAATATTTAATTGAAAAAATAAGTTTTTAATAAAAAAAAAATTTTATATAAATTATCAAAATTTTTTTTTCGATAAAATATTAATTATTTGGTTATCGCAAAAAAATATCGGAAGACAAAATGTTTTATTGAAAAAAAATTAATTAAGTAGTTATCGCAAACAAAATTTATCGAAGCACAGCATATTTTTTATCGTAAAAAAATTATCGGAAAATATTTAATTGAAAAAATAAATTATTAAAATGTTATCGCAAACTAAATTATCGAAAGTCAAAATATATTTTCACGCAAAAAAATTCATCGAAATATATTTTATCGCAAACAAGACATTTATCGGAAAAAATATTAAAATGTTATCGCAAAAGAAATTATCGAAAGACAAAATATTTGTTATTATAAAAAGGTTTATCGAAAATAACATTTATCGCAACAAAATTATTCGATCGAAATAAAAAATTAATTAAAATGCTGTTGTCGTAAAAAAAATTATCGAAAAGCAAAATATTTCATAAAAAATATTAAAAACTTATGGCAAAAAAAATTTCGAAAATAATATTTGATCACTACAAAATATTTTATTAAAAATAAAATGTATAAAAAATATTGCCTAGTAATGATCGAAAGAATTTTTGTAAATTTTGAATTTAGCGGTATTTTTAGTGTGAAAATATATTTAAATTATTTTCTCAAATAAAGAAGAAAAACTAAAAACCCCATTCAAAAATCTGTTTTAAAAATATCGAGCAAGTGTAATTGAAAAAATCTCGTATTCTAATTGTTAGCCGCTAATTTCAAATAGACTATTGATTACAGTAAACAAGGTTTAAAAATTTGTAGAAGATCGCTTAGTTATTATTGTAAAAATTTTAATATCGGAAATGACGAGATACGATCGAAGCAAATATCTAAATTATAAAATTTATTAAAACTAGAAATTATACTAATTAAAAAATGAGAAACAAATAAAAAATGCTAAAATCACACAGTTTATTAACACAAAAAAAAAATAACTGAATCCTACGCATACCAAGAAAAAATGTATCGATTATTTTCGATAACTATCCGAACAGACTAAAGTTTTCTATAACAATTTAAAGGCCTCTGTTTTACATTTCAAACCCAAAATAACTTTCAAAAATTTTATTTACTTTCACAAAACGAACAAAAAAATTATAGTTAAAAAAAATTGTCAGAAAAGAGAAAAACAAATGTACGAAAAATTTAAAATTATTTAAAAATTTAAAATGTTTTATGGAAACAAATTATTTAAAATATTAAAAATTTAGAATTATTTAAAAATTTAAATTTGCATATTTAGAAAATTATCGAATAAGCGCTTAAGTGATGGTTAATATAATGAGCTTTGTTAAAATAACATACTTCGGCTGGCCTGGTGTAGTATTCTTTGTTTGCAATGAAGTTTGTGCTGCCTTATATATGTACATATGTATGTATATACATACATATGTGTGTGCCTGATTAATAACTGTGCATTTGCACTAACTCACCCGCATAACAGTAAATTGGCATTTCCATTAATTGTATGCGGATACGACTGATGGCCACTGCCGATATTGCCGCCGCTGCTAATGCCACCTGGACTGTGGCCGAAGAGACCGCTCACGCCGAAACTGGCGCGTATCGTTTGCAATCCGTTGCCGCCGTCCGCGTATGTGTTAATTATACTCGTGTATGTCTCATTGCTGTCATCGCTGCTATTGCCCGCGGCGCTCTCATCGGTGTAACTAACATCGTCGATAATTTGATGCTTATTATTGTGTTTGTTGTTAACAATTGTTGTTGTTGCTTCTGCTTGTGTTTGCTTAAAGTCAACATTTGTTGTTGCTGTGCTTTCTTTTGCACTTTTCAGCTGTCCATTTGTTGTTGCAGTTGCTGTTGTTGTCATATTAACCACATTTGAAGTGTTGTTGTGCTTATTGTGCATGAGCGATAACGGTGCAATTACTGCTAAACGTCTTAAGGACATCATCGAGACACTTTGTTATTGGCTCTACGCCGCACTAGTGAGTTAGAAAAATTGTTTTGCTAGAAGTGATTATATTTTTCTGACATAAATCGTCTATATTTGCGCGTTTTTGTTTACATTTGCTTTTAGTTGAATTGTTAGGTAGTTATGAATTGTCTATGGTAGTTAAAGCACAGTAAATAACTTAAGCAACCACTTTAATGATAATAGTATGTATATATTATTTTTCGCATAACATAACCTAAAACTTAAAAAAATCGTTAACTTTGGTTGCCTCGAAGCTATAATACCCTTAACAGTTGAATTTTTATGACTTAACAATTAATAAAAAGATGGTTATCTTTATTTTGATCGAACATTTGTATGGCGGCTATATGCTATAGTGGTCCGATCTGAACAATTCCTTCAGTAATTGTAAGGCTGCCTTGTACAATAGTCTATACCGAATTTCGTGCAGACATCCTGGCAAATGAAAAAGTTTTCCATACAAAGACTTGATTTTGATCGGTCAGTTTGTATGGCAGCTATGTGCTATAGTGGTCCAATATGAACAGTTCCTTCAGTAATTGTAAGGCTGCCTTGTACAATAGTCTATACCGAATTTCGTGCAGACATCCTGGCAAATGAAAAAGTTTTCCATACAAAGACTTGATTTTGATCGGTCCATTTGTATGGCGGCTAAATGCTATAGTGGTCCGATCTGAACAATTCCTTCAGTAATTGTAAGGCTGCCTTGTACAATAGTCTATACCGAATTTCGTGCAGATATCCTGGCAAATAAAAAAGTTTTCCATACAAAGACTTGATTTTGATCGGTCAGTTTGTATGGTAGCTACATATGTATATGCTATAGTGATCCGATCTGAACGATTTGTTCGGAGATCGTAAGGTCGCCTTGCAGAATAATTTATGCCAAATTTCGTGAAGACATCGGCAGAAATAAAAATGTTTTCCATACAAGGACATGATTTTGATCGATCATTTGACTGACAGCTATGTGCTATAGTGATCGGATATTGGCGCTTCAGACAAATGAGCAACTCCTTTTGAAGAAGCGGACGTATGCAAAATTTCAGATCAATATCTCAAAAACTGAGGAAATATTTTGAGCAGAGTTTAGAAGCAGTTAGGAAACGTGTCGAAAGTCGACAGTCTGACGGACTTAGATAAATCGATTCAGCTCATCACGCAGATCATTTTTATATTCGTTACAAAATATTCGACATTTCCATCTGGTTGTTGCAAACTTCTTGGCAAACTTAATATAACCTGTTCGGAGTAAAAAGAATTTTCATTTTAAATTTTTATTTATCCGATATTTCCGGCACAGTTTTAGATTTGGATTTTATATAATTGTAAAGTTGTCCGCAGAGGGCATTTGTTCATTATTATTACTCTAATAACACTACAGACAGAAGGTTTTCTTTTAAGTCTAAAGTCTACAATTTCAAAAGATAAGTGTAGCCCATAATATCTCAGCTCAAAATTTAAGTTATTGTTAATCTAACTAAAATAACGTCTCCACGACAGTCGCTTTAACGTCTCTGGAACACATCTGGATTTAGATCAGGCAAAGAACTATAGGCACGGCAGAAATTCTTTAAATATGTTTGAAGAATTGTTTACATTGCTGCAAAATGAATCTTTAACTGATTATAATGAGCACTTGTGTTTCAAAAACGGCTTTTCGTCGTGAGCATCAATTAATGTTACTCATACGACCCGTTGGTCACTTTATTATATTCTGTAAGTATGCATTCGAAGCTACACATCGTCAACTAAAATGCAAAATAACGTAACATCACTTCTTATAAGCTTACAGGCAAAGAAAAAACGATATAATGGGACCACTCTTATTAAACGAAAATTTGGGTTTTGGTTACAAAATGGTTATATATTAGTTATATATTGGTGTAGATTTTACGATATTACATATATAATGTAGTGAATCGTAAGAAATAAAAAGTGAATTTAGATTTTTTTGATGATACGTTGTTATGTTCTATTTTTCAAGGTCTCTAGTTCAATTCTTTCATCAAAAAAAAAAAAAAAAACTCTTTTCTTCCTTCAAGTATGAAATATTGCAGGTTTTTGGTCTTTGAGAAACTGTGCTCACTGCAACCCGACTTTTTGAAAAACATTGTTTTGCGATAATAGCATTTAAAGTTTTGGCACGAGCCCCCAAGCTCATTTGAGGAGCGAGCTATTGGTAGCTCTTTCTTTGGCTCTAATGCTCAGATCTTTACGAAATTTAGAAGAATTAATCTCAAGGGTATATACGTGGAGAAAACGCAATAAAAAAATACAAGTATATATTCTTATAACACCTAAGCTATCGAACTTTGCAGGAGATTGACTATATAAAATTTTACAATGCGCCTAATTGTAGGCAACGTTTTTTCTTATCTTCATTGTTAACCAAAAATAAATATTGTAGAAGCATACATTTATGCTTCTGTGAAATTGTGAAGGTCTAAAGGATGACTGCTTATTTACTCTAGTATTCGATAACACACTTGTGTAAATCATTAGAATAAATTTAAAAATAAATAAACAAATATGAAAATTATATAATAATTTTTTTTTGCATTTTTTAGGTATGTTGTGCGAATAAAATATAATTCCGAGTTAAATCCAATTTGCAAGGTGACAAGAAAATCCCTTTAAGTTAAACAAAATTAAAATTAGTAATTTGCTTTTTTTAGGTTAAGTTGTGCGAATAAAAAAGTGCTAAATTTTTTGAGAAACAAAATTAAAAAAAATAGTAATTTGCGGTTTTAGGCCTTGTGCGAATATAATTCTGTGTTAAATTCGATTTTCAAGACAACAAAGAATAGTCATAAATTATTTGAATTAAAAAAAAATATGAACATAAAAAAATAACAATTTTCAGTTTTTTAGGTTATGTTGTACGAGTGTAGTATAATTCCTAGTTAATGTCGTTTTTCAATGACCAAAAAAGTGCTTAATTATTTGAAATAAAAATATATTAAAAAAAATTTTCGGTTTTTAGGTTATGTTATGCGAATGCAATTTAATTCCGAGGTTTTCAATGCACAAAAAAATCCTTCAAAACTAAAAAAAATTAATTTTACCTTCTTACCTACAAGAATTCGATTAAAAATCGATTTTGAAAAACGAAATAATGAAAATAAAAAATTCTGCTAAAATAATCTTTTATAATATTTAAAACGATTTTGCACACGCTTCACTTTTCAGTACAAAATTACATAACATTTCATATTTGAAATTTTTTCTAACAGTTTTTGTCTTTAATTAAAGAGTTAAAATCTCCTAGATAATTGAATTTAATTTTCTTATAAATATTGTAAAAAAACTTTTTATATAATCAAAGCAAATTCCTTACATGCCACAAATCCTTTCACTGAATTATTACAAAACCCTTTTAGGTAATTAAATCACACACACAAAAGTCAGATTCATCGATTAGTTCACCGTTTTACCAGCTAACAGAACACACTCATGATTATTGGTTGCAATTTAATTGCAGCAAATCAATTATTTATTTTTTTCTTTCATCTAACGTTTCTTTCTTTTGACGTTGTTATTTTAGCGCTGATTTCAACTGTGATTACAGATTACAGTGTTAATTGAAAATCACTTGCTTTGCTCACTGACAGTTATATTGCATTAAATGCTTTTCAAATAACGATTTTCTTCCTGCGTTTTTGCTTCGGTCGTCCATCACGACTACGCAGCTCGCTCACATCTACCAAACTAGTCGGACAGGATAAAGAGTACGTGCTAGCGAGTCTAGTCTAGTCTAGCACGATTGCCAGTTACGAAACTAATACAAGCGCAGTGCAGGTGTGAATATGTGTGTGTTTGTAGTTGTAAGGCTCCTGCCACCTGCATTGCGTTCGTGCTTCATTTACTCTCCTACTTTCCCACTTGGCGTTTGTGTGACGCTTTCGCTGCTCTAAATAACGGTCCAATATTACAAATAGTACTATGCATCGGCTAATTGCACAATTAAACGCTTAGTTTGTAAAGTGATGTCTTTTTTGTATAGTAACTTTTTGCTGTACTTTGGGGTCTACTTATGGCTTTTGATATCGTGTTAAAGTAATCTATTTAGGGAAGAACAAAAATGAGTAGTTATTAATATTTAATGTAGGACTCGACGTCAGAATGCCCTAATTAAATTTTTATTAAGTTGAATTTGAGTTAAATATGCCGTGTTTAACTTATGAATAGAAGATATATATTGCTAATGTTCCAAATTTAACTTTTCTGAATTGAATTTAAATTTGTGCCGTCACGTACTTTATTAAGTATGTATTTAGAAATGCTTGTCATGCTTGAAATTATTGCAATTTTCCTGTTATAAATTGTATCTTTGAACTTCTTATGAAGAGAGTGGTTCAGCGGGGACACAATTGGCCTCATAAAGGCGTAGATGCAACGTAAGACATCCACTTTAACCACCTACCTATACATTTTTTAGACATTTATTTCATGGGAAACTTTGAATGACAGCGATTGGTTTTCCATATTTAAAAATAAATCCGTTATAGGTTAATTTTTTAACATATGAATATTTTATTCAAAGTCTCGGTGGAGTACGGCTAGACTACACTACATATCATGTGCTATAATTCTTCCTAAAAAATTTATATATTGCGTTAATTTGATAATCAGCTGTTGTTTCTTGATTGTGAAACTTTTTTAACTTCATCCTAAATGTAGGCAACTTTTTTCTGCCAAATATGGTTCAAACTAAAATAAAGCTAAACATAAATCTAAAAAGTTCTTACTTTTATAGCGGCTATTATTTATAAAATAAAAAACTTAAACATTGAATATAATTAGGCCCCTTTCTAAAAATCTCACTGAAGTACGGTTACACTACTTTATGCCAAAAATACCTATATCTGCTGCTAATTTGATAATCAGCTTTTCTGCTACCTTTATTGTGAAACTTTTTTAACTTCATCCTAAATGTAGGCAACTTTTTTTTGTATTTTTTTTTTTTAGTTTCGTTAATTTTTTTGTTGATTTTTTTTTTAATTTTTTTATAAATTTTATTTTTTTTTTTATCAAATATTTTTTATATATATTTTTCACAATTTTCTTTTATATATTCTTTAATTTCCGTTTAACATACATTTTATTTTTTAATTCCATTACAACTAAAAAAAACTATTCACGCATGCCGTAAAATCAATTTGCACCAACTTTGTGAATCATCCAAAAATTTTTCTCACTGTAACCTTAAGCGTTCGCATTAACACGCACAGTCATAACAAAGAGTTCACTCGCACGAACATCGTAGCCTATCGAAATCAATTCGTACAACTTGACACTTGGCCGCCATTTGTTCGACTGAAAACTGCCGACCGCCAACATTATTATTGCGAACGATCCACGCTTTTCGATACTGAAAAGACAAAAACATTCCTTCAGCGCATACTAGAGACCCCAACATACAGTCACACACACACACACACAGACACATTCGGTCACTTAAGCTTGCAAATATGCTCTACTAACACGACTACATTGGAAATATATGCACACAACATAAATGCATAGGGCGCCCATTTCCGGCCGCCATCCAACGACCTTCCCATCGGCAATCGGCTCATTCGCAAAGGACACGCAACTCTTGCAGATAACAATCGGCTACTACGTACACTTAACTGTATCGAATCGAATCACTCTCGCCGTCGCTTGCGGCTTTTACAAACTGCTGTGTCGGCTTTTGCTTGTTGTTTTTGTTATTGTTGTTGCCGCATAACAGTACCATATTTTAGTGTAGGTTCGGAAGTACCGTAACAGCAGACAGATTATTTGCTAGTACGAATTGGGCTAACAAAAGAGAAACACGCTAAGCTGCTCTCTTTTGTTGGCACACAAAACGGCCGTTAAAGAGTTTCGTCAAGCACAATTTGCCATTGTTTTTCCTCATCAATTTAACTACTTGCTAAGGTATTTTGTTTTCATGTTTGTGTCTTGTGCACAAACAAACTATATTATACATCTATTTGGCCATAAGATTTGCTGTCAGAAATTTGGTTCACTTGAAACATAACAAGGACATTTCGCGTCCTTAACAGTAAAAAAAAAATGTTTTAAATACTATTTGTTCTCTAGTAAATGTTAAAGGTGATGCATCGGAGTAATGAAATCGTTGTAAAATATTGAATAAAAATCTTAAATTTTCGTTGAGGTAAAGAAGAATTAATTCAGAGGGCCTACGCTACAAAAGCTCATAATAATGAGGCTAATTTAAAGTATTTATGGTAATATTATTATTTTTTCCGCAAATAGCCTTTGAATATTCAATATAAATCTTTTCCATATATATTATTATATTATAGTTTATCATAAACGTCAGAAGGCTTTATGTTCATTTATTCCATTTTCTTAAGAGGTTACTACTGTGGGCAAAAAATAGTAAGACTTTTTTAGTTTGAATTTCGCGCTAAAACCGATTCGTCGAAGTTTTTTTTAGGTTGGTATGACTGTAAATAACAACTGTTCTAAATATCACATCAAAATAATCATTTTTGATTAATATATGCTTGTCTTTCTGAAGTACATAAAGTGCATTTGACGATTTTTACAATGGGTGAAATTATTCAACAAAAAAGTTTCATGAATTTTTGTGATCGAAATCAAATTTTTGATGCCGAAACGATCAGACCTTTGGAAAAGGCCTTCGGTGATAATTGATTGTCGCGAGCAAGTGCTTTTGATTATTCAAAGAGGGTCTTGAAAGCGTTCAAAACAAACCACGTCCAAGTAGGTAGGAGTGCAGCCTTATCGGGCTCAATTAGCACTTGATGTGCCATTTTGATACACTATTCGTAGAACTTTCTGTATCTGCTAAGTATTACGTTTCACCTTCTCTCTCAAACCATTTTCGATGAGGTTTTGATGAAACTACTTATGTCCGATATGCTTTTGGTGGAAATCCATTCAAGGTTTGGTGCTTGATGGATTTCAAGTGTTTTGTGTCGGATCTGTGCTAGAGCTGGGCATTCGCAGAGAAAGTGGAAGATTGTTTCCTTGTTCCCTGCTACTTCACAGCCACGGCAGATGTCGTTGTAGGGCATACATCGTTGGTTCTTTTCCTGTCATATGTTGGCCATAATTGTGTAGCTATGACGCATTTTGTAGTGTTTTTCCACCTGTTAGTTGCAATTGTCTATTAATCTCTCCTTTGATCGATCCTAGTGGGCTTGGCATTAGCTCCGCCTCGGATTCGTTGAGGAAAGCTCCTGCCTTTGCTAACTCGTCTGCTTTTTCGTTACCGAAAATGTTCCTGTGGTCGGGAGTCCAGATCAAGTTTAGTTGGAGCTTGTCTTTTATTGAGCTCAGTGCTCTCTTGCAGTTGTGAACTATGGTGGAATTTGTCATGGGTGAAGACAAAGCCAGGAGCGCGGCCTGGCTATCCGTAAATATAGTTGCTTTATGTATATTCCCCTGGTTTTCTAATAGAACTTCGCAGGCTTTTTCTATGCCTGATGGCCATCCACGCCAACTGATAATCAACTCGTCAATAAGATAATTGAAATTAATGATTGAGGATCTTCCTGTCATCGTTGTAATATCGGAAGGGCCTAGGATAATTTTTCTCAAAATGCAGATTCCAGAGTCTGTGAAGGATTGACCTTCTGTTAAAAATCGAAATTTGGATCATTACGTGTATATCTGTCTAATAATATATCTTCCTCACGTTCAGACACCTTTTTCGGAGGTGCACCGGAGGTCGGCTATGTGTTCAAGGAAATGCAAAATTTTTCGAAATTAACCGCCGGTTATTAAGCTACATAAAATTCGGTAAAATTTTGATTTCTGAATGATTACAGGGTGCTATATTAGTCTAGTCTATACAGCAATCCATTCTTTTTTTGGATGTTAAATAGTTTTCCCAGGAGCTGTTCTAGATACCGTGTTATTCAACAGATCGACCCGGACGCTCTCCTACGCAATGAAGTACAATGTGTGTGTTTCTCGTAAAGATTTTTTAAGCGTTATTGACAAATATTCTCCCTCTTTCTGCTTTTTGTAGTTGTCATAAGTTTTTACACCCAAAATAATTCGCAACCTTGATAAGTGCAGACATTCGATTTGATGAATCTTCGCTTAGAAGCATACAATAGTATTGTAATATTTACATATATCTGAAACATATTTCGGGATCCCGAAAATTTTATATGGCACAGCAATATGTTGATGACTGGCAATTATTGTTACAAAATGTTCGCATTAAATTTATTATATTATCTCGAGGGTACGAAGGTTGAAAGAAATACTATTACATTTACATAAGTGCATATTTTAAACAAATAAGAAAACAAATCATTAAAACTGTATGTAAATTTAAATTCGACATAGTTTAGGGTATTTAAGATGACAAAGTGTTATAAATATACCGATGCTCAAGGTCGCTTAGAGATGCCTTCTGCATTATAGACTCTTGGCCAGTAATAATGTTTATTTTAAAGCAATATTATTTTTTCAATCTCGAAATTTTCCGAGGCAGAACAATTTTTGGGAGAATGTTTTTCCTTCGACGAGTTCATAAAATATTGTTATTGTCAGCACTTCTTCTTTATGTCTTCCAGAAACCAATCTTGTTTACTTCTCGCCACAATTTCCTAGAACTAAAAGTTTAAAGTTGTTTGTTTGTGAACATTAAAAATGTTATTGTAAAAGTCTTAAGAATGTTAGGTAGGAATACTGACTATCTAGTCGGCGCGATAAGCGTAGATTATCGGAAGACAACAGTTAGACTTGTGCGTTGTTTTTTATTACACGCTTTTATTGCCGATGACTTCTGCAGTGTGTTATCTGTATATTAACTTAGCATTTATGTATGTCTTATAAACTTCTTCATAAAATTATTACTAAGCAGAAATATATTTTATAATGGTGTATAAATGAGTCTGGACACATAATGCGTGCTATTTAGCAGGCATAAAAATGTATACCTCTATATCTCATGGTTGCAATGTGTTTATATTTATATAGGTACCATATTTTATAGTCTTGTTGTTTCCTCAGGTTTCGAGATATCGATCTGAAATTTTGAACACACCCTTTTTACTCCGAAAATGTTATAATTGAAATTTTCGCTAACGGACCACTACAGCATATATGTAGCTATCATACAAACTGTTCGAAAAAAATCAAGTCCTTGTATGGAAAACTTTTTTATTTGTCAAGATATCTTTACCAAATTTGGCATCGAGTATGGTAGAAGACAACGCTACAATTTCCGAATATAAAGTTCAGATCAAATCACTATAACATATAGCTGCCATACAAACTGACCGATCAAAATCAAGTGTTTGTATGGAAAACTTTTTCGTTTGATGAGATATCAACAAGAAATTTGGCGTGAATTATTGTACAAGGTAATCTTACAATCTCTGAAGAAATTGTTCAGTTCGGACCACTATAGCGTATAGCTGTCATACAAACTGATCGATCAAAATCAAGATAAAGATCTTTTTATACGCCTTAATGCTATAAAAATTGCACCTGTAGAGGGTATTATAACTTCAGTACAGCCGTAGTTAACGTTTTGTCTTATTTTTATATTTTTTTTACCATTTTTAACTGTAGTACAATTTATTGCTAATAAAGATAAATAATTATTATAATAATTTCACGTACTTGGGCTATAAGAATATGTCTTTCATAGCTGTGACTGTTGAAGTATGTCAATCTGCAACCGATTAGTGCGCTTAAAATTTTGTTTTAAATACATACATACATACAAACAGACAGATTAGAATGTACTGGTGAAAGGCTTACCGACTAAATGAGTTTAGTGGCTTGGCAACACCATTAGAATTGCCCAAAGGTAGACCATTATAGCTGGTCTAGTACGTACAAATCACAGAGGTCAACATTCTTATATTCGCTTACTGCTGTCTTTTCGCATTACGACATCGGCTGCTAAGCCGCCGCTGCTAGCCTGTTACCGGGGTTTCGCAGCGTTCCACACTTTGGGCCTCACTCGAAAACTTTCAATTGTGACTGGGAGCTTTGTTTATTGCTTGTGTTTTGGTGCTACGCCTTTTACTTAAAAGCACACACACACATGTATATAAATACTTAAATACATATGTACATACACGCACACTTACTTATCTTATTTGGCCTTTTGACTCGCATACACTTGTCGGAAAAACACAAGAATTTTCGCTTTTTTGTGTGTTTTTCTTTCGCTTTTTTCACTCTGTTTTTATGGTTTTATTGTCCCGCTTTGTGCCTGTGTGTTTGTGTGCGGTTTTTTGGTGTTTTGCTGTGCTAGTAATTTTGTTGCACGCGATGTCTGACAAGCACTGGCTGGCATCGCTTCGCCGTTGGGTCGATGTTGTGCTCAAAGTTAAATAAGGCGCGCACTCGCTAGCACCACAACCAGCGGCAAGGACTCGAAACTCGTCGAAGCACACTACATTTAAACATTTGCGCCGTTATTATACATTTGTATGTGTGTGTATGTGTGCCGCAGACGCGCTGTTGATGTTAGTGTATACACGCATTTGTTAGTAAAAAAAGAGCGAAAATTCCTCGTGCGTTTTGCTGTTTGGACTGAAGGGGCCACTAGTGAAGTGTTGCTTTTTTTTTACTAGTCTCCTAGTTTTTACTGTTACAAAGTGTTTGTTGAGTGCGACGGGCGCTAGTGTGGCAACAGGAGCAGCAGAGTGTACTGTTGCAGCTGCTTTCCCTTTTGCTAGTGTTTGTGTGTGTGTGTGTGCGTGTGTCACAGACAAACGCAACGCCAGAAATGTCTGATATTTTTTTAATGCCTCTGCTCTTGTGTTGAAAGGAAGCTGAAGCTGCTTTGTGGAGGGAAAAAAGTGAAACTAAAAGTGTGTTAATAATGCCAAATCATGTGCGAAGCGAAAGCCTTAAATTGTGCTTAAATCATTTATACAGACGCTGACAGAAGTAAACGAGCGTGCAACTAAGATACAAAAACAAAAAAAAATATATTATATTAACAATAACAATAATAATAATTAAAATGTTACTAAACAAAAACAACAACAACAGCAATAAAAATAGTAATAATAATATAAATACTATTAACAATAATAATAATAATAATAATAATAATACTAAAAGCAATACTTCTCACTATTGAAAATAATTTTTTTAAATATTATAAAAAATATTTTAAGAAAACTAAATTCAAAATTTTTTAGAAAATATGTATAATTTTAATATAAGGTAAGACATAGCGTATATACATATTTACATATGTTCGTATGTTTGTATGTCTGTCTGTATGTATGTATGTATGTCTATATGTATGCATATATGCTAATTATATATTATGTATTAAATATGTGCCTACCACTCATTAAGCGGCAATTAATTAAAATACTCATTCTTTTATATGTGTGTTATACATTGTGACAAAAAAGTACCCGGAAATTGCAAGTAACACGCAAAATATTTTATTATGCATCAATATTTATTTTGTGGCGTTCAAAGTAATCCCCACAGTTATAAAACACTTGTGCTAACGATTCCTCTTGTGCTCGAAAACACTTTTCTTAAGCACTATTTGGGATGGCCTTCAGCACCTTTAAGGAATTTTGTTGCATCTCTTCGATCGACTGAAAACAAGTTCCATTCCAATGATTGTTGACTTGTTTGTATGTCAAACTCATAAATTTATGTCTCAACTGCAGTTATAATGCATTCCATGAATGTGAGATTGGAATTTGCACGATCAAGAGACCTGTTTCGTCACTCTTTTTGAAAAAAAAAATCAGCTTTATCAGGACGAGTCGAGCAAGTACGAGTTTCATTTCAAACTATCCACTAAAATCATTCGAATGGACATGCAAGAGATGTCGAGCTCTCTTGTCATCTCTCTATCACTTCCCTGATGATCCTAAAGCATCATATTCTTCACTTTTTTAATATTTTCATCAGCTGAAGAGGTCGAAGGTCGTTCAAAACTAGGCATGTTTACAACGATCTCTCGACTGTCTTTGAAGGCCTTATACCACTCGTGGGCTTATGTTTTTGATAAAACTTAGTCACCGTAGGCCTCTTCCAACAATCGCAACGATTCCGCACACGAAATTTGGTTAGAAATACAACATTTGAGACAAATTCTTTGTTCGATATTTATTATCCATTGTAAAAATCGTAAAGCACAACTGAGGTGTACTGACTTAAGCAGCTGCTGTAAACAAACTGGTTGACAAATTGCGCTCATATTTGGCATGGTAATTAAGAACAGTCCTACCAATTTAGTAAAATCAAATTCTGAACTATGACTTACCCGCTGAATTTAATTACAGTTTCCGGGTGCTTTTTGTCCCAATGTTTACATTTCTGAATACACGTACTCATTTTTGTGCATATTATTGTTCATGAGCCAAAGCATTTAGTGTGCTGCAAAGACTTCAGGTGTGTGTTTTTCACAACAATACTTTGGGCACACTAAAAATTTATTATGTACCCCTTCAAGGGTGTTACACTGATTATAGCTACCCTCCAACTTTTTGATAGCACATTTGTACTACGATTTGTTCTTTGCTTCAAAATAGCCCTCAGTTTTGGCGATCACCTCTCCATTCGACAAAAATTTCTTCCCTGTCAGAATTATTTTTAGATCTGAGAACTGGAAATAACCGCTGGCAGCCAGATCTGGAGAATACATGAATGCGGAAGTAATTCAAAGCCAAACTCATGGATTTTTGCCATCGTTTTCACCGACTTGTGACACGGTGCATTGTCTTGGTGAAAGAGCACTTTCCTTTCTAAAATGGCGATGGTTTTTCGGCGATTGCGTCCTTCAAACGGTCCAATAATGCTATGCAATAATTTCTGATGATGGTATTTACTGTTTCAAGGTGGTCAATATAAACTACTCAATGCGCATCCCAAAATACAGACGCCATAACGTTGCCAGCCGACTGTTGCGTCTTTCCACGCTCTAAATCGTTTTCTTCGTGTGCCCTCCACCATGATCGGAAGACTGTTGATTGGACTTCGTATTGAAATGATAAAGCCATGCTTGATCCATTGTCACGTATCGACGCAAAAACTCGTGTTTATTATGCTTGAACAGCTCCAAACATTATTCCGAATCTTCAATTCGTCGTTGTTTTTTTTTAAGTAAGCTCACGCGACACCCATTTAGCACAGAGCGTTCTCATACCCAAATATTCGAGAATGATAAGATGTATATGTACGTTCGGTTGATATCTTTAGATTGCCTGCTATCTCAAACAACTTCCTTTTACGCTCATTCAAAACCATTTTCTCGACTGAAGAGTAAACACTCTCGTCTTTTACTTCCCAAGAAACTGTTAATAAGTCGGAATCTCCGATATGGATCCACTGTGGAATATAGTTGTCATTTAGAAACTTTGCAAAATATCTTCTCGTAGTTTGGCTTGGATTATTGTTCAACGCAACGCTATAAGCTCCGAAAAAATTGTTCAGATCGGACTTCTATAGCATATACTATAGCTCATTAAAACTCACTAATCAAAATCAAAGCAAATATCTTCATAAATGATATTTTTTCCTTATTAATTAATATTACTATTATTGGTCTGGAAGGTTGCTAAAAACCGTCTTCCACTGCTCAAGTGATTTGGTCTTACTCCGTTATATTGGCACTTTTACCAGCTTATTTCCATTTGGAATCGAGAAATAGGCTCGTTACTACTTAAAGAGGATCATTAAACTCTTCCCGTATGGTTCAAATACGGACGGTCTGGTCGGTTATGCTTTATATTGTTCTGAGCCTCACTTTTACCTAAGCTGTAGTTCATCTGAGTACTGAATGATGCCAGCCATTAAGAGGTTGTTCCACTATTAGCGTGAGTTACTGCTGTCAAACACATAAATATCTGTTGGTGGCTATTAGACGTCAAGCGACAGTCAGATCCTGAGTCCGTTTGATATTTTCGTCAAAATGTGGAAATGTTAGAAGTTTCTCGCGGAAGTGTCAAAATAATTACATCTACCTATATGTGATACGACCTGATAAGTCGAACAGACATACTAATAAAATTCTATCATAGAATTAAGAAGTTTTCGAAGTATATATTTTTCTCTTTTAATGGAAATCATCGCCGAACTCATGAGTAACGTACCACTAGCATGAGTGCTATCATTCAATTTGGCCGATATCACAGCAATGTATCATCTAAATACAAACATACATATATGAGACCTCAACGCTACTCGTTTAAAATTTATTTCTTAAAACATATACGCAAGATAAACAATCTCCTATTTGATTTAAAACATAATGTCGTTTCAATATACATACATATTTACACAATTGTTAAATGACTTTCAGCGCAATATAGAAAGGGCAGTTATTCCAACGCCAGATCAGAGACACTAATTCAGTTCATCGCGTGAAATCAACACGAAGGTCACAGTGGTGCTGTGAATATGTTTTAAACCGCACCAACTGATCAAATACTCAAAATACAGATATTAAGTTCCGTATTCCAGATTCAGTGATATCAAATTTAAATTAAATTAAAATTCTGTGTAACGGTTTTCGCTTGAAGAGTATTGAAGAAAGAGAATGCAATCGAAGTTGAATATTGTGTATTTCTGAAAGCTTTGCGGTGTGTAAAATTAGTACTATAACTAAGAATAACTTCAAGTAGTGTGGGCGCCAGTTCAAATATAATTTATTTTCCCAAGAATTTTACTTACGTTAATACATATAATGTAATATATAGTATGTACTTAATTTCAACTATATTCATATTTGATGTAGTTCAAACCGTCTGTAATTAGTGTCGCCTTGTCCTTGCTCACATGTCGCCATTTTAATTATTTCTATAACATATGTACGGACGGAAGGACCTTGAAGGTAGCAGCCAATAAAGCGGCCAATTGTTTACAACATCTGTCGCTTACCCACGGGAAATCCTTTTCTGAGTTCGTATATATCTTCTTATAGGAAAATACATTGTTGATTGAAAGGTTTGTGGGCGATGGATTAAAACAGGTGTCGTTCAGTTTTTCTGGAAATTTCCTTTCGTTTTAATAAACCTTGGTATTTGCTTAATACTTATTTACGTAGATAACGGTTTCGAAAACAACTTAACACTTTTTTCTCTACTCTCCAAAGTTTTGTAAGGCTTATTGCACAGTCTTTTTGAACCAATGATATTGATGTGGAGAACCAAAACGTCGACTTTTAAAGGGTTGGGTGCTTCCTCAGTTTTAATAAAATATGGTTCAATTGGTTTTCGCTTTATATTTAGGCAGTAATTTTTTTTCGGTAGCAAGATACCTTAGAAAGTCTTTTTAGTACATTTCGGCACAGAATGCGAGGCTTGGAAATAAATTTCCATGATTTTTAAAAATTCTTCCGGTGTAAGTACAATATATTGGCAAGACATATTGAACATAAATGTCAAACGATATGCTTATTTTGGCAGCTGATTGTGACAGTCATCCCTCTAGGAAAGTCTACAAATGTGAAAAGTACATATGTAGAATGTGAGGTCACTTAAAATTGTGGTTTTTGAGCTACATACTAAAATAATTATACAAGGTCTGTCGCAAAAGAAACAGGACTGTCAAAAAAAAAAAAAAAAAAAACAAAAAATTAATATTTTTCACAAGTTATATTTTTTTATTCAAAGTAGTTCCCTTGTACTTGGATACAGCGTTTAGCCCGGTCAGTTAGCATTTCAAATAAGTGTTTAAGGTCATTTTTCGGAATGCTCTTGAGAATATGGGTCGTCGCCTTTTGGATAGCTGAAATGTCCTGAAACCAATGTACTTTCATGGGCAAATGAAGTTTTCCAAATAGGTAAAAGTCCAAGGGTGCCAGATCAGGTGAGTAGGGTGAGTGATTAATGGTTAATATGGAGTTTTTTTGTAAAAAAATCAGGGACAAGCGTCGACCGATGACACGGCGCATTATCGTGTAACAGGCGCCAGGACCCTGCCTCACGGTATTGTGGTCGAGCACGACGAATGCGCTATGAAGACGCTTCATAACACCAAGGTAAAACACAGCATTAATCGTTTGGCCAGGTGGGACGAACTCTCGGTGCACAATACCCTCGGAATCGTAAAAACAAATCAGCATTTTATTTATTTTTGACTTCTGAAGACGTCTTTTTTTCGGTGACTTCTGATCGTCACAGAGGTCCTAACGACCTTCTTGGAATCGCTTAAACCACTCATGCACATTGCTACGGGATAGGCACTGATTACCATAAACTTTTTCATTATTTGAAATGTTTCAGTAAACGTTTTCTCAAGTTTAAAACAAAATGTAATATTTGCTCTTTGCATTTTACGACCGATGACCAAAAGCTGCTGTCACTTTTTGATCTATAACATCGATTGTAGTTATCCAATTGTCTTAAAATATTTACGAAATGTCAACAAGATATCAAACTTTTTATTTCATATACCCACCCATAGGTGGCGCCATCAGAAACAGTTATATTTAGAAAGTTCTGTTTCTTTTGCGACAGACCTTGTAGAGCTGCCTATTTCTTTTTATACGCCTCAAATAAGATCAATATAAATGGAATTTTTCAACATACATAGGTCATCTTTATTCAATTACCATGAACAGCGCCATCTGTTGAGTAATATATTTTTGTTAAAATTGTGATTTTTCAAAAGAATGTCCCAAACCAAAAAATAAATGCAAATTTAATACACTATTCCAACAGTAGTTCTCTCTTAAGGGATATGCAAAATAAACATGTCGATATATATATAGTACATATATATGAAGTCTATGAATAATAACAAAATGTGAAAATACACCCACTTAATTAAGGCGATAGCGCAGCATGGAACGAAGCAGCTTCTGTTTTCAGTAATATGTTTTAGTTTTGATTTCCATTGAATTTTGCACTGCTCTAAATGATCGGGTTGAAGATAATAATATACAATTATGCATAGAACTGCAAATATGGAGCTGAATTCACACATATTTGTATACGATATAGGTTATATAGTATATTGCAAGATTATTTGTATGCATGTACATATTGATGTGCGCTCTAGTGTTTCTCATACTTTTATAACACGAACAGAGAGACCTTATAAAGTGTAGGCTACTAAGAGAAAAAATAGTAAGACTTTCTTCATAATTTTAAAATTCTTAATTTATTCTTAACAATCAATGTCGTACCCCTCAAAGTAATTACCTTTGCCACCATCGTCGAAACAGTTGTTAAAAACAATTTCCAGAATAGCCTTCAATGCTACGATTCACATTTAATGTTCCCAGCGTTGTCGTTTGAGTTTGCTAAATAGCTAGAAGTCACACAGAGCTAAATCAGGCGAATACGCTGATTGCGGCACGATCTTGATTGAAAATCAGGCGAAAAACTCACGACGAATGCGACGGTGCATTATCGTGGTGCAAAAACCAAGAGTTGTCAGTCCATAATTCCGGGCTCTTTTATGAATAGATTCACGCAAACGACGCATAACACTCATATAGTATTCCTTGTTGACAGTTTGGCCGGTCGGAGGAATTCGGAGTGTACTACACCTCGATAATCGAAGAAAATTGTTAACATAACCTTGATTTCTGATCCGCTTTGACGTGGTTTTTTCAACTTCGGCTCAGCTTTGCTACGATATTCGGCCGATTGATTGTCTGTTTCCGGGTCGTAAGCATAGATCCAAAACTCATCGCTAGTAATAATACGTTTAATGACATCGTGCCAGTCGGAAAGCCTTGTTGCACAGACGTTAACACGACGCTGTGTTTCGAAAAAAATTAGTGTTTTTGGAATCAATTGTGCTTTCACTTTTCTTAGGCCCAAATGATCTTTCAAAATGGTATTCACTGATACTTCATATTTCAACGATGTTGGTAAGATCTCAGACTGTTAAGCTTAGATTTTCTCCAACAATACCTAACAATTTTAATCTCACAACAAATGTATTCGTAAATTTCTTAAAAATATTTTAATACTAAATTACCAAACATATTTTATTTTTTTTTTTCATAAAATTTTGTTTTTATTTTTGCTAAATTTCAACTTCTTACTCTTTTCAGGTTTCGTCACATCCTTAAAATGGCCTTAACTGTGTCATTGCGGCGCGTATTGTTGTTGCTGCTGATGGCAACGATATTCATATTGATGGTTTTGTACTGGAATCAGGACGGCATGAAGCCACAATCGTTTTTAGTTGAAAAATCAATGAAGCGCCGAGCTGATGTTAATAAACGGCCGCCAATGTAAGTTGAATTTGAAATTTTTACACAACAAAATATTCTAAAATTCCACTAAATTACCTCCCCCGCAGACCTGACGAAAAATTCTGGACCTATAAATGCGAAAATGAGCGCTGCGTGCGGCATACGTATCCCACGAATGATGGCGGCGGCGCAGCCTCTGATCGGCGTATACCATTCATGACATGCGCCATGACTTGCGGTGAAGTCAACATTTGGCCACATCCAACAATAAAGACTGCCATCAGTTCGGTATCATTGAAGTTCACCATGGAAGATGTGCAACTGCGCATGGACACACCGCACAGCGCAGTAGAAACTCAGTTCAAGCAAGCATTCGCCTACTTCCTAAGCGATCTGCGACGCATACAACGGCTACCGAGTGCGGATGAGAGCACCGAGAGTGTCGGTGGTGGTGTTGCGGGTGGTGCTGGTGACCGTGCAGCGGCTACTGATGTTAACTCGGGTGGTCGGTCGCCACTTTCTGATCAGAATGCAGCTTTTCATCATCAAAATCAGCAACAACAAAAGCAGCAGCAACAACATCATAATATTCGCGCACGACGTGACACCGCTGACGCTGGCCATCACAATACGTACGCACATGATGGCGCTGCTGCTGCGGGTGTTGGGGATTCGGAGTCGCCGGGCGCCTATCATCATCGGCACAAGCGTCGTCACATCGACATTGGCAGAGCGTTGGGCAACACTTTGGGTGACAATATGGCACCGGCGGCTATTTTGAGTAATGTCTTCAACACACGTCGCCACTGTGATGTGGACACGCTGCTCGTCCAGGTGGAAGTGCATAAATCGGGTGAAATTAATTTGAGCTTGGATACCGATGAGAGCTACAAGCTATCTGTTGCACGTAAGTAAATAAAGGCATAAAGGCGGGACGCCTTATAGTTCTCTTGATACATGGAATTCTCGTAATCAGCTGATTTGTAGTATATATTTCTCCAACTACAGTGTATACTAAACCTATTTTAAGTATATATATATATATACACTTTCGGGAGCCATAGGATGTCAATTGTGGATTTATCTTTCCGATTTCGATTTACTACTATTAAACTTGAATCTCGAGTCCTGTATCGATCTAAATTCGATTTTGATCGGCCAATTTGTATGACAGCTATATGTTATAGTAGTACGATATCGGGGATTCCGATATATTAGCAGTTTCTTGGAGAAAAAAGAACTTGTGCAAAACTTCAAATCGATATTTCAAAGACAGACGGACTGATAGACCGACATGGCTAAATCAACTCAGCCGAACGTGACGCTGATCATTTATAGATTTATTTTGTTGGGTCTCCGACCTTTCCTTCAGGGTCTTATAAACTTCATGACAAACTTAATATAAATAAATTTTAACAAATAAGCCTTAACTATTCCTTTTTATATATTATACAGATGAGCGCCGCACCGTTAACATTCACATCACCGCGAATTCATTCTTCGGCGCACGTCACGCGCTCTCTACGCTACAGCAATTGATTTGGTACGACGATGAAGATAACCTGTTGCACATCCTGTCGAAGGCCATAATTATAGATACACCCAGATTTCGTTATCGCGGTCTTATGTTGGACACGTCACGTCACTACTTCTCGGTGGAGGCCATTAAACGCACCATCGTCGGTATGTCACATGCGAAACTCAATCGCTTCCATTGGCATATAACCGATTCGCAGAGTTTCCCCTATATGTCGCTGAATTTCCCCGAAATGGCTATACATGGCGCCTACTCGGAGCACGAAACCTACACATTCGAAGATGTACGAGATGTGGCGGCGTTTGCGCGCGTACACGGCATACAGGTCTTGCCGGAGATCGATGCGCCGGCGCACGCTGGCAACGGCTGGGAGTGGGGACCAAAACGTGGCCTTGGCGAATTGAGCTTGTGCATAAATCAACAGCCGTGGAGCTTTTACTGCGGCGAACCGCCATGCGGGCAATTGAATCCTAAAAATAATAATACGTATTTGGTGCTGCAACGCCTATATGAGGAATTATTAAATGCCACCGGTCCGACGGACTATTTTCACCTCGGCGGCGATGAGGTGAATTTGGAATGCTGGGGTCAGTACTTCAATGACACCGATTTGCGTGGTCTGTGGTGCGATTTTATGCTCAATGCAATGGCGCGGTGAGTGGTGAACTTAATGTTTACTTAAAGAGAAGTTTTCATATTTCAACTGTTTTTCAGCTTGAAAATCGCCAATAACAATGTGGAGCCGCGCGTGGTGAGTGTGTGGTCCAGCGGTCTGACCAACACCAAATGTCTTCCAAGCAGCCGTGTTGCTGTGCAAGTATGGGGCGGCAGTACGTGGCAGGAGAATTACGATCTCATTGATAACGGCTTTAATGTGATATTCTCGCACGTGGATGCCTGGTATTTGGATTGTGGTTTTGGCAATTGGCGTTCAACTGGTGAGTATGCATGTGTGGTGGTGAAATAATTGTGTATCGC
Source organism: Bactrocera zonata (assembly GCA_037783105.1). Taxonomy (NCBI): domain Eukaryota; kingdom Metazoa; phylum Arthropoda; class Insecta; order Diptera; family Tephritidae; genus Bactrocera; species Bactrocera zonata. The sequence goes on from JBAWJQ010003668.1 coordinate 491,400, forward strand.
TAATTATAAAATATATTATTTATATCCACAGGTGAAGGTGCCTGCTCGCCGTATCGCACCTGGCAAAATGTCTACAAACACAGACCCTGGGAGCGCATGCGTCTCAGTAAAGCGCAGCGAAAGCAGGTAATTTTTTTAATATTCTTTATAAACATTTTTGATTCCTATATGCTGGTGTTTCATACCCACTATTCAGTATTTGGACGAGTGAATCCATTAAGAATCCGCTGAGAATATTCTACCAATAAGTGACATACTTGGAGTCATACCACCACCCATTGTAGACAAAAAGCGTGTATTGCACCGATCATCTAGAGTGCGCAACTTCGTTCTGGATACCGTAGCGGGTTAAACTCTTATTTATACAGAATCGATCCCGACACACCAAATATATGTGCAGCGTGCAATGAGTCCCCTCATGACAATAATCACCTCTTTGCATACCCGGCGAACCCCGCATGTCTAACACACTGCTCCATAAAAAAATAAATGAAGTTTTACACTGCGACCTATGGTCTGCTCCTATATCAAATATGAACACAAAGGTCCAGCACTCTGAATAATTCCAGAAGCTTGCTAGACGCGATAGAGTTGACGTGATCCCTGTCAACGTAGATGAGTCCTAGGGCCTTGCGCATGCTTTCTTTACCTTCGTCCTTCTCCATAAGGAGTGGGATCACTTTCGAAACATGACGTTTTCCTGGGATTACCGTTAAATGATTTCAGTGACAACCAATCCGAACTAGGGAATTCAGGGACTGGTTAACCGTTACAACAACAACTTGAGAACATATGCTTAGTACCGCTATTGTCTCTTAACTTACCTTCTTCTTCCGAAAGTTATTATTTTCTCATTCTTTGTTAGTTTTAGTAGGAGAGACATCTTAGTAAAATAGTTTAATATAATTTGTCAAATTAGATGAGATCGGTCTATAACACTCACGGAATCCAATAAGTCGAACATACTGATAAAAATTTAAATAACCCAGTGGAACTAAGTAAATACCTTAGTATATGGTAATTTAATATCAATGGGGTAATTTGTCCGCAATGACGGAATTTCCTTTTTTCTACATATTTTTGTAGTTTTGGAGATATTTCTATACATTCAAAACGTTTTAGTGACACTATCTACCAATATGGTTTGTTTTTAGGTTTTGGGCGGCGAAGTTTGCATGTGGACTGAGCAAACCGACGAGTATCAATTGGATAACCGATTATGGCCGCGTGCTGCTGCGCTTGGTGAAAGGTAAAATCCCCACCAACACTACTTAAGTATAAAAATGTGACTTGATTTTTAAAATGCGCAAATATTTTAGGTTATGGAGCGACTTGGAGGATGATCGAGAGTTCGATGCCGTGCCACAGGATGTCTTCAAACGCATGTCCGTGTTTCGCAATCGGCTGGTCGAGCTGGGCCTGGAGGCGGAGCCCATATTTCCTAAATTCTGTGCGCAACATCCCGGCGAATGCATTTGATATTACTATTAAATGCCCATCTAAGCAGCATTTGTACATATGTATGTACGCGTATACGCAGGTATATAAAAATCTCGAATTACTCAGTTTGGATCGATTTGTGCCTAAACAGTGTAAAATTCATATTCAAGCCGGAGTTGTCGAATTTTTACTTCTTGATTTTTGTGTTTTTTTTTATTGTCTGGTTTTCAGCTATAATTTTTGTTAAAAAGTTACTCGATTGATATTAGTTCTAGCATAAGATTAATAAAATTAGTCAATGTAAATCTGCTGTATAGCTGGAAATTTATAAAGCTAGTACCGTAACATTTGAAAACGAAGAGGAAAGCCGAAGTGCAGCAGTTTTGTTAGCAGACAGAGAGGCGTCGTTGAGGAAATTGTGCGATATTTAAAGATATGTATCGTGTTTTGTTTTTAACAACTATTAGTGCAATTGTTTTGTATTTAATTTAGGTATTTTTATTTAAACTAATATACATACACATATACATAAATTGTATTTAGAGTATTTTATTACACACTGTTTAAGGAAAAAGCCTGCAAATTATTTGGTTTTTCGAAATCAATCGAATATTATGTAACATATTTACGCACATACAACAATTTTTAAGCTAATTCAATATTTGCTGTATTTTAAGCTGCTGAAAGACAAACGTTTTTGTAAGCACCAGGGTTGCATTTTTTTGATTAAAAAACTTTTTAGGACAAATTAGATTTTCAGTTTTTAATAATTTTAGTTTTTTAAATTTTTATTGTTTTTTTATATTTAAATAGATTTTAAAATTAATGAAATTAACAAAAAAAATTTATCTCAATATCGAGTTTAAAAATTTAAAATTTTGTGAAATAATAAAAAGAAATAATAAAATAATTCCACATCCTAAATGTTGCGATTAAAAATTGAAAATCTAAAATTAAAAAAAAAATAAATATTTATTTTTAATTCTTATTATTTTTGATATTTCAACAAATTTTAAAATTAATGAAATTAACAAAAAAATTATATCAATATCGAGTTTAAAAATTTAAAATTTTATTAAATAATAAAAAGAAATAATAAAATAATTTCACATCCTAAATGTTGCGATTAAAAATTGAAAATCAAAAACTAAAATGTATTTCAAATTCGGTTTTGGTTTTAATTTTTTTTTTATCACCGTATGTGGAATTAAATTTTTTTTTCTCTGGTATAAAAATATTTTTATAATTACTATTTTTTTAGTACATTATTTGCAACCCTGGTAGCACACATAGGTTGGGGATTTTTATTATTTTTACATATAGTACGTATATATTTTTAAATATTATATCTTGTAGTATGCAAACGCGATGATTGTGATAAGTTACATACATAGATATTAGGGTGGGTAATAAAAATGTAATATTTTTTTTTATAGCTTGGAACACTCACTAATGGTTCCTAGACATCTCTAAAAAGTCTGAAAAACAGGTGTTTCGACATCCCTAAAAAGTTTATCCAAAGAAGAATTCAAATATTGCTTCCAGCTACTTGAAAAAGTGTCTCGCTTCATAGATATTGTAGGAAATTAGAAAAAAATAGGAAAGTTAGAGACTATTTTGTGGAACAATAAGTTTCCAACAAACTATAAGTTTTGCGATTAATAATACTATTTTTTTAATGATTTAATTTGCCTTAAAATAATCAAACATTAAACCGTTAATATCTTTTAAAGGGTTAGGTTTACAAAAAAGTCGTTAGAGAGCTTTTTGCAGGGCATTCAATTTTAAAATCTAAGAAATGGTTATATTTTCAAGTAGTTGGCAGCGAAATATAAATATTTCTAACTGATAAAGAGGAAAAATCGAAAACCGTTATGCGGAGAACATTCGCGTTACAATTAAGAGCTTACACTTGGGGAGACTTTCTTAGAATTGTCTAAGGACCAAGAATCAGTCTATAAAAACCTAAAAACAATATAATTACCAAGCAAAAAATTCAGAGGTGTCCTAGAATCAATTTTTAGGAGAACCAGGCAAAAAAAATATTCAATTTCTTTACCCACCCTAATGCACATGTAAGTGTGTATATACCTACATGACATATTACATGACAGCAACATACAGTGTGTTCACACTATGATTTCTGTGTACAAAAGTATATTTTCGAATTACCAGCGAAATTTTAAATATGCCTAGCGGCTATTATTATATAATTATGTATGTGTCTTTTAATTAAGAACCCTATGACAGTTATTAGATGCATATAAGTGAACATAACCTTAAAAAAATTAAAACATAATTTTAGGCCAATACAACAAATGTTCTAACTTTTTTTTTTTATTTAATCTATGCGTTAAGGCTTAAGTGACACGTTCTTAAATGCTGAGGATAACGACTTGTAACTAAGCATAAAATATATATTTAAATATAATAAATATTAGCATAAATTGAAAAGGGTGAAAGCTACTAGTTTTAAGAGATTTTTAGTGATACAATGTGACCTTATTTGGAAAAAGTGAAAATATGACAAAAAAAAAAAAAAAAAAAATCATAATTAAATAAATTATTACACCATAATACTGACATTAAACGCATAAACTAATTGAATTGTGTTTATAAGACCAACTGTAGTTGTAAACATAGCTTTACGCATATCAAAAAGCATTCACTGCAAAGTCATGAGAATTATTATTTAATTGAAAAAAAAAAAACCCACTCGAATTCAGATTTCTTATCTATCACAGGTATTTTACTGGTATAACAACGGAATTTTACCGGTATTTTAGCCTATTGTGCATATTTAGCAAGCAAACATGTATAAAAAAAATCATAAAATTTTTTTGCTAATAAAAACTACCGTCTAATGTCTGTTCAAACATTTTCGCAATCCTAAATGCACATATACTTATATATATATATGTATATGTACGTATTAATGTCTTTTTTTTTATTTTTTTGAAAGCCTGTACTAAAAGTTCGGTCATTTATATTCTTAGACAGGTTTCAAGCGGCATTTGCGCCACAAATAAGCACGTGTGTTTATTTGGCATACATTTTAGCGCTTCTACATAACCTAAATTATGGTTTTCAGTAGCTTTGCGTATAATGAAAGTAATGATATTAATTCAAAAAAGCAGCATAATATTCTCATAAATAATGAATTGCATAATGAATAATGATTAAATTATAAATATTTATAATATATAAAAAGTAAGTTTAATATTTAAGTACTGGTTATACAAATTGACTTATGTAAACAAAATTTGTACATTAAAAATATGTGCGAATTGTATAATCGTAGGCAGTCGGATATACAGTGACACTGTTTTCTTTTTTTAACAAGCGATAAATTGTAATTGTAGTTGATAAATAAAGTACTTATTGAAAAGAGAAACATGCGGCTTTGGATTTATGGTTACTGTTATTATTGTTGTTGAGGCATAAGCAAGAGCTGAGTGAGAGAAGTGCTATGATTTAAGTACCGGTGTATCGGTACGAAATGGGCGTTTTTTATGAAAATGAAATACTAATTTTGAATGGGAAAGTAAAAAATATTTATTCAAAGTATTGACCATTGTTTTTACACATTTTGACCACCATTCTGGCTATTTGTGGATACCATGCCAGCAAACTAATCCGACACACAATTTTCGACTCCTGCGCAGAGATCGAAGTGCTGCTCAGCCAATGCATGTCCCATCGATGAAAAGAAATGATATTCGGAAGGGTTCAAGTCTGGTGATTACAGTGGGTGGGGTAGCAGCTCCCAGCTAAGTACTTTGATTGTATCCTGAACCGATTTTGCTTTGTATGCAGGTGCATTGACGTGTAACAAAATTACTTTGCCGTGTCTCATGGCCCATTCTAGTCATTTGGCGATCAATGCATTCTTCAAATTGCTCATTTGTTGTCTGTAGCGATTAGTATTAATAGTTTCAACAAGTTTTAGAAGCTCAAGATATACCATGCCCTTCTGATCTCGCCATACACAGAGCATTGCCTTTTTACCGAAACGATCTGTTTTTGTAGTCGATGTAAAGAAAAAATTAGTGTTTTCAACAAATCATCACTTCTTCAACACAATGTATCGATATCGCATCACTATAACATAAAGCTGCCTTACAAACTGAACGATCGGAATCAAGTTCTTGTATGGAAAACTTTTGCATTTCACGTGGTATTTTCACGAAATTTGACATGGATTACTGCTTTAATGCCTGAAATTGAAGCTTGTGATGTCGGCGACATTTAGTTTCAACAAGATGGCGTCACTTCCCACATAAGTATCGCATCAAACAATGGATTTATTGAGAGAACAGTTCGGTAAGCATATAATTTCTTCAAGAATTTTTTCTGTGGGGATTTGGAAAGTCTAAAGTCTTCGATTTAGGTCATGTCCAGTCGAAATGCTCGAACGAGTCATCGAAAATTGAACTCAACGGCGTAGCCGCCAACATTTGAAGGGATAATCTTCAAAAAATAAATGCCAAAGAATGTTCTTTCGAATGATTATATATATAAACATTCCCCATTAAATTTGAAATTTCTGTGTTTATTTATTTAAAGAAGTAGGTAACCTAGAAATGGATCACACTTTATAAGATATATGCGGACTAGGATAAGTTTTGACCACGGATAAAAGGATACCCTCTTTGTGTATTTCATTTAGATAAAGTCAAACAGAAGTGTGAATTCTTTATATTAGGTATATGGGTGCTAGGATCGCGCTTTTATTATAAAAATATTATCGATCATGAGGCTGGAATCTAAAATACTCCTCACCTACTTTACTCCTCATATATCAGATGTAATCAATTGGAACCGATATCAGACCAGCATATCGCTCTCATACAAACTGACCAACTTAAAGCAAGTTCTTGTAAAGTAAACTTCAACCTGTAATATACAAGTTCCTTGTAATGCCAGATGGAGGTTTTCTTTTATACTCAGCTCTTACGTTATACAGAACATCAACGCTTTTCGCTAAATTTAATAGATATTTGATATCTAATTCTGATTCTTCATCCAGCTCTTTGAACTGCGAAGCTCCTAGATATCTAAGTCGGTAAGATGATTGGCTATCATCTAAGATTAGCTATCGACGTATGTATTGATCTTCTTTATGTTATTTTATGTAGCAATCTTCAGCAGATGGAGTAACCTTTCCACTGCAATTGGTTTGCTCCCGTAGCAAACCGCTTATCGTAAAGTAAGATTGACAATGAATTACCACCTTACTTTACCCTTCACCAATGCTTAAGTACATGTGCTAGGCTCCATGTTGACCCTAGTATCTTCTTAAATGCGTAGAGATTTCCGCTGGCCTTTTTCACTCTTTTTTTTGAGTTTAGTACAAGGTTCTTGTTATGATCCTTAGTAGTTAACCCTACTCCGTTGAGCCTTGCGGGTTTCCACGACGGGATCTTGCCTTATTAATATAAAGTAGTCATTTATATATAGTACATACCTGTGTGCTTGTGTGTGCACCGAAATGCTCTTCAAATGTTATATTATATTTCGTATATTCGTATAGTTTATTTAAAAAATATTGTAAACACCATTCACTAAAAATTTCACATACATAGCTTTTCAAATATGAACCAATTTAGTAGTATTCGGAATTATTTATTAAATTCGCCAGTTCGCGTCGTTTTTCTGTGAGGCACTTCAGAAAAGACTCCTGATTATTTTTCTTGTAGCAGTCACACAAATCTACTTGCTTGTAGAAAAACTGTCGTTCCCCGATATCGAGGGCATACTAAATGAACAATGAAAGACAATGTGAATTTAAGCAGATAAATATGAATATATGTATACTCGTATGATATAATGGGTTTTTTAAATAGGGACGCTACAAAAGTAGACCGATAGGGACAGCAAACTCTGTCATATTTTTCCCGCCCTTGAGACATTTATTTTCAGTAGTGTTTGCCATTTCATTATGGAAAGATGTGGGATCCAACAATAAGTCGACATGATTAAAATTTACTAGCGAAATTTAGAGTCAGTGAACTCAACTTTAAGAGCGATACTATACGTCCAATTTACAGTCGTCATGGTCGTCTTGTCAGATCAACAATTGAGCGTCTAGTGGAAGTCTTGAATCCACAGGCACAGTACAAAATGTTCCTGTGCCAGTGCGGCAAAGAAGTGCCTGTAGTGTCAAGAATATTGCTGCCACTAGTGCATCAATTGAGGAAGACCCAAAATCAGTCTCACAAATGTCGTTCTTAAGCGTTGGGCATCTCTGTGACGTCGTTGTGGCGAATTTTGCAAAAAAGATTTGGCCTACATACATCCTTACAATATAAAACTAATGTAAGAACTTAAGCCGCTTGACCACCAGGATCGTCGTATGTCCGCGAATTAGGCTGAAATCCGATTTGGGAATGATCCGAATTTTCATCGAAAAATCATCTTCAGTGATGAGGCTCATTTCTGGCTGAATGGCTTCGTCAATAAGCAAAATATGCGCTATTGGTCAAGCAGGAATTTACACTAACTCTATGAGTCACCATTGCGTCTCGAAAAAGTTACGGTTTGGTGCGGTTTATGGGCCGGGACGTCCGTGATGATCAAGACCGGCACGTGCCTGTGAATGGGAATCGCTACCGCTTAATGATAACCGAATATTTTTGGCCCGAGTTGGATGATAAGGACTTGGACAATATGTGGTTCCAACAGAACGGCGCTACAAGCCACACAGCGAATGTCACAATCAATTTATTGAAAACCAAATGGCCCAGTTAATTAGCCGTCTCGGTCGTGCGACTTGACGCCGTTAGCGTGCAATTTCAAACCAAACTTTCCAAAACTGTATGACTAACTCGCGCATATACAACACGGACGGACAGAGAGCCGTGTTCGATTCGTACTGTCGAACGCTTACGACGTACACTTGCCCTCTCCCAAGCAGGTGTAATTGTCCATTAGTAAACAGCAACTCCAAGCACACTTACTTCTTTGTTCGCACACAGTTCCTTTCCAGATTTTCTCGCCTCATAACTTTCAATTGCCATTAGAAATTCTTTAAATGCCCTCGCTTCCTCTAGATATAAATTGTACGTATGCTTATCTGTAAACCTCTTGTCGTAGATAGCAGCACATTTTCTGCTCAAGAATTCAGGCGTCAATGGGCTAGTATATCCTTTACCGTCTGGGGTAACAAGATCAAAATCACACGTATATAATCGTGTTTCATCGCTGAGCACTGCAAGAAACTAAGAAACAAATCAAATAAGTGTGTTTATAAGTACCCGTATAGCGACTAGTACCGCTATCCATTCGCTTACCCACCCGCACGGCAAATAAAATCAGTATGAGTGGCAAAATGTTCATCCTCAAAGACAACAAATGAGTGAAATTTAAATTAAAAATTTTCTTGTGTTTCATGAAACAAGAATTGAAACTGAAAAAATATTAAGACAAGAATGAAGTTTGCTTTGTTTCCGCTTTTAAACAGAGAAACGAAAATAATTTTAAAAAATAAAACAAAATATTATTCGGGAGTTGTCAGATTAATAATTGTTTTCTGAGAAGTAAATTGTTAGCAATAATATCGCAAAGGATCATAAATCTTCCGCAGAACCTTTCTCTCGAAAACTCGTAACGTCGACTCACCAGATGTTGTCATCGTGCAAGCCTCTGCAGTATATGGCAGGACGGGAATTATGTCCGACTTACAGAGTTTGGTTTTTGTTCGTCGAGAGATGAGTCTACTTCCCAGTCGCCTACCCAGTCCGAAGTAGCACCTGTTGGCAAAAGTTATTCTGTGTTGGATTTCCAGGCTGACATTAATTTTGGATTACCAAGTATTAACACCAAGGTAGACGAAATCGTCTACGACTTTGGAATTATGACTGTCAACAGTGACGTGGGAGAGAGTTGTAGACGATTGTACCTTCTCTATTCAGTTCTGGAGCTCGAATTATTTTCTCCATCAGTAGATTAAAGAAGTCACACAATAATTAGTCGGCTGTTTGAAATCTCGTTTAACGTTTCGGGGCTCTTTCCCGCTCCTTTTTGGACTACTACTTTTGGTAGCACTCAACGTCAGTTAACAAAGCCGAAATAGTTTTGCGGCAATCCATCGACACCCGCCGTTGTTGTTCAGGGTAATTCCTATTCGAACTTCTTCATGGTCGGGCAATGGGACTTTTGCTCCATCACTATCGTTCGGCGAATCGACTTGGGAGAAATGTAATTTTAGTATACTCTAGGCATCAGTCTCTACAGAAACTCTGGGAGTTCTACCAGAGTAAGCTCTGGTCCTTCTGTAAGTCACCACATTTTTTCGTAAAGTTTTCGAGCAATACCCCTGTAGGCCAGTTTGTCAAGCTCTTTATACCCACTTATTGCGGCCCCTCTCTTCCTTTGTCTACAGCATATGTACCATAAACTTATTAGGGCGCGGAGCCACGCCGATTTTTCAAAGATTTTCAAATCATAAGTGCGCCACCTTAATGTAATTCGGTGTGTCAAATTCGAAATCTGTATTTTAATTTACGGCTTAGTTATGTCACTTTATAGAGATGTTCCGCTGCTCTTTAACTACAAAGATTCGTCAAGTTATCTAGTTTTTACTCACGTTATCGCGGGCAGGCGAACCGACATATATAGTAGCAACACTGTGCATTGAAGCCGAGTAAAATGTGTACACAAAAGTCATAAAATGTATACTCAAAAGTCACAAAATTTTTGGATTCTTAAAAATCGGATTACCGTAAGAATCCTTACCCAGATAAGTTACTAAAAAAAATAAAAACAAAAACAAAAACAAATGTGCTTTTATATCTCTAACCACTATGGGCAATACATTTCTCAAACAAAAACAAAAAAAAAAAAATATTCATCTGGCAACTCCCGAATAATATTTTATTTTTTATCATATCCTGCAATTATTTTTGTTTTTTAGTTTGAAAGCGTTTCATGTCTTAAAGTATTTCTTTTTCATTCATTAATTCATTTACATTGTCAATTCTTGTTTCATAAAACACAAAAAAAAATTGTTTATTTTTATTTGTTGTCTTTGAGGATGAAAATTTGCTCACTCGTACTGATTTTATTTGTCGTGCGGGTAAGCGAATGAATAGTGGTACTAGCCGATATACCAATGAACACACTTATTTATGTATATGATTTTTCTCTTAGAGTCTTGCAGTGGAAATTCATGAAACACCACCATTTGTTACGTGTGATTTTGATCTTATTGATGATACTCTTACCGAGTATTATAGCCCAATGACGTCTGACTTCTTGTCTGAGGAATGTTTAAGATATTGGAAAAGTCCTTTTTTGCGCGATTTGTATAAAAAAGAAGCACAAGCATTTCGTGCATTTACTGTAGCCATACAAACTTATGAGGCAAAAAAATCTGGAAAGAAAATTTGTGAGAACAACGAAGTAAGTATGCTTAAGGCTCTTGCTTTTTGTGCACAATTACCCCGGCTTTGGAGGGCGCAAGTGTACGTCGTAAGTGCTTACAGTCTGTTTGAACTGCTGGTTTAGCGTTAGACACTATGAATCGAACACGCTAGTCCCAAGGTTTTTGAAAGTTCGGTTTGAAATTTGAAATGATTTTTCTTGCAAATAAGCCAGCTGCTCATTTGTCGAAACCATCGTTATTGGATCACTATAGCATATTGTTGTCATACAAACTGATTGATCAATTTCATATGCTTGTATGGACAACTTTTTTATTTGACAAGATATCTTATTAGAATTTGACATGAATTAGATCGCATCACTGTAGTATATAAGTTTTCTGATTTAGCTATACTAAGAGTTGCTTAAAGAATTGCACTATGAAGGAGCATTAGATCTTCGTTGCAGCCGAAGTAAACGGTTTTTCTTACTTTATTTGCAATAAAATTTTCAGAAACTAAAAATAAATATTAAACCTACATATTTATCTACTTAAATTTATATTATGTCTTTCCTTACGCATATAGTATGCCCTAAATCTTATTGAACGACAGAAATTCTACGATCAGGTGGATTTTTCTCCGTGCTACATGAAGACAGATCAGATGAATTTTCTTAAATGCCTCACAGAAAAAAGAACAGCGTTGACAAAGATAATAAATAAAGCCATAAATTATATATAAATCACTTTCAAACTGAAGCCGTTGCATATATAAGTATACTATATGTGAAATTGCAGTGATTTTCTAAATTTTCAATTTATTAATATGTGATTTGCTTAATAAAGTTTTTTAAATAAACTTAAATAAAAAAAAAAAAAATAAATAAAAATAATAATAATAATAAGATCGATTTAGGACATATAATATATAGTATTTTTATTTGATTTGTTATGCAATATTTGTAAATAATTACAGTACATGTAGTTGTCAAATGGCAAATTGATTTCATTTTATGCACTCATAAATGCGTTCATAGACGTATGTATGAGTGAATGCTGCATACATACATATATTATATAATATACTATTTCTATATCTTTATAGTCATTAGAAAATATTAAGGTACATAATGCCTGCGGTTGTTGCCGCATATCAAAGCTTTGTCAAAATATATATATATACAGTACATGTAAATAGTATAGATTCAGCAAACGTTGTGTGTAAAGCAAGCATTGGATAGTTTGACAAAATGGCACTCGGGAAAGTCTTTCCGGTTCCTCGCACGTTCGCGCTGTTGTTGTACGTCCTCAAACGTAGTCGCTGCGTGCGTGTGTTGAGTGTTGATGATGCCGTTTCATTGAGCTGGAGCTGTGGCTGTGGCTATGCTAGGGTCGCACACAAATCATATACTCCTCAGTACTGTACGTATGTATGTGTGAAATGTAAATGAGATGAAAGAAAGGTGAGATTTATATTTTTTTCTATTAAGGCACTAGACATGCAGTTCTTTAAAAAAGAATTCCTTAAAAATAAACTCATACATATTGTCACCTAAAATACAAAATAAAGAAGCATCAAAAAAAAAAAAATGAAATTGAGTTCTTTATTGCTTACGATTCACTACATGATGTAACGTATATGTAGCATAGAAATTCTCAGCTTCTACTCGCAAACTTAACCATTTTTTAAGACCATATATAACCAAAACTCAATTTTTTTTTCATTATGAGTGGTTTCTATTATATCGTTTTTCCTTCGCCTACAAACTAATGAAAAGTGTGACGTTGAAGTTACTATACATTGAACCGGTAAAAGTAGAGTTTTTATAATTTTTTTATTTATAATTCAATTTATTTAAAAAAAATGTTAAGTAGCGCATCAACTTTAGGAAAATACTTAGTGAACAACTTATCGAGATATGTAAAACAAGCTGGAACCAACGGCACAATGCAGTTACCCAATTTGCCGCAAAATTGTCGTTGATCTTCAAAGCTCTGACAAAAATTAAGAATTGGAAAAATAAGGAAACAGAGGGAAAAGGAACGATACTCATCGCAGCCGTGTGCAAATTTAACTTTATAATTGGGATTTTTGCCCAAGTGATATTCCACTCTAACTCATTCACTCAGCGAGATTCTTCAGAAAGAATCGATCGATCTGGTAAAAGCATCAAATATAATAGATACGATGCTTGTAACTTTTCGAAATCGAAGACAAAAAACTGAAGAACAAAAAAAAAAATGGCGGCAGAACTGAAAGTAGACGCAGAAAACCAAGAATCTGCGGCTGACAAACAAAACTCGACAATTTTGAGAGAGTACTTGCGAAGAATACTAAAGGGTCGTACATTTCTCTATTGGATACATTCGACGAAGATTTGCAGACGCGGCAGAAAAATTTGGACGAATTTCAACTCAGTTTGCTGCTTCCAGAAAAATTATTATTTGAAAATTAAAGTAATGGAAAATCTTATTAACTACTAGAGAGATAGATTCCTTGTTGACTGCTAGATAGAGAGGCTTTTTGGATAATGACAACGTCGCGCAACATTTGAAGCTCAATGGTAAACTTGATCACTGGCACTGTCATTGGGGGCAGAAACAAAAATCAAAAGACAGCAAGTCACCGATTACTGCATTGGAAGCGTTGAAAAACTGCGATGTAGACCTATTTCCCATAATTTATAGTTTTCTTCACATAGTCTAGTCGATACAGCGCCGCTCGCAGCAACTCGGACTGCCGTTTGGAATGACTTGGCGCATTTTAAGTCGAGATCTATAAATTGAAAGCGTACAAAATACAGCTTGTGCAATTCTGAAGCCGTTCGACCTTCGATCCAAATTTTGTTTAACAATAAGGTCCATTTCTGACTCAATGGGTATGTATAAAAGCAAAGTTACCACATTTGGTACGAAGGACATCCTGAAGAGATTCAGGAGCCGCCATTTTATTCAGAAAAAACAAGGGCTTAGAGTGGTTTGTAGGCCGTTGTAGTCATCAGTTCATATTTCTTCAAAAATGATGTCGATGAGAACTTAATCATCAGTGGCGACCGTTATCGCGCCATGATAACCGAATACCTGAAATTAAAGCTCATGATCTCGGCGACATTTGGTTTCAACAAGACTATAAAGTCTGTGCTGACAATCCCGCCTCGATTCAGGCTTTGGAGCAGAATATCCCGCGTATCATTCGCCAGTTTCCAGTCGAAATGCTCGAACGAGTCTTCGAAAATTGGACTCAAAGGGTGGACCATCTGAGACGTAGCCGTCGTCAACATTTGAAAGAGATAGCCTTCAAAGAATAAATGCCAAAGGATGTTAGTTCGAATGATCATACTTGTAAATATTCTCCATTTAATTTGAAGTTTCTATTGCTTTTCTTTAAAAAAAGTAGGGAACCTCGAAATGGTTCAACCTTATACAATTTTTGGTTATTGCTTTCTGTTTTATTTTTGAATATTTTTCTTATTTTTACTTTTTATCAGAAAACAGTAAAATATTTTTATAATTTCTCTTTTCTCTAATTATTATTTAATTTTTTATTTTTGAAATCAGTAGCGTTTCGTTTTATTTTATTTATTATTATACATATATTTTTTCTATTTTTTCTTTTAGCTTCTAAAAAATTTAACTTATTATTTTTTTTTTGTTTATCAGATTTTTTTCTTATTATTTACCATATTTTAAATTATTTTTTATTATTTTGATTTTATATTTTTAACTATTTTCTCATTTTTCTATTTATATTTAGATTATTATTTATTACTTCTCTTTTATATTTTTTATATTCATTGTTTAATATTCATTATTTTAATAAATTATTATTTATTTGAATTATTTTTTATACTTCTAATTTTTAAATTTATTTAAATAATTTGCAATAAATAAAAGCAAAAATAAAAAAGAGAAACAAAAAGCTAACGAGTACAGCGAAATTTTAAACAAGTTTTCACAGTCACTTAAATACATATATTTTTATAAAAAATTATTTACATATACACACATACATACATACATAAATATATACATATTTATACCAAAAAGAGTCAGCATTACGCTATAATATTATATTATATAATAGTTACTTTAAAAGACTACAACAAAATTACAAATAAATAAAACTAAAGATTAAACAATCTCATTAACGGAAGTTGTGTTCATTTTGCAAAACAATAGCAAATAATAACGGTAGCTGCATGCTTGGCCACAATATTTGATGCCAAGCCAACGGGACCATCCGACATCCGAAATACATATGTGTGGACACTTAGCAGCAGTGCTTTGGAGATTTTTTTATAGTCAGTACAACACTAACTACAATAAATAGCTATGACCTTCAACTCGTTTATAGTTGATTTAGTTTGTTTTCGTCATGATTGAATCCATTTGGCACCGGGCTCGTTGAAGTAAGCCTGAATTTTTAAATAAATGATACAAAAAAAAAAAGAAATAAAAAATATTTAATTAATACAAAATATTAATATTTAAAGAAAAATACATACACATGCACATAAGTACTTAATAACATTCGCGAAGTTCGAAATACTGAAGTTACTGCGAATAATAATAAGGCAACACGAATGTTCATGGCTCTATTTGCAAAATCGTCACCGCAGGATGCTTTAAAGTATTCCGATATCATTAAAACAATACTCGTATTTTTGAAGGATATTCATTTTTCGTAAGAACCTATGTACATGCTCCGAACTAACTTTGTTAAGAAGGAAAATAATTACTCTTTATTTGGGTATCAGAATGACCAGTGAAGACAGTACCCTGAATTGGTTGACTGAAAGCGGGCCCTCATAAGGCCCATTGGTTTCCCGAGTACACCAACAAGCCTCATCCAGCAGTGGATTTCGTAAAATAACAGATTTTACTTTGTGTCATTGGGAGCAGTGGAAGGTGTACCGCGTCACCTTGCTCAATGTTAGGCATTCGAAAAGAATATGCTCCAGCGTCTTATCATCGCATGCTCTTCATTCCGCCGAATCCATATTACTAAGCCACGTGTAAGATATGTGTTGATAGTGTTTCAAGACCGGGTGTGTTATTCTAGATAGAATCCACTCCTTCAAACAACTCTTAACGGAGCTGAAGGGTATAGGGTAGCTTAGGGAAATTACGTTCCTGGCTGCTCAAGAGCAGGTCAACTCGTTTGCTTTTTCGTTTCTTTCTATTCCTATATAACCCAAGTAATTTTTACAGAGTCTGTGAGTCTGACGCGGTGAGACGAAGTTTAGGCGCTACGGATAGCCTTGATAGCCGCTTGTCCATGCACTACAAGGTTAATCAGCTTTCTGATCTGTAGATTACCAGTTTGTGTTATATCTGAAACCTTGTGCCTCTCTTACCGACTGGTACTTGGAGTACCTTGGTATATTTCAAGTTATATTAGGAGGATTAAGGTCAATAAAAATATTGACGATGAGAAGTAGTATTTAATAGCTTTGATTCAAGTAATAACACACATATTGTGGAAAAATATTATGCTGCTGACAGTTGTACTGCTGCATTTTCAGTTAAATTTGGTGTAGATATATTGATGTTACATCTTAGATGAGTTTCTCCTCTGTTTTGTGGAACGGTTTTTCAGGTTATGCCATCAATACGGGTTCTACAAAATTCTAGTTGCCTCCCAACTAATGAGAAGCTTTCTGATGTCAGAAACACATTTTGAGGTGTTTTGTTATCTGCTGAGGGAATATAATACTAAGCGCAAATAAAATTATTGACTTTGGAGCATGGTTCGAAACTCTACTCTATAAAAGACTAGTAGGGTTGAGTTATCGATTTATTTAAGGTTTCCAAACACTGTTCACATATTTGTAAGGTGTACCTCATTTTTTGGAAAAGAAGATATTGCAAGAGACTCAACGATACAAAGGAAATGATAAATACTCATTTTAAATTATAGGTAGGCAATTGAAAAAAACAATAAATTTTAAGAAAAAAAAACTAGTACAGTTACATGCACCATTTATAATTATATATTTATAGTATATACATATAACGTGTAGACAAACATACATATAAAATATTCCTAAAATAGCCAGCCAACTTCGTGTCATAACTTACCGTAAACTTTCCGTTCTTGAGCGATGTGAGTAGTCCTTGGATAGCCTATTTCTGCAAAAAAACTTAGTATTGTTAGTAAATGAGTTTTAAATACTTTATTATTTGTATTAACAAACCGGCGATTACGATGTATGCTGCCATTTCGTAAATTCCGATTGTCCCGCCATCTCATGAAACGATGACGTAGTGTCTGACGCACTTCCGAATTGAGGAAGCAGAAGAATAAGGATACGAAAAATCCCTAAAAAATTAATTTTTTTTAGTTAATGAGTTTATATATAATAAATTTATATAATATTAATGGAGGCTCTAGTACGTATGGTATACATGCCTGTGTACTTATGAGAAAGACGCGCAGATTTTCAAATACGTTTTGTGTAATACCTTCGCCACCAGGGCAAAATAGTACAATGAGATATGTGACGCCAAATAGCGGTATGAGCACAAGCAATGCCTTCGAAGCCTTGTGATACTGTCGGGTCTCTAGTGTATTGGCCGAGCGCAATTTCGTGATTAATACCTGAGTGAGAGAGAAAAGATGAGAGAGTTGATTTAAAATTAGTTCAAATTATGTTTGAGGGAATTTCAAGTTATTTTTGAAGAAAAGAAAGAGGCTAAGACAAGGTTATAGCTTAATTCGATCAGTCAGTTTTTATGACAGCTACATGGTATAGCAATCCGATCTAAGCTATTTGTTCGGAAATTGTACAACAACTTGATTCTGAGGGGTCAGTTTGAAGGACAGTAATATACTATAGTGGTCCGATATCGGCGATTCAGACAAATTAACAGCATTTTGAGGAGAAAAAGACGTGTGAGAAATTTCAGATCGATATCTGAAAATATGAAAGACTAATTCACGTGTTTACAGAGAGCCGGACATGGCTAAAGCGACTCAGTTCAGACGCTAATCGATTATATATATATTGAAGGTCTTCGACATTTCTTTCTGGATGTTTTGAAATTCGTAGCAAACTTATTATACCCTATTCGATG
This sequence comes from Bactrocera zonata, assembly GCA_037783105.1. Classification (NCBI taxonomy): domain Eukaryota; kingdom Metazoa; phylum Arthropoda; class Insecta; order Diptera; family Tephritidae; genus Bactrocera; species Bactrocera zonata. The sequence continues at coordinate 509,281 of JBAWJQ010003668.1, forward strand.
TATAAATATATTAGTTAGGAGCCAATGCTTCCACAGTGCATGCAATTTTAAATGGAAAGGAAGGAAACAAGAACCAATCGTGAGATCGCTAGTGGATACTCTGTATCTGTAACCATAAGCTGAAACCAAAATATAAAAGGATGGAAGTAAACAATGGCCAAAGCAAGTCCGGTTACCTGTCTAGCATACTTAACTTTCACACTATTTTCATCATTAAATACTAAGCATGTTAAGAGTATATAAATCAATTCTTAATGCAGTCATATACTCACCCACATGATGCGTATGAGAAATAGTAAATTGAGTATTAATACAAGGCAGGTAGGCGCTTGAAATATCCAGTCAATATGAGATTCCCTTAGCCACGAGCACTGAATGAACAACTGAAATGGAAAGCGAGAAATATTTTCAATTAAATGCAAGTGCGAACAAAAACTTAATAATAGCAATTTCCATCGGTATATTAAAGAGCAATGCAATGCAAGTCTGCTGATTTATATACATATAGCTGAATTCGATGTGGATCACCAGTCCTAAATGTGTGGGATCAATGTGTGTTTTTAAAAACTTTATTGAAGGAATTTTGACAGTAAATTGTTTAGTAGGCCAGGTCTCAGACATTAAAGATATTATTTTCGTGAAATATTGATCACTTCGATCTCATATTGCCCTGTAGTTTTCTTTTTTCACTTTCACCTTGCTTATTCGTTTTTTGGATGCGTTTAAATTCTTTATACGTGACATATTCCAGGCATTAATAAAACTATGCGACAAAATCGTTCTTCCTCGGTATTACTCGTAGATCAAACAAATTTTCGAGAGAATGAGACTAAGGTTTTCGAAGTAAGTTACTAAAATCGAATTAAATTTGAGCTTATCGAGAACAGCATTATTAATTACTGAAAGTGGGTTCCAAAATAGGTAAAAATATGAACATCACATAAGTGATCCTCTTTTCCTCCTCAATGGATAATAATATTTTTCGGTCCAGCTTATATGGTCGAAGGTTAAAGTAAGAGATCAAAGTCGTAAGAATTTAGAAATACTTCTTTTCTCTCTCTCTCTCTGTCTCGAAATGAATTGTTTTAGTCCATTGACCACCTGGTCGATAAAGTTCGTAAGTCTTTGACTTTTTACCACCCGGAGAAATACAGATCGTTGCTTTGTTAGTAGTAGGGATTACCTTATTGAGTCCAATAGTTCAAAAGTCATAATCATTAGACGGTACTGCTCAAAATGGCGAGTAGGAAGGTAGCTTAAAAGCTAAAAAAATTGATTTGAAACCATTAATGGGGAACGCTACCGACAACAGCTTATCAAATTGAATCATTAAACAGTTCATTTAAGGCATTATAGGCGGTTATTAACGGAAGTAATGTCTCATATTTATATTCAATGTAAATATTTAATTATCCTTTCGCTTTATACAGGCTGCGTCCTCCTTTAGTTTAATATGTAAGAAACCATTCATGCCTAAACACTTTTCTTGCTCATTATCAGCAAGTTCACTTTTTAAGTAACCGATTCCATTCACACAGTCAACTCGTTATAGGCTTATAATTTTCTCAAATTCTTGGATGCAGTGCATAAAAATTTATTTCCAATAGGCTCGGCTTACGATAGACATAATGTTGTACTCGACCTTGTTACTGAACTCGGGCTAAATTAGCAATGCGACCAAGGAAAGAAGGTCCATCGGGACAAAGTTTTCATGCCCAATGGAGAAGAGTGGTCCAATGGTTTGATCTTCGACAGTTTTAACGGCGGAATCTATCACGAAATCTAATCGGCGGTTCAAAAGGTGATATAGTAACGTTATAGGGCTTCCTCTTTAGCAATCTATACGCAGAGCTTCGAACAAAACGATTACCTTTCAGTGTTTCAGGCTGAAATTTTTGACAGTAGAGAAGGCATCTAGTAGGTTTCTGCTCTAACTTGCAATTCCATTAACCATCTGATGCCAAGCGCCACCTAAGTCTAACCATAGCAGCTACATTAAGTCTCACTGAGTTAGATTTTTGAAGCTGGTTAGATCTGTGGAAAACTTAGTAAATGCCATTTGAGTGTCCAGTCATATAGAAATAGAAGGAAATGAAAAGACAGACGAATTGGCTCACTCGAGGGTAGCCAGGAATGCAATTCACCTAAGCTTCCCTAGACCATTTAGTTCCTTTAAAAAGTTGTTTGGGGTAATGGACAGTAAGAAAAACCTCAGCGCTTGTAACACTAGCAACACAGCATACATCAAAAATATACTTTGGAGTAGTGTTGATGGTGTAGGGATCTAAAAGTTTCTACATTTAGGCAAAAGGGAACTAAGTAACATTGTAGTGGTAACTACAGGGCACCTACCTCTAGGATCCCATCTTTAGAAACTTAGACATGTCATCGTCGTAATGTAGAGGCCCGGAGGTTGATGAGTCGTTGGAACATTGCTATAAAGACGTTGGATAGCTTAGGTGGACGAAGTTCAGATGTTTCATCAAAGTTAATTGAATTAATTGGTTACCACTTGTGGGTTCAATGGGCCTAATAATGAACTAAGTGCAGCCACCTTCTGTTGTCGTTTTAACTAAACAACTAATCAGGTACTATCCTTACTTATACTTTTCCATTTTTATACCCTGAACAATTTACCACGATGTTTGTAACACCCAAAAACGTCTGGGACCCTATAAAATATGCACATAAATGATCAACATGATGAGTTGAGTCGATTAAGCCATGTCCGTCTGTCTATATATGCCCAAACTATGGGATTAGTTCAAATCAAGAGACAGCGGCTGGCTAGGAGGTAAAGTTGTCCGGATGAAAGAAAACACTCCAGCCTTGAAGGTTTTCGATTCAGTAGCCGCCGATGGAAGGAAAGGATGGGGAAGACGTCCAAATCAGGTGGAGAAGGACCTGGCTTCATTTCTATGCTAACATGCCGCCAAAAAATGCGACGCACTCTGTATAAAGCATGTGACATCTGTTCAAAAGTTAAATATGACCACAACAAAGTACACTCTGCTCCCAACGCTGCTAGATAAATTTCGGTCAACTCATCAGTTGGTGCCATATGGCCATATTGAAAGAAAGTACGATAGATAAATATAGTCCGGCAATGACGTAAAGCGATGAAGTGAACAATCCGGTCCGACATACTACATACATACATATGTACATACATATGCTCATAAATATCGGTAATACGATAGCTGCAAACGAGCGCAAATTCAATTATGAACCGAAGTAAATGCGGGGAAATCGCATTTACATTATCGCAGCACATTGCTAATTACAATAATAAATCTGGGAAATGCTGAAATAATATTTATACTTACACCGTTAAAATGCTCGCTCTCCAATGATGTGGCGAAGATTTTTGCTATTGACCAAATAAATGTTATAACAGCAGGGCAACCTATAAAAATTAACAGCAACATTTAGATAATTGCAACTGCATGTGTTTTGGTGTATGTGTGTGGTGTGTGTGCGTAAGTGTTTGTTTATTAATAAATTAATAGCTTTTGTTGCAACTATGTTTGCGCATGGATTGTGGTTTAAGCAGATGCAAAACAGACCAACAATGCACCATTGAATAAATATGAAGAGAATTGCAACAATTGAGTAAACAAATACAATGCGAATGTAAATACAATAATTCAAAGGCAAAGGTAGTGTACGTTCGTGGTTAGTTCAGCGTAATAAGGAGATAAATTGGGGGGAAAAAAGAAACCAAATATAAAATTAATTTTAAAGAAAATAAACAAAAGCTTTAATAAATGCAATTGAATTAAGTAAAATGCAAATAAATGTATTAAGCTAATAATAGAGATGAATAATATCCTATAATAATAACAAGCTTAATAAGGAATATTTGTCTTAAAGGGTTAGATCAAATCTTCAAAAAATCGACACTTGAAGCTTATAAAAGCGTTATACAACTTGTAGGATAGTGAAGAAAAAGTTCGAAGCATTCGGGTCAATCAAGATACAGCTCGTGCAAGAACTGAAGGCGTTCGACCTTCCCAAGCGACATCTCTTCGCTCTATGGGCTCTTGAAAAGTTCAAAGAAAATCCGACGTTTTCGATCCAATTTTGTTCAGCAAATGAGTCCCATTTCTAGTGGATATATGTATAAGCAAGTAAAATTGTTACATTTCAGGCAAAGAGCAACCTGCAGAGATTCAAGAGCTGCCATTTGATTCAGAAAAAACAACGGTCTGTTGTGGTTCGTGGAACCGTGGAATCATTGGTCCATATTTCTTCAAAGATAATGTCGATGAGAACTTAATCGTCAATGGTGACCGTTATCGCGCCATAATAACCGACTATTTGATGCCTGAAATTGAAGCTTGTGATCTCAGCGACATTTGGTTTCAACAAGATGGCACCACTTCCCATACATCGCATCTATCAATTGGCTTTTTAGAAGAACACTTCCGTAGACAGATAATATCACGTTCTGAGCTGGTGGATTGGCCTCCAGGATCGTGTAATATCACAAACATTGTGTATGTATTTTGCCAGTTACCATGTCAAATGCTCGAACGAGTCATCGAAAATTGGACTCAAAGGATAAATCATCTGGGACTTAGCCGCGGTCAACATTTGAAAGAACTAATCTCCAAAAAATAAATGCCAAAGAATGTTCACATATATATATCCCCCTTTTATCGGAGACTAATAATAAGTAAACCTCAGCCGAAAGTAACAGTATTTTGGTGGAACTTTATGATCAACATGCTCTAGCTGAGCGTCATCCTCGTCTTACTATATGGCGTGGAGGCATGGACTATGACAACATCTGATGAGTCGGATATGGAAGCTTTATGGTTCTTTAGGAAACGGCGAGTATTCGTTGGAACGATCAGCTGAACGAGATATACGACGACATTGACCTAGTTCAGCGAATTAAGAGACCGCGGCTATGGTGGTTAAGTCATCTCGTCCGAATGGTTGAAAACACTCCAGCTCTGAAAGTATTCGACGCAGTACCTGCCAGGGGAAGCAGAGGAAGACTTCCACTCCGTTGGAAAGGCCAAGTGGAAAATGATGTGGCCGCATTTGGTATGTCCAATTGGCGCCAAAGAGTGAAAAAGGAGAACGACTGTCGCGCTGTCGTAAACTCGGCTATAATCGCGTAAGCGGTGTCTATACCGATAAAGAATAAGATTTTAGCTTGGAAGACGAAGAACGTCCTGGGCCCGAAAATGTAATGAAAAGTAACTGAAAGCAATATTCTATGAAGATTATTGCCAAACACAAGAAGAGCTCGCAGAATCTTTAGGAGTCACTCAAGCAGCTATTTCAAAGCTTTTATAAGGAGCCAGATACATGCAAAAACAAAAAGAACTTCGGAGCCATATGAATTTAAGCCAAAAGACGTTGAAAGACCATTTTTCATGTCAGAAATGCTGCTTAAACGCTACAAAAAGGTATTCTTTCTTCATTGGATTATGACAGGTGACGAAAAATGGATCTCTAATGTCATTTCCAAATTCAAATAGTCATATCTGAAATCTGCCTAATCAGCCAAATAAACGGCAATGCGGGATATCCATGACTCTAAGCTATATTTGGTCGTATCAGAAGGACGTGTTGTCTTATGATCTTCTAAAACGGGGTAAAACCATTAAACGGGGACGTTACCCACAACAACTTATCAAATTGAAGCGAGCGGTTGTCAAAAAACGACCGGAATTTGCCGACTAGACACGAGACCATAAGTTTCTACCAGGACAACGCTCAGCCTCATGTCGTAAGAGCGATTAAAAGCTATTTCAAAAACATCGGCTGAGTACTCTTGCCTCAGTCGTCAAGGACTATCCTCTAACAAGTATTTCTGAAAACTGTTTGGTGAAGGTTTATACGCACAAAAGTATTGATAACTATAACAAACAAATAAATTTGATATTTAATCTAAAAAAAAATTAATAAAAAATTTTTTTAAATGTATTTTCTTTATTTAAAAACTCACCCCAGCCAATGCAGGCATATATGGTAAATCGAATATTATCGCTGGAAAATGTCTGAACCACCAGAGTATAAAGATAGAGGCCTGTAGGGAAAAATTTTCGAGTTTCATTAATTTAGTTGATATTTAAAAATAGTGTCGTATATGCCGCATACCTTCGACAAACATCCAGAAAAAGTTCGTTAAATTAAAGTAGTGGAACATCATGACCAAAGTGATGCAGCCGGCCTCGCTGGGATGTTCCGTCATCTGGAAAATGCACGAGCAAAGCAGAAGAAAGCCATTATTAGTAACAGCCATTAGTTAGCACCTGTGGTTAAGGCATTACGAAAGCGTTTTTAATAGAAACAACAAAAGCAAGTGACGTATGCCATTTCGCCTAATGCTTGGCTTACCACATGCAGGCACATTGTGAGGATCCACAGCAGCGCGGCGAGTATGTAGGTGAGGAATAAATTCGCATGAATGGTGTTGCGCAGGCATTTCAAGTCTCTGCAACCAAATAAAAAACAAGACAAATAAATAAACGGATGTTTTATGAATAAAACAGAAGAATTTTAATTACAGACAAAATTAAATTTTTGATTATTTATTTAATATTTCAACAAAATTAAATTTACTGCAAACTTCCTTCAATTGTTTAGCTTAACTACATTAACAGTTTTGTATATGCAGCTATAAAAGTATGTACATATATGTACATATGCACATGTGTTTATGTGTGTGTGAAAAAATCTGTGAAGTCAAATATGTAAATGTTTTATTGTTTACTCACTTGAAGAAATAGAAAACGATCAGTGCTAAAATGAGCGACGTTAAACTAATGAAATATCCAATGAAATATATATAGGATGATAATTCGATTGTAGGCGAAAGATCGGCCAATTGTGGCGGTAATATTGTAGCCGGCTGACAACGCATGTACTCCGTGTAATTGTCCCACGTGCCGTCCGCTAGGCACCGGCGTGTTACATTTTCTGCAAAACAAGAGGAATTTTAAAATATGTATTAGGGTGGGTCAAAAAAGTCGACAACTTTTTCTTTATGTTGTGAAATATTGGTTGGTAGATTATAAAACCCATCACAAATGCGAAAGATTCCACTATTTAAGATTCCTTAAAAGTACTTCGATTGTCCAGTAAGCATGACAGCTACAGTGTCGGACAAAACTCATTGGACTAACTTAAGTCTCAAACATATTCCATCATAACTTTTTCCGTAGATGCACTAGAAAACTAATTTTTTTTGCAAAAGAAGGATTACATATTCTATATTAAGAAACAATGCAATTATATTATCCAATTTTTATGTAAGACTTACAAATTATAACGGAAGGGAAAAAAGTAAAAAATTTGTGCGACATAACTCATTGGACTAACACTTTGGATATCGAAATAACCATTTCCAATGAATTAATTTACAGTTATCTGGCGAGAAAAGAATTTTGCAGGTACTTATAATGATTAATCGTAGATCACACTTATTCGAATTGTTTATTTTAATGGGAACGGGTGTGTTGGGAAATTTATAAACTTTTCCCAAATAATGCTAATAAAAAATTATTTTAGATACAAATTTTAGGCAAAATATGTTCAACTGAACTTAAATTATTAATTGCAAGGGAATTCACAAAATATGTGAGGCAAAGGAGCTTTGCACAAATTGTTCTCTAGGAAAATCAGCTGCTTCTGCTATTTTACGCAAGAACAAAGCTGAAGGAATCGTTAAAAATCTTAATATTGGAGGACGCCATAGAGTCAATTCGGTAAAAGATGACTTGCGAATAATGCGGGAGTTAAAAAAATATCAGCCAAAAAAAAAATGTAGATAGCTCACAACTAAGAGTGAGTACGCGTACAGTACAACGACGCGCCATTGATGCTGGTCTCTTTAGGTTCCGTGCTGCAAAAGCACCATATATTTTCAAAAAAAAAAACAAAAAAATAGGTTAGCACGCTTGGAACTTGCGAAACTGCATATTGATTGGTCTATAGTGGTCTATAGAGCAATGGAAGTCGATATTGTTTTAGATGAGTCCAAATTTAATTTTCAGAACTCAGATGAATGACAGGTGTACGAAGGCCAACAGAAAAGCGTTTAGACCGTCGATATTTGCAGGGTGCAGTAAGGCATGGTGGGGTAACATAATGGTGTGGGGATGCTTTTCTGGTCAGGGAGTAGGACCTATTTACAGAATAGAAGGGAACATGGATGGGTTCCAATATAAAAATATATTGCAAACCCAAATGTTACTCACGCTACCCAAAAAAATGCAGCCTGATTGGCAGTTTCAACATGACAATGACCCCAGACACACCCTTAAAGTTTTGAAGGATTGGTTTTTGGAACAATAAGTTTATATTATGAGATGGTCCGACCAGTCTCCTGACATAAACCCGATTGAAAACTTATGGAAAATTGTCAACAGGCAAATTAACAGGGAACAGGTCCACCGTTATAAATACAAGCTATTATTGCCTTAAAACAACCCTGGAATGGAATAATTACACACATATTAGTAATTTAATTTCATCTATGCGTAAAGGATATGTTGCAAGCAAAAATAATGATGGCTACATAGTAAAATATTAATTTAAAACTAATTTGTTTTCATATTTTGCTAAAGTCCAATGAGTTATGTCGCACGAATTTTTTACTTTTTCCCCTTCTGTTATAATTTATAAATCTTAGATAAAAATTGGGTAATAAAATTGCACTTTTTCTTAATGTAGAATATGTGATTTTTCTTTTGTAAAAAAAATTATTCTTCTAATGCATCTATGTAAAAAGTTATGACAGAATATGTGTGAGACTCTAGTTAGTCCAATGAGTTTTGTCCGACACTGTATGTATAGATATACAATATTATAATGATTCGATCTGAACATATTCTCCGGAATTTTCAATATTACTTTAGATAATTACCCTTAACATGAATATATGTACATATCCCGTAAAAAGAAATAAAATTCCATTCAAGCACTTGATGCCGTTCGATCAGTTTGTATGACAGTTATGTATATGCAAAGGTGATCCAATATCAGCGATTTCGGCAAATAAGCATGGAGAAAAGGATGTATGCAAAATTTCAGATCAATAGGTGTCTCAAAAAACTAGTTCGCGTATATACAGAGAGACAGACAGCCTGATAATTAGATGGATATGACAAAATGGATTAAACTCATCATTCTGATCATTTATACGCGCATATAAATATATAGTATATTTAATAGCGTATCCGACGTTTCCTTTTGGGTGCTGCTCATAAAATGGTTATATATTGGTTATATTTGACAGCGCGAGCTGAACATTTGATGCTACATACATACATGTACATTCATATGTAATATGATGTAGCAATAAAAAAGTCAATTTCGATTTTTTTGATGACACTTTGCCTTGCATTTTAGGTGACGATATGAAGAAAAAAATTTTGTCTCTCATATTTCTTCCTCGACTTCACCGTTAAAACTTATCAATTTTGTTTTGCCCACCCTAAGGCATATAGACTAAAATTAAATGGGCTGTGTGTTCAGAATTTTTATTACTCTGTGAATCGCAATAGTATTGAACAAAAATGTTATTGTTTTCGCAGTACAAAACATATTCTGGTCAAGTTCAGACATACGTCCAAGTCAGTTTTGGTTACGTAGATTTTGTTATGTTATCTAGAGATGTCTAATGTCCGACTTATTTCAACTCTTTGTTTTTGCAACCAACCAAATTTGTCGATAGAAAATGGAGAGACGAATCGAGAAATAAATGCTAACCAATTTATCCTTTCTAATGTAATCATTAGTTAGACTTCCGTAGAACACTTACATATTGGGAAGAGTTAAGGGGGATCCTGCTTTAGAAGCTTAAAAAATCTATTTTTTTTCAGAGGGAAAAAAAATAATTGATTAAAGCGAAACTTCTACGGTTTATAGATGTATAATTAAACATCATTCACAATTTTTTTGGATACAAAATCTTTGATATTCTGCCCTTGGGAAGCAATTGCCTGATGCATCTCGCATGTGCATTTGTCGGACGGCGGGCAGGATGCAGGTCGCAATTTCTATCAAAAACAAAAAGTTCAAAGTGATTAAAATTTTTCAATAATTTATCTTCTAGTTAAACTAAAATAATTCCAAAAAAAGTGTAAAATTTTAAACAAATTTTAAAATTTAAAAAAAGTGGTTTTTGACCAAAAAATTTTACTTTATGTTGTTTAGAAATATGTTTAAACTTGAATTTTATTAGTTTTTTTTAGCTTAAATAGAAGATAATTGAATGCCAAAGATAATAAACTTTGCCCCAATTCCATACGACGTTTAGTTTTTTTCTATCTTGCCCGCCAATTAAGAAAAATCGTAAAAATTAAATGAGAAATCGCGTCAAAGTTTTCGCTTTCTGCCCAAGCGCTAATACAATATATCTGCTAGACGCTCGGTCACTATTTCCCTTCTAGCTTTGAAAATATTTCAAATTCCATCTATAATTTTGGGGACATATTCTTAGATTATTTTTAAAGAGATTCAAGCAAAAAAAAATCGACTTTTTGAAGCTTCTAAAGCAGGCTCCTCCCATAATGATTCAGCAAACTGATGTACATAAGGCTTTCTTTAAAATGTGGTGTTATGTGTAACAATATATATATGTACATATCTAGGTTCATTACGGTAAATCGAGGTAGATCCAATGGTCATAAAAGCACTACATAAAAATTTAGTTCAGATACCTAGTTACTCAGCCCCCTGAGTCCGATCAGATATCATTTGAACTTAACATAATATTTAGTAGGCCTAAGAAGTCGGAACTATTTACTTACACTTAAATAAATCTTATTTTCTGATATCGAATTTAGTGTTGTAGGATGTGTATTATAATTAATGGTGTTGATTTCAATGCTGGATTTTCTTGCCATAAAAATATTTAGACTGAGTTCAAGAAATGTTTGACCGGTTAGGGTTAGCGCTGTTCGGAGTTTAGTACTTCGAGTCTTCACGAAGCCTCATTATGATACACTATCACCAGAGTTTATTTTTATTTTTAGTTGCTAATAAATAAAACATTAAAAAAATTAGATAATTTTTTAGGTTAATGGCGAATAGCGTCTGGTAATACTGTGCGTTAAAGATTCGTATTCGGTTTCGTACATCGTAGTTTTGTATACAGACGTTTAATTGCTGTGTATATTCCATTTGCATACCCTAAATGGGGTATATTAGTACAATAAGGCGGGTATTGTCACTTGCGAAGCGAATTTATTTGGCGAAGCGAACGCTTTAGCGAACATACCCCAATTTTGCATTGTGAATGGCGAATGAACGTATTCGCTAAAATACGTCGTTGCCATTCATGAAAAAAGTAGTGCGTTCATCCGAATTTGACATTTGTGCCATTTATACTTAAAAATTTTTTTATTATATCAACTGAAATTTGAAAATATGTTTAATAACGCGGATCTGTATTTTGAAGATAATTACGATGTGGAAACGCGAACTAATCTTCTTCGACAGCGCCGTTTTATTAGAGATAATTCTAATCCTACAGAGCTACCTAACACAGTGTATGTATCCAGTTCAATTATAATGAATAATAAGAAGTTTTTGTTCAATGTACACGTATTTGTAGATTCGTTGCGAATTTCCGCTTGAACAAGGACGCATTTATGTATGTGCTGGATAAAATCAAAGACAAATTTCATTGTCGGATGTCGTCTTCCATAACGCCCATGTTAAAATTGTGTGCCGCACTCAGATTTTTTGCACATGGCAGTTACCAACAAGCTATAGGGAATGAATTTCAGTTGGGACTTGCTCAACCAACAGTTTCCCTTATTTTAAAAGAGATCATACCCATTTTGGAAAATGAAATTTGTCGTACCCATATAAGCGTAGATATTAGTGAAGAAGAAAAGCAGCAGGCAAGGAGCAAATTTTATTCAAGATCGGGAATACCAAATGTAATAGGCTGCATCGATGGAACCCATATTGCGATTTATGCTCCTACCACAAACAAACACCTCTATCTAAACAGAAAAGGATTTTTTAGCATAAATGCAATGATTGTGAGTTTTTATGAATTTAATACAGTAAAATTGGTATAAAAATTTTGTTATATTTTTATTACAGGCTTGTGATCATGATATGAATATCCGTTTTGTGGATGCTAGATATGCTGGTTCTACACACGATTCGTTCGTATGGAACAATAGTTCTCTAAAGGCATGTTTAGAGGCAGCGCATCAAAATGGAGATCAGAACTCTATTTATTTAGGTATTCGCAATATTTGACTACTGCGCAAGTTTAATCTTGACATATGAATATTGAAAACAATAATACATTTGCAGGTGACTCCGGATACCCACTAAGCCCTTATTTATTAACACCTTTCCGTCATGCAGAATCTGGAACTAGGGAGTCAATTTTTAATAAGAAGCACGCGAAAGCGAGAAATGTTGTTGAACGTACGATTGGAGTTTTGAAATGCCGTTTCAGATGTCTTCTGAGTGATAGAAAAATGCGCTACGATCCTGCTAAAGTAACATCCGTTATTAATATATGCTGCGCCTTGCACAACATTTGTAAAAAATTTAGAATCGGTGATCCGGAGGAGGCTGAAACCTTCTTTGATGCCGTTGTACCATTGGAACCAATTAATGAAAATGGCAATGGTTCACCAGGAGAGCGCCGCAGAAGACAAATTGCTGATGCTCTGATGTAAATGAAACTATACCGACTTCAGTGAATAATATATTGTATTATTTTATTTTATTCAATACTTTGAAATTCAATATTACATAGATAATAAATATATAAAAATTACAAAAACTACATGCTTTTAAATTAAATTAAAAAAATCACAGATTCAATTCTGTCACTTACAATAATAAAGTAAAAATAAATTCATCACATGTTTTCTTAAAAAAATCACAGATTCAATTCCGTCACTTACAATAATAAAGTAAAAATAAATTCATCACATGGTTAAAATATGAAATAAAAAAAAATTCAACACATTCTTATGAAATAAACTATAAACTAAATTTAATCTATTTACAAGCACCCTATTTTTTTTGCATTTTTAATTTTAAAATTTGTAGTTTTATTTCCATCTTTTCTTTATGTCTTTTTTTTTTCTCTAAATATTCTTCCTTCTTCCTTTCTTCTTTCATTTTCATTAACTTAATTTCTTCCTGTTTAAGTTCATAAGTTTTTCTTGCATACCTTGCAATTTCATCAACTTTTTTTTCCATTTTTGCAATTTTGTTGGAAAGGATGTCTTGCACTTCGGCTTGCTTTTCCAACGCTTTCATCCGAATGACTTCACGTTCCTCTACTGTCATTCTAGGACGGCTGCTTGAGGATTGCGATGCCAAATCCATGGCTCGTTGTGTTTCCACGGTCGTGCGCTCTTCTGGCTGAATTTCATTATTATTTTCCGCAGTTTCCACTTCATTAGAGCCATATGCTAAGCCTGTAGGATTTACAGCCGCCTGAAGGTGAAGAAGCTCATCCACACTTTGCTCTAATGGAGATAAACTTTGCTGAGCATAAGGTCCTCCTCCTGTGGCAACAGTTTCGCGTCGGTTTGTCGCTATTTTTTTTTTTAGTTTCAGTTTATAATCTAACCAAACCTAAATGCTACACATAAGTAACTTCAACCAAACAAATTAATTAAATTTTTACCTTATTCCACTCGCGTCCGTTTCGCAATGGTGGACCAATGGCATTGAGTTCGGCAGCGAACAGATCCCATTGCTCTGCCCTGCTTTTCTTCGTCGATCCGAAATTCCCCATTCCTCTGGCGACGTCCGGATTATTTTCCATTAACGCAACCAATTTTTGAAATTGTTGCGTTGTTGTACGTTTTGTTCTAGAAGTATCGTTTTGTTAAATATAATTAAATAATTACATTTGCTCAAATAACGATCAAAATTTACTTACGTCCTTTCCATTTCAAATAGCGAATAAAAAATACATTCGTCAAATTTTGACACTAATGGCGAAGCGAATGACGTTTTTTCGCCAGTGGCAATACCAGAAATTTATTTTCGCCACTCGTTCGCCATTTTCTGGCGAATTCGTTAGAGATTCGCAACTTACAATTCGCCACGGCGAAACTCGCCAAAATTTTCATTCGCTTCGCAAGTGACAATACCCGCCTAAACTTTTCAACATCCCGAAGGAAAGGCTAGCTGAGTCGATTTAACCATGTCCGTCTGTTCATCCGCAAGTCGGTATATACGAGAACTATGTAGTTCCTAAGTTTTTGAGAAATTTTCTCGAAATTTTGCACGCGCTTTTGTCTATCCAAAAACACGCTTATTAGTAGGAACCGGCGATATAGAATAATTTATCGCCTTAATGAAATTTGAACAGGTCTTCGAGATATAATTTACAAGGTACTGAACGAAATATTTTTTTATGCAATTAAATAGTTATAGAAAACAACAAAAACGTCTAGAAATTTTCACCTAAATTGATTTTTTTGTAAAAACGTCTGTCTAGTTTATGGTCTTAACTAAAGCAAGTATAGTTTTCGTTTTTAATTTTGATGATCTTTTAAGAAGTTCTGCTGCACCTACTTTTAAGGCACTGCCGGAAATGATGACGTAGTCGCTGAGTTTTTAATATTTCCCTTTAAAAATATCACAAAATCTTTATAAAATAAAGTTTGAATAAAATATTTAATTTTTATATGAAAAAAAATGATTGAAAATAAGTTAATTTTTTGCTTCACGAAATCCATTGAAACTATTAAGGGGCAATTTAAGTGCAACCAAAGTTGATTATGTTTTCTTTTTATAAAATCCACTGCTTGACGCATCCACCGCATTTTAACTACTTAGTGCAAATTAAATCTTCATTAAATCACAAAAAGAATAACTAAATAATTTTTTAATGAATTGATATAGTTAGAAAACAGAGCATGTGCTCTTCTTATTCCCCCACTTACTGTCAAGCGCTGCATTTGATCTCGCGTGTCACGCTTCACACTCCCACTTATCACACCACCCACGAGGCCGCTGCACTTCACTGACTTTTGCTTAAATATACACATTATAAATATGTTTGCAAATAATGTTGCCTAAGTGTTAGTATTTGACACACTGACATAGAGCCATAATGTGTGTGAGTGTGTGGTAGACGCGTGACGAAGTCGTGTGAAAGCGCTAATGAAACAGAAATTTTCACATAGGCGAAAAATACCCTCTACTTAACAAGTATGTGAGTATGTGTGTATATATGTACATACATACATATTTTGACATTGGTGTTTGAGTAATATAGTGAAGTAATTAAAATTTCATTTGCAAATATTTGCGCTCATCATATACTCGACAGACTCACTTGCCGCGCTGTGACACAACTTCGGTTGACATCGCAAACGAGCTGTATTTTAATGATTTAGTTTGACAATATTTAACATAGTCAGCAAGTCAATTTTAAGCTGACGCGCCAAAAGTGACATAAACTCACAAGTGCATGAATTTATAACTGTATATATGCAGTTGATTGACATTTGCAATTTGCCATCACAGACAGTCCAACAGAGCTGACAAAATTATTATGAGGGATCTTTTCGGCCACCAGAACGACACAGTGACATTGCAAAAATAACGTCATAAAATCTGAAAATTGCTTAGAAATACATAATGTTTGTATAAATAATTCTTAGAAGCTCATTCTCCATCTTCTCTTTACTCCAGAACAACATGAGGAATACATACTATTATTTTTCCCATAGATGACTTTATCTCGCGTTAAATAATTGCGAACGAGTAGTTACGCTACATGCCATTAAAAAGATAATGATTTCTCTTTTGTGATTCCTTGACAATATTGAAGTTTTGAGCAAGCGTCAAAGATAGATACCAACTTGAAGAAAATACGCCATATTTTGCAGTATTTATTGGAAAAGTTGAAAACGAAAGGCAGGTGGCTGATATACATATGAATAGTGGTTACGTCCCTGATCCCGTAGGAGTCAATCGGCGATCCGAAAATATCGGTAAATCAAAGAAAATCGTCGAGTCCGGCCACAACTCACATGAACAGCTTAGAATGCCGGTCAGCTTTGTCTTCTGGTTGGCAGAAAGTATAACTGCCGAGATGAACAATGGAAAAGAAAGACTCCGTGTGTTTCTGCCTTAGCTTCTCTCATACAATTTTGACAATTTGCGTTAGTTAGAACTTTGCTAAGACCAGGTAGTCCAGTAGACCTTCTTTGTTTTATTCCAAACTCTCAGTTTTTCACAGTCCCATAGGAGCGGATCGTTGATCAACGACTGCTAAGTGCCATGAACGTAAGAGGACAGATGAGTTCCAACTCGATACTACTCCGATGTAAGTAGTAATGAATTATCTTGTTGCTATTGCTAGAGAGCAGGACAGATACTATCTGACTATCTTTGAGCGCACATATAGAGAGCTTAACGCCGGTTTTACCGCTTTGGTGTGGGTGTGAACGCTCTAATCAAACTGGTTTGGATTAAAAGTGGGTCACTTACGACAGTGACAAGCGAAAACGGTCGTGCCCAAAGTGGGGTGAAGTGGTGTGACTGGTGTTCCTGTCAGTATTGACGGCCAGGAAAGTTTTGCTATGAGTTTGTTAGAAGAGGCTGGGAATCATCAACTATGAGCTGTTTCTTTATAGCCAAACACTTATCTCGGACCTCTGCTATTGACCAAGTGATTAATACCACCTACCAACGTTGGTTTTGTTTGTGAAAAAAAAATTGTGAAAATCGATTGTTTCAGTTTTTAAGATACGAAGGTATGTCATGGAGTTAGATTATGAAATTATCTTAAAAGTGGCAAAAAATAATCGAACGAAACAAATTTTGATCTAAATCGGCATATTATAAAGAGCTCTATAGAAAAAAATTATATGAAAATGTGGTAGGTAATGAAAGGATTCATAACTTTTGTATACAGACTTGTTTCACATAGCCTCAAAATGTATGTGAAAAATTCAATTTGTATTTTTATCTTGTACAAAAAAATCATGTGACACGAAATTTGGTCTCAAGCACATCGCATTTTTTCTTCAAATTATTTATTTATTCTTCTTATATTGAGCTAATATCGGAAAAAAACAAAAAGTCCAAATTGCGTATTTTTTTATGTGAGTAAGCCTTCTTATTGCTGCAATCTCTTCCCTAAAAATAATAGTGTACTATGATAAATTTGTTAGAAAATACAAACAAAACCCCAGATAAACCGTTCTTAACCATTAAAAATTCAGCTACGTCCCTCGCCTTCTTCTTCACGACCTCAGTTCGCCCTCAAACTATTTTTCCCTTAATGTTTGTTATTTTACTCTTTCTTTCCGATTCGTTTCATTTAACTAAGAATTTTTTCCTTCTTTATCAATTTCACTGCTCACTAATCTAATATGTCATGTAGACGATCAGAATAAAAAATATATAAACTGGCACGCTTATTTACCGTTTTTATTATGAAGCAAACAATTTGTCATCGAAATCAGAACGTGTTGACTTTATAGATTTATTGAAGCAATAAATGGCAAGACGACTTTAGGAAACACATAAATGTATTCATACTTACACATAAATACATAAGTATGACAGTGACAGATCACCAGTTGTGCAAATATCAAAGGGGCGGGGACGCTGCTATCAAGAAGCATTGATTTTCTATCAACCTTCTAATTGAAAAATCATATGTTTGAATCTATGTGTCATATCGACTCACAATTTTTTGATATTAATGAGCGCTTATTTTTATGTCATTGAGATTTTCAATCGCCAACAAAGCAATTTACGTAAAAAATAAGTATTTAGTATGGCAAGAAGTCGGAGAGTCGAGTTAATAAATTCCCAGTAAGGAAAGTCTGCGCAAAGCCACAAAATTAGTGCTATAAAATGGTTCAAACATGTCTGATACTAACTGAATTCAATATTTTAACAAATTTCAAACCAACGTACAGTAATTGTTTTTAGGTATTGAATGAAACCAATTTTCTTTGAGACATTGAATCGTAAGTAAAAAATAATAATTTTTCGAATTTCGAAACTGAGCTTAGAGAAAATATGATTTCATTATGGAAGTTCCTAATATAGTGAAAATATGAACGCTATCTACGTTTATCGCTCATTTTAGTATTCTCGGTCGGGAATATAGTAAAAATTTTATAAGGCTTCAAAGGTGGACCAGTTTGTTGAAATACAAAAATATCTTTCTTTTGGAAGATCGTACTTTAATCTCTTCGGAATCAATCTCCATATTACCATGTGTTCTAATATACATTTAGTTCATATTTACCTGCTGTGTTGTAATGTATGCCCTTGAATTCATCAAAACATGGTTGTATGGCTGTCGTGCCGGCCAATGTTTCCTGCCAACAAAGCACGGAGTCAAACGAGGGCGGGCAGGTTAAGTAGTTGGCTGAGTCATTGCGTGGCTGTAATAGTTGAAATAAATACAAAAATAAAATTAATTTATATATATTTATATGGGAGGAAATTAGTAATTAAGTAGCGTGACTACATCGGGTTTCCCATGACTTGATTATATTTGCATTAAACGACGAGTGAGCCAAGTAACTTTTACTCGTATTGAATGACACGTTGCAAATTTTGTGTTGGAATATAAAGGTGTCACAAAAAATACTTCGAACGGAAGATGTTCAGCTTGACTTCAAATCATATGTGGAACCCTCATTACCATGTGAAGACCAGCAACGACCGCCTTTTATCATTAAAAATATATTATAATATAACAGAACAACACAGTTTATTAGATAAAATCGTCATGAACCAGACAAACAATCAGTTCTGCGGACAGAGTGGCCAGAATTTTTCCAGATTTACTTAAGTTGGTTTTCTGCTAAGAGACTCGTTTCGAATGGTGAGTTTATTACCAAAAAAAATCCGTGCAGTAATAGAAAATATATAGTAGAATATATGTATTACACAAAAAATCGCTGTATCGCTTAGTCCATCAAGTGAGTTATGTAAAAAATTATTATTAGTTTTTGTTTAAAAAATCTTTAATATTCGTATAAGTACTCCAGTGGCTTTCAAGTATTGATGCATCCTATGCATGTATGATGTATGTATGTATTCATGTATATAAACGCCTATGTATGCCTACATGTGCAGTAATATTTACTGTAAATGCTATACTGCAACGCTATAAACAGCACAACCAGGGAATTGGACTAATTAATTTGTGACCCGTGGCGTATACTTTATTGCGTTAGCTTGTGGTAGCAATTTGCTGACTTGCAGTGCCGAGAGTGGTCAATACACTTGCGGAAAATACATGAAAACACATACATGTAATGCACCACATATGTATGTATATATAAAATTGCATATTGCAAACAATTTGTTATCTCATAGTTTATTTGCAAGAAGAGTTCACGGGCCGCTTATAAAACTAACTAACTAACTAACTGAAACTGTAGGTTTCCTGTAGGATATCGTTTATAATTGAATAAATTTAATTTCATTAACACGATATTGAAATGTATTTGAAATCATGAAGAAAATTGATATTAGAAGTATTGAAAATGTACAAGAAATTATTATAGTGATTATTTTTTGCAAGCGAGTCAAAATTTTTGATGTGACATATGAACACCTCATAAATAACGATTACTACAAGCCTTTTTAAATTGATTAGGGGGGTGCTTTGCTGTTCCTAAGGAGTTGGATAATTACGCTACCACCTGATTCAACTTTTGGGATATCATCAGTTACAATATTTATCAAATAGTGAAGACTTTTGAAATCTGACAAGGAATCAACAATTAAGAAGTCATTAATATGTTCCTATTATTCAGAACGTTAGATTTTCGTCTATTATTTATTTTATTACTAATTATTTATTATCTATTATTCAGTGACGTATTCGCAAAAATCATCTGCTCCAAACTCCTCCCTAAAATCTGAAAAATTTGCCGAAGCCCGCTTAGAAATGGAAAACATTTTCCTAACTATTTAAAATTATGTATTTCGGGGTGAAAATAGGTGAAATTGGATGATAACCGCGACTACTTCCCATTAACACATTTTAAAATTTCATCTGAATTTTTTCACTTTCCAGTTTACGAGGTGCGTTTCAAAGTAAACAGGACTTAAAAAAACAGAACAAATAGCAAAATCAGTTTGTTTTATTCAAAATAATATCCTCCTGTTTCAATACAGCTTTTTGCGCGGTCCAAAAGCATCTCGAACGAGTGTTTTAGCTCGTTGGACGGTATGACCACCAGAAGAAGTCCCACGGTGCCATATCAGATGAATACGGGGAGTGATTAATGGTTAAAAAGTGATTTTTGGTTAAATAATCGGTCACAAGAATCGATCGATTGTAGGATTCTGAGCAGTTTATGGTCGTCAGTCAATTTGTGCGGAATAAACCGTGCACACACCTTTCGTTAGCCCAAATGTTCCGTCAAAATGCGATAAATCGATGTTTTGGTGATGCTCAATTCCATTTCCATGAACTTCAGTGATGATTTCGGCTGATGTTCATCGTCATTTATGTCCTCACGACCACTTTGAAAACGTTGAAACTAATCGCGCACTCTGCTACGGGATAGGCAATAACTTCACTTCCAATCAACAAAATGTCATGAAATTCTCACTGTACAATCGATAAAGATAGCAGATTTTAACGCGCCAGTCGAAAAATAGATGGCGCAACCATGGGGCGCTAGATCCAAAGAGTCCTGTTAACTTTGGAATCTACCTTATAATTTGGCAACTACAACAGTTAATAGTCTTACTCTCTGATAAATTGTTAAAAGTCAAATTATTGAAAATCACTTATTTAATCAACTTTGAAGTATTTGTTTGTTCCTAAAATTATTTCACAGTTTTGCTGATCGCTTCTATCTCTAATAGTAGGCTCACAGCTGGTGAGGGCTCTGGAAATTTGTTCATACAAATTAAACGAATTGCGTTTCAATTTAATATTTTGCGCGCCGATCAATTAATAAATACCGCCAAAAATAATAATTACCAAAATTTTCCCACTTCGAACGAAATTGTGGAATTTTCCGCAAATTCAGCAACACAATTCATATTCAGCAAAAGTAGAGCTATGAGCAACGCGTGTTTGCAAATAACTCCACATTCGTGTAATTAAAACGCGACGCCCACCGACGCTCACGCCGCAATGCGCCCGGAATAGCACTATAAATTTCGGGCTTAACTATGAACTTATATATATGTTTGTACATATGTATGTGTATAAACGTGGTACTCACCGCGTTGCGCCTGCCGCTCTGCTCGCAAAGCGCCTTCAACGTTTGGTTTATGGAAATTTCGTTCATTGCAGTCGCATTAAGGACATCTTTGTTCATGCGCAGCATTTGCGTTGAGAAATTGGCAATAATATTTTCGATATCGAGCACCTCGGCCGCCGCTGCCGCTGCCGAATCATCCAAGTTCTCGAACAATGCACGCAGATCTGTGTTGGACATTTTCGGCCTTGGCAAACCAGTCTGTGTTTGCCGCTATCTACGTGGCGATGTGTATATAATTTGAGGTGTGATATACAGTTATGTATGTTTGTGGTGTGCGTGTGTGGGTGTGCAGCACACCTGGCTTGGCTTACTAGCCACAAGAGCTGTTGGTGTCGCAGCTGTGGCGCCGCTTTTATTTTGCTGTTGTTGTTGTTGCTATGAACTTTGTCCGTTGGCAATTAGTTGCTATTAGTATGTTGTTTGTTGTTGTTTGCTGACTTTGTTGCAATTTACTTAGTATGTTGTTGTTGTTGTTAGCGCTGTTGACTCAAGCGCTGGCTTTATTGGCTACGATTCTGGAGCGTGGCAGCCATTTGACCGGCAAATTGTGCGTTTATAATTCGCATTGTTGTTGCTTGTGTTGTTGTTTTACTATTTGCATACTTTGCTTGCTGCTTCTTTTTCTTTTTTTGTCGTGCTTTCTGCTGGTGGTAAGGTGTGTTGTGTTAATTAGACTTTATGCGCGTATTTGTTTTTGTTTTTTTTCTCTTTTTGTTGTTATCTCGTAATACTCTAATGTAACGGTATCTTTGTTTGTAAAAATGTTTGTGGTGGCTAACAACCAGCCGCAACAGTTTGCTCACCACCGATATCACTCACGAAATTCGAATGAAAGTGAAATTAGCGAAAGGAAATTTTATTTGCAGCTGGCGTTGCGTTCCGTCTTATCTCTGGACAATAACTGTAAATAAAGTAGAAGTGGCAAACAGAAAAAAAAACATACAATTAGACAAAGTTTCCAGGTCTTAAGCATATGAGTAAGCAAAAGCATAACACTCGGTATCAACCACGAGGTTAATGCATTCATATACGAACAAATACAGTCGGTCAGATAAGTGCGGTTAGAAAAAAATATACTTCAAAGGAAATTTTGAAATAATTCTAGTAGCTATGGCAAACTATAGACAAGCCTATAACGAAATTTTTTCATATTAGGAAAAGACCACAATCGGGAAGAAATTGGCGAGTCTTCATTGAACGGTTCTCATCATTATGTACGGTGTATTACCTATATGACTAGCAATTACCAGAGCTGTCTTTTCTTTGCTCACATATCTTCGAGGGATTTAAGGTAGTGAAGGACTGGCTGGAGGAAACTTGCGGTGAGTTTTGCTTTACGGATGGATCAAAGCTTGCATGGATTGGTAGAGGTTGAGCCTACTTCCGGTTGTCGTTACTTTTTCTTCATTATTGGCCAGGTCCTTCTCCACTTAGTCTTTCCAACGATGTGCATGTCTTCCTTTTCTCTGCTTCTCCCGGTGGGTACTTCTTCGAATACTTTCAGAGCTGGAGTGTTTTCAGCCATTCGGATGACATCACCGAGCCAGCGTAGCCACTGCCTCTTAATTCGCTGAACTATGTCAATGTCGTCGTGGATATCATATAGCTCATCGTTCCATCGACTGCGCTATTTGCCGTGGCAAAAGCGCAAAGTACCATAAATCTTTCGCAGAATCTTTCTCTCATCGGACGTTGTTATCGCTCATGCCACTGCACTATATAGCAGGACGTGATTAATGAGTGATTTATTGAGTTTTTTTTTATGTTCATCGAGAGAGAACTTTACTTCTCAATTGTCTACTCAGTCCGAAGGAGCACATGTTGGCAAGAGTTATTCGGATTTGGATTTCGAGGTAGATATTTTTGTTGCTGTTAATACTGGTTCCAAGATATACGAAATTATGTTCGTCAACTGTGACGTGGAAGCCATGATGGGATTGCGACGACTGTTTGTTCGATGACAGGTGATATTTCGTCTTGCCCTTAATCACTATCAGACCCATTTGCTTCGCTTCTTTATCCAGACTGGAGAAAGCAGAACTAACGGCGCAGTTGTTGAGGCCAATGATATTAATATCATCGGCGTACGCCATCGGCTGTCGTTTCACTGTCCACATATCTACGAGGGAGTTATGGAACTAAAAGGCTTGCTGAATGAGAGTCACGTTGTGCTTTTTTACGTATGGATTAAAGCTTGCTGGGATTATTGATGGTTAAGTGCATAGTCGGGAGCCATCCAACAATTCAAGCTTTAGGCTTCCTGAACATCACAGCCTCTTTTAATTGGAAGTGGCTGCAATAAAGTAGTAGTAGATCAACTGTTCCGGGGTGAAGCTTTCTTCAGAGTGGTGATTAATCATACCAGTAGTAGGAAAGCGATATAAGCTTAGAGCAGACTGACTGTAAATCGTATGTGGTCTAGGGGCACTTTGGCCTTAGTAAAGTTCACTTCCGATTGGGATTCGAGTATATCCTGCTTGGAATCGACACTTTCTTCTTGTTTCGCATTTGTCTGATTAAGAATTATCATATATATTTTTGGACATCCAGATGAAATAATGGAAATAAAAGAGCACCTAAGCAGATTTGTGATAAGTTCGAGGCGCTTTGTCGATAGCAGAGATCCAGCTACAAGAATTTTAGTTTGGCTTCATAATAAAGAACTGTACATGGCATTTTACACAACATTGTTTTTATAATAATCAACACGTCAATAAAATAAAGGTAGTAGTGCTTGGGAATCGATGATTATCAATTAGAGATCTTACTTGTATCGTCGAAATGTCGGAAGGATCTGTTAAAAACACTTTGAATGATCGTTTGAAACAATGCTGGTAGTCGAACCAGGATGCCATGAAATGTGTTATTACTAGTGATGAGTCTTGAATCTACGCTTACGACCCGGAAACAGACGAATATCGTGGCAAAGGTGAGTCGATCCGAAAAACCCACGTCAAAGCAGATCAAATATCAAGGTTATGTTAACAGTTTCCTTCGATTATCGAGGTGTGGTGCACTCCAAATTCCTTACGACCGGCGAAACTGTCAACAAGGAATACTCTTTGAGGGCTATGCGTCGTTTCCGCGAATCTTTTCTTAAAAAGAGGCTGGAATTGTGGGTCGAAAAAACTTTTTTTTTGCACCAAGATAATGCACCGCCGCGTATTGCATTGGCTTTTCGCGAGTTTTTTGCCAAATTTTGAACCAATATCGTACCGCAACCACCGTATTCCCCTGATTTAAACGGATCTAAATTCTGGCTATTCAGCAAACTCAAACGGCCGCTATACCTACATACTATTGTGAAATACTGTATATAAAGAATTATTTTATATTATCTGCGAATCACACATAAATTTCAAAATTTTAAGTAGGCATGATTAGATAAACTTGGTTTCATATCAGGAACGCAAATAAAAATTAAACACTTTCTAAGGAAAAATAAGAAAAAAAGTTATCTGAACTTTGATATCTTTATTTTGATAAACATCTTAAAAATCTGTGCACGATTACGAGGAAATGGAGATAAACGCTTGAATAAAAATAAAAGAAAATCTGGCGAAGCTATATGGTAGCACTATTTTTAACTCGTTTGCCCAAAGTGAAAGAAAAAAATAAAAATCTCGGCACGTTATTATGAATGGGAATCGCTACCGCTCAATCATAACCGAATAATTTTGATTCGAATTGGATGATATAGACTTGGACAATATGTGCTAAGATTCCTTAACTAAAAGTCATCATTTGAAGTTATGTAGTACATATAGGCACACCCTCGTAAATAATACAAATATGGTATACGTGCATGATTCAGCAAGACTGTGAGCCACCTTAAGCGCTCCTAAATTAAAATGAAATTATCTGAGAAGGCAAATGACAACTAAAGCATGGAATAATAATAAATAGAATGAACCTAACCTGCCTTCATTTTGGCACGTAACAGGCTGAAGTTTCTTAAATTCCCCATTGAACAAATTAATGGCAAACAAATTTGGGAAAATGGACATTGACATTTTGACAAAGAAAGTCCCATAATTAATTCGCAGTAAAATAAACAATAAAATATTTATTTGATTGATGCGAATTGGGCGAGCCAAACACATAATCACGTTTTGATTGTTCAAACAAAAAGTACAAAGACGTTAATTGTTTAGCTTTAAAGAAAATTTCACAATTTTGACCTTGAGAATAAATTAACATGGTAAACTTATAAAGTTATTTTCAATGGAACTGAATCAATTATAGCAAATTTTGATTTCCAGGGAATATAGAACTCAGCGTTTCATATATTTACTGACTTCAATGTTTCGTCTAAAATAAGTGCATCCAGATTTCTAGTTCAGAAAGACTAGGTTAAAAGTTCGATTCTGTTACGAGTTCCAAGAAGAGCCTCGTTTGGCCAGATCAGAATGCTCTTGCGTGGTAAACTTCTATATATTGATAATAAAGGCCTACGAAAATCGTCAAATGGCTTTGATTCCAACATTTGAATTCTATCTCTTAGTTCGTCGTTTCGTTTCCACCTTACCTTCCGTTAAACAATTTTGAAATATTGTGTCCAATAATTGTTTAGTCTTACCGTAGGAATATATCTCCTACGATTACAGCAAGTTGAACCCTGCTAAGGGCAGGTAGCTCAGTGGATCTCTTGCGTATTACTCTAGGTCAGAAGGACCTCACAGTCGCAGTAGAACTGGTAGTTGACCAAGACCTGCTAAGCTAGAACGAAACAGAACAAGGGAGGGTTGCAGTCAGGCAGGAGTTGGTGGTTGACTAACGTTTGCTATGTATCAGCGAGTTTCATAGCCTAAAACGCAAGATCACAACGGAGGCCTAGCTCGTACCTAATTCTTGCTCGTACCTAATTCGATGTAAGTGGGACAACGGTGTCTCTATCGCAAGTTCATCGACTTTAGAGTTTCCAATGATTCCGCTATGACTAAACATTCGAACGAGTCTGTTAATAAGGTAGCTTGATGCTATTTTGAGCGCGCAGTGAACGAGCTCAACGCTAGCATTGCTGCCCTGCTGTCGGGCTGAATGGAAAACTTCCTGAAAGTTGCTTCAGCTTGGAACAATACGTCTACGGCTACTCAGGAATAGACTCTGCGACGCAGTGGTACAAGTTATTAAGGATGCAGTTGAAAGAGAAGACAATCTCAGAGTGCTCCTGTTTGGACTCTTTTATATATAGTAAATACCTAGCTTCTCTGAGTCTTACAGCAACCTTCGTGTTCGGTTACATCTTTTAATTCGGTAAAAAGTAATGGAAACCGATTTGAATTTATATTTTAGTACTTTGTACTTGGTATAATGAAAGCAGATAATATGAAATCATCCCCGAACAATATTCTTCTTCTTTACTGGCGTAGATATCGCTTACGCGGTTATAGCCGAGATTACAACAGCGCGCCAGTCGTTATTCTTTTTGCTGTTTGGCGCCAATTGGAGATTCCAAGTGCACCTTGTTTCTCCTTCGGAGGGGAGGTCTTCCTCTTGCTCTGCTTCTCCCGGCGGGCACTGCTTCGAATAATTTCAGAGCTGAAGTGCTGTCATCCTATCTGTTTGTCATCGTAGCATACATACATACATCTTCCGTAAAATCATATTCCCGACTGTACTACTATTATATATGGAGCTGGACAGGAATGACGAGGGAAATGTAAAGTTTGGTCTTCGTTCATCGAAAAATGACTTTTCTCTTCAATTGTATCAAAAGGAGAGTCTCTCATCCGACGTTGTAGGGTCTTTTTCAATGGAGACGCATTAAAAAATCATATTTAATATTATATTCAGTATTAGCCGAAAATGTCCAAAAAATTTTGCGAAGTTTTTCAACAATATATGAACTTTTTATGAACCACCCTAATATACAGTCATATTTATTTACTGGCTAACAAACAGGCAAGTGTTTAATGGAATAATAAAAACGTATTTCTAAATTTCGCAGAACAGTAAAAAATATTTTTTCATTCATAAGTTTTTTATTGTGCAAATACACTCGTACATCGCCGTGTGCAGTTCGTGTTTTACTGCTCGCATGCGAGTTTATATTTTGGTTACGACTTGTTTTGTTGTTTTCGGAAGAATATTTATAAACAAGCGCACATACTACATACATACACAGAGACGCACAATCTTATCAAAACAAAATCAGTTATAGTTTTCGTTACGTTTGCCGTTGTATACAAACAACTATTGTTGCTTATAATTGTTATCAACAGGTAAGCTAACTGCTAACAACAAATTATGAGGGTATTGTGTTTTGTATGTATGTAACGGGTGATTTTTTTGAGGTTAGGATTTTCATGCAGTAGTATTTGACAGATCACGTGGGATGTCAGACATGGTGTCAAAGAGAAAGATGCTCAGTATGCTTTGACATTTCATCATGAATAGACTTACTAACGAGCAACGCTTGCAAATCATTGAATTTTATTACCAAAATCAGTGTTCGGTTCGAAATGTGTTTCGCGTCCGTGTCCGATGAGCGATGAGGCTCATTTCTGGTTGAATGGCTACGTAAATAAGCAAAATTGCCGCATTTGGGGTGAAGAGCAACCAGAAGCCGTTCAAGAACTGCCCATGCATCCCGAAAAATGCACTGTTTGGTGTGGTTTGTACGCTGGTGGAATCATTGGACCGTATTTTTTCAAAGATGCTGTTGGACGCAACGTTACGGTGAATGGCGATCGCTATCGTTCGATGCTAACAAACTTTTTGTTGCCAAAAATGGAAGAACTGAACTTGGTTGACATGTGGTTTCAACAAGATGGCGCTACATGCCACACAGCTCGCGATTCTATGGCCATTTTGAGGGAAAACTTCGGACAACAATTCATCTCAAGAAATGGACCCGTAAGTTGGCCACCAAGATCATGCGATTTAACGCCTTTAGACTATTTTTTGTGGGGCTACGTCAAGTCTAAAGTCTACAGAAATAAGCCAGCAACTATTCCAGCTTTGGAAGACAACATTTCCGAAGAAATTCGGGCTATTCCGGCCGAAATGCTCGAAAAAGTTGCCCAAAATTGGACTTTCCGAATGGACCACCTAAGACGCAGCCGCGGTCAACATTTAAATGAAATTATCTTCAAAAAGTAAATGTCATGAACCAATCTAACGTTTCAAATAAAGAACCGATGAGATTTTGCAAATTTTATGCGTTTTTTTTTTTAAAAAAGTTATCAAGCTCTTAAAAAATCACCCTTTATGTGTGGTCTATAATTAGATTGAAATACCCAGAGCTTTTTATTAAATGCGTGCTGGAATTTGTAAATCACAGCTAATATGTATAAATACATACATATACATAAATATATGGATTTGTAGGTGTATATGTATATACTTATAAGTGCTATATATTTTTTTCAGTGTTGCATAACATAAATTCCATCGCATGCGACTTTGTTCTAAGAGATATGAAAATACATTTCATTATGCGTATGTAGATATACAGTAGGATTATATAGATAATAGTTTGCATTAATTATGTACATACATACGCACAAAATATATGAATATGTACCAAAATACGAGGCATATCTAAATAAATTGGTAAATTTGAGGTTATTATAATGCGTATTAGTGGAACGTGCTGTCTGCGGTCTTAGATAACAACCGTACGTACATATCCGAGGAGTGTTCAAACAGTAAGGCGACTAATATGCGTTCCATTAAAAAATTTTGGTGTATTGATAACTGATCATTATACTTTGGCAAGTAAAAAACACATATTAGTAATTTTTATTGAGTGCATCAAAATATTTGAGCTGTTGACAGCGAAAATTTTTTTCACGAAGTTGGAAAGATACTAGTGACAAGCCCACTTCAACATGTTAACAAATGGTGAACCGTCGAGACACTGTTAGATAAGTTTCTGTTGAATACGGGTTACTTAGTAATCATAATGTCCACAAATCACTCCCTACGTGTTTTTTAGTGTTTTAACACTGAAGTAACCCATGAAAAAACTGCATCGCTGTTGAAGCTTAACGGTATACAGATAGTTATCCGAATGTTTTTAAGACTTTAGTAAAGAAAATTCAAGGTTCATCTTATAAAGTTTGTTTTTCTGAATGAAAATGTTCCAATATTATATGACTACTTTATATAAACTTATAATTTGTAGAAACTTTCAACTTTTAAAATGAAAAAGGAACAACAAACAAGCCTTCATTAGTAAAACAATGCTCCTTACAAGCACTTGATTCCGATCGTTCAGCTTGTATGGCAGCTGTAGTGGTCTGACACCGGTGTTTCCGACAAAGGAGCAGGTTAGGGTGAAAAGGACGTTGGCAAAACTCTGCTTGTCATGCTGAACATTTACTACTATGATCAAAAAATAGTAAGACTTTGTATATAATTTTAAAACACTTATTTTATTCTTCAAAATCTTTGTTGTTCCCCTCAAAGTAATCCACTATTGGGGCCAAATATACTAGATTAGACGTATTTTCCAATCCTCAAAACATTTATCAAAATCGATTTCCGGAATAGCCTTCAATGCGGGTAGCGATTCATGTTTAATGTCTTCACTTGACTCTAAACGGTTTCCCCGGAGCGGTCGTTTGAGTTTACTGAATAGCTAGCAGCACGAAGCTAAATCAGGCAAATATGAATAAAACCAAGAGCTGTCGGCCTATAATTCCGGTCTCTTTTTACGAAAGCTTCAAACGACACATAATACTCAAACAGTATTCCTTGTAGACAGTTTGGTCGTCGAAAGGTATTCGAAGTGCACCACAGCTCGAAGAATACTGTCTAGATAAAACGTGGGTTTTGGGTTCGCTTCACCTTTGTCACGATTCTGGGTTGTAAGCATAGATTCAAGACTCATCGCCATTAACAAGATGTATCATGATATACTGATAGGCGGACAACATTGTTTGACACAAGTCAACTCGACGTGGTTTTTCGAAAAAATTTAGTAATTTTGGAATCAATCCCTTCTTGGGACAAAATAATCGTTCAAAATGTGTTTCACAGATCTTTCCGATATTTCATATGGCAGTCCTGGACGTGGTTCGTTGTCAACGCGTTCTCGACCCTCTTTGAATATTATTTTCGATAGGTAGAAAACACTTGTTCGCAACAAACAATTATCAACGAAGACCTTTTCCAAAAGCGGCACCAGAAATTTTATTTTCATGGACCTTTGAGTATAGCCCCGCGACAAAGAGGCAATCTTCCAAGTGGCACACGCCGGTGTCTCCTCGTCCAAAAGGGGGAAGAATGAGCAAATTCAAAGTGAAAACGAAACTCATTGTCTTTTAGCCTTTTTTTTTTTAAGGCATCGCCCACCATGAATTTGTTCCTTCGGGAGAAACTGTCAACGCCATGTTTTACTTGAAAGTCCTCAAGGAATTGAAACGAAGGGTAAACCGGGTCCGACAAGGTATCGCAGTTGCTAACGATAACGCCCCGGCACATATCGCCTTTCTTGTTGCCAGCTACCTAACCGAGGCCGGCATCCCAACGTTTCCGCAGCCGCTCCACAGCCCAGATGTGGCCCCCGGACCTTTTTTGTTTCCTTTAGTGATCAATTTACTGCTATTACTTTTCGGACAAACCCTGTAGATAATTTGAGTCAATCCTAACAACTGACAGACGAGTTTTTCTTCAACAGCTTCAGTATTTGCGAAGAGACAATAAATCTAACGACGTCCAAAAAAGCCTGTTAAACGAAAACCTCAAAAAATACCATATTTTGTATGACTATAAGTTAATTAGTAGAAGTAGTTGACACTCCAAATATACGAAAATCTGGTTTTAGGAAGTTAGTATTTGAGTATATGTCCTCAAAATCAACTCGGGATCTGGTTCACATAGCATTTGAATGCTCTAAACCGTAAATGGAAAGAAATTTTGCTGCAATGTAGGGGCAATCACAGAAGTTTAAGTATACTTCTAAGCAAACGAGAAATTATATTGTTGATTAATTCATATTTGGCGTACTTCAGGAAGCGCCTTAAAATTCTACAGAATTATTGCTATATTAGAAGCTGCTTTCGCTTGTCTCTGCTGTCTCATTAGTCACATCAACGATTTTCGCCGGTTGCGATTGTGAGTGAACAAGTTGTTGAAGAATCCAACTTTGATTTTAGTTGTAAGGAAATAATCTCGAAATAATTTGTAGTTCTTTTAACTCCTCCTGACTTCTGTATGTTTTTGGAAGAGAGGTCCTCAGCAATATTTATAGATTAATGTAATAGATTTATTATTGTGGCTATTAATAAAGATGGACCATTATGCGATTTCTGACGATTATATAAGTTGGTAAGCCGTGATATTTAAGAAAATATAATACATATTACTAATACTTCTATATTCTCTATATTTAAAGTTCATTTTATGAACAGTTCAATGTCTTTTCACTGTTTAAGGTATTCATTAGCGGTAAGCATCATCATTTTCATGCTCTATCCTCCCACTGATCGTCTTCACCTGGTCCAGTGCAGATTTTGGCTTGATATTATACGTTCTTACATATTTCTAAGTATATACTTATTTATTTCATGTCATAATTTTTTTTATAAAAAGTCCAAGTGTGTCCCATTGGAAAAAGAAGAAAAGAAGCGTGCACTTTCGCTACACGTCGTTTAGCGTGACAGCGTGACGTTGTCTGTCACAACACCGAGTGTCTAAAAATAATTTTCATATGAGTATAAAAACATTTATATGCGCTGCTAGACTATCTGGGTACATAGAGCTAGTGCGCTCGCACATATGATTTATTTATGTTTAGGCACGCGCCCGTCCTCAAAACTTTTTTCTGCATTAAAACTTAGCACTCGTGTGATTACTCTGCGGTCGCTGGAGCATCAACACTAAGCGCGCCTATTTGCTTAGCAACTAGCGAGCGGTTAGCACGTTGGCCGATGTGCGTTAGTGTGGGCGTACATAAGTATGTGTAATTATTGTCGTGAGTTCGCTCGATGGCAGCCATTTCACATAATTTGCAAAGTGCTAATATGGGAGCAGCACCACCACCACAACCACCCGCACACCAAGCAACCAAGCATTACCGATTGATAAGCATTTTTATCTCATCACTCACCATTAAACCCCTTCCACTGTCACCAGCCACCACGCAACCTTCAACTTAACTATTATTTCTTCAATGTGCTCTCAAAGTAAGGTAGTGAAAAGACAAGACTCGTGCAACCGCAGCGACTAACAAGTGTCATGGTAGAAAGACAAAAACAAGTAGTGTAAAAACAAAAAGCGAAAGTGTCAACTTTATTCTTTGCTGCGTCGCAGCAGAAGCTCGTGAGGAGTTGATGAGTGGGTGTCGCCGTAAAAGTGTCAAGTGTTGCGTTAAACTGAGTGTTCTTTTACGCAGCACCTTCGTACCTCGCAAGTACGGTCACACATACATATGTACAAATGTATATAGTAGAAGTGTGTCACTATTTGTTGTTGTTTTTGCTTTTTTGCTCTTAGAAAAACCAACTACGTAGTTAAATTCCACTCATTGCTCTCGCTTTTTGCCGGTTTTTTTATCAAGAAATTATTACGCCATGACCTTAGTGCTCTTAGCAAGTGCTTCAGACATAGATATGTATGTCCATAAGTGGGGTAAATGCAGAAACGATAAAAGTCAATAGTTGCTCAAGGACTGTGGGAAGTTAGTGACTCGTGTAGTCGATAAAAACTTGATGACTTTCTAATATTTTCCAATCAGCTGAGTAGATATCACGTGCTTATACAGGAAGTTTGGAGGATGCCAAAGGATTTTGAAATATAACAAAGCCGCGTTTTAGAAAATAATATTATAATTTAGGTGCTTAGTGACATTTAAATCCTCGGTCCTATTAGCAAAATACCTAAAAGAGTCAACTTTCACAAGCTGCTTTTGTGCCGAACTTTTCACCAGCAAAGTCATTCACGAAAGGAAGAAACATTAGTAATCACTTAATGTCAGATCCAAGCTATAAGTTGGGTGCATGAAAGCTTTCCCATCGAGCTCCTATTCTTAAGAATCACTATCTAGTTGTTTGGCCTGGAGTTGTAGTGATGGAACAAAATTCTATTCATTTTGGGCTAACTAATGAAAATAGCAGTCCGAATAAAAAATTTGACCATAGGGGAGCAGTTTGCGTTCGATGATTCCCTGTCAATTCTACCAAATATGCGGCAAGCTCTTTGAAGCTTTAAATACCGGCTAGACTATCGGCTTATCACGATTCCAGCACGACAGTTTTTGCTCGATGTTGACGTAAGTGATCCACTTTATATCGCTGGTATTTATCAGCTTTGGAAATGGATCGATTTTATTGCGATTAAGCAGCGCTTCACGAATGGAAATTCAGTGCATGAGGTTTTTTTTTGCGTTAAATCTCTCACCGAAAGTGGTGCTCTGTATCTACTACACCATAGTAAAGTCCATTATGATATATGGAGTCTTTATTTGATTCTTGAAACCGCTCAACGAGCGGCGCTCATTAGCATGTATGGTGCACTAAGGTCCACTCCAACCATAGCACTTAACGTCATCTTGCACATATTGCCCGCAGATATTATCAGAAGGTGTATGGCTGCAAAAGTTGCTATCAGACTCAGAGAGTCTGGATTCCCAAAAGAAACCCTCACTCACTTTGACTTCATACCGGATCACTGAACTACTTTACGGTTGGGTCAAAACTTGGGGGTTGATGGAGGGGTCTATTGTCAGGCCTCTCTATCAACTTCAGCTTCAGACTTCCTAACTATTGCAGTGTCTGCTAGACCAAGATTGCAGTTATTAAGGTAACAATAGATTCACTTAACAGAGTGCAGCCTCCTTCAGAGAAGTTATCATCTACTCAAATAGCAGATAGCACTCTTTGTGACAAGACTAATATGAGTGCCAGGCCACAGCGGAATCGCAAGAAACTATAAAGCTGATGAGCTAGAGAGAAAAAAGGCACCCTAGAACCGCTATGGGTGAATGTGAGTGGGTCGGTGTCCCGTATCCTCTTATGTTCTATTACTAATTAATTGGTTTGTGTGGAAGATGGGCCACCATCGGTACATGCGCTGTCGTAAAAGACTTTTGGGACAAGATCGATCGCAAGAGATCTAGTGATCCCTTAGTCTTCAAAAAGGCTGGCATATCGCTAGTTGGTGCCATATTGGCGTTCACACAGTAGGGCTGGGAATTTAACCAGAAGTTTTACCAAACGCCATCCACAGCAGCTGCATAGAAGAAGATAAGGTGGAAACAACTCACCACTTCCTTCTTCACTTTCCACCTGTTAGGGAGGTTAAGACTTAAAAACCTGGGAGCCTTGTTAGCGTTTTGCTGATTTATAATTTTGAACACAGTAGTTTTGTTTTCTATGACTTCACAAATGACTACACATAGTAGTCCATGCGATCTTTGATCAGCCATCTAACCTAACCTACGGGTTTATATTTATTTTGTGCTTGGGAAAACTTTTTCTTGTTTTACTATGATAAGCCAGAAGTTAACCGATTTATTCCACATAAAATAAATTAGAGTAACGACAGCCGTTGTATTCGATATCAAGCATTTTCGACTTCTCATTTGGGAAGTCAGCTCTGCTGTAATGTGAACGATGCATGGTGATACCATGTACAATATATCACTCTTACAAGATTTAGTGATATACAAAAGTACACAATATTTTCCTTTCAAACTATGCACTTAATGTCGCCCTTTGAAAAATATGCATATAAATTGGTATTACAAACACTTCTATGCATATATAAATTTGCTTAGAGAAATAGATGTAGATATGCCTTTTGAGAAAAATGAGAAAATATTACAGGCATATTTCATAAAAAATATTGTCCTTTACAGCTATACATCTATGCATGAGGATAAGAAATATGTAAATATATGGTCATACATCCTGCTCAGCAGTAGATATTACAGTTACAGCTAACGACGTTTTATAATAAAAAAATATTCGTGCTGCACAAGACGTATGCTACAATGTAATGTGACCAGGAGGAGAAACTGCAGCAGAGACATTAATGCAACAACAAGTTGACATGACAGAGAAAGTGGCAACAGTTATGCACTCTGAAAATGAATTTAAATATTTTTGAAAATTTCTTTGTTAAGTCATTCAGCCGAATTTACGAATTCGTAGTTCATGAAAAAAATTTAGTAGAAAGGAAGAATTGCTACTGTACAAAAATATTTCAAATTCGTTTTACAAAAAAATACATTTTTTTAAATAAAAGAGTTTTGTTTTTCAAATTTAAATTCGATATTCAATTTACTGAGCGTAACAATTCTGGAATTTAATAGAGCCTTTAAGTCTTTTATTTATGAGTAGGGTTAAAGTATGGAACTTGGTTTAGGATAAAATTAAAGATAACATAATGCGAATTTTATTCTATATCCAAAATGTTGGGTCTAGTTTGGCGGCCAACTCAATGCCAGCTACTCTCTTATGCCCCGGCAACCAGATCAGGTATACACGGTAACAAGCTGATAGGCGGTTCAGCCTTCTTATACACTCCTCCACTAATAGCGATTTGACTTCATTAGCTGAGATCCCTTTTAGTGCTGCTTGACTATCGCTGAGATTGGAGATTGATTCCTGGACACTGATTTATAGACTTTTGCTTGAAAGATGCTCGGCAAGCATCAAATTGCGGTATTTTCAATAGTAGATCGAGCAAGAAACCACTCCACCCCGCTCTACTGCCGAGAGTTTTAAACTTATATGTGAACTATACCCTCTTCGTAACGCCGCCTTTTGGAAGAAGAGCCAGTCGTGTGTTTTCCCCTAAGCCCTTAATTTGTTAAGACAGCATTACCTTCTCTTTGCCAAACCCAAACTGCTGCCATGAGCAGTATGGTATGCTTCGCTGCCTGTTTGATCACTAGATGCAGCGGTGTGAGCTCCATCATAACTTCAAGTGCTACGGTTGGGCAAGTACGTATTGCCCGTGAAGCGCAAACGACTATTTTGCTTGTAACTCCAGGAACGCGAACTAGTGAAACTCCGTTTTTAATATATCGGTCTGAACTTTTGCACACATCATTTACTCCTTTAGAAGCTGCTCATCCTGCT
Organism: Bactrocera zonata; assembly: GCA_037783105.1. Taxonomy (NCBI): domain Eukaryota; kingdom Metazoa; phylum Arthropoda; class Insecta; order Diptera; family Tephritidae; genus Bactrocera; species Bactrocera zonata. The sequence goes on from JBAWJQ010003668.1 coordinate 545,549, forward strand.
CATATCAGAGCAATATAGCTGCCAACCAACTGACCGATGACAATCGATAGAATTTTCTTTTTTTTTTTCTTTTTTTTATGTTCATGAAATTCCGCACATATTATTATACAAGAAGTCGCTACAATCTCCGAACAAAGTTTTCAGATTGGTCCACTATACAAGTCGTACATAGCTGCCATATAAACTTAATGACTAAAATCAAGTTTTTATATGGAAAATGTTTTATTTGTGAAAGATTTTATAGCTTGCGATCTCAATTTTTCTAGTTTTTTAACAATTCTGTTTGTACAAATTTTTTTTTTTGATTTTAGACTAGTCCGGTTCAAATTTGATCATATGATGTTATTTAAGATTTTAGCATTGCAAGTTATTTAACTACAAATATTAATACACTACTTTCTTTTTTCCTGAAATTTGTTCCTTTTAATCTCGCTAGCATCGAAGCATTGCCTTGCATGCATTTACCCTGTTAACAAGTGCACAGTTCTATGCGGATCCTAAGTGAATTATGACATGGACTGATAACTGATTGTGTGTAATGCTCACTGCTTGCTGCAGACAGTTACATTACACCACAAAGGACACATAAATCTAAATATAATAAGAGAAGTATACTTAGCATATGTGTGTGGCATATGAAGTTCTAAGCATTGTACGGACCACTCCTCAATCTGTCTGTTCATTCTTGTATATTTCCGCTGCGCTGTGGCTGGAAACGATTTTTCTCTGCACGACAGAGATTTTTCCTGTAACATGCCAGCAAACAAAGCTGCCAACGGCAGAACTGCAAATATATGAGAATGTATACACAGTCATGTGAGCACTTATAACGCAGTTGGAAGGAATGTGCAGGTATGCAACAGACAATGGGCATGCAAGTGGGCAAATGTCATGGTCCTGAGGACAAATTGCATTGCACTGCCAAGGGTCAGCGCAACAAGCCATATATAAATTAGCACGCTTTGCTTTTTAAATACAAAGAAAAGAACTCTTTGTAAGCGGCTTGCATGAAATTAAAGAGTGATGGCATGCCGGGCGTATACGTAACCTGTTGGTGTATTGGCAGTTGTCTGCATTGTTATTCAAGCAATCGGATACTGGCTGCTGACCAGCTTGTCTCGCTTGTTGAACAGCCAGAGATGTATTTTTAAATATGTGTGCGAATAATTTACGAATTGAAGACTTTTTTCACATGTGAATTTATTTTTATAAAAATACAGCAACCAAGCTGCGTCCATACACCTTTTTTGTGGTAATTTTGTGGTTAATTTTTGCGTGTCGATCACCTGATTTCATTCCGTTGGCGTATTTATTTTTGCTCGAAAATGGATTTTCCGCGCTTTTAATGTACATTCAATGGATATTTTAATCTTTGGTATGTACGTAAGTGCACATACGTAAGTGCATACACATGCATATGTATGTGTGATTGGGTATGTTTAGGCTTTTATTGGTGTGACTCTTATTTGCATAACACAGGTGCAGAAATGCGCAAGAAAAGCGCAAACACGCGCACTAGCAGCAGCAAAAAATCACTAATTCGCGTGTCCATATTATCTTCGGTTTACTTTTCAAATTAAAAGGCATTACTACTCTGCGCTGTTATTTATATTTGTGTGGTTTTTTGTGGCTTATACATTTGGCATTTGTAAACGAAAATAAATTACTTCGTATATATTATCTTCAACTTGCTTCGCATTTAAATGCTTATATAAATTTTTTATATTTTCTTTGTGGTTGATTGTGGTTGCTGGTGGGAAAAAGCAAAGAGTTCGAAACAAAAATAACTGCTAATGTAAATATTTATGCATTAGTGACTTAAAAAACGCAGCATCCGTTGCTTTGGTCTCGCTTTTTTAGTTATGCGATATTTCAGAATTATTTTTATTTTTGTACTTTTTTGATTTCCAACGAAAAATCGTCTAAAATTAGCACAAAATGTGAAATGTTTTATAAAGTTATGACTTTAAGGCAGACACGTCATATGGTTTGTTAGAGTTTGAGATATTGAATGCTGGATGTGGTGCGGCCAAAACAAAGAATCAGAGCTGTATTAAAAAAGTTCAAAAGGAAGTTGGAAGGAAAATTTGCATTTATGATTTAATAGCGGATGTGAGGAATCGTTTTGATTTTACCCATAAGCAAGAAAAAATATTAACTTGCACCCAAGCCAGACATTTCTTTTAATAGTATAGCATAAGTCGATTCGGCGCCGTTTGCAGCAACTCGGACTGACATATGGAACGACTTGGCGCATTTTGCGTCCAGATCTTAAATTGAAAGAGTAAAAAATACAACTTGTGCAAGAACTGAAACTGCTCGACCTTCCTAAATTATAACATAGAGCGATCTATGTACTCTTGAACCACTTCCCATACATCGTATCTATGAATGGATTTACTGAGACAACACTTCGGTGACCCTCAGGTTTGGGCCAAGATCGTGTTATATCCCAACGATATGAAAAGTCGAAAGTCTGGCCTTGAATCAAAACATTACCCGTGTCATTCGCCATCGAAAATTGGACTCAACGGTTAAGACATAGCCGCGGCCAAGATTAGAAAGAGATGATCTTCAAAAAATAAATACTAAAGAATACTTTTTCGAATTATTAAATTTGAAGTTTCTGTGCCTTTCCTTTAAAAAAGTAGGGAGCCCCGAAATGGATCACCTTTTATATGCTACATTACGTACTGTTGTCCGACCTAAAAAAATTTCTTCCAAAATTGTGACGTTTTCTTGGACAATAGCTCATGCCAAATTTCGTGAAGATATATAAACAAATAAAAATATATGAAGACAGTACGCAGCTTAGGTTACATCATAGAGCTGATCCTTTCAGCAAAGGTAACGGAGCATCTCACTTTTACAGCAGCGAATGCAGGTCCTCCAAGGTTAAAGATAAGATTAAAGGACTAATCGCAATCTCAGCTACTTCACTAGGATAGTTAGTCGAAGGTGTGCCTACCATGATAAATCAGCAAAAATAGCAAACTTTTTAGAAGAAAGCGTCTAAATAATTCCACTTCACTTTCATCCATATAATTTTAGCAATTTCAATCAGGCATATCTTCAGCCTCACAACATGTGACTCTATTAAACAGTGTCCAGTCGGAATTTCTATCATTGCGGCTAGATAAACTTTGATAAACCCAAGTTCTTCAGTGGATCGCTACTTTAGGCTAGAAAGAACACGTAGTCAGACAATCTTCTGATTAATGCTTGCCAAGCTTACGAAGGGTTCACAGATCTAACGCAAGGCCACAAGAGTACAGTTTAGTACAGACTCGTCCCCAAACTGAAGAAATTGGAGATTTCTCGTCACTAATTTGAAATGAATTACATAATATGTATTTTATAACTAAAATTTGAAGAAAGTTAATTAAACTAGCAACTGATATAAGACTGTTCTACACGAATAGTGATAGAATAGCAAGCGTTTATAATATTACGTCATAGTTTTCTCAAGGTGGTAAGTAAGTTGGCGGAACGAAGACGTCTAGTATTAATTAACAAAATTGCTAGAAAGGAGTTCATACTTGAAAACGCATATGCTATTTTACTGATAGTTTTCTTATTTCACTTTACGGCTTAGTAAATTGACCACCGGCTTATAAGAGGTCTCCCCTTTTTAAGGACTTGGAATTTGGGTGGATGATTAATAACCTACATAAGTCTTTAGGAGACTCATTGTGCAATTTGTAAAAACATAGAAATCAAAACTTTCACGATAAATCACATCGAATATTATTACCAATATACCCATTGGAATTTAAAAAAACAGTCAAAACCGCAGACGGTATAATCGTAATGAATCAGTGTGCTTATCTTAAAATAGCAAGTTTCAGCGTTTGTATTTTTAGACGTGGTTATTATGTCTACTGAAATGAAAACTGTAAATGAATCAGTTTATTCTACATGCACTTTAGAGTTTAGTATTACTCTATATTTATAAATTTATCATAACTATTTTTAAACATTTTCTTATAAGTGAAAAGAGTCTAAGTTCATTAAGACTTAAAATGATTACACTAAACTGATTAAGAATTTTATTAGCTTCAGTATGAAGAATTTCAGTCTGCAGTCTGTCTCTTCGATAACAAAAAATTATGGATGAATATAGCTATGTATTTTATACAATCATTCCTTTGTTGCTGGTGAAGCTATAAATTAAATTACAACAGCGAATATGTACATATGTATTTGTGTTTCCATGTGCTATTTTCAAGTACTTAAATGACTGGCAACAATTACATAAATTTGTGGAATTAACACTTAAATCTCACTGATAATTTTTGCCCACTTTTATTGTATAAATAATTTATAAACAGGAAATTTCGCTATCACAAATTACTACACACCATCAAATAGTTGGTAATCATATGTAATTACAGACACACATATAGTATATGCACATATAGTGTTTACAAGTATACTAATTCGCTGGCGATCAAAGGCTTTGGGGCGATCATTTATCAGTTCCATTTTCAAGTGCCAATATTGCCACTTACAAATATAACTTAGTTGAATTACAATACAATTACATTGTTGTAGTTATTTACTTACTAGCATATTTACACAACAGAACGCCCCCAATTGTAAACAATGCGAACAATCTAAGTATGTATTAGGGCGGGTCAAAAAAAATTCGTTTATTCTTTTTTCTTGGAAATGGTGAAAAGAATCTTTCACTGACTAGTATATAAATCAAAAAGTGATTAATATAATGGAATAAAATTTTTTAAATAATAGTTTCTTTAAAATAAGCCACTTTAAAAAAAAAAAATTGTCCAAATCCAACCAAAGCTCTTCGAGGTACCGAATATCTGGACCCCAGTATCTATTGTTCGAAAATATCGGTCAGTGTGTATGATATACAATAAAAATTCAGATAGAATCCTTTCCAGACCAAAGTCACTACTTGTATCAAAATTGAATTGAATCAGGTCGTTACTTCCCTGTGCTCCCACATACCTAATCTAAAGATTTTCGAACTTCCTTGTGATATTATGCTGCATATATCGACCAATATTTGAGTTATCTCAATGAAAATTACATTACAGGGCGCATTTTACTAATAAAATTATATCTTTGTGCCTATAACAGATAAAATTGGTCAAAAACTTGTCCAAGCCTCCGTATAACTAATATAAGGGTTTTCGAACATCCAGCTGACTTTGCTTCATATGATTGTGGATTGTATGTGAGGTACCTTAATGAAACCCAGGGAACATTTTTTTAGTATGTGACATGATAACACATATAATGATTTTCGCTTTTTTAACAAATCTTATGCTGAATAGAGTATATGAATATACAAAATTGCTCAGATTCCGACCCTCTGGTAGACGTTTTACATCTTAAGGTATTTCTCTGATTTTGATTCTTTGAAGAGTATAAAATGAGCTTTTGCACCCGAACTTAGACTTTCCTTACTTGTTACACATTATCTCACAAAAAATATATCTAAATCATGTAAAGTCTGATTATGAAGGGCATATTCAATTTGCCACGAAGTTTGTAATATTCAGAAGGAAACTTTGCAAACTCTTAAAGTATAAATGATCAATATGACAAATTGAGTCGAGTTAGACATGTCCACCTGCTGTTTGTATACATTTACGTAAACTAGTCCCACAGTTTACGAGATATAGATCTGAAATTTTCCGCATGTCTTTTTCTCCTCAAGAGTAAAAAATACTCGTTTGTTTTCAACTCCTGATTTGTAGCAATATATCATATAGCTGTCATACAAACTAAGCGATAAAAATCCAATCCTTGTATAGAAAACTTTTTTCTTTGACAAGATATCTTCACGAAATTCGGCGTGAATTATTTTCCAAAACAACGGTAAAATCTCCGAAAAAATACATCAGATCAAAGCACTATAGCATACAGCTGTCATGCAAACTATCCGATAGAAATCAAGTTCTTGTATGAAATCTTTTTTATTTTAAGGGTAAATCTCTCGACTCTCGTACGTAAACTTGATCTATAGAATATTCAACCAAGATTTATTCAATGGGTGTCTTCTTATCTTTATAATAGAACACAACGAGTTATATTTGATGGAATTTCTTCGAATTCAATTAATGTCTCTTTAGGTATTCCACAAGGTAGTCACTTGGCCCGATTATGTTCTTGTTATTTATTAACGATATCTCGTCTGGCATAGAATTCTCAAATATTTTATTATATGCCGACGTCGTCAAGTCTTTTAAGGGGTTATGGGTTGTTAGAATTTTCAAAAAAGTATTTTTTTTTGCATTATAGTTAAGTGTAATATCTTAAAAATATTTTCTGAAAATTTCACGTTGATCTGATAATTAGCAAAGAGAGCTCGGTCACTTCACAGCGCTAGTGTGAAACTTTAAATGCATTTTTCTCAAAACTATGTTTTATGAATCGGTGACAACTGTAACTCGAAACCCGCTCAGTGGATTTTAATGAAATTTATACAGCTTTTAGAATACATAATAAACTCGGCCCTGATCGAAGGATTTTTATTTTTTCGAAAATTTCGATTTTTAAGACCAGTTTACTGTTGACTTTTTCGCAAAAATTTAGAAAAATATTTCCTGAGGCCGCCATTTTGTTAATTTTGAAAAAAAAAAATCCTTCGATTAGTCCCGGGATTATCTATTTGTAAAACTAATTTTTTTCGCCCGATTGTTTTTAGATGAATCTCCAAGGACTTATGCTTGTCACGCAAGTACCTTTTTTTGGAACAGGGTCAACACAAACAACTATAACTTCGGAAATTAATTTTTTTTTTTTTTGAAATTTTCGTGACTTCAAGTCAACAGATCCTATAATAATGCCATATTACTACTTTTGTAAAATAACATGATTTAGTAGCAAAAAAAAAATACTGAAAACTCTCATTTTTTCGTGCCTCTGACTACCCCTAACTCCTTAAATAAAGTATTTCAATTAATGAAATATGTCTGTAGCAAGCAGAATTTAACAATTTGGTTGCTTGGTGTGATAGAAATGTGTGCTTTTCTCGCAGATCTGGGTTCTCCTCTCCTTATGTAAAGTATGTTTACCAGAGCAAAGTTTTTAACTTTGTTGATTTGGGAGCTTAATTTAGTCTTCATATTGATCATAGTTTTGAAAGCAAAAAGTCTTCTCAGTTTTTTTCAACGTTGGTTTACAGAATTTAGAGATACATATGTGTGTTACTAAAACACTTTTTAAAACTTTGGTTAGACATATATTGGAATGTGGGTCTGTTGTATAGAACTTTAGTTATCTGACAAGTTAGAGTTGGTACAAAACCATTTTTACTGTTTACCTTTTGGTATTTCCAAAGGGTCTCTAGGTTAAGTCTGCCTCCATACACTAGTCATTAAAAATTTATAAATTGGCCTACACTTACGAGTCTTAGAGAAATGCTTGATGTTATATTTTAAGTAAAAATTCTGAATGGAACAGTTGGCAGTTTTTTTCTACCGCCTGATGTTAAATTTAATATGCCGGGTCGATTTTGAAGGCAGTTTATACCGATGATTGAAAAAAGGAACAAAAAAAAAAAAAAAAAATTATAAAAATATACTAACATAGTTGGAAGTATTTCTTATAATACATATGTATATGTACATTTTCATGCTATCTAAGGAAGAAATTATTTTTTTTGTCCCCCCCTAGTAAGAATATATTCGCGAGTCTGTGTGTGCGCACAAGACTTTGTTTGCATTCTTCAAATTGAATTACATGTAATTTAAAGTGTGATGATAAGTACTTGAATGCATTTTACTTGTAGGAAGCATACAATGCTAACGAAGGAAAGTGTCCAAAGCAACAACAACAACCAAAAGCTTGCCGGCATATAAACTTTATACACATAATATATAGTATAGTATATACTATATAAGTATGATAAATGCAAATCTGTGCTGCTTTCATTAGCTGTCACACTTGCTACTTGTTTTACTGATGTTGTTGTTATTGTTGTTACTGCGCCTGTTGGTAATGATGACACTTGTACTATTAAATTTATTAAGTGATTAAGTGTTATTTACATACATCTGCGCCACAGCAATCTGCTAAGCGACAGCTTTTGCGCTAAGTTATTGACCGACCGAGGTGTCGGGCGCAGCAGAGTAGCGCACAGATATGCGTGCGAGCGTTGTGTGTGGTGGGTGGGTGGCGTGCACATAGTGTCGTGGCGACACAAGTAACTTATTTAAATTCACGAAATGAGTTTACTTGAGCTTAACTTGATATTATACATGAGCATTACTTGTTGCCCAAAGTTATTTTGAGATTCTTGTTGGAGTCCCTAATGACTATAGTAAATGTATTCAAGTATAGGACTACGAATGTTATTAATACAGTGCTTGGTTTCTTCTTTAATGAGTCATATTCACTTGTGAAGCTGAAAAAGTAGAATTTTTTCGTTTATTTGACTATTTTTTTGTTTGATTTGCTCAGACAAATAGTTTCAGTGGCACGGTGGTTTCAGAGACATGAGCGTTTTTGTAAGAATTTTTAATTGAGTATAATCGGCTCCCAATACTTTGAACGCGATTTTCTCGAAACTCAGTTCCTTCTTAGGTACATTAGATATATTTTCAAGTTTTCAAGTGATTTTTGATAATAATTTAGATTTTTCAAGCCACCTTCAATTGTAGGTTTACCAAAAAATCGACTTATTTGATATGTCGTCAGGTTATTAAAATGGTATGAGCGCTAGTTAGTGCCAGTTGTTTGATCGATTCGCCACTTTAGCCACATTGACCATAATCACTGCTATTTGAGTTCTAAAGTATTCGATTTCGCCCGAATATTATGCTTCCTTACTTGCTAAAGAATACATTGTATTCTTTATTCTTTCATAGTAGCAAACATAAGCCGGCTTTTTAAATTAATGGAAGATCTCTTAAATAAGTGGGTGATGCGCGCATTCGCACGTTCGGTTTTTCATGCATAGCGACAATGACCGAGCTAGTTGCAAGAATGATCACAGAAAACTCGATATTATCTTATCGACGTTATCTTGGAACAAAGGGAATGTGGAACTGAAAACACAGATTATAAAGAAGGAGCGGGGAAGGAGTATATGATTATAAATAAAGAGCGAAGTGGAATGGTAAGCTTGTGATGAAACTGAAGTTCGGCTGCCAGTATTGGATGATCAAATATTTTCTGATCGGTTGAGCAAATCTTTCATCTCTTAAGTGATCCTTATGCAGCTACATTTCTGGTAATGCTAACGTCTGAGTTGTGAACCCTAAACTACGGAAGATGAAGATACTTTGAGAGCATCGAATCAACTGCTTACAAGAGTAAGCTCTCTCAAATTTACAAAAAATTCTCCTGAGTGAAAAGTAAAAACCTCTTTCCTCGTCGATACCTAGCAAAAGTGTCTTTGAAGAAGGTATATATGAAACTTTCTTAGACTTACGTCAAACTGGACCAGTTCTTTGTCAAAATAGTGGTCTGTAAAGATGGCTGGCGTTTGTAAACACGCAGCCTTCTTTATAAATACTCACAATAACTTGGCAAGCATAAGGCAGAGTTGTCTCTTTTTTTTGTTGGTTTCTGGATATTTAGAACGCTCAATTTCTACTTAACTTTCTATATCATAAATAGACCCCATCAACAACCTAGCACTCCTTTCCATTTGATTCAACTGCGCCGATAGGGCGTTTTACCTGACTGTAGTATTAAATGAAAGGAGAGCATTGGTATCGAAAACCGAATTGCCGCAGTTCAAGAACCGCAACTCTCGTATCTATTGAGAATATTACGTTAACTTGTTATAAGTATACTTGTCTTCAGTGAATTCTGGAGTTTTTGATTACGCCTCTTGGAGCGTCATTCGCAAAATTTTTCGACTGTTTCGACAGTAATAATGCGTTTTGATGAATATAGTGTGAAGCAGATGTTTGCAAGAGGTGCTTGAGAATGCTTCTCGCCTACGCTGTCAAGCATACCCTTTGCGGCCTCTACTAATCAAATATAGGATAGTCGGAGTTGGTAGGTTTTGCCATTTTTCCGCTAGAGACATTATTCCATTAGTGTAAAACTTTTCTGGTTTCTCGGCGAAAAACTGCGACAAGTAATTTTCACAGGCTTCTCTTCAAGCCAACTTTACTCCATTATGGGAGTTCTGCATTGACCGAAACAAATGGTAGTTCGATGGTGCAAGGTCAGGGCTATATGGTGGATGCATCAAAATGCAGCAAGCTCTCCCAATTTTTGCCGAGTGATCAAAGATGTGTGTGGTGTGGCGTTGTCCTGATGGAAGACGATGTCCTTCAATCTGATCAGTTGTTGACAGTAAAATGCAGAATCAATCATTCATCGTAGTGGATGATTCCTTTCCAATCCCACCAAACACTCAGCATAACCTATCGAGGCGTTAATCCTGGTTTTACGACCATTTGTTGAGTTTCACCACGATTGGACCATGATCCTTATCGCACATTATTGCCGTATTTGATCCACGTTTTGTCTCATAATCATTCGCTTCAGAAATGGTTCGATTTCATTTCAATTCAGCAAAGGATTGCAGATGTGATGATGATGAATGTTAAGTTCCTTAGCGATGTCATGGCAGATTATGTGATGGTCCTGGTCAATCTTTTCCATAATTTCAGCAACTTTTTCAACGATAGGTCGAACAGGTGCGAGGTGCATCTTTCACATCGAAATTTCCAAAACAGAAGCGAGAGAACCATTGTTGTGCTACACGAACTGATACAGCATCGTCTCCGTAAACTGAACATCATTGGGGGCTTTCGGGGCATTCTTCCCTTTTCTATACAAAAATTCAAAATCTAGCTAATTTATTCACTATTTTCACTCATTTTTGAACAGCTGTAACTTTTTTTCAACTTCCCCGACTGCAACGACATCTATTGACAAAATACGAAAAGACTTTTTCGACTTTCGCTTCGGTTTCCACTATCTTTATGGGAGTGCCTTGACTTTTATAGGTTAAAATTTGGTCTGATGGTGCTGCTGACTGCTGACTGCCTTTGGAGTATTATCAGAACTTCTCATACTGTTTTCGTTATGGAACTTGGCCAAGGACGCGTACAGTGATATTGTGACATCACAAAATACCAGAAAGTTAATCGTTTCTTTTACAAATCTAAATCCATTAAAGTCTTGCTCAAATACAGTTTCGCCTTATAAAAAAACATACAAAAAAAAGGCTGAAACTCAATGAATCAAAAATATGATGCTCGGTATGTGATTGACGGCCCAGTTAAACGAAAACAGACCGCTTGCAGCCATTAAAAAAGAAACCCTTCAATATTGTTGGCATTAATATTTTGTCATTAAACTTGGGTACGGTCTCAAAAAAGGCAAATCACTTTGCCTTGCTTCCAGGTAAATATGCATATTTATATATTTATAAAAGTTTATGAGCATAATCACAAAAGGATGAGCTGCTCTTTGGCATTGCGACACTCATAAAAGATAAACGAGATAAACAGAAAGTGTTTTTTTGTTGTCTTCTTTTTTATTTGCTTGCAAAAGAACGCACAAAAATACAAGAGGAAGGCATATTAAGATGTGCAGAGGCAATTCGGCAATGTGGAAGATAAAGCATGTAAACAAGCATAAATCATAATAAAATTTACATATGCAGATAGTACTTACATATATGCATACATACATATATAGATACATACAAACATACATACATACACATATATATACATACATAAATAAACAACAAGCGCTGACGCCGTAAGGCAACAAACCGACATTTGAGCGCCACACATATCTGCCGTATGGAGATATCAATGTACCGTAAGCAGGTAAATTTAAGATGCTAGAAATGTGTTTGAGTATTAGAATAAGCGCCGAAAAAGTAGCAAGACTAAATATATATACTTAAAGTTGAAGTTCAATGGGCTTTATCTGCGGACGTTGTGGAAAATTTTCACATTTTAAATAATTCGTCTAGTCTTTTGTTCCTTGCAAATATTTGTCTAACAGTGAATTTCTTCTCTTCTCAAAAACTCAGCGGCAGATTCACTTTCAAAAACCTCGCCTCTTCAAATGATTTGTAACAAAGTCTTAAAAATAAACCATAAAATCTTTTTGCTTTTGAATTCACTGAATTCATTTCAAATACAAACAACATTATGCGGACAAAGCAACGCAAATAAATCAATTAAAAAATTGGCAGCGATTTAACGAAAAATATGAGCGAAATTAAAATGAGTCCACATTTGAAGAATTTAAATGGAAATAAACGAAAATTGTATTTATTTTCGTTAGTGCGCGAGTCTGCCAGCTTGAATATATGTATGTACATTTGTATGCAGGTATGTGGGAACTAATCGTATTATTGGCGGCATTTCTTTTGATTGAAATATATAATTGCTGAAGAATTATGCACGTGTGAAAAATGGATGTACATATATATGTATGTATACGCAAACTTAAATGCCTTTGTAACAATTATAATTAAATTTTGTTTGGAGGGAATTTTACGAGGAGGACTAGTGTGTAAGTGGTTACATTTGGACTAGTTGCAATTGGTGCAAAATATAGTCTTGTTTAAAAAACGACTTCAATAAGTGTGAAAAATTAGAAAGTCACGATTAACAAACAACTTCATGCAGAAGTAAGTTTTCCGACAGATGGCGCTGTAGATAACTGGGTCTGGAAGGGTTTACTTTACCTTATCTCCTTGTAAGAGCGCACATTCTGCTAATGTTTTTAAAAATATTTTATATGTACGAGGTTTTGACAATTAAGTAATGAGACTGATTTTATTGCCGCGCTTGTGGTAAACCTGTGACCTTGAAATTCCCTTTCTCTTTTTCCGACATCCCTCCCCTCTCCATTGATAAATGTACCATCGCTCTAGCTTGTTTAGTTCGCCTGCGTGCGTTTGTAGTGCTCATCACGAAAATGGAAAAACGAAATCAAAAGCAACGAGCAGAAGACTGTTTGGAACTAGTGGAAAACGATCCCACGCTGCTTGATCGAGTTATTACAGGCGATGAGAGCTGGTTTTTCCAATACGACCCAGAAACCAAACGCCAAAGCTCACAATGGTTGTCTCCGAGCGCCCCTCGCCCGAAAAAAGCTCGCATGAGCAAGTCGAAGGTGAAAACGATGATTATTGCCTTTTTTGCTAGCCGTGGAATTGTCCACAAAGAATTTCTTCCACCGAGAAAAACTGTGAATTAAGTCTAATATTGTCAAGTACTCGAAATATTGCGAAAACGAGTCAATAGGGTGCGCCCAGACATCGCTCGTAACTGGATCCTTCATCACGACAACGCGCCGTGCCACACCGCCCTTAGCGTATTCCAGTATTTGGCCTCTAAAGGGATCGCCGTGTTGCAACAGCCACCTTATTCGCCCGACATGTCACCCTATGACTTTTTTTGTTTCCTAAAACAAAATCGGTGGTCAAAGGAACCCATTGTGAGTCGATTACGGACATCCAGGCGGCCGTGACGAGGGTACTCGCGGATATCTCAGTCGAAGCGTTCCAGAAATCTTACGAAGCATGAAAAACACGCTAGAATCGCTGTATAGCTGCCCAAGGGGACTACTTTGAAGGGGATGGCAGAGTTGTAGAATAATTTTCAAATATACGGTTTTTATGGAATCAGTCTCATTACTTAATTGTCATACCTCGTATATCAGGATTCGATAGGTAACACCTTTAGAAATAACATTCAAAAATTTTAAATCAGTATCTCAAATAGTTTTTGAAGTAAAGCCTTCTAAAATGTATCGGCTCAGTGCAATCAGTTTAATCAGATCTGTTAGTTTATTTTTCAATGCATTGTTATCCAAGAACATTTTTCGAATTTGCTGCAGTGGTTACTCAAACTCAAAATCCAGTCACTATAAAATTTTCTGCATATTCAATATATAGTACTCCATAGACTATCCTACCAGTTTTCATCTGATCAAAAAGCGGAAATTCTATCGAACTCCAAAAACGATCTAAATTCTGGGTAAAATTCACCTTTTTTTTAATTTTGTAAATTTTTTGATTTTTTTACCATAGGTCATTTAACGGACAATATTTTCTAGGAGAGACTTGTTTTTTTACATTTTATCCACGGAAAATGCTGGAATTTACTCCAATGGTAAGATATCTGTGTTCTTAGCGCCACCGAGGATCGTGAAGAAGCTACACTCAAACAATATTTAATTTTTTTCTTAAACAATTTTGTTTTACTAATCTAGCCCGTTCTCACTGCCGTTGGACAGATGATAAAACAGATGTTTTTGCCATTCAAGAATTCATATATTTTATTTATAAAAGCCGCCTTCTTTTGAATATTTTCCATATAATTAAAATAGACGCATTTTTATAAAGAAAGTCGATTTTCAGATTTTCATTCAGATTTATTGCGGTTAGTTCTTTCTTCTGGTGAGAACATAGTATTTGTTTCAAATCATCTCAGAGACGAGATTAAGAACAGTCATTTTTGTTTGGCGAAATCTTGATAAATTTATAAGATTAATGGTATAAAATACTCAAAAGCCGAAATCTTGTGATTAAATGTCGGTCTGGACATGATATTTCTGAGAAAAGTAGTGAGCTTGAGCTCAATCATTTCGATAATTAATCATGAATTCAGTTATGTTTCGGTAGCTGAGTTTTTATGGAGCGTGGCTTCTTTAAGGTCTACGAAGGTAGAAAAAAGTACTCTTTAATATAATCTTCAGCCCCATCGAACTTAATGCGCATTTGAGGCAACGTAAAACTTGTAATATTTCGCATTTGTTAGATAATTTTAAGAGTCTTACGTCAAAATTGATGTGAGATTCGGTGAAGGTATATTGCCAATAAGCCAATCATGATGACTCAGACTAAAAATCATTCCCACTACAAATAAGTCTACGTAATTGTCAATTTGGGAGCTTTTGTCAAAATTATTTGCGAAATTTATTATTCTGAAACTCTGAAGATGACTCGAAAAGGAACTGCCAAATATTGGACCACAGCATGATGTGGGAAGATGGAGCCCTGTGTAGAATTTCACGCAAGTGAGGAAAGTTCTCTGAGCACCATTCACTTGGAAGTGGCCAGAAACGATTATTTTACATATGGCTCCAGCAGTCACGAACAACATAACAATAGAACACAGAACAACTATTCTCTGGATAGCCAAAAAAAACATATGTTTGAAGGCGAGTAAGTGAAGATGAGAAGGCGAATCATCCCTCCCTAGGGTTGTGCGCTGGGCTTTGAACCCGCCACTTAAAATACACCGCCACTGAATAGGGCACAACGGCATCGAATGAGAGATCCGCGTAAAACTATAGGATAAAGAACTGCCAGACATCGGATGATATAGCTGCCATTATAACCGATCTATCAAAATCAAGTTTTTATACGGAAAACATTTTAATTTTCAGTTTATATAAATAGAGCATACCCTGTGCTAACGTTACAGAGAGGAAAGCAAAACTGAAATGTCTTTTAAATAAACCGATGCCACTTTAAGATCGACACTAAGAGTATAAAAGCTCCAATATTGGAATTTGAACACGTATTCGACTTTGAGGTTATGTTCGAACGACAAAGTAAGGGTTGACTGCTATTTAATTAAAAAGCTTAGCGTTTTATATAATTTTTCCATAAAATATATGGACTTTATTCCTCAAATGGAACATTTACAACATTCTATTTCAAAATTAAGTAATTTCTATAAACGCAATTGCGAGACACGTCTTCCGATAACCGTCAATTGTTTCAAGAATTTGTTGCCTTCAGATAATCAAAGAAAAAACTAAGGGAAATTAAATGAACAAAAATAAATAAAGAAAATCAACAAGTTTAATACAATATTTATTTGAGAGCAGCGCTTTGACGCTGGCATACGAAAATAAATACAGCGGATAGCTTTGTTAAGAACTCTTCCAGTTGCAATTACATATGTATGAATGTATATGTGCGCCTGTGTCTTGCGCGTGGAGATAAATATTTTCCGTAACAATTGTGGCCGAAATGTGAATTGCACCCAGTCGAAAACTACATACATACAAGTACATACATATGCATTTGTATTTGTTATTTAAAATTCGATGAGCTTTGATTTGCATTGAAGTGCATAAAATAACTCGCAAATGCAGATGCCCCTGCCAATAAACAATTCGGACTGAATTTCATTACTGCACATGATATATGCGTTTGTATATATATTATAATATAAGTATGTACGAGTATACACATTTATAAGATAATTTGTCGGTGGAGTGTATATTGTGTTTCAAAATGTTTGATTTAAAGATTTGTTGAAAATGTTTTGCATATAATTTATAATTGTTTATTCCAAATCGTAAAGTAATCGTTTTTGTAGTACTCATTGAACAAATGTAAATGTTTGAAGCCAACATATTGGATAACATTTTAACAAGAATATTTGTGGAGAGGTTATTGGTCCTCGCATTACCAGTCTGCTATAATACCCGCCAATTTGACAGTGACCCGTTGGTAGTAGATTCTCTACTCTAAGAATCTTTAGCGATTTCAAAGCTGCCAGGCTGCTTATCATCATTCAAAACAACATTTTTTGGCATTTTTTTGAAGACTTTCTCTTTCAAGTGATGGTTCACCCGTTGAGTTCAATTTGCGATGACCCGTTCGATTATTTCCACTGGCAACTGGCATATGACATGCGTGCAGCTTAAAACCTTATATCCTTCGCGTTGGGCAAAACGACAATTTCGAATCAAAAGTCGTTGACTCAACAATCCATCTTCGCGTTATGACATCTTAATTATTTTTATTCAAGCTAAATATAATCACATTCTGTTTTACGTCTTCGATTCCGGAATGCAGAAGCTGTTTGTTTGTTTCTAATTTATGTACATATATTAATATTCCCGCCATGAAAGTTAGGAAATTGCATTCCGACTGAAGTAAATACAAATTTATTCATGGGAGGCCATTACGAATGTAGCCACAATTATTACGAGTGTTTGCTTGCGTGCGCCAGATGGCGCGTAGTCAAAACAATTACAGTTACATTTTAAGGTCTATATAAATATTTATACATTTATTAAGCAAGAGAAGGGAATGCTTTTGTAAATTGATATTTTTATGATATGCAAATTAAAGGAGGAAATCAAGAGACAACGTAGTTGTTTAACTTTTTTGACGGTCATGACGGGGTTCAGCAGACTAAATACTGTTTGAAATATTTCTTTAAAATTAAAGTTGAATATGAAAATCGGAACTTCACTATGCAGATGATTATGTACGCCCTTAGTAACGAATATGTTTAAGAATTGTGAAAGAGGAAGTGAAGAGATTTGGACTTCTGTTGAAGTTAGTCGGTTGATTAAAATATATTATAAGCTTGACATTCCGAATTCAGTGCTTAAATTTACTGCCTGATTAATGGGTTAATAGAGCTTTTATTAATATAAAATATTTTTCAAAGTTTATGTACTTATTTCTGCCAAAATTTTAAAGAGCTTTTTGAGGAGTAAGTCCATGAAAGGAATCAGATTCCAAAACAAACTGAACTAACTAAATCATACCCAAAGTCATGCCTTCAGGGAGGTCCCAGATTAATGGCTAATCACCTAATAACGGGATCAGCTGCAAGCTACAGCACCATCTGGCAGTTACTCGTACGCAGATATGATAAAATGCACAAACAGTTCAATGATAACCTGAAGATGCTAGTCTCAGTAGATGGCGCGTCTATCAATTATTGTGCCTCATCAGGGGAATAAAGTTTAGTTAGTTATTCGAGAGAATGCATAAATCGTTTAAGTTAAAAATTAAAATTATTAAAATATAAATTGTAACTTTGTGGGAATTAACTTACCAAAACTAAGATTATAAATTTTCAGAGAATATTCAACAAATTTAGACGACTTGTAGTAATCGCTGCAGATTATTTATAAAGAAATGCATCTAAAAATAGAAAAAAAAATTATTTAAGAACTAAATTAATAATCATAATTTTAAATTTTACAATTTTTCATATGTCAAAAAAAAACGAAAAACCTTATTTTTGGCTGCGCCTAAATTATAAAACCTTTCACAATAGTGTTTTCTATAGCCTAAAAGGGTATACTAATTTATTTATCTTGATTTTGATCAGTCAATTTGAATGACAGCTATAAATATACTGTGGAAGCCCGATCTGAACAGGTGGGGCCGGTATGAAATGAGCGTTTTCTTGTGAAAATTAAATACTAATTAAAAATAGCAAAATAAAAAAAAAAATATTCAAAATATTAACCATAGACTTTTACACATTTTGACCACCTTTTTGGCAATTTGAGGACAACATGTCAATGGAAATGTTCGTCTTTTGAAGCAAACCAATCAGATACCCAATTTTCGACTTCTGCTTAGGAATCGCAGTGCTGCTCAGTCAATGCGTGTTACAACGATGAAAACAAATGAACATCGGAAGAAACCAAATCTGGTTAATACAGCGGGTGAGGTAGCAGCTCTCAGTCAATTTTTGCAGTCGTTGTTGATGGTTGTTCCGGATAAAACCATGATTATCTTCGTTTACGATTCTTAAAATAAATCCTTTTTTTTTCGTCGTTGATACAAATGTTCACAGCAGTTTTTTTCGGTTTTCCATTTGTCTTTCATGCAATTCATGTGGCACCCATTTTCCACCCTTTTGGATCTTTCTCATAGCTTTCAAACGGTCTGAAATTGTTTGTTGTGTAGCATTTAACTTTGAGTCAAAGTGTCATCCTCATCCATTATTGCTTGTAGTTCGGCGACTTCAAACTTTTTTTATTTCTCTCATCGAAATCATTATCTCTGAACCGTTGAAACCATCTTTTGCATGCTTCTTTTGATGGAGCAAATACTGGAAGATTATAAAACGGCCTTGGATAATCTTTCATGTCAAATTTCATTAAGATATTTTGTCAAATAAAAAAGTTTTCCACATAAGAACTTGAATCTTATTGATGGAAGCTACATACTATACTATATGTTATAGAGGTTCGACATCGCCGACTCCAACAAAACAGTAGCTTCTTGCGTACAGACATACTGGCAGGCGAACATGGCTAAATCAACTCAACCCGTCGACGACCACGAAGAAGTTCGAATAGAAATTACCCGTCTGAAGAACAACAAAGCGGGGTTGGCCGATGGATTGCCAGCCGAGCTATTCAAACACGGCGGCGAAGAGCTGATAAGGTGCATGCATCAGCTTCTTTGTAAAATATGATCGGACGAAAGCATGCCCAACGATTGGAATTTAAGTGTGTTCTGCCCAATCCACGAAAGAGAAAACACCAGAATCTGCGTTAACTACCGTGGGATAAGCCTCCTCAATATCGTGTATAAGGTTCTTTCGAGCGTATTGTGTAAAAGATTAAACCCCATTGTCAATAAACTGATGGGATCTTATCAGTGTGGCTATAGGACTGGAAAATCAACATCTGACCAGATATTCACCACGCGCCAAATCTTGGAAAAGAATTCTGAAAACAAGAGCGACACACACCACCTCTTCGTCGATTTCAAAGCTGCTTTTGACAGCACAAAAAGGAGCTGCCTTTATCCCGCTATGTATAAATTTGGTATCCGTGAAAACTCATACGGCTACGAAACCTCCGTAAAGATCGGGAAGAACCTCTCCGAGCCTTTCGATACCAAGCGAGGTTTCAGGCAAGGTGATTGCCTATCGTGCGACTTCTTCATTATACTGCCGGGGAAAATAATTCGAGCAACAAAGCTTAATCGAGGAGGTACTATCTTCTATGGCATAGCTAATATTGATATCATTGCCCATAACAACCGCGCCTTTAGTTCTGCTTTCTCTAGACTGGATAAGGAAGCGAAGCAAATAGGTCTGGTAGTATTCGAGGTTTAGTGCTGACCAATTAAAAGGGCACTTCACTGATTGGTTCGAATTGGCGGTATATATTTTAAAAGTCAAAATCTTTACAAATTAGTAGGAAATTATGATAATTAGCAAAATTAATATAAACATGTAGCCTGATAGTCGGTGATATTTTCCTCAAGTCACTGGGTTCACAATAAAAAGTTTAATGCTACAAATTTTTAGTAGCACATAAACATGCTTACAAAATCTAATCGGGCATCAACCTACAAATACTATATAAGCAAGCATTACACATACATATATACATATATTGTATGTGACCAATCCATTTATTGGATGACACTTGTAAGAGACAGGCGATAATAGGGCCGTCTAACCGCTCTAGTGGCGTCCAATGTGATAAGTGTCACGTTTACATACAAACATGTGCTCAATGAATCGCTGCTGTGACTATTTGCTCAGCAACAAGAACAACAACAGCAGCGTGATAATAAGTGAATTTTCCAAAACAACAACAACAAGTAATGTTTATTCTGTTGTATGCGTTCATTGATGTGTCTTATTGACAAAGACAACTGTCGTAAAACGGACACGTTTATTATAGAGATGGGTGTCAATACACACACACACATACTTACAAATGTTACACAGGTTTATACTCATCGACTTGCAAATATAATTTTGTGAGCAAATATGTGTTACAGCTGGTACTCCAGTCAGTATTCTGCGTATGTAATAATGAGCGCTATGCTAAGAGCTTTATAACGGTCGATCAAAAGTCAACACAAAGAGTCATTATGATAATGAGAATTATGCGTTGGTCTATTCACTTCTGACAATGCAGTGAGGAGCAGAGCAGAGAGCGGCATAAATAAAATTGACAGCATTCGATACAGAGACACATACTTTGACAGATATGTGTGTGTATGTATGTATGTGTTGTATATGTCTATATCCCTACAGCATGACACGAAGCTAAAAGCAGCACAATAGAAGACTTCTTCCATCTGTTTTCAAATGTTCAAAATGAAAGTGAAAATAGAAATACCGACAACCTTTCGGTTTACGTGCGTGTGACGGCAGGAAGGAACAGCTGCCAGCTTCTTTGTTACATAACAGACGTACAAAGCTTCAGAAATGCTTATTACGAGTGAATAGCAGACAGGTTGTGCAATTGCCATCTACTAGATATAAATAGGATATTTATGTAGTTAGATGTAACTTGTATGTACACCCCGTACTCCATCCACTTGTGTCTTTAGGTGTGACCTTGAAGTGTGACTTTGTAAATCTTTCTGTTTCTCTTATGAAGTGTATTAGATTGTCAATATTCACTTTCACCAGGTGACAGTCAGGCTGTCGCCAAACAGAAGCTTCCGTTTCATGCTTATTCTTCTTCGATAACCTTCATAGAATATAAATGGTGTTCTAAAATTAACGCAAGATCGGAATTAAGCTCACCACCATTTATGCAGTAAAGTGTTGACAACCCTAAAAAAGAAACAAATCGACAGCTGTCAGCTTCTTCTTCGTTCTTTCTTTCCAATACTCGCAACGCCGACACTTCAGATGTTGTCATCATTCATGCCTCTGAGATATGAATGGCTTGTGGAATTTGGTCTTTGCTCGCCGAGGGAGGACTTTACCCAGTCCGTAGTAGCATTTGTTGGCAAGAGTTATTCTGCGATGGATTTCGGGGCTGACGTTGTTGGTGGTGTTTACGCTGGTTCCAAGATAGACGAAATTATCTACAACTTCAAAGTTATGACTGCCAACAGTGACATGGGAGCTAAGTCGCGAGTGGCGACGACTGTTTGTTTCATGACAGAAGATATTTTGTCTTTGCTTCGTTTCTTGCACGTTACATGTTGGAACAACGTGTCTTCATTATTGAAAAATATTTCTATAATAATGATAGCTTGGCAGCTTTAGTTAGAAAATTTCATATAAAATTGGTCGGAACAGTATTTTAAATTTTTCAACTGTGAAAACTAATTGAAATGGCGGCACATTAAAATCTAGCGATACCTTTAGGACTCTCTGTGTACATATTTAAAAAAAAAAAATAGAAAAACAGCTTTTAAAGTGTTGAAGAGGGCAATTAGAGAACATAAGAACCTCAGATCAAATGATATTTGCAGTCTCAAATAGTTACTACTTACACACATGAGCAATTTTCTGAATAAAATTTTGTATATTCAATTAAACAAGAGATGAACAGAAATTTGTGATCGTTTTCTTTTAAAGTATATACTAAACAACTCTGCTTTATTTCTACAATTTTTTTTTAGTATTTTTCAATTAAAAAAGTTAGCAATCTATGGAACATTATATGATTTTGAAGTTTATAATAATCGTGCGGTTTTGTGTTTGATCATTCATTTAAGAAAAACTTCTACAAAATATTGCCAATGTGAAGGTATACAACTTTGACAATTCCATGTCAAATGAGCTACGGCTGCTCAAGCCAATTTTGGAGGCCATGTTCTGATGAGAACCGTCTTCCAGTAAGGTCCTTCTGCTTTGACCAAAACAAACTTTAGTCAAAAGCAAAAGGTCTTCTGCTATAAGGTAGTTGAGAAAAAATTTTCTGTCCGCTGTTTCTCAAATAGCTTTCAACCGGTATTTCAACGTGATTCCGAACATTATCAAGATGGAAAATGATTGCCTCATGGCTGGTCACAAATTCCAAAATTTGTTTTACAATCGGTTGTTTCAGTTTTATGATTTGTTGTCCTGACCGTTCCCTATTAATAATTTCACACAGTTTTAAAAACTCATAAAACAGAAGGGTTTGCTGATGCCGCCAAGCACAGAGAATTATGGCGCCAATCTTGTCACGCAATCCAGATATCGATTGCTCAATATGTATATTTGGCTAGTGGGACAGGTTTTATATATAATTTTCTGTATTTAGGTTTGCTGTAATGAAGTAATTTTTCATCACCAGTCACAATTCGTTGCAAAAAGAAATTATTTTTATAGCGTTCAAACAACATTTCTTACATGCAAAATCTTCATTCAACGTTTCTAGGCTGCAATTTTTTTCGCATCCAATTTTCCTGCTTTTGAGTGTGTTTAGCTGCTTTTAAACGTCTTAAATTGGTTATTAGGTGATCCTCAATCATTCTACGAGCTCCGATTTTGTTTGGCAAAAGTATTCATCAATTAATGCTTCCAGTTGCTTATCCTCAAACCTTTGTGCCAGCCCACAACGTTCTTCCAAGCCAAGATCAGCACTTTTATATCAACAGATCACTTCTGGGACATTCGCTCGGCTAGTACATGTTCAGCATAAACTTCTTAAGGTAATGAAGAAGAACTCACCGCAGAACAGTTTTCAGGCACAAAGTTCGTCATGTTTGAGTGAAGAACTTTACTGTTTATGCTACAAGTGAAAATTCAGCCTTCAGCTATTTCAGCAAATTTTGTTTTATCTCTTCGATCGACTGAAAACTGGTTCCACGGAGCGACAATTTGAGTTTGGAGTACAAGGAAAAATCACACGGCGCCAAATCTGGTGGTAAATTTGCTCACAATCGTGGCTCGTTGCGATGGGCCATTATCATAGAATAAAATCCATGAATTTTTTTCCACAATTCCAAACGTTTTCGACGGATGTTCTCACAAAAATATCTGTCCCTCCGGAACAATTTCATTATGCACCAAAACACGAATATCAAGAAAACCACTGAGCATCATATTGATTTTTGAGCGCTTTTGGCGTGATTTTTTTGGTTTCGGGTCTTGGTTTACCCTCCATTCCGATGACTGTTAACTTGTTTGCATGTCAAACACATAAATCCATGTCTTATCGGCAGTTCTAATGCTCTACATGAATGTGGAATCGCAATTCGTACGGGAATGCAGGTCCAAAAAAACTTGTTTACGTTTCTCTTTTTGAAAAAAGATTTACAAAATTTTACATTTTATATTTGTAAAAAAAATTTGTCGGAACAAGTCAAGCAATATCGCATTTCACACCCAAAATATCCACCAAACTCATTCGAATGGACTCGCAAGAGATGCGGATCTTTCTTTTCATTTCTCTAACACTTAGCTGACGATTTGAAACACTCTATTCTTTAGTTTTTTAATATTTTAATCAACTGAAAGTTGATCAGAACCAGTCATGTCTGCAACGACCTCGACCGTCTTTGAAGGCTTTGTACCACTAATAGGCTTGTGTTTTTGATAAAACTGAGTCCCCGTAAGCCTTTTCCAACATTCGCAACGATTCCACACACGAAATTTCGTTAGAAATACAAAATTTTAGACAAATTCTTTGTTCGACATTTTTATCCATTGTAAAAACCGCAACGCACTACTGAGGGGTACCGACTTAAGCACTACAATTTCCGGATGCTTTAATTTGTAAGCTGTTGAGGTAAAAGCGAATCACCCCTAAATAGCTTACAAATTATATCTATGTACATATGTATCTTCTGACATCTTTGCCAACAAAACGCATTTATTTATTTGAAATGCTGTAGAGGGTCACCAGGACGTATGAGTAACCTCAATTCAAGTGTTAGTTGTAAGCCCAAACTAACACTAGTTAACAGAAACCTGGTTGGTAAAGTGAGCGCAAATACCGCAAAATCTTTCTAAAGAATGTTTGAGCGATATCAAAAGTAACTAAGGAATTTGTGGCACCTACGACTGGCGCTTTAATAAATGAAAACGAAGTGATTCAACTACACTTAGAAAGAGAAAATTACCCACACATTTGTAGGACATTAAGATTAAATAAATACGTTAATGGCATCAGTCTAACGCTGAGTCACACATTTTTCTACAATTCTGTTACATTTCTCACAGACGCACAGCGCTCAGTTGCTAAGTAGCAAAGGCGCCTGCAGCTAATACCAACTTATACTGGTCAAGCTCTCTAGGTATGCAAGCATTAATGTGTGTTTGAAGGTATGCATGCCTTAGTTTTTGTATTATAAGGAGTATATATGATGAAATTCACCTGAAGGAACAAAGCAAAAGACACAAGTCCTGCTAACAAATGAAATATTCACGAAAATTACCAACATTAAAACCATTTATTAATGCCCAGCAGAGTAGAAATTAAACAAAGCCATGCAGAAATAAAGACAAAAATTCCAAGGATAAGCAACAAATCAAATCCAATGCATATATTACACATTTATTCAAGGTGAATATGTAAAAGAATATAAATAAAACAGTCGAAGATGAATAAAATATGCGCATACAAATGCTGACAGTCGCCGCACAATGCTCGTTGCAACAGCTAAAACAGGAGAAACAGACCTAAAGAACTCGAGCCGAGCAACTTGTGCGCCTTCATTGAATAAGGAACGTCGGAGATAAGTAAGGACGCTTGAGTGAAGTTGTATGCGCATTATCCTGCGGGCAAAACCGAACCACAAGCAGCCAAGCGGGAGAAACGTGAGGAGCAAAAGAAGCGAGAGAGGTGAAGGCAACTTAAGGCACGAAAGAAGCAAGAGCATCGAAGAGCGTAGCAAAAGCATGCAGCTTAGCAAAGCGGCGAGTGTGTGTGTGGATGGGCTGTGCCGTGCTGTAGCGCCAGCGGCAACATGAAAGTCAGCAAAAACAAAAGACAAACTGTAATGATTACAATGCTGGCACTGAACTTGCACTTTGCACGCCTGTAATCAAAGTGAAGACAACCACAATAACAACAATGTACGGTTTTATTAAATTGCAAAAAATTAATGAAAAGTTAACGGGAAACTTCATTGCAGGCAGTTGAAGTTCCGTTGAATTGCAAAGCTCTGGCTCACCATGTTACCATTGGCGACACACATACGTTAGTACATATAATGACAGACACATGCACATATATTGGTACACATACATATACTGTATTGAATCAAGTATACATACATATGTACATGCCACATGCATAATTCTATATTTTATACAGCAAGCAATTTGTTCTTTTTTTCTATCTTAAAGCCACTCACTCTCACGTTTGATCTATGGTGAAAAATGTGTTAAATGAATTTAATAAAATCAAAGCACATTTGTTGTTATTGCTTTTCACTTTGCTTTTGTAGGAGAAAACTCGATTGAGTTTAAATTAAATTGTGCCGCACTCATAAAGAGTAATGGAGGATTTCATTTGTTAGCAAATAAATAGGTTGACAAAGCTAAAGTGTCAAGGAAACCGCGGGAGTGGAAGACGAGCTAAAAGCTAAAATAATGTGAGTGTGCTTGCCGTTACTAATTTAGGAAGTGCCTTGAGTATACCGATGAAATAACTTTGTGAAGGATATACCCAATTCTAAAAAAGGTGGTAAAGGTTGAAGACACTTCCGCTGAGTGGATTTCTTCATTAATGTTCAATTATGAATGCCGAACTCAGTTTCAAATATACCTGATACTGTATTCATTTTCTTTTATGTATAAAATTATAGGTCTACTCATTTTGACACTTGACTCTAAGTCATTGCATAATTTACAGCAAAATATTCATTGGAAATTTCTAACGCAAGTGGTATCGACGAAAAAACACGCCATCTTATTTTTCTCTACTGGTGTAGACACCGCTTACTCGGTTATAGCCGAGTTTACAACAGAGCGCCAGTTGAAGAATCCAGGTGTAGCCAGTCTCGACCTGATATATCCAACGGATTGGAGGTCTTCCTCTTCCACTGTTTCTCCCAGCGGGTTCTGAGTAGAATATTCTCCACGCTGAAGTATCTTAATCCAATCGGACGGGATGACCTAACGAGCTTAGCCGCTGTCTCTTAATTCGCTGAACTATATCAATATCAATATCGTCGCATATCTCGTACAGCTCATCCTGTTATATAATGCGATATTCGCCGTGGCCAATGCGCAAAGGATCATAAATTTTGCGCAAAACCTTTCTTCGAAAACTTGTCACGTCGACTCATCAGATGATGTTATTGTCCATGCCTTCGCTCCATCTGATGAGCGATATTTAGAGCTTGGTCCTTGTTCGTTGGGAGAGGACTTTATTTCTCAATTGAGTACACATTCTGAGTGTCAACAGTGACGTGGGAGCCTAGTCGTGAGACCGACAACTGTTTGTTTTTTGTCACGAGATATTTCGTCTTTTCCTCGTTCAGTACCAGACCCTTTTGCTTTGTTTCTTTGTCCAACCTGTCAGTTTTGTTTCAAAAAAATAAAAATAAAATAGCACATTTAAGTAAACACTTGGATAAATCTCGAAAATAGCTGTGATACAATATATGTATTTCAATAAAACGTATTTAATGTGCTTTTCTTTTTTCATTTTCTAGGTGACAATGCCTTTTTAAGAACCAGCCACCATATAACGAACGCTGTTGACAGCGTTGATACAATTCTTCCATCACTTTCAGATCCTAGCTGAATCGCTCTCTCTTTTCCTCACTATGATTTCCAAAATTATCACAAACGGTCATAATCTAACTTAATAGTCAAATTTGTGCATAGAGTCTGACAATTTGGTAGTTAATGGTGACCAAGAAACTTTCGACTATGAACCTAAAACTTTTTCCCGATTTCGTAGTAGTCAGGGCAACAATAAACATTTATTTTTTTTTTTTTTGTTTAATGTTGTTTTATCATAAACGGCTTTTCCAAACTCAGTCGAATCGGACTCTTCCTTTTTCTTAATCAATATGTGTCGGTGATATGATTCTTGCTTTTGGAAGGGAAATCACGCAGCAAAATTCAAGAACGCTACAAAATCTATATACCCCAAACCAACTCAAAGCAACGGTCACCTCAAAAATTGGTTTAGCAAGCTTTAACGCTTTTTGATGACCCACGTTCGGTTATATCGAAAATGTTTGCCACAAAAGATAATCTGTGCTGACTTCGAATATCAAGCGCAACCATAAGAACACTTAATAGCAGCATTTGACACTTTTAAGCGGAGTCCGATACAGCTTCTGAGTCGTTTCATGGCCGTTGAGAAAACAATGGCTCTATTGGTACACGTCAAAGACTAAAGAACAGTCGAAACAGTGGACTTTTCCCAGCGAATGTACTCCAAAATAAGCAAAGATTGTTTTGTCGGCCAATTTCTAGGAATTCAGAAGGAAGTAGTGACTTCCAAGTAAGTTCACTTTCTTGCCCCTTAAACATACAGTTATTTCCTAAATGCTTCAGTACTTGGAAATCGTCAGGTTGGTATAAGAGAGAAAGCAGAGGATTTCAACATCTCTTCTATGTCGACTTAACACAGTTTGATTAAAATTTTGGGTATGAAGCGTGCTAGTGCTGGACTCATACCAAAATAACTGAATATTTTGCAAATACCACTGTGCCCAAAAAAGGTGACATTGTATTTATTTTGAAAATTCTTTATTTATTCTTCCAAATCAATTTCATCCCCTTCAAAGTAAACATCTCCCGATGCAATGCACTTATGCCAACGAATTTTTCAATCTTCGAAACACTGATTGTAGTCACTTTCCGGGATGGCCTTCAGTTCCGTCTTCGCTGCTGCTTGAATATCCTCTATCGCATAAAAACGGTGTCCCCGGAGCGGTCTTTTGAGCTTGGTGAACAGCCAGAAGTCGCACGGCGCCAGATCAGGTGAATACGGTGGTTGCGGAACGATATGGGTTGAGTTTTTGGCGAAATGATCACGAATTACGAGGGCAGTATGGGATGGTGCATTATCGTGGTGTAAAAACCAAGAATTGTCTTTCCACAATTCCAGCCTTTAGAGGCGGATAGCGTTACGCAAACGACGTATAACGTTCAAATAATATTCCTTGTTGACTGTTTGACCGGTTGGAAGGAAATCATAATGCACAACACCACGATAATCGAAGAAAACAGTCAACATGACCTTGATTTTTGAGCGACTTTGGCGCGATTTCTTTGGTCTCGGCTCTCTTTTGGCACGATATTCGCTCGATTTATCGGTTGTTTCGGGGTCGTATGCGTTTCATGACACCCTGGTAGTCGGAAAGCATCGTTTCACATACTTCAACGTGACGCCTTTTTTCCAAAAAATTCAATGTTTTCGGTACCAGTCGAGATTTGACGCGCTTGAGGCCCAAAACATCCTTCAAAATGGTATTGGCTGAGTCTTTCGATATGCCAACTTCGTCAACAAGGTCTCTAATTGTTAATCGACGGTTCTTCAACACCAAATCTTTGATTTGTTGAACGTGTGCTTCGTCGGTTGAGGTTGATGGTCGCCCTGGACGCTCTTTGTCTTCGACACGTTCACGGCCGGCCTGGAACTCACTATACCACTTGTAAATATTTTTTTGGACATAACCTCATCACATAGCACCATCCTCAACGTATCTGCAGCAGAAAATTGATTCCATAAACAAAATTTAATGCAAATACTTTGCTCAACAAATTTCGACATCGCAAAAAACGAAAAACTCACTTTTAGCAGCTCACAAAACGGCACGTATCTCAAACACTAATGAATATTTCGACATGAAATTTGATATGAATGTGACTGACAGTACTACCAATCTAAAAAAAAAAACATGCTTCGACGCGCGCAGTTTAAATTCAAATGTCACCTTATTTTTTGGGCACAGTAGTATGTCGACGAAAAAGAGATGTTTTACAACGTAGTGAATGATCCTCCATTCAACTAACGCAGCTTTACTGGTGGTGATGAGTCACGCGTTTATGAATCTAGCGAATGGAATTCCAAAAATAACCCGAAACCGAAAAAACGTCATTAAAGTCGGCTAAAAGTCAAAGTGATGCTTCACGTTTTCTTTGGATACTGTGGTGTTATTCAAGAAATTCTTTGCCAGTTTGAGACATCGACGTGAAGCAATTCATGCTTGATTGTTACGTGAGTCATCGTAATCTCACCGTATTTGCCAAATATGATTCAGGGAAAGCGCCATGAGTTATTTAAAGCTATTAAAAACATACTTTGAAGGCACTGAAGGCTATGCAATCTGAACTTATGACAAATGTATGGAAAATTGGATTAAACGTTGGCGTGCTTTGATAAAAATGAGCTTATTTTGAGGGAGATAATACATATTTGTATCGAAATTCTTGAAGGTGTGGTTTTTTTTTTGCCAGTCCTAATCAAATTTTATCAAATAC
Organism: Bactrocera zonata; assembly: GCA_037783105.1. Classification (NCBI taxonomy): domain Eukaryota; kingdom Metazoa; phylum Arthropoda; class Insecta; order Diptera; family Tephritidae; genus Bactrocera; species Bactrocera zonata. The sequence continues at coordinate 575,386 of JBAWJQ010003668.1, forward strand.
CATCAGATAGCATGTGTTGGCCCATTTCTATAAACTTGATGGTTTGATTTTGCTAGACGAAGACCTATATGTCCTAATGGTCCCTACTAAATTGATAGTTTGATTTGGTGGACGAGAGCTCATATCTAGCTAGCAATTCCTCTGAACATATCACCACTCTAGCTGTCATTACTGACAACATTACGTCATACTTTGTTTCACACAAACTGTCAAGCAAAATATCAATCTTTTGACAAGGCGGAGGTGGCAACCGGGAAATAGCAGTGGTTCAACTATTCACTGAAGTTGAAATAAATTCTACCGAATATGTAAGTATCTAGGCTATGGGTAAAAATGCCGGCATGCTTTGACGACACCTTGTCTCCGCACCTCAAGTGATTGTCTTACATTTTCAATTACAAATTCACTTCACTTACAAGCGAACGAATGATTCAATTTAAAATTAATGCATTTTAAATGATTTTTGCAGCATCATTAATGACGCCGCTATAATGGAGATAAAAGCATTTCGATAGTACCGCAAGTAGCACACTCAGAGATAGGGGCATAGAGTGGCAACTGAAGAAGTCAATCAACGAAACTAAACAATCAAGCGAAAAACCACCCACAGCGTTGAGATATCTCTGTGTATATGTATGTTGGGTTTGTGCGTCAGTCGCTGAAGTGTTGGGAACACCTGCTTAAGAGCAGGTACACATTGGCGCATGTGAGGGCGCGGCGACTTGCGGGTGCGCGAGTAGTGAGTGAATGAATGAGTGAGTGAATGTTCGCGGCGATCTCTCAATGAACCGGCAGCAATAAACGCTAACGCAAAAGTAGTTAAAACTATTAAATTTCAATTACACTAATAAAATGAATGGTCTTACAACAACGGAAAACGTCGACGTGCCGATTGAGCGGGAGCCAGCGGATGCATTAGCAATTGTACATATGTATATTCGCATTAGAACACAGGAAGCCGAGTGGAAGTAGCGTGTGCCTGTGCTTGGCATTAATAACTTACTGTACCAAGTGCAAATGCATTTAAATTAGCAATTTGTGGTGAGCAATAAAAAACTGTTTATGCATTTATGTGGCTATTAGAGAGTTTATATGTACGCTTCAAATAAATATCTGTGGTATTTTTAAACCCCATTTGCATATGTATATCTATTTGATATTGAGGAATTCAGCTCTAGAACTTTTTGTTGATAATATTTTATATGCTAAATTGAATAAGCCTAATATATGAATCTTTTACAGGTTACTAGCGATTAAATTGGAATCGAGACAAAATCAAATTGAGTTTAGTCGCCAAGAACGACTTAATTAGAGTTTTTATGACCTCAACAGTTAGTTGTAACAACAGTAGTTTATAGCTAAGTTTGTTACATCCAGTAGAAAATATCCCTATAGGTATATATAGGATGTTTAAATAAAATGTAAAGAGCTTAGCCGATCGGTCTAACTATCTCTATAACTAGATCCACAGTTTTTGAGATATCGATCTGAAATTTTGCACGCGTCCTTTTCTCCCTACGAAGCTGCTCATTTGTCATAATCACCTTCGGATATATAGACTGCTATACAACCTGATCGATTCAAATCAGTTTTATTTGACAAATTTGGTATGGATTATTATCTAAAATGATCGGACCACACTATAGCGCCAAATATAGTGGACAAGATGTCGGATTAATGAGGAAGCTAACTGTACTATGCGACGTCTGGTTCCTCTCAGACGGCCTGGACATCTTACTGATCCTGGAACTATGGGTCTACAGAGAGGTCCAGGACTTCAAAACGGAAACAAACATGACAAGTATCTGGGACCTCTCAAGTTTAGGACTTGTATAGTGGTTCTTTTTATTTCAGAGTTCCTAACGCAGAATCTGGACGCAGGGCAGGCCAAGGACAAGGAAGGGTCTGACTTCCACAGCGCTCCGTATGGCTATATATTACCTAGTCGAAAACTGCAGGAGAATCAGGCTCCACTATATTCTAAGTTGGAATGCAAATGCGGACTAAAACAAGAAGTCTGAGTTACTTCTTGAATTTATTTCTATTGTATGTAGTAGTAACCTAAGCATAGAGAATTCGGATTCCACTTTCGTCACAAGAAATAGCGGGAAGATCCTTGACATCACTTTAGGTAGCGAGCTTATTAGTGGACGATCCCATAGTGGAGGGTGTCATCTTCTTCTTGTCAAATCACCGTACACTCTATAGATGAATGTAAGTAGTATGCGGCAGCTATGCAGCAACACTACAGCTTCTAGACAGGGAAGTAGATGTGATATTCCTTCCAAGAGGACATCTGTAGTAAAGTGACCATTTTATTAATTTTTAACACTTGACTATAATTTTATCATTAAACTTTCTCTACTGAATTGCCTAAAGATACCTTGAAAATTAACTGATATTCTCGGTATAAGCAGTGCGGTCCTTATATTCGGTATATGGGGTTTTGAAGAGGTATAGTTCGACCATTTTCTGATGTGAATTGACAATGATTTGAAGTAATAGCTGTATTAAGTTTTCTTCTGTTCACTGATATTTGGTTTATCCATTGCAAAGCTCAAGATTATGCTGTACTTTCAGATGTTGTCATATGGTAAGTAGACATGGTTGTGGTGGTATATCCAAGGCATTGTATGTATAAAAATTGGTTCAATTTGGTCAATTAATTGATGTTATAGAAATTTCAATAACGTAATGCTCTCTGTTCAAGTATTAAGCCGATTTCTATGCCAATTCAAGTTATCGCTTAAACGGACAAGCAAACGGAGAGACAGACATATTCGAAATTCAATTTGTCTTGCTATCACGATCAGTTTGATATACATATATAACGATTGGTTTATGGGGCTTACATAGGTTATTAAATTCTACAACACCTCTAGATTCAAGTAATAGTTTCGGAGATACAGCCTTGAGAACTCGAGTCTAACTAGGATAAGTGCCCCTCTCTAAACACGTTTTTTTCGAAACTGTGTCTTTGAAATCGGTTGGCAAAATTGCTCGAGAGCAACTCAACAGATCTTCATGAAATTTTACACAGATCTTTTTGAGATACAAGAGATACAATTCTTAAAGACTTGGACAAAGGATTTTTTTTCGATTACAACTATTCCAAAAAAGATGTCGCGAAATTTTCACTGACATTTTAATTTTTTTGTAAAAATGTCTGCGAAAAACCCAATTTTCAGGTCGTTTTTTACCTTCGTCCAAGTTCTAAGTTAAGGTTTTAACTAAAGCACGTATTTTTTTACTTTATGTAGATAACGCTGTAAGGAGTTATCTTGCCAACGCGAGCGCATCTTTTTTCCAAGGGGTAACCGGAAATGGCGTTGCAATGGTCAATTTTAAAATATTTTTTTTCCAAAAATTTCAAAATTTCTTTGTTAATAGTGTATGTTTGTAACAATAAAAATTCTAATAAAATATTTCATTTTTTATATGAGAAAAGAATTGTCGAAATAGACTCTTTTTTACCCGAGGAAGCTCATGTAATCCCTCAGGACGTAACAAACAACTGTTAGGTATAAAAAACTGTGCTTAAATAAAAAAAAATAAACTTTTTACTCAACACGCAATGGAAATATGAGTAGCTAAAAAACAAAACACTTTTCTGCTTACTAGCTTAGAGCTATTATATTTTATCAGTAAAATAATTTTATCAGTAAAATAAAAAAAAAAACATTTTTCAACTTAACTATAAGCCTTTTGGCTTCATAAATTCGAAAATAAAATTTCATCTGCCAGAATAAAGTGAAGAAAAATTTATTAAAATTACCCTGCCTTTCTAAAGTATTTAGCTAAATGTGGAACTAAAAGAAAAACAGAAACCAATTTTAATTGATATTGATTTACATGGTTTGCGGCCAGGAAATTAATGAGTTATCAGTCACACGCAGCAAATGCAATATTTTCCTTAACCCAATGAAGTAAATATATCACTATTACACACACATAGACACATACAATGTTACCTCTGGTGCATATATGCAAATAGTTCAGATAAAATGCCCGCAAACTTTTCAATTACAACCAGCGGCAAGTTACAACCGATGAGTGAAAAATAAATTATCCAGCTGCACTGTGTTTTCCTATATCTGCACCGGTGCCCGAGTGCGTATAGAACATATGGATGTGAGAGTGTATGTTGGGCTGTGCAAATAAATGCAATATTCAACTGAATTGAAATATTCATCTATATGAGTCAGAACACAGTTTTACAATAAACATTTTTAGTTGAAATCCCGTCGAATTTACAATTGGATTTCATATCATCGAAACGACGCTCACACTACCCCGCTCGCGCTCTCTGTGCACTCCCGCCGAGTTAATACTCGTTGACAAATCGAATACAGCTGGCGGAATTAAATGGATTATGGCCGGGTACTCCATCGTCTTTGTTAACGATAGCCCGACATCGCCGTAAATCCTCAATTCAATACAGTCCATTTAACTGTCGTTTATTTACCTAATTTAATATTATTGTTATTTTGAATGTCGTATCGCTAAAGCGGCAAATATGCAATAACAATTGAAAAAGATGTACCTGCATGGTGCATTCTATTTGCATTTCGGTGAAGGGATTAAATGATATTTTTATTCAAATGCATTTCGTGAAATTACCGCAAACGTAAGCGAATAAATGATTTACGAAGTAAAAGCTTGTTTCGCACCTAAAAATGCTCGGAGCGAATTTTGATATATGAGAGGTGCGATCGTATGATGTCTTTGGTTTCGTTAATAAGAAGATGAGAAACGTGGACGGAGTATATCATAAATATAATCGAAGTCGAAATAAGACAAAATGCAAAGATGAGAGAACAATAAATCCTCTAGTAGGACCTCTTCGACAAAGTATTCTAAAATACAAAACTTTACAATAAGAACTAAGAAAGCCTTGTAAAAAACTAGAGTCTCTAATGTACCCAAGAAGTATCCGGTTCGACTCTCAGATTTAGCCATGATCGGGATTGAAATGTTTAACTACGATAGATTGTATATATATTTGACTACCGTTCACACTTTCCATTTTTTATTGATTGACTAAGCTCATGGCTTCAATTTTATCTGAAGAATATTGAGATCTACAGTTTTATTCATAACATAAGGGATCTCCTCACTCCCATTCACCTGGGAGTGGCCAGAAACGATTCTTTTACATATGACTTAAGAAGCTCACGATTTTCGGTCTGAGACCAAAAATCCTCAGAATGGCCAAAAAACATCCGTTTGAAGGTGAGCTAAAGTGAGAAGACGTAACATCCCTCCACAGGGTTGTGCGCTGGGTTTGGGTCCCTTTTGATGACGACCACTGCAAACTTTTTAAGGATTACGATTTAAGGGCATGCACCTGGAATGTCCGAACCCTTAATTGGAAAGAGGCCGTTGCCGAGCTGGTTGATGTCCTCGTCAGAGTAAAGGCTGACATCACCACAGTTTAAGAAGTACGATGGTCGGCATAGTTCAGTTTTTATCCTTAGTGATGCCTGATGGAGTGCTGTTATGGAGTTCATTAGTTCGTCTTTCAGGAAGCCAGCGCTTGAGGTGATTTCAATACGTTCTGCGACCGAACTATCGACACCGCCTCCAGTATTTCAGATACCCAAGTATTTGAAGCATTGCCTAGTGCAGGACAAGCGCATAAGAGATGCTCTAAAGTTTCCTGCCTACACGGCGGGCATGTTCTGACACCAGTCTGTGACCAGTGAGTATTGCAATTATGTTCCTACAGTCGCTTATATCAAGAATGAGCAGGATCTAATACTTTCTACATGACATTTGCAGTTTTGCTTCCTGATAGATCATTCCATTGAATTTTAATCTTCCTTGTCATGCTCCGCGGCTTTCCCAATGGCAAAAACATCAGCTTGAAATAAATTGCAGTCGTCCGGCAACTTAGATGGGTGCCTTATGCTTAACTCGTACCGCACCACCGAGCAGGACCTAAGTATTAACCTATACAATATGATTCACAAATATTTTAACGAGTTTTTTGAAAAATTTTCCCATGTTACAGAAGTGTAGATAGCTGAGGATCTTAACATCTGTTATCAACTGACTTAATGTTTCAGATTCGAAACGAATCAATCCTAGAATCACATCAAAATACCAGAATATTTTACAAAAAACGACGTTAAGTAGAGGTCGCAAAAGAAATGATTGCCAACGTAGCTGAGTATCCTACAGTCCGATCCAATATTGATCATATGGTTTGTGAGAATTGAAATGAATTTTCTTCAATGAAAAAAAGGACTGGATTTTCTTGGGAGCTGTTGCTTTATTGGGTTCATCTTCTTAACAGCGGTTTAAATTTCTCCACAAATAAATAACAGAAAATTCATATAAGAATTTAGGCCATAAAATATACATAGATCTAAGCCACTTCACTAGAGTCAAGTAGGAATATGAGTGGTGAGTCAATAACCGTTCGCAAATCAATCTATAGATACGATCGCCTTGAAAACAAACGATATTGACTTCACAAATGTTAGGTTGTTTCCCTCGACTGGAGTTTCAATGTCATCGAATGTGTTTATTTCGCGCTTTTAGTCGGCAGCAACTGACAATCAGCCAAAGCCAGAGTGTGATAATCAGTTCACTGACAGAAGTCCATCAAAATACACAGAAATATTTGTGCAAATCGTTTGGCACATTCTTGGCAAAAAAACAGAAATAAACAATTTATGAAAGTGCTCCAAATTTATATGCCGGCAATTAAGAAGAAATTTTACAAATAAATTAGCATTAAAATAGAACATGCTATAAGTGCACACACATTAAATAAATATAAAATATAAATAATTTTATGTCTGATTTTTTACCTACTGTATTCCCATGTTTATGTGTGTGTGCGTGTTCGCTTTTGCTTGCTACTTAAATGCTAGTTTAAGTGATTTTTCATGTTTTCATCTTCCGTTTTTATTCAAAACTGTGTTTACTATTAAATATTGCATTCAAGCCGATAATACGGAGCCAACAACAACAATGCAGACAACTTATAAACACAAGTGTGTACTTGTATGCAGACTTTTAGTACTCATTGTGTGTAAATACCATATAATAAAGCGCAAATATGTACATAAATATTATTCACTCGATTTTTGGGTTAAATTTAAATTTTGTTTAAATCCCGATTTGAAGTCATAAATACTGTTAATTGAATGTGTCGACAGTGCCTTCTTTGCTCGATTAAAAGCTATTAAATATTTTTGCGAGTGTGGGTGTTTACATGGCAGTGCTGGAATAATAACTATAATATAAGTGCGTTGAATATTTTTGTTATTGTGGAATTTAAGCAATAAAGCAATTATGGCCAAATTTGGTTGGGAAGTTTTCTAATTGTTTATAAACTATCAGATTTGGTAGGTATGATGAGAGAAGAAATGGAAAGCGCCTGTCTTTTCGGATTTTATATAGGGATATTTTCAGAGTTCTTAAATCAATTTCAGTTTGAAAATAAATGATCGAGCATTATCAACTTGTGAAATCCATGAATTGTTCTTTCACAATTTCGGCGTTTTCGACGGATGTTCTCATGCATACGGCCAAATAGAATTCCTAGTTGACCTTCTGTTTTTCCGGAACACATTCATGATGCATCAAACCACGAATATCGAAAAAAACAATGAGCATCACTCTAATTTTTGAGCGGCTTTGTGGTGTTTTTTTTAGTTTCGGCTCATTTTTTCCCTCCATCCCGATGATTGCTGACTTTTTAGGATTTCAAACTCATAAATCCATGTCTCATCGGCAGTTAGAATGCTCTCCATGAGTGTGAGATCGGAATTCACTCGATCAAGTATGTCCAAAGAGACCTATTTATAGTATTCATTTGAAAAACCGGCACGAGTCGCGCAAGAACGCATTTCATATCCAAAATATCTCGCGAAGATGTCGAGTTCTCTTGCCCTCTCTTTAACACTTGCCTGAACATTTTAAAGCACCATATCCTTCACTTTCTTTGTGCTATTTTCATCACCTGAAGAGGCCGAAATTTGGTTAGAAATACAAAATTTGAGACAAATTCATAGTTCGATATTTTTATCCATTGTAAAACCGGCAACACACACACTACTGAGAAGTACCGACCTAAGCAGCTGCTGTAAATAAACTGGTTGACAGTTCGCGCTCATATTTGGCATAGTAATTAAGGACAGTCCTATTAACTTAGCAAAATACATTGTTTTGAAATACGATTTACCCGCTGAATTTAATTACAATTTCCGGTTGCTTTTTTTTGTCAGAATGTACAAGTATATTCATAAGTAGATTTTTGGCAGCGATGCCAAAAATTTGTCTGGCGTTTTTTAGTATTGGGTCAATGCACTCATGACGCATTCTCCCTAGCAAATTATTCAGTATCGAAAACAGAAAAAAATCACAGGGAGCAATTATGTCACTTAAAATCTGGCGAATACTTTGGCTGAATGCTGATTCTGGTTTCGTGTTTGGCATATACTCAAAGCATTATAAAAAAATGTGTTCAGTCAATCCAAAAGAGGTGTTGAAATACTTTCTTATCTCTTCAAATTTTCAAAAACTCTTGCTTCAATATTTTCGATGCTATCCTCATTAATAGAAATAGATGTACGATCCACATGAAGCAAATTTTCTACGACATCACGACCTGGAATGGATGCTTTGAGCCCCTCAAATACTTGTATGCTTTATGAACACTTATGCAACATTTGAAAAGATTTCCTAGTCGTGATTCCAGTACAAACACAAAAGTTCAAGCAAACTTATTGTTCAGTTTTTTTCATAGTAAAATTTGCGAGACAACCCTTTGGCGCAGTAAACAGTGAACCCCCGAAACTAATTGACATATGCAGATCAAATTTCGCACAATTAAAAAAAAACTGTTGAACCACTCTAGGACAATTCTTTTAGCGTTTCGGATACCGAGCGCAGTTTATATCCAAGACAAATTCGAGTCAAATTCGATACACTTAGTAATTCACAGATAAAAAAATTTTTCATCGACTCCAACTATTTTACGCTTTAAGGGGGTATTCTAGTCTAGAAGCATGAATTTCAGGTAATTTTTAAAGTGTCGTAAAAAAAGGCAATTAATATTCTTACCATCCATTTTTTTTATTAGTTATTTATTAATTTATGAAGAGTACAGAAAAAAATTAAAAATTAAAAAAAGTAAAAAATTTCAAAAATTATGAGCTGACGAAGAGGGGGGTCTCTAAAGTTTCCACTTGATCATACCGATGATTTTAACCCTGCTAGTTATCTGAAACCAAAAAGAAAAAAAGATTATTAATCTAGAATAATGTCGCAATGGCCAGAACTACGATAAAGTGGGGAAAACAATTTTTCACAAAATGGCGACTGTCTAAAAAAAAAGTTTTTTTGGATGACTTTTTCTGACTATTTCGAGTTTTTTAAAAATAATAAAAATAAAAATTTGGGGATGGGGCTAGTTCTAACCATAGACAAGCCTATAAAGAAGACTCTATAAATATTTCAAGTCAATCGGTCCAGTAGAACCTGAGAAATCGTAGGTATCGTTCCGAAAAAGTCAGTTTTGAGAAAAACGCGTTTAATGTTTCGCGTTCCGGCCGAACCAGTTTGGATGTAGGGTCAGAAAAATGCCTACATCTCCGAAAATAATGTGAATTTTGAAAAATCCTCTTGTTCACATATTCTTGAATAAATAAACTTTGAAAATAAAAAAAAATCGATTTTTTTTGAATTTCTAGACTAGAATACCCCCTTAAGTGCAGAGTAAGAGGTTACAAACCCTTCATTGCCGAAGTAATCACTAAGACTTGACTTGGATTCTAAAATTAATAGATTTTTGTGAGTGGTGAACCGAACAAAAAACTTCACATGTTGAAAAGACTGGTTTAACGAAAGAGAAAACGGAAAACATCACTCTGATGAAAAATGTACATACCCTCTTTTACTGGATCTAACTAAAAAAATTCAAGATTCATGAATCGAAGACAGCTGGTGTGGTGTAGTATAAAGGGAAAAAATGCAGTGGAACTGCGACAATCTTATTAGGTAAAGATTGGTTTTGTAAACTTATTGCTATGAAGTGTGCATAAAGGAGCTATACAAACACAATAATGAAAACTTCGAGAATCCCTATTTTTTTAAAGAATAAACATAGAAACTTCAAATTTAATCGGCAATGATTATTCTCATTCGAAAGAAGATTCGTTGGCATTTATTTTTTGACGATTGTCTCTTTCAAATGTCGGCCGCGAGTACGTCTCAGATGGTCCACCCTTTGAGTTCAATTTTCGATGAGCTGTTCGAGCGTTTTGACTGGTAACTGGTGAATGACACACGTGATGTTTTGTTCCAAGGCCTGAATCGAAGCAGGATAGTCCGCACTGACTTTAGACTTTGCATATTCCCACAGAAAAAAGTCTAGCGGTGTGATATTACACGATCTTGATGGCCAAACGACCCTTCTAAAATGTGAAATAATTTGCTCCCCGAAGTATTCTCTCAATAAATCCATTGAAATAACATGACAGCTTGACAGGACTCACGCGTGATCTGTCAACAAAGGGCTATTGACCTCTTTTTGGATCACCCGTCATAAACTGTACTGTCATTTAAAACTAAACTAAAGTGTTACTTATCCAATTATCTGTTGCGATATGAGTATCTCAGTGTTCCAATTTATTTACTAATGTACAAAGCAGGTGTTACTTCAAAACTGTTGTTAATTACAAAAGATTTGAGATTTGTAATTAGCACTACTTTTCATTATTTAACTGCTAAACACGATCAGCACGATGACTGGCGAAATTCACGCGTGATTACACCGGTCAACAAAAAAAATTTTTTTTTTTGGGTTTCTGTTCTCATGCTTGAATTCTGATTCTAGGCATTGAAAAACACTTAAATAATAATCTTTAGTTCTTAAAGTTTGCTTTGGGCTGATCTACATCGATAAGTATATTTTAATTTATTTCATAAATCAAAGATGGCAGCACTTTGATTAACCCGAAAGTAAACAGTATTATTATTTGTAAGAGGCACAGTAGTGAATGTTAACCTGTTTATTATAGCTGTAACAACAATATTAGTGTATTACTCAGTTAAAAAATGGCATTAAGTCAGTGTAAAAATGATATTGATTTATTCTGTTTTATTTGCGGTGAATTTATTAAAGTTAGAAGTAAAAAATTTGTTTTATCAACAAATTTGAAATTTTGCGAAGCCTATGAAGCCTATTTTAACCTAAAAGTCAGTAATCAAAATGAAAATTGGGTACCTCACTTCGCCTGCGTTAATTGTAAAAATACTTTAGAAGGTAAGAAAAAAATCCAAAAATTGCTCTAGTTTCTACGAAAGCAAACTTTAACCGGAAAAAAATTTTTTTCCTTATTTTTGTCATAGGAGAAACTAAAATTTAACATGTAGATGTCAGACCCAAAATCGTGTTGACCGGTGTTATTTTTATTACAAAACATATAGAGCTCGTTTGATAAGTGAGTGAAAACTGAAGGTCGTGTAATAAAAAACATTTTTCTATTAAACAAGAGGGAAATGTCACTACAAAGAGCCAAAAAAGCGCGAAATATAACCAAAAAGGGCTACCATGTCAACATCGTTCAGTTCGGTTCCAGGACACTCCCGTACAACGCTGCAGAGTCTCTATAGAGTTCACTTAACCTTTTTGTGGTCAAAGTGACTTTTTTCACTACTTTTAACAGAGCACAGAGGTAACATAAGTGGTATCTTCAAAAGTTACTTATTTATTGAAGTAAAGTGGAAATAAATGTAAGAACAATAAACTATGAATTAAACGATAACTTAATATCCTGAATATATATGTTTGAAAAACATATCGGTATATTATTATTGACCTCACTGGAGATCAATAATATAAGTTAAATTCTAAACAGGTTATTTAATTTGCTTATTATTTTTAAGATAGATTGGAAATAAAAAAATTATTACAAAAAAAAAAAAAAAAAATTATCGAAGTACTCTCTTAGCTACAAGGTGAAAATTTTTATTAATATTTGCTTTTCAATATTTAAGTATTAGATGAAGAGTAAATAATCTTAGCACTTCTAGGAGTAGTGTAAATGAGTTGATTGCGTTATAATTCAATATATTTTAACATATCAGTTATTTACTTCCTTTACTGCAATATATTTATTTTTGCCATTTATTTAAATAGCAGTGCAAATATATAAAACGTGAGGGCTCATTGAGTGTTAAACGCGCGACTCTGACTTTTTTTCTTAGTGTTAGATAAGTAAAGGGTAAACAAAGGTATTTAGGGTCTATATTTCTAACTCTAAAAAGCTCAGATAAATATCTAACTGGTCTGCTGTGAAGGCTTGACAGTGCTGAAAATTTAAAATCTGATCTTCAGAATATTACAGTCTAATCGTGATTCCCAATCACCTATTTTACTTTCTCGTTCAGCTGGCTCCGACGACAATGTAAGTGTAAGGCTAATAAGATCCAGTTAAGAACTGTTAAAAACACGATTGTTTTGAGCATATTCCTCAAATTGCTTTGCAAAGTAAGGAAGGGTGGATGAAAACATGAAATGATTTCAAGCAAAATAAGAATGTAATGCAACATCAGAAGGACCACGAACATAAAAGCTCACTTCAGGTGCCACGCAGGTATCAATCCTCGACCCAGATCTCTGAAACGTCACCTACGTCAGTATAATTATCCTCGAAATGCCGGCCTTTACCTTGTCGGCTACCCAGACGATATCGAGATGAACGCAGGAAATTAAACCAGTTTGTAATTAGAACCCAAATGTAGCTTGGCACGTGGAACCTTAAACTTGCCACTGAAAAAACTGAGCTGTATTGCTAACTAAGAAGCATATTAAGATTAAAGTTGAAATGCGGACAACAAAGGTGACTACAAGCACACAAAAGATTGTCCATTGCCTGGATGTAAAAATAGACACCAGGCTTACCTACTGGGCATAAATCCAACCCGCTGCGGAAAAGACGCCTAAAATAGCTTTCCGACTAGCAGGGTGATGGCCAACGTCGAAGGTCCGACACAGGAGAAACGGAAGCTTTTAATGTAGATCACATTGAATGTCTTGCTTTACAAAGCAGAGTTATGGACAGACTGATTAAGGAAATATAACCGACGTAAAGCCGTAAAAAAGTGTATGCCACAGCTGATCTAAGGTTGGTATCGGCATACTGCACAGGTTCAGGCGAAGCGGAAGCACGCCTAAGAAAATATGGACGCTGACAAAACAAGGAACAAATGTCACCACCGCAAAAGAGGGCATAAATATACTTTGGAAGGACGGTAAGCTCGGTGCAAGGACGTCCTGATATATTGGATGGACGGAAGGTTAATCAAAAACATAAAAGAATGGACCAGCAGAAGACATGGTGAGGTGGTTATTATACTATCCAGATACTATCCGAGCACGAACATTTTAGGAAGTACCTATTTACATATTAAAAACGGGAAAGCCGAAGGCGACATTTTTTAAATGCTTACGCTGACAAACTGAGCGAATTAGGTTGATCACTTTGATCGCCCCCCTAAATATGGACAATATTATACCTGCCATGTTTCAAAATAAGAAAAAACTTTAAGAACTACACAGAAAACAGTTAAAAAACTGAACCTATACGCAGGTGATGACATATAAGTCTTAAGAGGAGAAATATGGAACTCCGTCCGGGGTAAATGCGCCGACATTGACATAGTTCAAGGAATTAAGAAACAGCGGCAATGCTGGCTAGGTCTCTCCTGCTCTTTGAGTATTCGACAAAGTACCCGCCAAGGAAAGTAGGGGAAGAGGAGGACCACTTCGAAAGTAAGACCAGGTGGAGAAGGACCAGGAAACACTAGGAATTTCCAATTGGCGCAAGACAGCGATAAGGAAGAACGACTAGCGCGCTGTTGTAAACTCGGCTATACGTATAACCAACTAAGCGGTGTTTAGGCTAATGAGGAAGGAGAAGAAGGTCCCAGGGTGAGACTCCTTAGAGCAGAGTGTTTTAGTGACGACACAATGATGATGTGACGGCCATTTTTCTTATCTTCTTCCGGAAGAAAGAAAGGTCAATATTTTAAAACTAAATTCACTCACTGGTCTTTTAAATCCCATGACATATTACCAGTGAACATTTTTTTTACTGAAATTTAAATTTTAAACAGCAGCTTGCCGCCACTCTTTCATAATCCCGTGCCCGCCTTATAAATTATCGAACTATTTATAATTAAATAAATATTTTATAAACCATAAATTTCCTGGAACACATACATATACATACTATACGTACACATATATATATGCATGCGTGACCTGCGTTTTACGTCCGTTGCGTTGACAGTTCATTTCTGTTTATAATATGCGCATTCTTTATGGACACATGAAATATTTATTAAATAATATAATGTTTTTTTTCCTTTTGACTTAGCACTTCCAGCTGCGTTCCGCCAATAAATCAGTAATAAAATCAACACTTCGCCATTCTAGCTAAAACATTTCTCTCGCATTCGTTTTTCACTCGTTCCTCACCGTTAATTGGCCGTGTGTGGTTTGTCAATGTGCATTTCTCGTTGAAATATTTTACAGTTTTATTTTACTATGTTTACGTATCATAAGTCGAGAGCACACACACGCAAATTCACAAGCAAATAAATATCATAAAAAATATTAAATTGTTTTGATATCTTTTAAACTTTGAACGAAATAAAAAAACAGGCTGCGAGCTGACAAATGAAATATAGTCACTCAAACAAGTGTTCACAAGTTTGCAAAGTGGTTTCGTTGAATTGCATTTAAACTAAACTAAAGAGGATTTCAGGAAAATTGGCATGTCGCTTTAATTAGTTGAGGACGACCTACTTCGCTGGCGCCCGAAATATGGTTATCTGTAGTACTAGATTCCTGCATAGGAAAATCCATCAAGCTGCCTGGCTGTCTCCGGATCGAAAATCCGATCATGTTGTGATAGAGGGAAGACATGTCTCCAGTGAAGATACTCATCCGCCTCTGTCTGAGGATGGTGCAGACGTTCCATTGGCCGACCATGAAGAAGTTCGAATAGCAATTATCTGTCTGAAGAACAACAAAGCGGCGGGCCGGAGCATTGCCGGCCAATCTAATCAAGTGCGGCGGTGAAAAACTGGCAAGGAGCATCCATCAGCTTCTTTGTAGAACATGGTCGGACCAAAGCCTACCTGACGATTGGAATTTAAGTGTGCTTTACCCAATCCACAAAAACGGAGACCCCACAATCTGCGCAAACTATCATGGGATAAGCCTCAACAACGTCGCAAATAAGCTTCTATCGAGCGTACTGTGTGAAAGATTAAAGCCCACTGTCAACAGACTGATTGGACCGTACCACTGTGGCTTTAGACTTGGAAAATCAACAGCAGACCAGATACTCACCATGCGCCAAGTATTGGACCCGTAACATGTTTTGCGGAAGATTTATGGTCCTTTGCGCATTGGCAACGGCGAGTAGCGCAATCTATAGAACGATGAACTATACGAGTCACGAACTATACGTCGACATTGACATATTTCAGTGAATCAAGAGACACGGGCTGCGCTAGCTAGGTCACGTTGTCGGGATAGAAGAATAAATTTCAGCTTTGAAGGTTTTCTATTCAGTAACCACCGGTAGAAGTAAAGGAAGAGAAAGGCTTCCATTTCGTTGGAAAGCAAAAGGAGAAGGACTCGACTTGCCGCCAAATAGCGAAGAGAAGAACGACTGGCGCTCTGTTGTTAACTCTGTTCTAAGCGCGAAAGCGGTGACTACGTCGGTAAAGAAGAATATTGATATAAATCTTTCACTTTGTTCTATAAAGTGCTCAAAAGAGACTGAGCACAAACAACTGTTCAAATGAGTTGGAAGCGTATTTTATTAAAGCTTAGCTTTAATAACTATTAAACAAAAAATACTTCAACTGCTATTGCTTCATACCTACTTCCTTGCACTCACGTGTTTTGTAGATCAGATAAGGAACAATGATGCTGTTGTAAATGTTATAAAAGCATGTGAACACTTGTTTGAGTAACTGTTTGCCTGCAAAAATTTTTTATTTTATTAAAAAATCATATAAATTGTTAAGCGTAGCTGTAGTTAGACTAGTTAGATTACATAAAAAAAGATTAAGAACCGGGAATCTTGAAAGCAAAAAGGTTCAAGCAAATAGCAAGCAGAGACCTAAATTGAAGTTCAGCGACCTTGAATGAATTTGTTTTTGGCTTTTAAGCAGCCATTTCATTTCATTTCATTTCATTCACAGATCACCGAATATCAAATCCTCAGCTAGCTACTTTCTCATTAATTTGAACTAACATAACCTCACTTAATCAGTAGTTAAAACAAACGAATGCGTCATAAATATTTTATAGCGACTCTAATGGTTCAATTAACATATATCACTTTACTAAACAGACGATTAGCTAATTGAGTAAATTAAACCACTGGCGTAAATGCAAAAAAGATGTGAAAACAGTGAACGTAAAATCTTATAGGCATAGAACTCGTGAGACGATTTTGTAAATTTTTTTTGATCAAATATGACGTGTGTCTGACGTCAGTATTCAAAATTGGCAAATTCATTAAAGTTTAGACATAATCGAGATTAATCGCTGTTAACTCGATAAATTATATTTTGCTTTTCGGTAATAATTCATTAATTTTCGGTATGTAATTTTAGTCCTTGAACTGGCCTGCAATATTTTTCCTCGCAGTTTTAAATAAAGCTGTTTCAGCAAAAGTTACGGGATTGTAAATTTGGCATTTATATGTACTTCAGTGGCTCACCACCTTTGACACTTAATCCAATTCTGCATAGAAAATCCATCCATCGACTTAACCGCGAGGTGTATGGCGCTGAAGGGAGCTATTAAATTCAGAGTTTCTATATGAACATGTCTCTGAACACTCAGGAATCCTCGCACACTTCGATTTCAAACTGCATCTTTTGATTAATGGAGTCGCCAAACCAAACTCTGGCGGTATTTTCTCTACAAACATACCATGAATTGATAGAAATTGCTGAAAGAGAGTGACAGTGATCTTCTTGATCGGTGAAAGTTTGTGAGATGCTGGTTGAAGGAATGTATTGTCAGGAAACATTTTTTAATCTTAGTTTCATGTTTCCTAATTACTGCAGCGCTTGTGAAGCCGAGATGGCTGCCATGAAGGTTGCTGTAGATAAATAGATATACAGACTGTTGGAATATAGTCTGCTTTAGAGTAGTGACTGTCCAATCTGATAATATGCAGCGATACTAGTCTTGAGTTTATTTATGTGCGTAATACGACTAGCAAGGTTGTCAGGCGACAGGGGAATCGCAGGTAACTAACGGAAGGCACGAAAGTGTACCATCCATACTCTTTAGGCCTTCAAGCGAATCTTAAGAAGTCTTGTGAGCTCTGCGCCGTCCGTAAGGATTCTTGTCTGTTTTATGAAATTTTCTTGTTTCGATTTTTTTTTTTGTACTTAAGGAAAGTTTTCTGAGCACCATTTACTTGAGAAAAACCAGAGACGATTCTTTTACATACGGTTCAAGCAGCCCACTACTTTCGGTCTTAGAAAAAGTATACTCTGGCTAGCCAAAGAACGCCCGTTTGAAGACGAGCTAAAGTGAGAAGGTGAACCATCCCTCCAGGATTGTTCGCAGGGTTTGGATTTTAATATAAATTAAAACTGGTGGGTCATAACGGTATTAGAGCATAGCATTAAATTGAGTTCAAAGAGTGGAGGTTGATTAGAATTGTTTTTGGAAACTTATTTCATTATAATTCTAAACAAGCATCGCTTCCTACTGAGAAAAGGGCAAAAAGCATTCTTTGGCTAGTAGACAATCCATAACTCCTTAACTCCCTTTTATGGTGTTAATTTAAAAAATTGCAATCGAGCAATTCTCAGACCATTGTTTATATCAAGGCACAAAATGTAGGGAGGAGTCATGGCTACTGCTTTCAAGATGATCGAAAAAGTAATGGACGTAATGGAAACGCAGCAATATGAATGCTTACTTTGCAGTGGCCAATGAAATGAAAGACATTTTTTTATAAAGCTATAACCTTAAATAAAATGTAAAGAGTCAAGCGAAATAAAGTCTTTCTAAACGTAATTATCTCTTTTTAAATAATTCGAAGTTTACGAACCGCCATAAAATATGATACAACAATAAAAGATGATATACACTCTGTGTTTAAGTGAAATTTAATCATTTTTATTGTACTGCGCACGCAATCTAAGGCTTTTATATAGCTTATGTAGTTGTGTTTGATGGGAGATTTAATTGAATTGTTTATAATATTAATTGTACGCTGAACAGGTATTTTTTTCAATAGCATTTTTTTGCAAGATAACGCGTGACGACTCACGCTTCCAAACTGTCATGCTATTTTTGTTCAGAACTGTTTAGTATTTCATTATGAAAAGACTTTCGCCTGAACAACGTTTGCAAATCGTTCAACTTTATAACGAAAATTCACGTTCTGTGAAGAATGAGTTTCGCGCACTTCGCTCAACTTATGGTCAACATAATCAGCCTACTAAGCGTAGTATACGCAACACCATCACCAATCTTGGGACACAGCATTCATCATTGGAAAATATTCGACTAAATAGACCACTAAATAGATCTCGGTGACATTGAGTTACAACAGCACTGCGCCACTTCCCGCATATGCAATCAGTCATTTTTTTGAGAGGACACTCTGGTGAGCAGATAAATTCACGTCTTGGGCTGGTCGATTGGCCACCAAGATCGTGTGATATTACACCGTTACATTTTTTTCTGTGGGGATATGTAAAGTCTAAAGTCTATGCGAACAATCCCATCATCATGCTTATCATATGCCAGTTACCAGTCGAAATGCTTGAACGACTCATTGAAAATTAGACTCAACTGATAAACCATCTGAGACGTCGGTTGCCACGGCCAACATTCGAAAGAGATAATCTTCAAAAAGTAAATGCCAAGGAATGTTCTTTCGATTGATAACCAACATTCTCGATTAAATTTAAGGATTTTGTGATTTTTTTTTAAATAAAAGTAGGGAACCTTGAAATGGATCACCCTTTATATATAAATTATAAATGATCAGCGTGACGACTTGAGACAATCAAGCCGTTTGGTTGTATATTTTACATAGGTTTATTTACGCAGGAAGTTGTTAATACATACGTCGGAATCGCCGATATCGAACCACCATAGCATTTAGCTGACACACAAACTGTTCTATTAAAATCAAGTCTTTATATGGAAAACTTTTGTATATGTTGAGATATCTCCACAAAATTTAATATAGATTATTATCAAAAGCAACAGTGAAATTTCTGAGGAATATTTTTAGATCAGACAACTATAGCATATAGTTCCCGTATAACAAACTGATAGGTTAAAATGCAGGCCTTATAACGAAAACTTTGTTTTTTCACAAGTTATCTTCACAAAATTGGGCATAAATGACCGACCAAAACTTGTAGCATTTGTGTATTGAATCTAATGTTCAAATCAGACCACTATAACATATAGCTGCTATGCAAAATGACCGATAAAAAATCAAAAAAAAGTTTTTTTTATACCCTTTATGCTATAAGAAATGCTGCGGTGAAGGGTATTATAGTTTTGTTGTGACCGAAGTTAACTTTTTGCTCGATTTGATTTTTTTTTAATCTAAAATATTCATATATAAAATATATATTATTTAATTAAGGATATATTGAGTAATAAAAATCGCTGTCAATTGGAATCAATTTGTTTAGCCATTTATCAATTTATTTAATTGATAGCCATATATATGAAAACAATTAAAGCTTGCATTTCAATAATGAAAGCATTGTTTTTTCTCAATTAATTTGTTTTTATACCGCAGGTTATTTTGTCAGTTCACTTAAAATTTTTTACAAACATTTATTTATTTAATACATATTGCGTATATATTTTATTTTTAATTTTTTGCCTAAGCACACTTTGGCACATGTCAATTTAAATTAGCATTGAAGCTTTCATTAAAAGTTTCTAATTAAATTCGACAGAACTTGTTGAAAGCATAAAGAGGCAAGTAACGGTAACTTATATTCCACTTTAAGTACACATTTTTGTCTTGAATTTAATTAAAAGTTGACATAAAGTAAAGCGGAACACACACTTACTCAACATATGCATTTAGCGGATAACTGTATATGCATTTTTGTAAAAAAATTACAAAATTCAAAAACACTGTATTAAAGATACCACCACAGATTTATTCCCGCGTAAATTTCGCTAACAAATCACTCCCATACAAACACACATTTATGTAGATATTATGATAAACAATCGCTATGCATGTAACGCCGGCGACATTTATTGTTGTAATGCAAAGCACATTAATTGGCGTTAAAATAATTAACACGAGTTTTTTTTTACACCTCAACAGAGAGCGACAACGTGACACTGTTTTGTTTGAATTTTTCTACACACGTATTTGTTTTAACATTTAAATATTGCACCGTTATTGCAATTACCGGCCAATGCAACCGCACAGAATGAATATCGAACAGCTACTGAAAGTCACCATTCATTCGACCAGCTGAGCGCGAGTAGGTGAAGCGATAATATCCATGTGCATACATACAGACAGTGGAGAACTTAATTGAAAGCTGGCGAGCAGCTGGTAGACGGCATCCACATGCCGGCCTTGGGGTAGGCAGCCAGGCAGGCAGGCGTAGGCATGATAACAGGCGTGTAAACAAAAAGATTAGCCAATCTAGTGGGTGGTGGATTGTGTGTGGCGCGTAAATGTGGATGGTGGGCTCTGCATGTTAACTTATTGGAGCGGAAAAAGCTTTTTGCTGTTATAAAGAGTTGCTCCATTTAACATTTGAAGACGAGAGAGACTTTGAGCAGCAGTTTTTAGATAGTAAGAATTAAAATAACTGTTGGCAGTATGTAGTAGTGATTTTAGTGGAATTATTTTGACAAAATTAAATAATTTTGTAATATAAAATATAATTTTTTTAATAAATAAATATGCATGTAAATAATATATAAATAATTTGATAGAATTCTTCGATAAAAGCAATGAAACTGTAAAGAATTTGCTACAATCCTTCGATAAGAGGAAATACTGTAAATGTATAGCAGTAATGTTAAAATAATAAATAATAATTCAGAGAATTTTTCACTTCGGTTGTCATTTCAAAACATTTTCACATACGATTTTTTATTAAAACTGCTATTTTCAGCCGCAATTTATATTACATTTTAATTTTTAGCAATATTATTAGTTTTTATAATTTTTTTTTTAAATTTTCATTTTTATAATTATTTAAATATTATTACTTTTATAATTTATTTTCAGTATATTAATTTTTAAAACTATTTTCAATATTTTAATTTTTTTAAATGAAAATTACTATTTTTTTTTATAATTTTTTACAATTTTTTCATTTTGCATAATTATTTAAAACTCCTATATGCACATAACAGCCGAATTTTATGCTGCCAACTTACTATTTCTGTTAAAAGTTTTTATCACAGCTGTTATAAGCACAACATTCGCTATTAGTGAATACAAATTGTGTCTGTGCAAAAGTTTTCCATGCCAAGCCAGCGACTGTTAAACAACACAAACTGTTAAAATTAATTTCACTTTCACTGCTATCTATGTTACATACATTCGTTTTTCTATGTACTCTTTAATAGTGTTAAGCGCTGTTAGCGGCTGAGAAAAACATTATCTGCTGTTCATGTTGTTCTGAACTATTGCCATCGCTGTTAGATACCACAGCTGTTGAGTAGATGTGGGTGGTGGCTGTTGCTGGCTGGTTTATGCTGACTGCTAAGTCAGTGACTGTTAATGAAGGTCGTTGAATTCATTAACATTAATTCATCTCCTGTTAGAAGTATTTTCGATGTTTTCTGCTAATATAAAGGCAACAAGATTAACTCTCTCAAATGGTTTAAAATGAGAGTTAGTTTATGTATGAAATTTGGAAAATGTTACGGTAAACTTATTTAAATTTAAACGCAAAGTGTCTGTTAAGAAATATCTGTTAGTTTCATAAAATAATTTATTAAAAATTATTTTTTCATGCTTAAGAATACGTTCTATTTAGAAAAGTTTATATATGTATGTACATATGTATATTGAAAATGTTAGTAGTTCTCCAATTTTAGAAAACTTCATTGTTGCTTTGGCAAAACTTCTTCCGCAAAACGTTCAGACTATTTATTAGCAATCAATACCGCTCAAGGCAAAATATTTATTTTATCGCTATGCTAACTACTGTTAAGCTGAAGAGAGTGAAAACCCCATGCCCATTCCGCATAACATTGTTTGTGGAACTTGACAGAAAAGCATACCAAATGCCGGCTTTATTCCGAAAATAAATGCTAGGAAATGAACTCATTTAAATGTTCTGTCAATACTTATTTACACTAAACAAAAGAGATAATGAATTCACGGCACAGACGTAGGCAGTCAAGTCCACGGCAATGTTGTGATTATTGAAATGTATAATCCTAACAAATATTAGACATTGGACCTCTCCTTTGGATTAATTTGATCTCACATTCTAAAAACGAACTGAGTTCACAATACTACATTTACATATTCTTTTATAGATTTGATGAATCAAAACAAAAATCGAATACACAATACTTTCGCTAATCATAGAGCTTTTTCCCTTTTTGTTTACCAACACGCTTCTTTGTATTTGTACTCAAGCTGATTGCTTTCGCCCTGTCCACCCCACGCTTTACCTACTATAACTAGTACCGCAATAGAGCTTTTCTCACTCAAACCACACTAAAGAACTGTCGCAGGTACATAAGAGTTGGTTGACTGCAGAGCTTGGCGATCAGTCGGTACGCGAACGTGCTTAGCGAAACTATAAAGTGTGGAAAATTTCAGCAAATATAGTGTGACAAATAGTTTGCAGTTAAATATTTTTCATTGAATTAAATTAATTTTAATAAAAAAAACCATTGCGAAAAATGCCTGCCAAACAGAACTTGGTATCGGAAGTTGTGAATCCAGATCTGCAAAAGGAACGGGATGGAGCTAGTTTCAGTGTTGACGAATTTGCGCGATGGTGGCATGATGGTGCGGAGAAGTTACGCCTCAAGAGAGAACTGGGTAATGAGTTTTAGTCTTCATAATTCAAATGCTGAACTTTGTGTTATACCTATGTTGCTCGACTGTGTGAATATACTTTCACCTGTGTATGCAAATTATAATACTTCGATTAAGAAATGCAACCGCTAATCGATAATGATGCAAGTCATTTTAAAAAACCAAAAAAGGCAATAAAAAACTACAGCTCAGAGGATGAATCCAAAGTTCAGTGAATCGGATAAAAATTTTAGTTTATGTGCTTGCGTATTATTGTTTTTGTTGTTTTTTGTTTATCTGTTGTTCCAATGAGCGTCATGAATTGGAATGAAAACGTCCAGATAATTTAATTTTTTAATGGTTGTTAATGGATGTTGGCTCAATAATATGTGTGTGAAAGATGTGATCGGTTACTGGTTTCAAAAAGACGACACGTCATTCCGAATGTCGAAAAGAACTGTCATTGACTAGCTAACCAGATGACAGGTATCTGACTCTTTCTTGTTGGGTAATTGAAAATTGTAAGGAGTGAACCTCGGGCCATTGTCGCGTTCAAGACAAAAATTTATCCGAAACCACCGCCAGACATCTTAGGTCTTCAAGGAAGAAGTGAAGAAGAAGCAACCAAAAGAGTATTTTATGGAAGATTTCATTTCATCTCCTTCCGACCATCGACCCCGAAGAAAAATTTGTACAATGATGAAGCTTATCTTAAGTTGGTTAATAAAATAAATCGTAGCACATGGAGTGATGATAATCCACAAACCATTGTTGAGACCTCGTTACATCCTCACTGTTTGGGAAGATCAAATAATTGGTTCATAAAAATAAAGCCGGCCACACCGGCCCCGTTCTCACGACAGCCGGGCTAAGTAATCGGAACGGTTTTTTTTATCCGGCTGACCGACTATCAACTCGCTAGAAGTCGGCCGCTACAACAATAACTAGTTTGACTTTTCGTGCTGAATCTGAAGATTTTGATATGAGCGACTTTTGGTTCAAACAAGACGGCGCTACATAGCGCACATAAAACTAAAAACTTTTGCTGCGTCATGGGCTTTTGGCGTGGTCTCTAAGTTCGAGCGATTTAATACCGTTGGACTATTTTTTGTGGGGTTATGAGATCACGCTTGTTTACGCAGTTAAATCCGAGACCATCAAGGACTAGGAAGAGAATATTCGGAGCTTTATTTTTGACATACAATCACACAATTGCTGCAAAAGGTTGGAATTTATACAAGCCAGCTGCGGCAGTTCCGTACTAAATCAATTTTAAAACAAAACGGCAAAACCTTATCTTTATAATAAAGCTTCTTAGCCATAACACTAAGTTATATGCATTTATTTCTTCTTTAAAATCACGTGTCTACAAAACACCCTTTATAATAATTAAGTTTAAGTAATTTTTCTTACTATTCTACATTTTTTTTTTCAAACATAGAACAAGAGGTCTTCAACGATATGACCGAGCACAATACACTTCTACACTATAAATCATATGAAGAGATGTGCGAGTTGGGGTTAAAGCAATCTTTTGATTTGGCAAAAAAGTTACGTGCCATACAGCAACGCATCAACCCTGGCGGCAATGATATATGGCCGTAAGACCAAAAACCACTGAATTATGTCTCCTTATCGAGCTCAAAACATTCACAATTTCAGCAAGCTTTATTCGTCCCCTTGGGTATGGGGTGCCACTCCGGCTGGCAACCCCTTTCTCGTGCAGTTTGCGATGATGGTGGACGCGATCAAAATGCAAGGTAACCAAGAGCAGTGGGAACGCTTTGGCAAACGCGTTGAGAACTTCGAAATTACGGGCACTTATGCACAAACTGAAATAGGTCATGGTACATTCTTGCGTGGGCTAGAGACTCGTGCCGACTATGATCGTACTACGCAGGAGTTCGTGCTGAATACGCCGACGCTGTCCGCGTACAAATGGTGGCCGGGCGGCTGTGAGTAAACAAACTCAATGTTTAATTTTTAGTTTAATTTAATCTCTCACCTTCAGTGGGTCACTGCTGTAATTATTGCTTGTTGGTGGCTCAGCTGTACATCGATAATGAGCCGAAGGGCGTACATATGTTTTTCGTGCAGTTGCGCGACGAAGAAACACATATGCCGCTGCCTGGCGTCGATATTGGTGAGATCGGGCATAAATTGGTTTTCTATGGCTCTAGCAACGGTTTCGTGGGCTTCAAAAATGTACGCATACCACGCACGAATATGTTGATGCGAAATGCTAAAGTACAACCGGATGGCACATTCGTGAAGAGTCCCGCTTCCGTGCTCACCTACTTCACCATGGTGATGATGCGTTGTATGATTGCGTCAGATAATGCATTGGTGCTTGCTATAGCAGCTACAATTGCCACACGCTACTCAGCTGTGCGTCGTCAAAGTCCCATCAATCCCAATGAACCCGAACCTCAAATTATCGATCATGTAACACAACAAATGAAACTCTTTCCCGAAATTGCTACGGCAGTTGCACATCAACTCGCCACAAAGTCGCTGTGGTCAATGTATTATGAGACTTACGGTGATATTGAGCGTGGTAACTACACACGTCTACCGGAATTGCACAACTTGGCGTGCTCTTTGAAGGCACTCTGCACAGCCGATGCAAATGCGGGTGCCGAACGCTTACGTTTAGCTTGCGGTGGTCATGGTTACTTGACCTCAGCCAATATGCATATATTCGTGGCGTCTGCAGCGGCTGCTTGCACCTATGAGGGTGAGAACACAGTGCTGCTCTTACAGGTCGGTCGCTTTCTTATGAAATCATGGCGCGCTGCTAGAGAAGCTAAGTCACTCACACCGACAGCGAGTTATTTAGCAGCGCCGGCGCAAGGCAAAGGGTTCGGCAAATGGACCGGTGATTGGGCAAATATTGTTAGTGCGATACAGTATGCAGCAGCGAAGTGAGTCAGCGGTGGTAGGGATTTCCAGATCGTGGCTTATATATAGTTTTATATTTGCAGCAAAGTACGTTTGGCTTTTGAGAATATGGCGCAACGTCTGAAGGAGGGTCAAACCCAAGCAGAGGCGGCCAACAATACGGGCCTGGAGTTGACACAAGCCGCAGAGGTATGAACGTAGAATATTAGGGTTTGAGTTATTTAAGAAGAAAGCAACCAACGGGGTTCTAATTTGAGGGAAGAATACATACTGCTCGGACTAAATCGTTACAAATGAAAATTCAATGTAGTTGCTTCTGTCCGAAAATGTTACTCATAATATATAATTCTACTAATCCATTTCAGACAGCATAAAACTCATATGTATCTCCATTCGTGATCGAATACCGAGCTATAACCCCTATTTTTACTATACTCCTATATCTGCATTTAAATAAGATATATTTTCTTTAATTTAATTTCCACTATTACAGCTCCACGGCCGCTCATTCATTGCCGCGACATTCCTGGCTCATGTAACGGGTCCTGCCGCTGCAGAGCGCTCTGCTGCATTAAATCGTGTGCTGCAGAATCTTCTCGAACTCTATTTGGTGCACACAGCACAACGTCATATGAGTGCCATAATGCAGGTAGACGAAGAGCAAATTATGATAACATTTTTCTTTTACTAACACGATCTCATCTCGTTCTAGTGTATAAGTTTAACCGACTCTGATTTGCGCACGCTGCAAACGCGTCTAGAAACGGCGTTGAAGAAATTGCGGCCCGATGCTGTGGCGATTGTCGACGGCTTTGACTTTCACGATCGCACTTTGAGTTCCACCTTGGGCTCCTATGCTGGCAATGTATACGAGAGCCTCTTTGATCTAGCCAAGCAGAGTCCGTTGAATCAACAACCCGTGCCAAAGTCATTCCATACAATTTTAAAACCTTTTCTTAAGTCTAACTTATAACCAATTTTTTGTAATTATTATTAATGTTGAAGATGGTTTAGGTTGTACATAGTATGTTTTGAAAAAAGCTTTCAAATTTTGTTAATAAATCGTGTGTACTTGAACAAAATAAAATTAAATATTTTCAATTTACAAGTGGGTTTCTGGCTCCCATAGGGTGCGTGCTTCACCTGAAAATATCATGAATTAGAACTCACGCAAGTAGAAATATTCAAATCGAATAGTGGCGAAGTGACTGAGAAATCTATTGTATTCAAATCTTACCGGTTAGGATCTAGAGAATGTCTTCAAAATATTCAAAGAGGGTAGAGAAGGTGTTGCCGACGAACCATGTCCAGGACGGCCATCAACACGTCAATAAAATAAAGGAATTGGTGATTGAGAATCAATAATTAACGGTCAGAGGTCTTACTGACATCGGCAGGTTCAGTGAAAACTATTTTGAAATATAATTTGGGCCTAAGAAAAGTGAAAACACGATTGGTTCGAAAATCACTAAATTTTTTCAAAAAACAACGTCGCGTTAACGGGCAAAACAATGCTTTTCGACTGCCGGAATATCATGAAACGTATTATTACTGACGATGACTTTTGGATCTATGCTTACGAACCGGAAAGAGACGATCAATCGGCCGAATATCGTGGCAAAGTTGAGCCGGAACGGAGAAAACCACATCAAAGCCGGTCAAAAATCAAGGTTATTTAAGTGTTAAGGTTTGCATGAAGCTTTTCTCACTTCGAGAGAAACTCCTTCAAAGTTAAAAAAATTCCTACAAATACGAATATCTCCGAAACTCTTTCTCGGTTCGATATAGTTATGAGTAAGCAGAAAAAAATCGTTTACTTGAAAAGTTGCTATTACTTATTAAATGAACTTTATGTCTCAATTGACTTCTGTCGGAAAATTTTATTTTACTTGGGACTTCCGGGAGATTTAACATAACAGGTGAGGTGGAAACATATAGCCACTTTCTCCTACATTGTGCAGCATTTGCGAGGCTAAGGCTGAATATTCGCGGCAGTCATATCTTCGGCGAACTCGAACACATAGCCACAGTCGTTATAATAAATTCTAATAAGAGT